>OZ025239.1:74988893-75471393 GCA_964019155.1 Osedax fenrisi
GTTTTATTTTTAGTATAGATAGTACATTAAAATAGGTACCCGACAAACAATTGCATGCATAAATTCCGTTTTAATATACTTATTTATCCTTATAACACACTGAACAGTATAAATGTACTGTGATACTACTGTAAAGGGTTACTACAGTAATGTTAAAAATGTAGACCAAATAACTATACAGAACTTTACTTTTTGTGTCCTTTATATACCCTGCTCAGTAGTATAATATGTTACTGATCAGTACATCTACAGTAGCATCACAGTAACATTTGTATAGCTATAAATAGAATGCATAACTTTACTTTTTGTATCCTTTATATACCCTGCTCAGTAATATAATATGTTACTGAGCCGGACATCTACAGTAAAATTACAGTAACATCTGTATAGCTATAAATAGAATGCAGAACTTTACTTTTTGTGTCCTTTATATACCCTGCTCAGTATAATATGTTACTGTTTATTTATATGTTTATTAATTATTAATAAGTATATATATATATATATACTTGTTTTAATATAGAAAGAATAACATATTATACCTTTTAATTATTTTAATATATTGATTTAATTTTTATTTATGCAAATTAATTATTAATTATTAAATAAATTATTATAATCTCATTTTAAGGGGGTTCACGGTCTTTAGATGTCAATGTAATTAGATAGGACTTTTTTTTTTTGAAAATTCAAAAACTCAAGAAATAATTAAGATTTTCACATAATTTAAATTGCTTAACATTAAGATATATTGTGTTAATTGTTCTATAGGAATGCTAAATAATTAGAATAATAGTTTTGAAAATATCAACATTTTTAAAAAATAAAATATTTATTTAAAAAATGTAATTATCAATTATTTATAAACTCTACATCTAATCACAAATATTTTCTATAGCAACAATATACATATAATACTAAACATACTTTGAAAATTTGAACAAGTTTAGTCAATTATTCATTGAGAAATATAAATGTTCATAAAAAAAACTTATATTCTGAGATAATTGATTTTAAAGATTGACTATATTATTTATCTGCTTTTTGACATTTATTATTATGGTAAAAGTTAGTTTAGCTAATTCTTACAATTTGTATATTATATTTATATAACTTGTATAATTTTTCATGCTTTTGAAATAAATTGCATCTATATAAATTATTATTATTATATATTATAGGTTGCATGGGGAAGGAAGGGTAATTTGGCCGATGTTTGTATGTGTGTTACTAGAAGTTCTCTAAATCAAAATATACATATTTTTAAATAACCATCATATACTATATAACTAATATTATATTAATTTACGATATGTATATTTTAATAATTTATATTTTTGTATATTTTGCGAATATAATAGATTTTAATAAGCTGTATAAATATGGATAAAAAACAGAAAAAGCGGGTAATTTGGCCGATAGTTCAAGTTTATTCAATAGGTGAAATCTATGTTTTAAAATACATAAATTAAATTTCTTGTATAAAATGATGAATAATTCGGCGCGCACATAATACCACCGCCACAGTAGATTATATTTTTTAATATTATTGCAAAACTATATTACTTCTTTATTGAACTTATATTATTCAACATATTATAATGCGTATACGCACTTTATTATATTTTATTAAACATATTATACTGTCAAATATGTCTAAGAATATGATATACAAGAAGTCCATCTACAGGTTATAAATTAAATGTTAACAAACCATAATAATTTCAATTAATAATAATTTCATAATTTCATAATAAATTATAATAAGTTTAATTTTAATTAATTAAATAATTTTTATATTAATATAATACATTATATATAAGTATAATTATTATTATATATTAGTGTCTGACTCTAATATATAATAATATATAAAAAAGTATATAATCTATAGATTATATACTTTTTTAATATAACAGATAACAGTGTCTGAGATATCTTAATAGGAAATACTTATAGTTAATTATGAACTTAATATGTATATATTTCTATATATATATATATATATATATATATATATATATATATATATATTAACTTCAGATATTTACTTTTAGATATACATGGACAATTAAAATATAATATGTAAACCTGAATTAATATTGTGTGAATAAAAATGAATATCATAACGAATATATATATATCATATATTATATGTCATTATTAAAAATAATTTTTAAATTATTGAATGCATTTTAAATATTTAATTTCATTTAATTACAATTAAGTTAATTTCTAGTTTTTAAAATTTATATTATAAGTAATAAAGTTAATGAATAAAAATGTTTATGGTATGTTTATATATGTAATTAAAAAATATTTATTATAAAATTGAATCATGCTATAATCATATTATTTATATAACAGATAGGTAATTTTTAAAGTATAGGATACATTTAAAATAATTCATTAATTTCATAGACATTATATTTCTATTATAAGTCTAGATTAATAATTAAATATTATTTATTATTATTGAATTATAATCATATTAATACATAATATAATATATTACATTATTGGTTACATTTTAAGAAGTTTCAGTACATTAAAGTAGATTCATTACATTAAAGTTATATTTATTAATATATTTAATTAAAAAATGTTTATGATAAAATTGAATCATGATATAATCATATTACTTATATTATATATATATATAAGTGATATAACATATATGCACACTACATCCATTTCGACTGGACCATACAGTAATCAGTACTCCGCATGTGGGAGCATATGTTAATAATTGTATATCATTTGTATGTAATTATTGAATGTATTTATTGATGTATGTGTTAATTGAAATCAATATTGTATACACATAATTATTATGATAATATAAAATATTATAAGTTATATTTAAATTATATGATACATTTTAAATAATTCATTAATTCTATTGATATTATATTTCTTTTAAGTTTAATAATTACATATTATTTTACATTTTAAATAATTTATTAATTCTATTGATATTATATTTCTTTTAAGATTAATAATTAAATATTATTTTACATAATTGAATTTGAATCTTGATAATAAATAATATAATATAATAACTTATATAATGCGTTTTAAATATTTCATTATGATTCTTTTAAATTAAAGATTAATTTATATACTTGAAATACAATTATATTTGAATATTAATTAATTTCATAAATAATATCATAAATTATTGGATACATTTTATTAATTTATTAATTAATTTTTATTTTTATTAAGACTATAGTCTTTAATCTATAGATTAATAATTAATAATTAAATACTATTTTATATCATTAATTTAGAATCATTAATAAATAATATAATATAATAATTTATTAAATGCATTTTAACAATAAGTTAAATATGTTTCATTCAGTACATTACCATTATATTTTTTAAGTTTTGATATATGATTAAAAAATGTTTATGATAAAATTGAATCATATTACTTATATAACAGATACGACCACTACATCCATCCCAGTGTCGACTGGACCATGCAGTAATCAATACTCCGCACGTGGGAGCATAGGTTAATAATATGATCTTATTCGTATGTCATTATTAAATGTATTTATTGATATATATATATATATATATATATATATATATATATATATATATATATATATATATGTTTATATGTTGATATATAGTGATTTATATGTTAACTAGCCGTACCCGACCCGGCGTTGCTCGGTTTTGATTATTGTCCTATCTATTATTTATTAATTATAGCTGTTCTTAATTCTGCATTGCTAAATATTTGTATTTAATTTTTTCCTAACTATTTTTTATATACAATAAAATAAATATTAGCTGACATACAAACAAATGTAGACAAATATTTTAATATTTAAAAAATTAGTGGAAAAATATTTCACAAAATATATTAAAGAATACACAAAATATTTAAAATATTACAAAATATGTTTTAAAAAAATGTCTAAAACCAAAACCCAAACCATCCCGACCCGCCGTCTCTAGCTTTTTGATTGTTTTCATATCTATTATTTATTAATTATAACTATTCCTGATTTTAAATTTCTTGCCGTTCTTAACCCGATGTTGCTCGGTTTTTGATTATTTTCCTATAAATTATTAATTATAGCTATTCCAAATTATGTATAGATAATATTTAATTTTGTTTCTAACTAATATTTAATAATTCTAAGTGTATCAGATACAACGCTATAGATCTAACGCTATAGCGTTGTTCGTTTTTAAGATTTATTCGTAAAATATTTTGTAAAAATACAAAAAATAATTTAAAATATTATAAAATATATTTTAAAAAGTGTTTACAAATATTTTTTTAAATATTAAAAATATTTCATTTATAAAACATATTAGTATCCATACCCGAACCGGCGTTGCTAAGTTTTTGATTGTTTGCCTATTTATTTTTATTAATTATAGGCTATAATTTATAGCTATTCATGATTATGCTAAAATATTTAATTGCTAAAAAATACAACAAATATTTAAAATATTACAAAAAATGTCGAAAACTCAAATCTAAACCCAAACCCAAACAGTGCCCGACCCGACATTTATCGGTTTTTGATTGTTTGCCTATTTATTATTTATTAATTATAATTAGGAATATATCTATAGAGATATTCCTGATCCTACATTTCTAGTATTCTAGTATATATATATACAATTAAATAGTTTATCTAAAATACAAACAAATGTAGATACATATTTATTTTAATATTTAAAAAATTAGTGAAAAAATATTTAAAAAATACAACAAATATTTAAAATATTCCAAAATATGTTGAAAACCTAAACCCAAACCGTTCAAATCGGCGTTGCTTAGTTTTTTATTATTTGCCTATTATAAATATTCCTGATTTGGAATTTCTTACAGTACCCAACTCTGCTTTACTCGTTATTTGATAGTTTGCCTATCTATTATTTATTAATTATAATTAATAGCCATATATGGCTATATGATTCTGCTTTTCATATACAATAATATAAATTTTCCATAAAAAAAATTCAAACAAATTTAGACAAATATTCGTTTTTAATATCTCAAAAATTAGTGGAAAAATATTTCAAAAATATTTCAAAAAATATTAAAAAAAATACAACACATATTTCCAATATTACAAAATATTACTTAACACATTTCGAAAACCCAAATTACACCCTGCGTTATTCGATTTTTGATTTTTGATTGTTGTTGCCTATCTATTATTTATTAATTATAGCTATTCCTGATTCTGTATTGCTAGTATATAATAAATATTACCAAATATTACAAAAATATTTTTTATAAATGTTCTACAAATATTTTATAAAGTATAATATTTATATCTTATAATATTTATATATTTATTATATAATTATAATATTTTAATTATATCTTTAAATAATAATATAACAACGATTAGTTGAAAAATATAAAAAAATATTTCAAATAATATTTTTAAAAATTTCAAAAAAATATAAATAATATTACAAAATATATTTTAAAAAAATTTCAAAAAAATGTCACAAAATGTTTACAAATATTTAATAAAAATGTTTAAAAATATTTAAAATTATTTCAATAAATTTCAAATATATTTCAAAAAATTTCAAAAATATTTCAAAAATTTCAAAAAAATTTCAAAATATTTCAAAAAAAAATTCAAAAAAATTTCAAAAAATACTTCGAAAAAATTCAAAAAAATATTTCAAAAAAGTGACGCCGAAGATTTTAGATGACAAAAAATCATTTTAATGGCAAAAAGTCAATTTGTTAGGTTTTTCTGGGGTACACGGTAACAAATTCAAAAAATTGTCCAGACCAAGACCATACTGTTGCAAATTTATTAAGATCGGGTATAACATAATTTCACGACGTACCCCGGTTCTCGAGTTATGTCACCAGATACACATATATATATATATAATTAAATAGACTTTCTTTTATATGTATAGATTGAAATCAATATTGTATATAAATAATATAAAATATATACAAATATTGTATACATTTTAAATAATTCAGTTATTTCACTAATACTAATTTACAATACAAATTACTCCTACTGACCCACCATGCCACCCATAATAATAAACCTGACTATCTTACTGAACTACTTACGAACTACAAGTCATCCCGACCACAACGAACAATACATAAATACAAACTAAATATACCAATAACTTTATCACTAAATAAAAAACAGGAATCTTCTTTTTCTATAATATCACCTAAACTATGGAACTCCCTACCTTACTCAATTAGATCTATAGTTTCTGACCACACCTTTAAAGTCAAATTGAAAACACATCTATTTAATATAGCTTATAATAATTAATATACGATACACAGCCGAAAACTCATTACTGATGTTGATCGCAGTGTCTAAACAAATTGGTTACAAGGTTACAAGGTTAATACATTATACTTATTTTTTTTTATTTCCATTAAGTCTAGATTAATAATTAAATATATTTTATATAATTGATTAGAATCATATTAATAAATAATATAATATAATAATTTATTAAATGCATTTTAACAATAAGTTAAATATTTTTCATTCAGTACATTAACATTATATATAAAGTTTTATAATATATATATATATTATTAAAATGTTTATGATAAAATTGAATCATGATATAATCATATTACTTATATAACAGATACGACCACTACATCCATCCCAGTGTCGACTGGACCATGCAGTAAGCAATGCACCGCATGTGGGAGCATAGCTATGGTTAATAACCTAGGTTAATAATATGATCTCATTTGTATGTCATTATTGAATGTATGCATTGATGTTTATGTTACTTGAACTCAATATTGTATATAAATAATATAAAATATAAAAATTATTTTTAAATAATTCATTTATTTCACTAATATATTATACTTATTTTTTTTATTTTTTTTTATTTCTATTAAGTATTTATTTCTATTAAGTATAGATTAATAATTACATATTATTTTATATAATTGAATTAGAATCATATTAATACATAATATAATATATTATATTATTGGTTAAGTTTCAGTACATTAAAGTACATTCATTACATTAAAGTTATATTTCTTAATATATAATTAAAAAAGTGTTTATGATTAAATTGAATCATGATATAATCATATTACTTATATAACAGATTTGACCACTACATCTTTCCAGTGTCGACTGTACCATGCAGTAAGAAATACTTCGCATGTGGGAGCATAGGTTAATAATGTTATCTCATTTGTATGTAATTATTAAATGTATTTATTGATATATATGTATATGATACTATATTTTATTGAAATCAATATTGTATATAAATAATATAATATATTATAAAAAGTTATTTTTGTATTATTGGATATATTTTAATTAATTTAATTTATTTTATTTAAATAATTCATTCATTTCAATCATTATTTCTTTTAATAGAAATATCGTTTATATTAATAATTAAATTTATAATCGAATATAATTTTATATAATTGAATTATAATTCCATAAATTTATATTTCTTTTAAGTTTAGATTAATGATTACATTTATAATTGAATATTATTTTATATACTTGAATTATAATTCTATAGAATCTATTAAATAATATAATAATACAATAATTATTAAATTCATTTTAATTGATGTAATATATTATAAACAATAAATATATTAAATTGTAGATATCTCTTTTGAGTTCAATTAATAATTAAATTAACTTACATTTTGATATTCGTAAAATATAAATACTATATAGCATTACTATATATATATATCTATCTAATAATATTCGTTATACAACCGATAGACCTATTATATCGATACAAGTATGCAGTGGTAAAGTAAAGGTGATAACAGAAGTTAAATGTTTATACTTAACATATTTAATAAAATATGTTCTAAATCTTATTTATTTATATACTTTTTTTATTTATATTTAATTTACAATATGTATTTAATGTAATTATAAATATATATTATAAGTGATATTTTAAATGATATTTTAATTGGTATTTTAATTCTTTATAAGGTAAACGACGTGGATTCGCAGCAATTATTACTGATTCGCAGTATAAAAAATACTTAGAAAACGCAAATGCTGATAAGACGAAGAAGGTGGTTAAAAAGACGGTGAATAACAAGAAAAAGAATGACCAGTGAATAAATGTTAATTGTATAAGTTGTGCGGAGAATATCGATGAATTAGTCTAATCATCTACTCAATCTATTCAATGTAGACAATTGTGTCACGATGTATGCATTTATGTCGATACGTTGAGATACGTTCGATAAATGCGATTTATGTGAATAAATGATATTGAGTATAATACTTTTTATAAATAAATAAATATATTATAATTGTTAGGATTAAAAATATACAAACATTACTCACTCATATGTGAATATTTATAAATACACAATTATTAATATTATATTGTGTGTATTAAATATATAATGTATAAACAATAATTAGCAACAAAATAACAATATTTTAATTAGAAAATAATCTTCAATATATATCAGAATAAATGATATTGAGTATAATACTTTTTATAAATAAATATATATATATATTATAATTGTTAAGGATTACGAATATACAAAAATCACTCACTCATATGTGAATAGTTATATTTATAAATACACAATTATTGATATTATATTGTGTGTATTAAATATATAATGTATAAACAATAATTAGCAACAAAATAACAATATTTTAATTAGAAAATAATCTTCAATATATATCAGATTGATATTAGAATATTTAATATAGGTTACAATAGTACTTTTATTAAAACGAAATTACTATATTTTTTTGGATATACAATAATATATAGATTAGAAAATAAATGTAGATATTTGTATTGTATTTATATAATAATCATTTATTTATATATTCAGTGAAACCTCTCTAATATATTTAGTAAATTTATTTATTTAAAAGTAGTAAACAAAATAATAGATTAGAAATATATTTCTATCACATATGGTTTAATTTAATTTAATTTAAAATAGTTGTTATAACACTTGTTTGGATAATTGTTGTACTGAATACAATCATGATTGTAAAGGTAATATACTGCAGTATATTACCTTTTATTAAATAGTTTTTCATACCTGTTACTATTTATGAGCTCACTACATTGAGAATAATAAAACACATTCACTAATTGCAATTAACTATTTTTACGTCTACATTATAATATAAACCTAAATTTAGATATAAACTATTACATCAAATATTGTGATATAGAGGTAACAGATAGGTAAAATTTCCAAAACAAACTAAAAATAATTGTCTCGTAAAGAGGTGTTTCCTAAATAATATTTTCTTATAGAGGTTTTTGTAATATGGAAAAGTTGAATTCCAACCAAATATGATAGGTTATATTCTATGCTACACATGTTCTTATAAAGAGGTTTATTATAGAGAGGTTTCAGTGTATACGTTTTCATTCGCTTATAGAGGCCTAATTAAAAATATTATAATTATATAGTATAGGATATAGAATCATCATTATATAATTAGGAATTGTATATATTATATATATATATATATATATATATATTGTATAAGTGAATCCATGAACTTCTAATATAAATACATTTATATAATATTTTATAATTGATAAATAAATTATACAATTAAATGTAATTAATATGTTAGACATTATT
This sequence comes from Osedax fenrisi, assembly GCA_964019155.1. Taxonomy (NCBI): domain Eukaryota; kingdom Metazoa; phylum Annelida; class Polychaeta; order Sabellida; family Siboglinidae; genus Osedax; species Osedax fenrisi. Next base: position 74,998,540 of record OZ025239.1, read on the forward strand.
AATTATTAATATTAATGATATTATATATATGTATATATATAACATATATTATAACATGGATTTTAATATATGTAGGTATCTATATATATATATATATATATATATATATATATATAAATCCTTATAAAAATATATAAATATATATTAAAATATGAGGTATGTCCATCTATATTATAAATTATATATTACAATTATATACATTTCAATGATACACCCTCCATTTGTATATAAATTCAATCATTTTACTATCTGATATCTGATTGGTTAATGATCGGCCAAATTACCCGACTTTCATCGGCCAAATTACCCGATTTGACGTACGTTGTTATTTCAGCAATAGCTTTGTATCATATTGATATAATATGTAGATATTTACATATAGAATCAAGAACATAGTATATTTTATTTGAGTTTAAAAAATATCACAATCCAACATGTATTTATGAAATGACAAACAGATTAACAAACACCTATTTTGTTTAAATTCCGGATTTTTATAAAATCAATAAATACTAATAATTATTGATTATTTTTTAAAATAAATTTTAACTATTCTTAAAGATATTATGAAATACTATACATTGTTTATAGAATTTTTTTTGGTATCATTAATAGTTTCTGAGATATTAGAGTCGGCCAAATTACCCGCATCGGCCAAATTACCCTTCCTTCCCCCCCCTCCTAGTTGCATATGAAAGAATAAAAATATACAAAAAATAAATTTTATTATAATTATGATTGATTTTTTTTTAAATAAAATTAATCCACTTCCATAATCCTTTGATAAAATTTGCCTTCTTTGTCTTGCCCGTCTCCCTTCCCTAGAGTCTGTCACCTGTTTCTTCTTAGAGGCTTTCACTCTTGTAGCATCTCTAGCCGCTGCATCTACCCGTAAAATCTATAAAATTGAAATATTGTAAATATTTTATGATATTATATTCCAAAATAAACACATTTATCTGACGTTTTATAAATAATATATGATACTATTATATAGTTATATAATAGTTACATATTATATATAATATAAACCTTGATTGTATCTCGATTACGCCTCGAAAGTTGTCGTTTAGTCAATCGACCCATATCAAATAATAATGAAATGACACTATCTTATTATTATGGAACAAAGCCAACGGCCAATAACTAGCATTTATAAAATGAAACCAACAGATGGCGCTGAAAAACAGTGTTATAATATATGTAAACCGTAATTTTTGCGCCATTTTTTTAATTATTATTTTATTAGAAATAGGTAGGGTTATAAAATTATGTTTTTTTATGCTTTATATATGTTATTAACATATGATATTTTGACATATCATACATGATACATGTAGTAATCTATTTTAAAAATAAAATTTTGTTTATAAATTTTTTTATTTTAAAGACCGTGAATCCCCTTAAATTGACACATTGAACTACAATTTTAATCGTAATTATATTGATAATATAATTGGAAATCATGTTGAACTAATTGCTCAATATTGAATATATAGCAATTGAATATTGATTAAAGTGTACATATTAAAATGTTATTATTATTGAATTTAGAATTTAGTTTAGAACTTAAGTTGAACATAAGTTAATTAGTTACCATTGACCTAAGTTGAACTTAAATTTTGAACTTAAGTTTTTGATGTAAGTTGAATTCTGGGTTATTATATATAGGAATAGAAAATACTTTATATGACCCTTATTTATCCTTACCAATATTCAGAAAGTCCGTTATTCAGTCCTTATTTATCCTTACCAGTATTAAGAATATACGTTATTCAGTCCTTATTTATCCTTACCAGTATTCAGAATATCCGTTATTCAGTCCTTATTCGTCCTTAGCAGGATGCAGAAAGTCCGTTATTCAGTCCTTATTCCACCCTAGCAGGATGCAGAAAATTCGTTTTTTAGTCCTTATTCGTCCTTAGCAGGATGCAGAAAATTCGTTTTGTAGTCCTTATTTGTCACTGCTTACATGTATAATAGATAGGCAGATTGTTACAAATAAGGACTCCTGCAGGAGTCCTGTGCAGTAATTATTGTTTGTTGGGTAGTAATTATCAATATATAATGTATAAATAAATATTATTATAAATAAAAAGTAGTGGGCCAGATAGGTGGTTTCGACTGCAGCGCCCGTAGCGGATAGTGCCATACACTACATTCAATTGCTTATCCACTTTCTTTATATCGATGATATATACATACACATATATATATATATAATGTATAAACAATGTATATATATACAATTTTTATTTTACTCCTCTACTATAGGTAATAAAAAATAAAGGAAAATAATGTGTTCATTTATTTTCCTATTGTTATATGTTACAGGTTTTAATACAATTGTACACACACACACACACACACACACGAACATTACACTTGTTATCTTCATAGATTTTAATTTTAATTTTCCTCATAAGACAATAGATTTTTGTGATTTTCTCAATGTATTATGTTCAATTTGTTTTCACGGAATATTCTGGGACAATTGTGTTTTATATTAAAGCCGTGCTTGTACAAACCATGAATAATGTTATGTAACTACTATTACTACTACTACTACTACTACTACTACTACTACTATCACTACTACTACTATTACATCATTATTCTGATTAATATTATTTCATTTTATATTATCTGAACGCTAGCTTGATTAGTACGAGATCAATGCTACCTTCTATAGTCGAGCATTTATATATTCATTTTAGTATCTTATGCAATAAATGCACTAATATTGATTTTATTATAATTTATTTTTATTCATTGAACCAAACTTATATTAGCATAACATATCTAATAAAGACGTATATAAATAAGTACATATTTATAAACACAAGTGAGAAATCTCACATGTACAATATTGTAATTACTATTTCCTTGATATTTGTATACAAAGTTATTTTGGATTTTTTGATGAATACAATCATAGCATTGATTATTTCAATAATTATGTAATACCAATTTTCTTTTGATTATAATAGTTAAGCTTAGATATATCAGTACAAATAATGAACAACTTATATTTTATTTATAAGAATATTTTAAATAAATAACATATTTTTGAATACAATATAAATATTTATTCATATAATCCACAAAACGTATTATAGTAGTTGTATAACTTATGCAAATTATAAAATAAATAACATGTTTTAAAGAATAGAAAATTGTTCATAAATTGTCAATAATATAAAATATAAATGATATTGATATGAATAACGGTACATAATGTATTATCACATTGAGCTCACTGGAATCATCTTTAACATGGCAATGAATGATTTGATGCCGTATTCACCTGTAACCATACTATAGCTGGACACTCGACAGAGGTAGTGCATGTCACAGAGAGCAAGCGCTCTTACCGGCTTAAGAACTTCAAACTCATTATAGTAGTTCAGCTTGAACAGTTTTGTACCTGCGTAATCACATGATATCATTACTTACTGTTTACATTAAGTTCATGAATTATACAGAAAGTATGTGTATGTATATATATATATGCTAATTAATCACATTGTGTTGTAAGAAATAGTATGGTAGTTCCTACTCGATACTGATTATGTATTACATTGTGTATTATACAAGATAATAGGTTTCCATGTCATTCGTGAAAAAGTAATAGGGGGGTATTCAGGTGATCCTTAAAATGCTTACCACAAAGATATAACACTCCCTATTAACGCAATTTAATTAATATTACTACCTGCCACTGCTAGAAGTAGTGTCAAAATCACTGAAATAGATCTAGGTTTGGTGTGGTTTCTATACAACAATGTTTTCATGCAATATAAATTAGATTTTACTCGCCTCATATTTATGTATAGCATTTAAAACTAACATATCCTATTGCTTTGTTATATATTAATAATGAAAACTTAGTTTTCATCACATAAATAATAATTAAAACATTATAAACAAAACATAGTTGCGAAAATTGAACCTGTTGAGGTGAACTTTTCATTTTTTGTGTGCAAAATCGAATTACGCGATTATATCATAATTTAATTATACCTTAGAATAATCTTTGCTTTCTATGTAAAGTTGTGCAGAGTAAATAAATCGTACATAATACATTGCGCAATAAATCATTACATCACAGTTAGGCAGGTGACAGGCAAACTAGATTATATCATAACAATCGAAGCAAACTTCAAGGAAATATTTATATATAATTTTGAAAAAAATATCTTAAAAAATAACTTGTAATATATATTATATGATGATTATGCAACATACAATCTTGAGCATGGTGAGAAATGAAGTATGCACTTGATGAAGAATGTTATGTCATCGATGATGTAATCATAGCTGTTATGTCATCGATGATGTTTATCATCATTATTGAGTGAACATTATATATTTGATAAACTAATTTATTATGTACCCATGACATTATATTATATATGATAAAACACACATATATATATAGTACCGCACGCCCCCATGTGGTACCCTAAGCCCCCCTAGTAGTACTAACTGTGTACGGAGTGCAGCTGATGGTGCATGGTGCTGGCGAGGGTAGCCAGAACAAAGTTGTTCCTGTTCAAGTTGGCGAACACTGTGTCCGGTAAAGGGGGCGCTGACATCAGCACCGTCACCACCTCTCTTAGCCCCATCTGGGGGGCGGGGGGGGGGGGGGGCGTTACTATCGTTACTCGGGCGAGAGAGGGGGTTCCTTCCTCCAGTAACGCATGAGGGAAGAGGGGTGGGACTTAAAGATGTATCAATAACCATAGATTTCATACAAGCTATATGACCTTAAAAAATCTCTGCCAGGGAAAATTGAAATTTTAGTGTTAATACATTCAGTTATTTTCTGCTGAAATTATCAGATATTTATGATAGATTAATTATCTATTGTCATTTTGTTTTACATCTTAAATATGTTATGAAATAAATTTAATTATTACTCTTTAAATTTAATTTATCTACTACTACTACTACTACTACTACTACTACTACTACTACTATTACTACTACTACTACTACTACTACTACTACTACTACTACTACTACTACTACTACTACTACTACTACTACTATTACTACTACTACTACTACTACTACTACTACTACTACTACTACTACTACTACTACTACTACTACTACTACTACTACTACTACTACTACTACTACTACTACTACTACTACTACTACTACTACTACTACTACTACTACTACTACTACTACTACTACTACTACTACTACTACTACTACTACTACTACTACTACTACTACTACTACTACTACTACTACTACTACTACTACTACTACTACTACTACTACTACTACTACTACTACTACTACTACTACTACTACTACTACTACTACTACTACTACTACTACTACTACTACTACTACTACTACTACTACTACTACTACTACTACTACTACTACTACTACTACTACTACTACTACTACTACTACTACTACTACTACTACTACTACTACTACTACTACTACTACTACTACTACTACTACTACTACTACTACTACTACTACTACTACTACTACTACTACTACTACTACTACTACTACTACTACTACTACTACTACTACTACTACTACTACTACTACTACTACTACTACTACTACTACTACTACTACTACTACTACTACTACTACTACTACTACTACTACTACTACTACTACTACTACTACTACTACTACTACTACTACTACTACTACTACTACTACTACTACTACTACTACTACTACTACTACTACTACTACTACTACTACTACTACTACTACTACTACTACTACTACTACTACTACTACTACTACTACTACTACTACTACTACTACTACTACTACTACTACTACTACTACTACTACTACTACTACTACTACTACTACTACTACTACTACTACTACTACTACTACTACTACTACTACTACTACTACTACTACTACTACTACTACTACTACTACTACTACTACTACTACTACTACTACTACTACTACTACTACTACTACTACTACTACTACTACTACTACTACTAGTACTACTACTACTGCTACTACTACTGCTACTGCTGCTACTGCTGCTACTGCTACTGCTACTGCTACTGCTACTGCTACTGCTACTGCTACTGCTACTGCTACTGCTACTGCTACTCCTACTGCTACTCCTACTGCTACTGCTACTACTACTACTACCACTATTACTACTACCACTCGAGAACTAACCTCTGCTGCTAGTTTAGAGACCTCTATGAGATGAGAGATGATATCACTGATGGCTTGTTGCATCATGTATTGGGTATAGCACTTCGCTAAGTCATGTGTGCCAAACTGTTCAAGCAGAAGCACAGGTCTACATGATGAGGAGTGTAGGTATCATCTAGCTGGCCATTTAGCTTATGTAGTATTCATCTTATAGATCCAATATATATAGGGGCATCGTAATAGGGGGCGGCCCCCCCCTGAACAAATATAGGGGGGGGCAGTATATATTTGCCCCCCCCTGAAAAAATATAGGGGGGCAGTATATATATTGCCCTATGTATACATATATGTATATATTAATATATCCACATCTATATATATATATATATTATAATTATTTACATTGTATAGTTATTAAATTCACTATACAAAAAACAATAATTTTATTACTTTATTATAAAGTAATAAAATAATTGTTCTGGGTAATAGAGTAATAAAATAATTGTTTTTTTTGTATAGTGAATTTAATAATTGCTAAAAAAAAAAATTTAATAATTTAACATAACTAATCCCAAACTTTTCCAGAACTAAATCAGAACTAATCCAGAAACTACACAGAATTAAATCATAATTAATCAAGAACTTTTTCCAGAACTAAATCAGAACTAACCCAGAACCTACGCAGAATTAAATAATAACTAATTGATTGCAGGGTATTCGCATTAGCATATGCAACAACTGTAATTTTATGAAAAGAGCCTACTAATTATAACTATACAAAAATTCGAGAACATTTTATGTTATATTTAATCAAAATATTGTAAGAGACATTCTACATCAGTGTCTAGTCGAAAAATTTCTTGTATACGAACAATACATTGTAAATTATTTTGTATATGTCGTGGAATTTATATAAGAAATCCAAAAGAAAGTTGATATTCAAATATGACTGCATGTGACAATTGTAATTGTTGGTTTCATGATAATTGTGTCATATCAAATTTACTAACTTTATTTAAATATTGTCACAAAAAATAAAAATGTTGTATAATTAGTATTAAAATGTGTTATTCTAATGTAAACATAAAGTTATATAGAAATAATAAATGTATTTCTTATTACATAAAAATCATCCAAACACATCTTCAGCTACACAAAAATATACAATATGAATTATAAATCGTACATATAAGAATATTATTTTTTGATTAGTTGTGATTTAGTTATGGAAAAGTTATTATTTATTTCTGGAAAGTTCTGGATAAGTTATGATTTAATTCTACGTAGGTTCTGGGTTAGTTCTGGAAAAATTCTGAATTTTAGTACATCCCATAATCTAGACCCATTTATTATATTTACTAATCATAGAGCTAGAGAGAAAGTTTCTCTCTAGCTCAATGTTACTAATATATTATAATAATGTACAGATCCTTAAATATGATGAACTAAATGTAGATGATCTAAGAGCGGAATTAAAGATATTCAAAATTGCCAATTCGTTTTCTACAATAGAAGAAGTAATTTCTTACTTTATGAATGTTGAAAATGTTAAATTATTTCTAAATATTGTAAATCTTCTTAAATTAATCATTGTCAGGCCGATAAGTTCTGTGAGTTGTGAAAGAGAATTTAGTACCCTTCGCCGATTAAAAACAACATGACATCTAGTCGTTTAAATTCTGTAATAATACCCGATATACATGTAAAGAGTTTGACAATATTAATACAGATGCAATCATAAATGAATTTTTTCTAAAGAATAATTGGCGAAGATCGAAATTTTCTATGTAACTTTTTTTTAATGTATGTCAGATTTTAATTTAATAATTATTATAGCATTTATTATTTTACTTATTTATATTGTAAAAAAATAGTAAATCTTGCAGTTACATTAACCATATGCATATACAAATCTCACCGAGAGTATTCCAATAGAGAGGATTTATAATGTAATTCAATAGTAATTGATGGTGCAAAAAAAAATATCTAGAACAAAATCATGCCCCCTCTATTCTGAAATCGTTCCGACGCCCCTAACTATATATATATATATATATATATATATATATATATATATATATATATATATGTTTATATACATATACCTATATTTATAATATATACTATATATATATCCTCTATGAATATAATCATTATTTGGTATTAAGGGTAGTTTATATATATATATATATTTTTATATAAGATTTTTTTTTTTACAAATTTCTCAGAAATAATGTTTACAAATAATTTAACACAATGCAATATCTATTATGTTTAATAGTACAATGGCATTGTTACAAGAATAATATAAACCATAGTATTATTGGTAGTTTATATATATATATTTTTATATAAGATTTTTTTTTTTTACAAATTTCTCAGAAATAATTTTTACAAATTATTTAACACAATGCAATATCTATTATGTTTAATAGTACAATGTCATTGTTACAAGAATAATATAAACCATAGTACTGCATATACTATCAATAGAAATATTGGCTATTCAGATCTGTGACAATGTCAATCTGAGACAAGTTCGCCCTAGATTATATATAAATAGATCATGTTAACAAAATATAATGTTAACAACATATATATGAATATATAGTAAACCATTTAATATATAAAATAATACAGATGAATCTGGTTTAGTATATCTAAAAACCTCAATATATATATATATATGTATATCAGTAGAAATATATTTAAATTCATAAATGTTGAAATAATACATGCATTACATGTTATTTCATTACACCTTTGGACATATGATAAAGTACAGTACAATTATTCTATCTTTAAGCCTATTCAATATTTATACTTAATTATTTCACGTATATTATACAATGCTACTCTAATCTATAAATTAGAATTGTGTGTATGAAAATTTTTGTTAAAGATTTTAAGAAATATGATCATATTACTTTTATGCTATTTTTAGTTGTTATATTCTGAAGATAATGTGTTTCAAAAACTTTCAGAATATAAATATGAATTTTATTTACATATAATGAGAATGTCTACAAGAAATTCTCATTAACAGCACTACGCTATTTTTAATATAGTGGTTTTAGAACAACATCAAAATACTTTGAAAATCAGGTTTAAGAAATCAAATATTGTAAAATTTACCTTTTATTTTTATTACGAATTCGGATTCAGTTTTATATTATTTATATTATGCACAATTTCAATTCACAATGTATTTATTAGTACTATAAAAACAGTGTGTTATAAAAGTTGGAGAAAAATAAAATTATTATAAATGTAAAATACAAGATGACTCCAAATGGTTTACGATCAAAAAGGACGAGTTGAGGTGCAAAGGTTAAATTTTAAATGCAAAATAAATATTTATAGGCTCACTTTGGGATGTAAAGCAGCTATAAAAAACCAAACAGGACAAAACTAAACCAATTAAACCAAATAACCCACAAATATCTATACACAATATATGTATATACTATTAACTCGTATTTCAACCTTTAACCCTCAACTCGTCCTTTTTGATCGTCTCCCCTCCTAATGACGTCAATATCGCTCTTGTGTGATAATTTTATATGTATGTATGTATGTATATTTATATAATAATTATATATTTTTAGTTAATATTTATTGATATATTTGGTTACACTTGTAGTTGGCTGCCGCGATAATGTTCATATTTTATAGGTGTGGTTAACTTCTCAAAGATAATCAAATATTCAAATATAAATGATATTTACTTTAAATATTCAAATATTCTAATATTAAAACATCTAAATGAATGTAATGAGTATTCAGATATATAGAATATATACAAGTATATACTAATATATTATAAATAGTCATATAAATATGGCGCCTCTATTGCACAACAATATTTCCATATGTGTATACACAATTATAATTATGATTGTACAATTTATATTTGGTAAATTTAAATGAATACATAGTCAAGCAAGTTTAATAAATAACCTACTATATACGTATTATAAATATAATTCATAGTAATATATTGAATATTCATATTTATATACGTATTTAATAGATGTTTATTTATTCCTATACGATATATCCGTATTTATATTGATTAGATGTGAATATTCGGCATTTTAAATAATATCTATACGTATCATCATAAAATATATGTTAAATGAATCGTTTATAATTATATATAACCTATTACTATCATATAATTAGTATTCAAGTGTATATGCATATTCAATATTTTTTTATTTATTTGAAGAATAATTCTTATACGATATTTCCGTATTTATTTTATTAAATGTAATTATTTAGACATTTTAAATAATATCTATACGTATCACAATATACTATATGTTAAATGAACGATATACAATATATTAGTATATACTTGTATATATTCTATATATTTGAATACTCATTACATTCATTTAGATATTTGAATATTAGAATATTTGAATATTTAAAGTAAATATCATTTATATTTGAATATTTGATAATCTGTGAGAAGTTAACCACACCCTATAAAATATGAACATTATCGGGGCGGCCAACTTCAAGATTCACCCACACATATTTATGTTCAATGGGAAATATTGTATATAATTTAATTATATATATATAAAATATTACATATTTTATTGAATATATTGAGATGGTATTTATCAGTATATCACGAGTTATATTATAAAATTACATAATACAAGAACTGCATACTTTTGTAACTATACTTTATTGTAATAATTATTACGGATATAAACGTTTACGATGAACTATAATTATAAATATGTAATGTGGGCGTGGCTAAATATTAACAGACAATTAAATATATAGGTCATGTACATAAATATTAAATATTCTAATATTGTAATATCGAAATATTTGAATATTAAAATATGTAAATAAATATAATACATATGCAGATGTATAGAATATATACGTATATAGTACATGTGTTATATCGTTCATTTAACATATGTTATATGTTGATACATATAGTTATTATTAAAATTTAATAAGTATAAATACTGAGATATCGTATGCTAATAAAAAAACAGTTATTCAATAAGTATATATCTTGACTATTAACTATATTACTCTATATATGTGACTTATATGTATAGTATATTGTTTTCTTATAAGATGTATATAATTTATATTCAAGTTTATATACTTATTGAATATCTGTTTACGAGTTCTTAATGGTACACAATATTAATGAAATAAAAAGCATGTACTAAGCACAATATTTGATAGGCTAATTTGGGGTTGTAATGTAGCTAAAAAAAAATAAACCAAATTAATCAAATAACCCCAAAATATAAATCCGTAAATATATATATTTATTAAATTTGAATATTTAGACATCTTAAATAATACGTATCACCATATAAAATATGTTAAATGAAAGATATAAAATATGTAATATATATTTGTATATATTAGTATGTATTTTATACATCTGAATACGTATTATATTCATTTACATATTTTAATATTTGAATGTTTATTATGTACATACATGACTTATATATTTAAATATATTTGAATATATAGCCGTGCGCATATTAAATATGAAAATTATCTTGGTGGCCAACTTCGATATGCATTATTTGGTGTATTTGTATTTGAATGATTTATATTTTTATTTGTATTGTATTGTTATATTTGGTATATTTGATCAAATACAGAATCAAATAAACTCGCAATATATTTAATTATTATTTAAATAGAACCAACATTTTATTAAGAACTTTAATAAAGTTAGTACATTTAAGAATATAAAAGATCAACAGTTTATTTAATATTTAAATATAACATTGTTTAGGTTTTAATATGAATAATAATGTTTTAATAAATAAAAATATATCAAAAGAAAAATATATAATTAAGTATTTTGCGGTTTAAAGTATTTTTAAATGACATAATAAAATATTAAAATAATATTATTAATAAATATATAGTACAGGTAGATAAACCATAATATTTATCAATATAACAATACTAGAGTATTTTTATACTAACAACTATTTTTAATTGATTAGTTTGATAAATAATTTCATTTTATACGAGATGAAAATCAAATTAATCTGCGACACTTACTGAGTACTTTTAGATTATGTTATGTAATAGTTAATATCATTATAGTAATAATATTATTAATAAACGCATATAGGTTGATATGTTATCATGGTATGTTTTATGTAATAAATATATTTTATTTGTACGTAATAATATCTGAGATATACGAGATATATTAATATAAACTATAAAGTTCATAGTATAGATATAATATATACTTAAATATTATAAAAGTATATTATACTTTTAATATTTTATTTTAATATTTTGTAATAGCTATTCTTAATCGAATTAATATTAGTATGATTATATATCATATAGTCATAGTAATCCAAACATTTGTATTCAAGATTTATTTAGGTTAATTGTATTTTAAAAAATATAAAATTGTATGATAGTAAATCGTTCAATCCTAATACTATCAAGTCATCTAGTGCTATCAAGTCATTTATTGTATTTATTTATATACATTTCATATCAATATGTATTTTTAAAGAAATAATATTTCATATAACTAATAATTTCAAAATTATGCATTTAGTAATATAAAATAAATATATTAAGACATCACGCATTACTTTTCGCATTATTTTGTAGATTACTGCATTATTCATCGCATATAAAATAAAAAACATATGTATTTGACATTTATTATTTATTTGATATTTACCGATGTAATCCATTAATAAAGTTAAACGATTATTAAAGTTAATATATTGATAAATACTAAGACTATTGGTACGTATATACACATTTGTTAATAATTCTATAATATAATTAATGTTATTTAAATAATATTTAAAGTCATCTTAATATTTAAATACTTAGTTAATAATTATAATCTTAAATTAAATCGTTCCAAATTCAAATTCAACTATTTCTCTCTTCTTTTTGTATTTGTATTTTGCTTTACTTTTATTTTATATTACATCATATTTTATTCATATTTTTATTTGATAAAGTGTATTTGTATTTGAATAAAATATTATATAAATATTTGTATTTTTTTTGTGAAAAGGTGTTTATATATATGGAGTTATATATAAGTATATGCAACATAATTTATAAATTTTTTATAATTATTTTGAATATTAGGTGTTGTAAAATACCAATTTACTACGAAGTTTATAGAATATTGAGATAGATCTAATTTGTACATGAAATTATAGATGAATAAATTTAACATTTAAATATTAAACTATATAACTAATAATTTATTACTAAAACAGGGTACAAAGATAAGTAGAATTCTATAAAGTTAAAGTAGAAATCGAATATTTCGATGCCACTTACAAAATAATGTATTTTTTTTCTATTTTCGATTATTTTTACGCTATCTTTTATTTCTATTTTGATCATTTTTCGTTTATTTTTACTATGTGATTTATTTCTACTTTCGATTGTTTTTCGTTTATTTTTACGGTAACTGTAAAACGTTTTAATATATTTAATTTTTTAATTTCCTATTATTCTTTGTTTATTTCTATAACGTATGTTACCCAGGTAACCAGCAATGGTATTTGTCTGGTACATACTTTATTTAGAAGGGTTATTGTATGGGATAACCTGGGATATTTATCCCATTGGTAAAAAGCCCCTTCATATACCATAAAATGTAACAATGGGTTATTGGTACCATAAAATAACCTGGGTCAGATATCCCATCTTGTACCATCATATATCCCATTGGTACAAAGCCCCTTCATATACCATAAAATGTAACAATGGGTTATTGGTACCATAAAATAACCTGGATCAGATATCCCATCTCGTACCATCATATATACCATTGGTATAAAAGCACCTTCATGTACCATATAATGTACCAATGGGTTATTGGTACCATAAAATAACCTGGGTCAGATATCCCATCTCGTACCATCATATATCCCATTGGTACAAAGCCCCTTCATATACCATAAAATGTAACAATGGGTTATTGGTACCATAAAATAACCTAGGTCAGATATCCCATCTCGTACCATCATATATACCATTGGTATAAAAGCCCCTTCATGTACCATATAATGTACCAGATCAAAATTAAAATATTGATTTTCTGCCAGTAATTAATTAATGTATAATGATATTAGTTTTTATATTCAATAAAATGACATTTAATTAAAATTCAGATTTTTTATTAAAAAATTAAAATTATAAAATGAATTTTGTTGAAATAAATCAATTATAATTGTATAATCAAAAAATAATCTTATAAGCCCCACCCCCTAAGTTATTGTAAATACAAATTCAAATATATATATTCATTATACGACGAAGAACTGCTAAAACACTGAACGCTTAATTATCTACATTTAAAATGTTAGTTGCAATAGTTATATATGTTAATACAATCACTTTGTTTACATAGCAACCAAATTACAGATGTGTTATTCACAGATTAGATTTTAAATATCGTTTAATTGTATTATAATTATAAATATAGGTGCGTATTTATTTATTTGTGTGTTATTTATATTATTAGTATTGTTCAAATATTAATATCTACTAATATTTAAATATATTACATTGGTTTTGAAATTATATTCTTTTTTTTATTTTAGTATTTGTTTACATTGTATGATTATCAAAATTAAAATCAACAACAAATATATATTAATCACAAAGATAATGTTCACTTACTGTTTACATATTTAATAACAACAACTACTTTATTTACTCTTTTAATCGATTATTATTATTCATAGATTAGTTATCCTCTATTTATATTTAAATAATATATTGTATTAATATCATATTAATCTTATTTACCAACTCTTTATTATTATTATATTGTATAAATACATTTAGGTATATATACATTTTATGTATTTTATTATTATTTTTAAATTATAATTGAAAATGCAATAAAAAAGCCATAAAAGATATTTATTGAAATTCCTAGTATTGTTAAATATCATAAAATTAAAACATATATATATATATTGCATTAATACATTTATATATATATATAAATTGTATTTATTAAATATACTTATATTGGATATTTTTACTATTGTATTTTTAATATTTAAATACTGCATATTATTTTATTATTATTATTATTATTATACTATGTTATTTCTATAATATTTAATTTGTTGTAATATAAGATGAAGTAATATAATTTAATTGCTATATATTTGTATATTTGATATAATAAATACAGTATATAATATACCCAATATAAACCCTAGGTACTTCATAATAAATTAGTGTGACATATATTATATAAAAAGCATCTTTTAAATTTAGAGAAACCTTTATTATTTATTCAATAAATTAATTAAGTAAATATATTTTAACAACATATATATTAGTGATATTTAGAATTTAATATAAAGCCTAAATTTAAAGCTTAATATTTGATATAAAGCTTAAAATGGCTCGTCAAAAAAAACAAACGATATCTGTAACAGATGAGCATAATGATGAAAAAATTGATCTCAAATGCTTAATTGAAAAATTAACTATAAATAATGACAGATTAACTATAAATAATGAAAAATTGACTATAGTTATAGAAAATCAAGAAAAAATAATAAAAAAACTAAATGAAGCAGCTGATAAATCTGATCTTAAAACATTTGCTGAGATCACTAAAATTAACCTCAATAATACACTTCAAAAAAATCTATCAACGACTATAAATAAAACCCTAAATGAAAAAAAGTTAAATGAAATAAGAAATAAAACTATTATACTCTATAATGTTAAACAAACAATAGATTCTAATTACGAAACAAGAAATTTTGAAGAAAAAAAAAATATAACAGAAATTTTAGACCTAGTCAACAAATTATAATATAAAAAACTATTTTAGATTAGGAAAATATCAAGAAAATGATAATGTCATCAGGCCATTACAAATTATTTTAAACTCTGAAATAGAAATTAATAATATAATACAAAATGCAAACAAATTAAAAAACTCCAAATTCAAAAATATAAGCATATCAAAAGAATACAATAAAGTTGAGTTGGATACTATCAAAAAACTATCTATCGAGGCTAAACATAAATCAACAATAAATAATAAATATGTAGTACGGCATAGAAATGATACTTTTAAAATAATTGAACTAAAAAAACGAGATGATTAAATATAATATGATACCAAACCAATACAAAACAGCACACAATTTAATAGTATTACAAAAGAATTAATAATAAATAAAAATAATCTGATAATTATACACATAAATATTAGAAGTCTTACTCAAAACCTGGATAAATTAAGAGAATTTATAGATACTTTAATAATCAAACCTCATATTATATGTTTATCTGAAACCTGGTTAAATAGTAATAATGACTTCAATAATAATATAACAAACTACACATATCAAACAAACTATAGACAGAAACAAAATAAATGTAGAGGTGGTGGTGTTTCAATATATGTTATAAAAGATATTCAATATGAACTTATAAAAGACCTTACTTTTAATATAAAAGATTATTTAGAAACACTTACAATTGAAATTAAACTTAAAAAAAATAAAAAAATAATAATTTCATGCCTTTATAATAGCCCTTTCAATAAAACTGCAGATCTTATAAATATGTTATATAGTAAATTTCATAAATATATTTCACACGATTTAATAATTATGGGTGATTTTAATATCATAACAAATGATCCCAAACCATCTCAATTAAACAATTTAATAAATCAATTAGGACTAACGCCTCAAATTCTTCAAAACACTAGACCCCAATTCAATAAAAGTAACACTTCAACTATAGATCAAATTTACACTAATATAAACACAACAAATATTTATAATAGTGGAATACTCTTAGAAGACTTGACAGACCACCTCCCAATATATACAATAATTAAAATAAAAACCAAAATACGAAATAACTCAAATGAAATTAAAACAAGGAAATAACAATAAATAATACTAA
This sequence comes from Osedax fenrisi, assembly GCA_964019155.1. NCBI lineage: Eukaryota > Metazoa > Annelida > Polychaeta > Sabellida > Siboglinidae > Osedax > Osedax fenrisi. The sequence continues at coordinate 75,015,688 of OZ025239.1, forward strand.
AAGACTTATTAATGCACTGAAAAATACGAATTGGGATTCGGTCCTCGAAGACAATGATGCTGAAAACTCATACAACAAATTTCATACCATATATACATCAATAATTAACCAATTTATCCCACTACTTACAAATAAAATATCTTCAAATATTCTTTCAAAAAATTGGATAACAAATAAAATAAAAAGAGACATTAATAAAAAGTATAAACTATATAAACTTTACTTAGATAATAAAAATGAAATCAACTTATATAACTACAAACAATTAAGAAATCAATTAACCTTAAATATTAAAAAAGCAAAGCAATCATATATAGATAGTAAAATAAAAAATAGTATATCTACTAAAGAAAATTGGAATTTAATAAATAACCTCATAAATAAACAGCAAATTAAACAATCTCCAAATTATATAATAGATGAATTCGAAAATAAATTCAATAATGATAAACAAATAGCAAATGCATTTAACTCTTATTTTATAAATACAAGTCAATCCATAAATAATCAATTCACCTCTCCCATAAATAACATCAACCCAATTAACATTACACCAATATCTAAATCAATATATCTTCATCCCACATCAACACATGAGATAAATTCTATTATACAAAATAATAAATCAAAGACTTCTCTAGACACTGATTATCTAAACATGAAATTGTTAACAATTTCAAAAGATTACATTGACCTTCCATTAAGCCATATTTTTAATCTATGTTTATCGTCAGGAACTTTTCCCTTAAAAATGAAACTATCCTCCATTAAACCAATTCATAAAAAAAATAATATCAATATTATATCTAACTATAGACCAATATCAATTTTAAGTCAACTATCGAAAATACTAGAAAAAATAATATATAATAGACTAATGCAATTCATACAAAATAATAACATAATAAATACTACTCAATATGGTTTCCTTAAAAAACATAATACCACTCAAGCTACACTAGATATTTACAACCATATAATGGAAAATAAAAAAGAAAATAAAGCAATAAATACATTATTTTTAGATTTAAGTAAAGCCTTTGATACTATTGATCATTCTATTATAATTAGCAAATTAGATAAATATGGAATTAGAGGGATTCCTCTTAAACTGATAAAAAACTATTTACATAATAGAACTCAACTAGTTAAAGTTAACATTACAGAATCTGATATTATAACTAATGATATCGGTGTACCCCAAGGCTCCATACTAGGCCCTTTACTATTCATAATTTATGTCAATGATCTACCATTATATTTAGAAGATAATAATGTACAATTTACAGTATATGCAGATGATACTGCTATAACTTTTACAGCAGATAATAATATAGAACTAACAAATTTAATTAAAAAAACCTTAATAAAAATAGAAAAATGGTATAAATATAATAAGTTAAAACTCAATATTAGTAAAACAGAAATGATAAATTTCAACTCAAATAAATATCCAAACAATATTATTTCATTAAATGATACATTAATAAATAACGTATATAATTATAAATATCTTGGTATAATTCTTGATAGCAAACTTGATTTTAAAAATCATATTATTAAATTAAATAACAAACTCTCCCAAATTCAATTTTTAATCTCAAAATTGAGCAAATTCATTAAAACAAATTCATTGATAATTATATATAATAGTATTTTCCTACCATACTTAAACTATGGAAATATACTTTGGGGAAATACATTCTCAAATAATACCCTAAATACAACAATTATTCAAAAAAAAACCTTAAGAATAATAAATAAAAGAAAATTTCGAGATCATACAAAAGAATTATTCACATCAAATAAAATACTTAGATTAGATAAGCTAACATATTATAATACACTAATTTATATGCATAAACACTATTATAATCAATTACCAACAAATTTAACTAAAATACACACAAAAAATAATAATAAATATACTCTACGAACAAATAAAACGTATACTATACCAATTTCAAAATCAACAAGAACAATAAATAGTTTACTGATAAAAGGTCCAAAACTTTGGAACTTACTTCCAACAAATATACAAAATATAAAAAATGAAAATTTGTTCAAGAAAAGAGTAAAAAATATGTTAATCAATGATGAATTATATTATAGATAAATTAAAAAATTAATGAATTTAAAATTAATTTAATAAAATTAACATAATAAAAAAAACTAAAAAAAAAAATAAAATAAAAAATCTATATCAAATATATATGTATGTATGAATTATTTTTGTTATTATTATTTTGATTTTGATTTTTATTAATGTCAAATTGTGTCTATCTACTGTATTTTATTTATTTATTATTATCTTTTATGTAAATACGAAATATATAGCTAACTATTATGATTAAACAATCACTGTTCCTGTCCCATGTATGAATAATTCACTGGCAACAACCCGAAAAGATCAAGGTCTTATTTTGAAGCCATTTGGAAACGAAGAAAGAAACTAAAAAGAATAATAAATGAAAAAAAAAGAACGAAATTAATGAATCCAATAAAATATATCTATCTATCTATCTATCTATCTAATATGTATATATTACCTTACATATATATATATATATATATATATATATATATATATATATATAATTAATATTTATTACATATCATATATATTTTTTAATAATAATACACTTATTTATATCATTAAATTATTTAAATAACTTAATGATGTAAATAATTGTAAAAATATAAATTATTACATATTATTGCATATAATATATATATATGCATATACATTTTAAAATGAATATATATATATATATATATAATTTAATATTGTACTTAATATATATTATTATTATTTACAGATACCATAGAATAAGAATTGAGGAAATGTTTTATTTTATTTTATCTTATTTTCTATTTATATATATTTTTCTATTTATATTTCTCCTAATTTCTTTATTTCATATTAATAAATAATATATTACATTATAAATGTGTTCATGTTAAATAAAATAAATATATATATATGTAATATAAATATATATATACATTACCTCTGGCATAAAGCAGTACTTCTATGGGATATCTGACCCAGGTTATTGTATGGTACATACTTCCCTCTGGCATAAAAGCAGTACTTCTCTGGGATATCTGACCCAGGTTATTGTATGGTACATAATTCCCTCTGGCATAAAACAGTACTTCTCTGGGTATTCTGACCCAGGTTATTGTATGGTACATAATTCCCTCTGGCATAAAGCAGTACTTCTATAGGATATCTGACCAAGGTTATTGTATGGTACATAATTCCCTCTGGCATAAATCAGTACTTCTCTGGGATATCTGATCCAGGTTATTATATGGTACATAATTCCCTCTGGCATAAATCAGTACTTCTCTGGGATAGCTGACCTGGTACAAACTGCTCACTGAGCCCCATAAAATAACCTGGTACACATTACCCAGGTAATACCAGTGTTATAACCCATGCTTTGGTTACCTGGGTATCGTTAGCAAATATTTATACTTTATACTTTCGATTATATTTTCGGCTATGTATTTGCTTAAATAAATTATCAATCAATGATAATTAATATTTTAAATACATATTTTGATTTTTTTAAAATATAAATTCATAAGGAGTTTAGATCCCCCTTTAAATGTAATAAAATCTGCATCCATTTGCATATAACGCAAGCTTGTAGGGTAATTAGAGGTAAACTCGGTTTGACCAATGAAAAGCTTACAAATATCAATAGTAATAAAAAACAATATTTCATATTTTTCAAGAAAATTATGATATTAACTGAAATCAAAGTATAATTAAATATAAACAAAGAGACAGTGTTAACGTTGACACCCTGAACACAGGTTCACTATACTACATGTACAATTGTACGCGATTAATGATTACTATTAAAACCGTTTGTCATTAATATTTATCTCAGCGAATATTTTCGTAATGTTTGACGTCGTGTTCTCTAATTCATCGACGTGAGGAACCCACAGGAAATGGAACCGGTTTATGGTCTTTGTATCTGTATAAAGCAGCGAGGTGAATTAGTACGATACCTCGTATGAGTGTATTGTATTCACGAATGTACAGATCTGTAAATATAAACATCTAATAAGTGAATGGTGTACATTATTAATTTGTTTAATTTCCTATTATTCTGTTTATTTTAATAGTGTATCGTCGGAAAACGTATTTCAAATTTAATTTCAATTGTATATTTTCGTAAATAAAAAATCAACAAATCTATGCAGACCATTATTGCATAGCCTCTCATGTAGGCTTATTAACCAATAATAATTCACAATAGTATATTATACAACATTGCACATAAGTTATTACGTATAATATTAAGTTTTTATATTAAATTGCCTCTCCTTCCGTTCCTCCCTCCCTATGTATTTAAATGTATTTTAATTGAAGATATCATTCTATTTTATTGATATTTATAATATAAATCCATTGATATAGATATAAGTCACTTCTATCTATTTCGACGAAAAACCTACAGTTTTAATATTTTACAAATGTAATATGACTAATATCCAATAAAAATCACTGATGCCAATTTGTTAATTTATCGATTACAGCGCTATTCGCATATCTATCTTTTACATGCATTGCGTGCGTCAATTGCACAGGTCCACTTTCTTTTATCGATGATCACCATATTAATATATCACCATATCAATGTATTTAAGTACAAATCAGTGTAAGTATTCGATCGATAGAATGATTAACATATATTGATCACTAACAGTTACTACGACCTCATTAAACTATGATTACTATTAGTAGTAATATAATGTAAAAAGCAGTAATATAATGTACAATATAGTAGTATAATTTACAATATAGTAGACCAATGTACAATATAGTAGTATATTGTACAATATAGTAGACCAATGTACAATGTAGTAGACCGATGTACAATAATAGTGGAATGGAGATGATCGATAGCTAACAATGAAATCGAGACTCGTTACCCATGAGAGACAATCCCATACATTCCTGTACCAAGAGATTGAACTTGTAGCGATTGTGGGATGAGCCTATTACAATAATTGAAGAATATCTGTGATTATTGAAATGTAATTAGTCAGAAAATTTAGAATAATATATATATATTATATATGGATACATATATATATACAGTGAAAGCTGCTTACTTCGACAGCCACGTACATCGATAATTCGGCTACATCGACATTCCGAGATATTTTTGTTGGATTTACATCTATTTACATGTAAATTAATCCGCGTACATCGACAATCCACTTATATCGATAATTCGGCATTATCGACATATTTATAAGGTAATATTTGGAATTGAATCCACTTATATCGACAAATTTGATTATAAAACAAATTATTTACAAATAATTAATTTGTATGAAAAGTATTCCAATATTATTCATTGCTATTCCCCTACTACTCAACATCGTCAGTATATCTATAAATAACTTGATTTCCATTATAAGTAATACTAATAGTATTATACTATATATAGTTAAATATATTATATTATAGTACCATATGTCACGGTAATACTATAAACTATTATATAATATACAAATACATTGCATGGATCAACTCTCTTTATCGAGTACAAGTCGGTGGTGCATTGCATCACCAGATGCAGGTATATGAGCTCAATTGTAATTAACAATTCTTAGAGTATATTTTGGTCATAAGATCAATAGTATCAAAGGTATTGGCGTAACTTGCTAACATGTCGCATCATGAATTGTTACGTCATTAGTTTCCATTAGGTTTTTTTATTTTTTCTATATCCTATGTTATATTTAATAATTATTATACTTTAAAGTAATTCATTATTATACAATATGTCTAAATATCATCATATTATCTATTATACATCATTGTATTTCGAATATGTAAACTAATAGTATACTATAGTATGCATATATACATACATGCAATAATTTAAAAATAATATATAACTATATAACTATATAACAAAAACTATAAAAAACATAAATAATAAAATAGACAAATATTCTTATAAATATAAAGATTGTGAATCAAATAAGCCGATCCAGGATCGCCGATCAATTATCGCTATCCTACCACACACTAACGATACTGTATACTATCCTATAGGTTAAGTATAACCTATACTTTATAGTTAAGTATAATATATACTATATAGTATACTATACTATATATTATATACTCTATACTATACTATAATATACTATATACATTTAAGTAATACTTTTTAATATATTCTTTGATTGAATTGCGATGGGTGTGTAAATAATTAGTTATTAAATATTAATAATATTAATATTATTTAATAAACATGTAATTAAACCTTTTTTGTTATTATATTATATGCATATATTATATTATTACATACAATTAATTATAAATAAACTAATGCGTTATACATCATTAGGGATACGTCCCTATCGCTCATATCGACAATCCGCCTATATCGACATTTGTGGAGCTTACACAACCATGTCGATGTAAGCGGCTTTCACTGTATATATATAAATTAGGAACTTGATTGGAAACCTAAAAAATTACTTCAGACTATATTAACATTAGATTTTATATCATGAACAGAATATCTGTCAACCATGAAGGTGTTATCATATTGTATGTGAGCAAGGACAGGACATATATTTAAATATGTTTTTGAAAAATGTTATATTACTTTTACATGACTTTAAATTTTATGTAAAAATCAATGCATAAATATATAATTAATTTTTGAATTAATAAAAGTCAAAATTATAGTATGATTTAATACACATTATATTATTTAGAATATAGAAAAAATATTTTAATTTAAACATAATATATTAAACATAAAATATGTTATAATTATATTATTATTACATTAAACATAATTTATAAAAAAATTCGTATTTAAAAAAAAATATATTCATGATTTTATAAATAAATTTCATATAAAATAATATATATATATACGTGTAATCATTTATAATTAATTTGCATAGTGATTATTATTATATAAATTAAATGATAAAGGTAAAGATTAAATATATATTAAATTTTGAAAGATAAAAAATCATAAAGCATTTTTAATTAATAAATAATTCTATGGTTGCGTTTGAAATAATTGAAATACATAAGCAGTGAAAGTATAGTATGTATTGTAGACGAGTATCAGGATTACAGAGTGAGTCATCTACACTAACTGCCATCACACATCACACATCACCATATCACGTAGACCTGATACCCTGCTTATAAAGCACACGTAATCAATACACTATCGCCTGGCAGATCTCAATGATGCAAACTAAAGATTTAATTTAAGTGAAATATAGTAACGATTATAATAAATAGGTACTTTAAATGTACTATAGTACCTATGTATATATATATATATATATATATATATATATATATATATATATATGTTGTCGCGTTTCCGCAAAGATAGTTCACAATCAGGTTATACGTTTTATTACGAAGAGAACAAGAACCCCGTACTATAAACATGGGTATTATACATATTAATATTGAATTATATTTACAAGTCATTACGTTACCTTTTAGTATCAACAGATATTAATATATATAATATAATATATAATGTTAACGTTAATAATGTTAAAACAATAATTCGTAGTAGATAATGTAAATGATTTTATACGACTGTGTTGCATCGAGTGTAAGCATTCACTGTAGCAATGTATAAATATCCTGTCATCCAGGCATTCGAATAACAACATTTAATATATAAAAACAGTTAATCTATCAGACGCCACGCCCCCTTCTTTACAAATATAAAATCAAATCTAATTCCAATCAACAGTTATAATTATAATTGTACATTACCAAAAACATCCATTTCTATATTACATAATAATGTTCACATTTCTCATTCCCACATATATACACACATACATTCTATCATAATTACCACTAGTATACCATACTACATTCTATCATAATTACCACTAGTATACCATACTACATTCACCCCTACTAAAAAAATTCCTCCACACCACAATTATTCATTCACTCTCTTCAGATTCATTAAATTCTCACACTTAATACACTCATTATTCTTAATGCGATAAACCGCATTATCGCCAAGCTTTTCTATCACTGTCCACTTCTTATCACCCCAACTATTCTGTAACTTCCTTCTTCCTAAAACTCTATTCTTTACTCTAACTATATCTCCTATCTCTAATGTATCATATTTCATATCTACAATTTGTTCCATATTACTACTCTCCCTAACTATTCGTTCTACCTCTTTCATCTTACACCGCGTATCCTCTACCCAATCACTGCCCTCATATTCCGTTATCCCTCCTAATTTCCGATCGACTAACAACTTTTCTTTCCTCATAAACATCAAATAAAATGGCGAGTAACCAGTTACTGCATGCGGGGTACGATTATATACGTATGTCAATTTATTCAAGTGTGAAGGCCATTTTTTTTTCTCATTCACACTTAATGTCCTTAGTAAATTTTGAATCGTACGGTTCATCCTCTCTACCTGCCCATTTCCCATTGGATGATACGGTGTTGTATTACTCTGTTCTATTCCGAATAGTCCGCATAACTCCTTTATTAATGAAGACATAAAGTTTCTGCCTTGATCCGAATGGATTCTATCGGGTACTCCAAAATTAAAAATCCATTCATTCATTATTACTTTTGCCACCGTTAACGCCGTTTGATCTCTGGTAGGTATTGCTTTCGTGTATTTGGTATATGCATCTGACATAACGAGTATGCTTTCTCTGCCATCACTAGCTTTATCAACGGTCATAAAATCTATAAATAATATAGCCAAAGGTTTTTTTGCTGACAAACTCCCCATTCTTATCTTAGGCTTCTTGCATAATTCTTTAGCTTTACTACACGTCTCACACCTCCTAATGTATGACCTAATGTCCCTATATTTGCCTATCCACGTATACATTTCATTTATTTTTTGAGTTGTCCTTTCTATACCCTGGTGACCATTATCCTCATGAGCTCCTCTTAACACCTCTCCTACTAGACTACTTGGTACCATTAACCTGTCATCATATCCTTCCCTTTTCTCATACAGAACTCCATCTCTAACTACTAATCTACCCACGTATCCATTCTTACTTGCAATTAATAGTGCTTTGCGAATAACACTGTCATTATTCTGCTCGATTCTTAATTTATCTCTCTCCATCATGGGTACCGTTTCCACTAACCCTAACTCTACCTCATCATCATCATACTCCTTGATCTCTGTATCTCCATTTCCTATATTTCTTACTCTTGATAATGCATCGGCTACCACATTTTCTTTTCCAGGTCTATACTTATAGGTAATATCATAATCAGCTAATCTAGCCATCCATCTTTGTTCTAATGACGTCAATTCTTTTTTATGACTAATATATGATACGGCTGAGTTATCAGTAATTACAACACAACTACTGCCCCTTAAATAGTAACTAAACTTCTCAGTAATCGCCCATACCACTGCTAAAAATTCTAATTTTTTAGAAGAATAATTCGACTTATTCTGTTCTCCTCGGCGTAACGATCTACTAGCGTACGCTACTACTCTTTTCTCATATTTACCCACTATCTGACTTAATACAGCCCCCAACCCACTCGCAGATGCATCAGTTTCTACGATAAACTTCTCATCCCAATTCGGTACCACTAATATAGGTGACGAGCATAATGCTGTCTTTAGTTTAGTAAATGCCTGGTCACATTCTGTGTTCCACTCTACGTTTACGCCCTTACTCCTTCTCCTCGAAACTGGCTTACCCTCCTTCTCATTCACCTCTACTATTAACTTATTTAATGGAGCCACTATTCCCGAAAATCCCTTTACAAATTTACGATAATAAGAGCAAAATCCTAATAGTGTCCATACTTCCCTTAGTGACTTAGGTGTAGGCCAATCCCTTACTGCCTTTAGTTTTTCATCATCTGCCTCCAATCCCCTTTCTGACACCTTATGACCTAAGAATAATATTTTACTCTTAAAAAACTTACATTTGTCCACGTTTAACTTCAGCCCTACCTCTTCTAGTTTACTTAACACCCTATCTATTGTCTCTACATGCTGGTCAACATTATCCGAAAATATTACAATATCGTCTAAATAGCAAACTACGTTCTCAAATGTATTATCTCTAAACAGGTTAATCATGATTCTCTGAAACGTTGCCGGTGCATTGATTAACCCAAATGGCATTCTGACAAATTGATATAGACCCAAGGGCGAAATAAATGCAGTTTTATGCTGGTCCTCCCTAACAACTGGAATCTGATTGTACGCAGATTTAAGGTCTAATGAAGTATAATACTTTTTACCCGCAACGATATCCAATAGGTCATCTACCCTTCGTAAAGGATAAGTATCTCTTATAGTTTTACAATTTAACTTTCTATAATCTATACATAAACGAATGTCTCCTGATTTTTTTTTTACAATCACCATAGGACTACAGTAGTTACTTTCAGACGGTTCAATAATACCCTCTCTCAATAAACTCTCTAAATGATCCTTAACTTGTTGAAGTTGTGCCGGAGGTATTCTCCTATACCCCGAATTCACAGGTACATTGTCTATCGTTCTAATATGATGTAACCCTGCCCTCGATTCTGATAAATTTTCCCCTTTCTTTGCGAAAGCTTTCTCCCTACTTTTTAATACTGCTCTTAATTTCCCTTTGATTACTACATCACTTATTCCTACTAATCCATCTAACCAATAATCCTCACTCTTTATCACCATTACTCCATTTTCTATAAGTATCCTATTACTTATCTCCTCATTTTTTACCATTACTTCCCCTAATCTATCACTTATCCTATCATTCTGTAGTTTCCCAATTATATTCATTCCAATTATTCTCAACTGTTCATTGTCCACTAATAAAAATCCTACTTCCTCTATCGTACGGCCCTCTATCATTACATTAGTTTCAAAATACCCGAGATACGGTATTAATCCCTCATTAGCGGCCTTAATAGTTAACCATGGTAGTTTTCCATTAAACCGTGTATCTTTCAATTTATTAAAAAAACTTAATGGTAAGATCGATACCTGACTCCCACTATCTACAAGACACTGTATTCGCTGTCCTTTCACCATTACCATAACCTCCCTTCTATTCCCAACTAACTGACCTCTCAACCTCTCTCTGCGGGTATCTCTAATTGCTCTACTCGACCCGCTTAATGCAGAGCATTCGAGTTTAAATTACTCCTACACCATCTTGAGATATGCCCCTGCTTCCCACATTTGAAACATACTATTTCTACTCTACTTCTTCTATTCATACTCGATTCTAGTGCACGATACCTCCCTTCCCATTCCCTATTAGTTAACTCTAACTTCCTTAATTTCTCTTCTAAGTTATTTTCCCTCGACCTATCTATATCTCTAACCTCTACCTTATAACACACCTCTTCCGCTAATTCTTCACCTTCCTTTTCCCATTTTACTGCAATCCTCCTAAGATCCTTAATCGATGACTTCCCAAGCAACATCATACTCCTTCTTAACTCTACAGATTTTAAATTATGTTTTATACTTTCAATTATGACCTCCTCCCAGCTCCCATCTACTACTTTTAACTCCATGCCTAATTCTAAAAGCCCATCTATGAACTTACTAACAATTTCGGTATCCCCTTGCCATTATCGAATAAATCATCTCGCCTTTAGATTTACTCGATGCATATCTATCTCTTAGACTTTCCTTTATTTTTATAATATCCGTAATATCTTCTCCTAACATCATTACTAAGTAAATCTTTGCTGCACCTATCATGTGATAGCAAGCAAAGGATGCAGCCTCACTATCATTTATTCCCTTTAATCTTACACATTCATTTAACTCTCGTATCCATCTACCTACTTCTGTACTACCATCAAACTTTTCTAACTTCACATATGACATATCACTACTATTTCCCTTAATTACTTTCACACTATCCTTAATATCCATGACTTTACCAGATCTTAATATCATTCACATACACACACCACACTTAGTCATTCAGAACTTTTTTTTATTAAAAAATAAGCGGGCGTGTCTATCTAATAGATTAACTAACATAAGCCGGGGTTTTCTTTAATGTCTCCAAATCGTACGTGCTGTTGTTCGCCGCTGTCACCAATGTTGTCGCGTTTCCGCAAAGATAGTTCACAATCAGGTTATACGTTTTATTACGAAGAGAACAAGAACCCCGTACTATAAACATGGGTATTATACATATTAATATTGAATTATATTTACAAGTCATTACGTTACCTTTTAGTATCAACAGATATTAATATATATAATATAATATATAATGTTAACGTTAATAATGTTAAAACAATAATTCGTAGTAGATAATGTAAATGATTTTATACGACTGTGTTGCATCGAGTGTAAGCATTCACTGTAGCAATGTATAAATATCCTGTCATCCAGGCATTCGAATAACAACATTTAATATATAAAAACAGTTAATCTATCAGACGCCACGCCCCCTTCTTTACAAATATAAAATCAAATCTAATTCCAATCAACAGTTATAATTATAATTGTACATTACCAAAAACATCCATTTCTATATTACATAATAATGTTCACATTTCTCATTCCCACATATATACACACATACATTCTATCATAATTACCACTAGTATACCATACTACATTCTATCATAATTACCACTAGTATACCATACTACATATATATATATATAGATAACATATCCATACATACTCTGAAATAGTATGCAACAGAGACATAAACGCAATGATTAGGCCTACTAGTCATTAAGGGCATGTTTACATGACATCTGGCATGGTGGCTGTAAATAGATAGGAGGGGTGCTCGCACTGAATTATATCCAAGTTGGCCATCGTAATAATTTTTACATTTATTGAGTCCGTGGCTAAATATTCAAAGATAATTACATATATATAGATCGTGTATGTAAATATAAAATATTTAAATATTCGAATACGGAATTATTTGAATATTAAAATATGCAAATGTATGTAATGCGTAGATTTTATATAGAATATATACTACTATAGTACACATGTTATTTCGTTCATTTAACATATTTTATAGTGTAATACATATATATATTAATTAAAACGTCTTAAAATTTAATATTGAAATTTAATAAATATAAATACTGAAATATCGTATGCGAATAACCATTCAGCTATTCAATATCAAGTGTATAGCTTGAATATTCATTACATTACTCTATACATTACTTATATTTATAGTAGATTGTTTTCTTATAAGTTATTTTGAATTTTGCAATGTAATACTTAATAATCAAGCTTATATACTTTATATTGAATAGCTGTTACAGAATTCCTACTAAACTAGGCACAAATTAAAAGTCACGTACTAATATATAGACTTTTCATACTCTTTTATAGACTCACTTAAGGATGTAATGCAGCTGAAAAACTAGGAAAACAAAACCAAACCAGATAAATCAAACAATCCCAAAATATCAATTCATAAATATATATATATATATATTTATTAAATTTAATATTTAGACTACTTAAATAATATCTTTACGTATTACCGTATAAATGAGCTATATATATATATATATATATATATATATATATATATATATATATATATATATATATATATATATATATATATATCTATAAATTCTATCCCTTTCATAAATGTAATTTATATATGTAAAATATAAATTATGTTTATATTAAATAGTATGTTAAAAAAAGGTAAACATTTTAAAGAAGTTCTTCAGTATAATCAATACAAATCTATAAAGCAGAATACTCATAGGGGTAAGAATTGGGATATTGGGATAAGAACTGTTTATATATATATATATATATATATATATTATATACACTATACATTGTATAATAAAATATACACAGAAGCTAAATTGTAATACTAATAAAATAACTAAAACAATAATTATTCTGAGTAAAATGAATTTGAAAATGACCAATTAGGTTTAATTATTATCTCTATAAAATATCATTTTTCTATAACTTATAATCAATATAATTATTTGAAAATTTCATAGTAAAGTTATATATAACTTTATCTATAGATAGCATATATCTGAATAACATTTAATATCTATATACAAAACTGATACAATAATTATATTTATAATTTATAGTGGTAAAGATCCTCCTATTAAATATATATATTACCTATCGCAGAATTTGTTTAGCCATTTGTATTGTTGCTCGATTATTCCGGGCCACGGAAATTTGACGCCTTGAAATTGGCCTAGATTCCTGAAAGTGAATGTTGGTGTAATGTAATACGATGTAGGTGCAGAGGTGCGTACGTAGCTGTGTGTGTGCAAGCGTACGAAGGCAGGCATAACACCGCGCAGTGATATCGTTGCTACAGTTAATGTATGACTATTGTGCTGTTTCTAAAGAGAGAGAGAGAGAGAGAGAGAGAGAGAGAGAGAGAGAGAGAGAGAGAGAGAGAGAGGTATGCATTTAATACCGTGCCAAACTGGAATTTATGGTATACCATCTTTTATGTTAACATTATTATCTTATGAATAATATAATCATATATATATATATATATATATATATATATATATATATATAATAATATTCAGAGTTGGCTTAAAAGCCTAGATGGATGAAAAAGCAAAAGCTATATATATATATATATATATATATATATATATATATATATTATTTTCGATTTATTATCAATGCTATAACGATACTTTAGAACAAATTCATAATTTTTAGAAAGTTGACTAATCAAAATAAAATATGTATTCAGATAAAAAATAGACGACTAAGTCTACAGGTATATTCTTATGTGAATTCTTACGCTATCTATAATGAAATGAGTGTCCTAACTGTGTGTGTTCACAAACGTATACGTCTAATAACATAGAACGATCGCTGTATGCCGGCCTAATATAATGGTCGGTTTTCTTATTCAAGTTTAATTTGATGTTTAGAATCTACGCCAGGTTCTATACTGAGAGTAAAGCTGATATCTTACCGGAGTTATATGTGGAGATATATGTATGTATGTATTTTAAAATTATTTGTAAATTAAATTATAATTTAATTATATTTCATGTAATTTTATATATAATTAAACATATTTTTATGAATTAGCTTAATTTATATAGGAATGTATGTTGCAAATACAATTATATACTGATTAAGAACCAACATTTTATGACATTAGTAAATATATGTATGTAAAAAATCAACATATAGGGGAAATGTTGCTAATAAGGACCACTGTTATTTTATCAAATAACTTTTTTATTTATGATGAGAAATTAATGAAATTTTATAACGATTTAGAGATTATATATGTCTATAACATCACAATTTAAATTTTTTAATAATAATATGATGTATCATCGAAAATGTACTCGGCCCGTATTGCAAACTTAGCTTGCAATACGGGCTGGGTGATTTTAATATGGGCCGGGTAAAAAAGCCACTAGATGGCGAAACCATTTTTTATTTCAACCAATCAAATGAATTGTTAGGGTGTGTTTTTCGTCATCCAGCTACGCACAACGCGCGACATCGAATTAAAAAAAGTGTTTTTCGTCAACCATTCGTCGAACTGGTGAACCCGGCAATAATTATTGGTAAATATATGCGCGAATACCTAAAAATAGCAATACCGTTATGATTGTGACGTATTTTATGACTCAGCTCATGGCGGAGCTTCAAATGCGTGCGACGCCGTTCGTTCTAGAATTCAAATTCAATGAAGAACTGCGCGGATAGGAATAAAAGGTGTATCGGCGAAGTTAGCTGTTCGGCGAACGCTGTCCGATATCTCGTACAAGTTTACATGTAGTGAATAGGGCTTTGTAAAATTCGATGTCGCGCGTTGTGCGTAGCTGGATGACGAAAAACACACCCATATATTCATAACGCTATATGAATACTTATCACGCATACTTTAATTATTTCAGTGATTTAAACTAATGTACACTATAGTGATAATTAAATTTAAAAATAATATTATTTAACAATAAAATCATTCCCAAATACTTAGCTAATAATCCCTAATTCAATCGTCCAAAACTATTTCATCCCGGACAATCTGTATTTGTATTTTTTTTTAAATTTAATTTTATATTTGTTTTTTTTTTTAAAGTATTTGTATTTAAAATAGGTATTTGACCTGAACACTAGATAATAGAGAGGAACTATGCATACTTCCATTCAATATTACTATTAGATAGAACTATTCAATGAACTGAACTACTTTTTTTGTATATTATAAAAGATTTATGATTATATAAATCTAGGCTAGATGTTAATAAAAATAGATATAAATATTCATATAATTTTTTACAAGTATTTCTATGAATATTGTTTTTTATCAACTATTGTAATCATATCTATTTACAAATAATATCGTACATTTATTTATATATATGTTTTTTTAATATATAGTAAAAAATCTGTATGATAAATATGATAGTTATATTATTATTACGTTTATATGTACAAAAGTAGTGCAATATAAATATTCTGAGTAAAAGGCATTATAATTTTATAAATAAAAATAATGGTATGTCATAAAAGATTATTTTAAAAAAATGTGTTTTTAATTTTTTTAAATCAGTAATATAATAATTATATATTAAATATATAAGTTATAAAACATTATACATAAATGTATACCAGTTAGGATGTTAGATTACACGATACATCATTAATTTTAAGTTGGGGTGTTATCAAATAGGTAGTGAAAAAATCAATAACATATTCCATCGCACAAGAGTTAAACTAAACAAATAAATTGAACATCAAACTAAATAATATAGCCATAAAACAATCAACTAATTTTAAATTCTTAGGCATTTTAATTGACGAAAATCGTAATTAGTAAATAAATAATATTAAAAATAAACTTTACTATGGACTTAGTTTACTACATAGATATAAATATAAATTTAATATTAATACTTTAGTTATGCTATATTTTTCTTTTTTTCATAGTCATATAAATTATTGTTCTATTATATGGGGAAGTACTTACCATAGCAATATAAAATGTATTCAAATTTTACAAAATAAATGTATGAGAGCAATATATAAACTTGATAAAAAAACCAATATTGATTACATTTTTTTAAGACATAACATTCTTAAATTTAAAGATATAATAAATATATCAATTTATAAATATATGTTTAGAATATATAACAAGCATTATTTGCATAGTTCAATTTGTAAGATATTTACCTATAATTGCTCTTTATATACTTTTAGGTTAAATTGAACATTCTTAATACCAAAAATAAGATTTGATCATGAGAAATTTAGTATTCATTACAAAGGCACATATTTATGGAATTCTTTAAATACAACCATATCATCTTTGATGAATTTGAATACTTTTACAATGCATATTAAAAACATGCTTTTAAATTATTATATTTAATCACTTACACCTTATCTGTATTGTTTGTTATTTTATTTACATGATCATCTTTTCTTCTTTTTAGCTCTTTTAAATTGTTCGTATTGTATACATATTTTTTATCTCTGTAGCCTTACTTTGGTCTTTAGTTTTCTTTGATTTTTATAGTTTAACTTATTTATTATTTTAGTATCTTTTTACATTTTTAAATATTTTATTATATATTTTATTATTATTTTATTGTTATATACATGATGATTTCTTGGTATTGAGAGATATATTTAATTTTATTGTATTGCTTTTTTATGAGACAGAACATGAATGAACAATATAGAATTGTAAAATATTTATTTATATTTATTCATTTTGTATTTATTCATTTTGTATTTATTCATTTTGTATTAATTCTCTCATTACCAAGAGCAGGTTGGTATCTCGATAAGTTCAATAGAACTTCTATACCATACCTGGGTTTTTGATCTCGGTCATCAACTGAATCTGATATTATTATTATTATTATTAAATATACTTAAACTAAAGTATAAAAAATGTTGCTTTATGATTTTAAATAGTAATGAAAACATATAAGTATAGGAAATAATATTATTGATCGAGTTTATTCGATAAATATCTCGGAGTTATTATAAATGTAATATTACATTGGAAACTCCATATTAATAATATTATACGGACTATCTATTATAACTGTATTATATAAATAAAATAAAATAGTAGCAATTAATTTGCTTATACGTATTTACTTAAGTCTAGTGCTATGTCACATTTATATTATGTTAATGTTATATAGGTGTTCTATATATATATATATATATATATATATATATATACTTATAAGTCTTATATTAAAGAATTATAGTAATACAGAATTATACTATACAATCATATTCAAATTGTAGAAAGATACCAATACAGGTGTCATTTATAAAAATACAGTATTCTGAAATTAATGATATGATTAATAAAAATCTTGGTAAAATAGTTGTAAAGCTAAAGTAAATGTATTTCCTGTATTTTTCAATATAAATTCAAATTATATAATTATCTATTAACTACCAGATTTAGTAATTTTAAATGTGATATATTTATATTTATATATAGGTATAGGCTTGATATTAAAAAATATTCAACCATCATATAGTGCAAATTATTCTGGAATCACTACCTGATTTATTTTCTACGTTAAAATCTATAATGTATTCATAAAAAAATTGCAAAATAATTGTTTAGATTATTAAAAATATCTTACTTTGTAGAGATAGATGAAGTGTGTATATATAGTGCATGCGAAGTGTTCTGTATCCACTGGAGGAGTGATGCTCTATCTTAGTACGCAAATGTATTGAATTATGAAATCGTTTATTTAAATCGGAATCTTTAAAGTATATTAATTTTATAACGCACTTAATAATTTTAATAATTCGTTATAATTAATCGTCATAATTAATCGACTTATTTTAATTTTATTTCAGACGATACGACTTATCATACAAATAGTACACCATATTATCGTGAGGGGGGGGTAGTAGTAGAGGCTAACCAGGTGTGATTTTGTTTCATCCAAACGGAATGAGGCGTCCGGCGAAGGTCACCGCCGACTGTAGAGGTCACTGCCGGCGAGAACCTGCGTTCGAGGATCAATCGCCGCTGCAACGTGAACTTTTTGTAGCTTCTGTAGGCGGAGAAGTCAACGAACTGGACATCTATCCGGACGAGGGTGATGCCCTCTAGTGGACAGGTGACGCGGTACGATCCTGTGTGGGGCGACGACGGTGACGGGGGTGGGGTTAGCGGTGGTGACGGGGGTGATGACGGGGTGGGGTTAGATGTGACGACTACCTCGCGATATGCTCGCGAGAATGAAAGTTGAACTATAATTACAATTTAATGCTCACTACATATATTCTATTCTATTCTATATGTGTGTGCTTGATAAACGACATTCCACTGCTTACAATGTTATGTGAGTGTGTAATGCCTGGTTGTAACCGATCGTTAAGGTGTGAATTTTAATCGATCTGGATAGGTATAATAAACGTATACTTTTATATATTATATATATAGTTATGTATAGTTAAATATATTATAAAAGTATAATTTTTGTTCAGTTTCAATTACAATTTCGCGTATTTTAGTTTTATTATAATTACATTAATTAAAGAGTTATCCAAATCGATAATTTCAATTACATATATTAATACATTAGTATTAGTGATAATTTAGTCTATTTTATTGCGGATTAAATTCAAATATGGACATTACTCTTAGTACCGGTATTTCCTGAAAATATTATTCGTAACCGTACATCGATTACTGTCTCATAGCGAGTCATTCGCGCTGCCAACTAAGGTCAAACTAAGGTCGTACGTGTTATCATACCAAGGACATGACCCGCGGTCATACAACGCGGGACACTCGCGCGCACGTGTGGTTTACCATTGAAAGCGTCGTGATACTCGCAGTTCCAGATCGCATGTTTAGTCATGCACGACGTATTGAACGAGGCACCTCCTCTGGTCAGCTTGAAGTCCACGTATTCCTTTATGTCGACGTGCAACTGTTCGCAGTGGTAGTACGTTCATTATTAAGTTAATATAATATGAAAACATGGTTCGATGTTAACTCTTTATAATAATGAAGTCTACATACCCGGCGGCATATTGTTGTTATTTTATTTGGTGGAGTCCTTTCATCCTATCCAGGAAATGAAGTTTTCATTTATAACCTTATGGCTCTAAGGTCCCTTCGAAGTCGCTCTCATAAGGCATTCATGGTTTTAAGGAGAGCCGATCATTTATTTATACACAATTATATAAGAGATCTTGAAGTGATATCACTTCATAATATTATATTAAGACTTATTTTAATGGTCCGGACTGGGCTTGAATCTACGTCCTACTGCTTGTGTATCTGACGCCTTAGCCAACTTAGCCATAAAGGCAGTTTAAATATATTAAACATATTAAATGTATATTTTATAATAGAAATTAAATTTCAATATTGTATGTTCAGAAAATGTACAAATTATAACATCACATCATATTTTATTCATATAATTTAAAATATTGAAAATATATAAACAAAATAATAATTATTATTAAATTAGGCATAAAGCCATACTTTCGTGTGAATGGTTATCATATATTTATAAATATATATTAAATGAAGTGGTCTTATTCTAAAAATAAAAATATGTTTCTAGATTTAACAAATTATATTTCGACACACAATAAATTACCACTATCTTTTATTAAATAAATAATGTATTATCTAAACAGGAGATATATTTCTCTTTTAAACAGATCAATAAACATAGATATTAATTTAAAAATAATTGTTTATCCCTAAATGCATAGACATTGGAATTGGGTAGACTGCTATTTGTATTAATCTATAATGTATTTTTTTCACCATTTGAACAATCTGCATATAATGAGAATTCATTGTCTTAAATATATTGATTCAAATATAATTTAGTGATTTTATTTATAATTTGTCAATTGATATGAAAAATATGTAAATAGTAGTTGTAAATATATAATTATAATATACATTTAATTGGAATTTTTCATATATTAAATTACTTATATATTAATTATATATTAATCTAAAATTCTGTAATCTCCATTTTATATAATTTAAGCTAATTATTTAGTAAATTGATATTTAGTCATAAAATAAAAATATTATTTTTAAATATTTAAAAATAAATATTATATAACTTCATTTTTTACTAGGTTATAGTACATTATAGTAATGTAAGTGAATTTGAATTTGTATTGAAAATATGATGTACCAATGTAAATACAATGGCGGATTGTCATTCAACATGTTGAACAAGCTTTATCTCCAATAGCAGTCTACCTAATTCTAATTGTAATGCTTAAATGTATTCAATGAAAACAAATATATAATCAAATTGTCATTGAAGCTGTATACAGATAATGAATAAACAACTATTTGTTAGGCATCATCAAGTTTGTTTCAATCATTAGCTTTATTATCATTGGGCAGATGGTTTAGCAAGCTAGATAAATGTTTAACAGGTTCAATTGTAACTTATATGAAATGTTTGTAAGTAAATTACCTAAGCTAATAAATATATTTCTATCTGATATATATATATATATATATATATATATATATAGATATTTAAAAATATTTGGTGGATAGTATATACTATTTTCTATTTCTCTTATGCTTACTGTTTCCATTGAAACTATGCACCAACACGTATCACTACTTGTGAATGTATGCAAATGTATAATTGTAAGTATGCCATAGAATACATGAACGTATGCTTCGACTGTGTATACACGAGTTGTTCGGCTAACGGATACATTAATAATTGTACAGCAATCTTATACTTTTACTATATTGAATGATCAAACATAGATAATCTTGTAAATATATGTCTACTAAACGATAATGTCACTACGTACACATTACTATTTACTATAAGTATAGTTTTATTTAAACGTAGAGGTTGAAATGAAAACAACTATTTTAAAATATTTACTATATTAGGCTTTTATTAAATATTGAACTTTCATTATATACAAATATTTGTATATATATATATAAGGCAGCTGTTTCGACAGCCATGTGCATCGACAAATCGGTTCTAACTACATTTAAAAATATATTTATTGGAATTGCCATATAATACATGTGAAAGCATATCGCGCGTATCGACAAATCGGCTGTAATGACAATACCGAGTATGTGTTGACAAAATGTTTTTACATTCTATTTTGCATCACGTATATATCGACATTATGAAATTGTTATACAGTTATAGCATAGTATATATAATTTACATAGACAGTTGAGAATATTAGCATAGTATGTACCTATTTGTATATTATCAAATATATTATGAAGACCGAATCTATTTATTATTGTGGAATCACAATAGTCTACAATATGAAAATACACGAATGTATAATACTTATAATGTATACTCATGACAAGTAATATCTTAAAATTACAACCTGTCTTAAATTGCAATTAACAATATTTAACCAAACAATAGAAAAACAAGGAATTTACTCGGCTAGTATAAAGTACATATTCGTATTCATAAATAATTAAAAACGGATATTATTTTTCAAATTTAAATTATTATTAATTTGTTTTCCCGTGTATGGTACAAATAATGAAAATATATGTTCTACTGATGATATCAATGTAGATGATAGCATTATTGCATACGATACGTTACCTATATGTTACTAATATGTTATCTATATCACATATTGTTTCTAATATAAATGACGTAAATGATTGTGAATGCGATGATGATGATGAATATTTAGGCACAATGCTCACGAGCAACTCCTCCTATAACCTCCCGGTAACCTTCTAATAGAGGTCATAGGAGGTCATGAGTCCATTAGTACACACTACATCGATATGCTATTTATAATATAAATTTTATATTAAATATGATAAACAATTTAATACGTATTAGATAGTTTTACTAATTTAATAACTATACATTTACTATTATTACATATCATAACTAATTAAATAATCATATTTATATTAAATTTGATAAATAATGATATTTAATATTTTATTTAATTATTATCTAATAAAATGTTATAATAATATTACATATCATACATTTTTAGTCATAGTAATACTCTATCGAATTGGATAATTAATATTTGAGAACTCACATTAAATACGTGAAATATGATACTTTTGAATTTTTCAATCTCAGTATTTCTAGAACATCCTTTAGAAAAACAATTATACAACTAAACCACATCAACAGAAGGATCACACATTGAAATATTACAGAATAATTTAACAATTTTCTAGGCTATTCGAACACAATATTTAAAAATAAATTTCTGATATAAGGAAATCCCGAGAAATTTAGCTGGAGTACGTTGGAGTAATTTAGCTATATAGGTATTAGTAAAATGTAATAATTTATGTATACATATAACTATAGAATTTAACTTCATTCAGTATTATTCTTCGTTTAATATTTATACTTTATACTTTCGATCATATATTTCAACTACGTATTCGCTTAAAACAATTATCAATCGATCGATCAGCGCATAATAACCGCATTATTTTTGATCTTATATCTGAACGTGAATCTAGACTTTCGGATTCGGTTCACTACGGTCTTTTTTTTGCTCACGCATCTCGTGTAGGCGTGCACCTGCGGTGAAAAGTGGTTCCATTGCGACAGTTCTACCTCGGGGTACACTTTCTTATCTGTCAATCATGTTACGACGCGCGATTATAAATACGTATACGCGCGCATGTAGTACATACTATGTACGCATATTCGGGCGCGAGAAATTAGCTCACAAAAGTGACAATTTGGCTAAAGTGAATGGATAAAAATCTGATTCTAGAAATACCGCCTACTTTATATACGCGTACATTTTGTGCGAAATTTTAAGCGTGTATTATCTCCGAGTTCCGTCTAAACGTTTGAATCCGCAATTTGCATACCTATAGGCCTACGCTAGAAGTATTCACTAGGTGCGACAGGTGTGACAGGTGTGACATGTTCTACAGGTGTGACATGTGCTACAAGTGTGACATGTGTGACAGGTGTGACATGTACAACGCACATTTACCTATACATAGACATACACATATACGTATAGGTAACGAGTGATTACTAACGACGTACACAACGCACATCTAGACGCGTAAAACATCGACGATATAAATGTACCGATGAGTATCGGCTATAGGCCTACGTTACGTTCACATATTCGTACTAGGCTTTTACCTGGGTTATTAGAGTGTGTAGTACACATTGTGTACGGTTAGAGATGTTGATCGTGACATTAGCTATACTATATATTATACTATATATTATACTATATGCTATACTATATGCTATACTATATGTTATACTATATATGTTATACTATAGAACATTAGCAGCCACTGACCGATACGATACGCCTGCAACGGCTGAACGTCGAGTCGGTAGCCCGTAGAGAAGAACTGTACGTGGAGTTCGTTGCCGTCGACCACTGAGACGCTACGATACACGACGGACAGCGAGAATAGCACCAACGTGAGGCCCGCCGCGTAACACACTTGCGCATTCTTTCCTGAGGGGGGGAGTGTGTGTGTGTGTGTGTGTGTGTTAAAGCCATCGATATAAAGAAAGTTATTTTTATATAAAGAAAGCCTTTCTTTATATCGATGGTTAAAGCGCACTGATTAGGTTTATTTACGTGAATGTAGACGAATTTTTATTCGAGTCATCGATCGCAGATGACTAATACATATATATGTATTAGTAGTTGATATTTACACCGTCAAATACGCTATACGAATATATCTAATTGTTAATTAAATAGAGCAAACATTTTATAAATACCTTAAATACAGTTAGTAAATGTATGAATATAAAACAGTTTTTTTAGCATTTATACATCATGTGTATGAGTACAATTGTACAAGCTAATTTAAGATATATAGATAATTAATTAATTCGGATCCATACTAAATTAATTTAGTATGGATCCGAATTAATTATTATTGTTAAATAACATTATTTTTTGTAATAATAGTATTAACAAATGTAGTAGATATGCAATTAGTATTAATTAATATTATTATATTAAAAACCATTTTTAAGTGATTCATATCTGTAAAGAATATAATTAATTTTATTTTATATAAAATACATATTTAAATAATCTGAGAAAACTTTAGAAGTAATTATGGATAACTTTATGTAATAGTTAAATATGATTATTTATATTTCATATTATCATAGTTTGATGTATTTCCAATAAATTTAAATATTAAAATTTATACTATTCAAATAGTATTTGATGTGTATTATGGATAGATTTCTTGGTTACACTTGAATCTGGCCGCCGCGATAATTTGAATATTTTATAGGGCATGGTTAACTTCTCAAAGATAATTAGATATTACAAAATTCAAATAATCAAATATAAATAACATTTACTGTAAATATTCATATATTATAATATTAAAACATGTAAATGAATGTAATGAGTATTCATATATATATAGAATATATACAATATACTATATATACTATATATACTATATATACTATATATATATACTATAGAATATATACAAGTATATACTAATATATTGTATATAGTTCATTTAACATATAACATATTGTGATACATACAGATATTATTTAAAATGTCTAAATAATCACATTTAATAAAAATAAATACGGAAATATTGTATAAGAATTATTCTTCGAATAAATACAAAAATATTTAATACGCATATAGTATATGATATACACTTGAATAGTAATTATATGAGAGTATATATGTTATATATATAATTATATATAATTCATTTAACATATATTTTACGATGCTACGTATAGATATTATGTAAAAGGCAAAAGATTCACATTTAATCAATATTATCAATATTATATTGAATATAAATACGGATATATCAATATAAGAATAAATAAAAATCTATTCAATATTATATGATATAAACTTGAATAATAAGTATATGATAGTATATATGTTATTTATGATTCATTTAACATATATTTTACAATGATGGGTATAGATAGGCAATTATTATGTAAAAGGCAAAATATTCCTATTTAATCAATATAAATACGGAGATATCACTTAAGAATAAATAAACAACTATTCCGCATATACGCATATACACTTGAATATTCAATATATTACTATTAATTATATTTATAATACGTATATAATAGGTTATATATTAAACTTGCCTGACTATGTATTCATTTAACTTTACTAAATATAAATTAAACAATACTAATTACACATATGGACATATAGTTGCCATATTTATATGACTAATAATTTATTGACACCACCCGTATATATATATAAACTTTAATTAAGTCTATAAATGTTCTATTTAAAAAATAATAAGTTAAATATATACAATATCAACAATATGAAATAATGTTTTAAATAACATTTTAATACTATTATTTACCTACTATTATTCTGAAATATTAATACAATTAATTTATATTTAAAAGATATTTAATAAACTTTAATAAATTATCACGTTTAAGTATTTACATTATGGATATCGCTATATATTAATATATATATATATATATATATATATATATATATATATATATATATATATATATATATATATATATATATATATATAATAGTAATTTATATATATATAATATAGGATTTTACATATGAGTAATAATCAAGTATACTTGGTATATTTTATATACTCCTATACATTTTTAAATATTATATAAAAATGTTAAATACAATATATATATATATATTTGGACCATTACTGTTTTCTATATTTATTAATGATATGATATTATGTTCTCCAGAAAATAAATTCATATTATTTACTGATGATACTAATGTAATTATTAGTGATAAATCATCTAATAATCTAAATTATAAATTACATTCAGCATGTGATGACATTTTTCTATGGTCTAAACTTAATAAATTATCCATAAATATAGATAAAACGCATTGTATGTTATTTAAAAATGATATAATATTTAATATAAATATAGATAATACACTTTTATCTCAAGTAACTTCTACAACATTTCTTGGAATAAATCTAGATACTTGTTTAAATTGGAAATGTCATTTGGCTTATCTTAAAAATAAATTATTAACAATTTTGTGGATCATAAAAAATGTTTCATACTTTGTAAATACATCTGACATGATCAAACTATATTATGCTTTATTTTATCCACATTTCATTTAATGTATAGAAATATGGGGTCATGGTTATGTATCAAACTTAAATAGCATATATTTAATTCAAAAAAAGATATTAAAAAATAATATTTAATAAACCAAATTATTTTTCAACTGTTTCTTTATTTAAAATAAGGAAAATAAAATATTATCTTTATATGATATTTGTAAGTATAAGACTTGCATTTATATGTATAAAATATTCAATAAATTGTGCCATCCTATTATTTTAAATCATTTTACTTTGACATCTAAAAAAAGATTTAATACCAGGAGTAGGTACCTAACTGTGATTTTATTCAATCTTATTTTAAATATAATTATATGAATAATACCTTAATTACATTCGGACCAAGACTTTGGAATGATTTAAGTATAGATATAAGAAAGTCAAATTCTTTATCATTATCTGTAAAAATAATCTTAATATAATTTTATATAATACTTATTTTAGTCTATTTTAATGCATTTATTTTTAGTTTAAATTTTTATTTAATATATTTGACTTATGATAATATTTTTTTATAATTTATTTAAATTTTGATTTTATTTATTTGACACTATAAAAATACTGACTTATATTATATTATATATATATTGTTATATTAAATTTTACATTATAAAAAACTGACTTTTTAAAAATTATTATATATGATTTTAAGATTGTATTATCTTTTATTTTATTTTTACATTTTTTGACATTAAATAAATTACTTTGGGTTATATATTTTTCTGTATGAACATCGAATATTGTTAATAACCTATATTTATTTAATATATTTTCTTATTTCTTCTCTTTTTTTTCTCTTGTTTCTTTTACTTTTAAATGTTGGCTATCTCATATTTAGTTCCATTATGTTATATTTTAATTTATATTATTTAATACTTGATGTATTTATTAGCTTTTAATTTTATACTTTTATCATTTATTTATATTATTACATGATTACATTATTATATGATGATTACATTTAGTTACATGATAAGTTTCTTTATATTTTATTATATATTTTATTTATTTTTATCATAAATATGTAAACAGGAAGTCATAAGGTTAAATACCTCGAAAATCTTCTGAACATTTTATTTGTCCTTTTATTGTTTTTTTCTCTATTGCAATGATTGCAATAATACAATATATCTTATATTATATTATAATATTATAAAATTATTATTTATTTATAACTATTATCTATAATGAAACTTATCATGTTTAAGGGTAATTGTCTCGATAAGCAACATTGCTTCTACAATTACCTTGGCATTACCTAAATCTTATAATATAATAATAATATAATATATATATATATATATATATATATATATATATATATATATATATATATATATATAATGTTTCTACTTATACTTAGTCTATAAACTGATTCCATTCATTCATATATTATTATGAGAATTATTCTCAGAATAAATAAAATTATAAAAGTAATATATTTAATATATGTATTTTGTATATTAATAAATATATATATATATATATATATATATATATATTTATTTTTGTTTGTTTAGCTATTTTATTCCATTTATAGTTTGGCATTCAGAATTCAACTATTTTCTGTGATTATCTATGTCTTTTGTTTCATCTAGAACATCTTCGATGAAGATTAACTCCTCGTTGTCTCCTCCTTATGTTAACATACATGATGTTCAACAAGGCTCTGTTCTTGGCCCTATATTGTTAATTATTTATATTATTCCTATTAAATCAATTTTTCACAAATACCCCAATATTCACTATCATCTTTATGCTGATGATATACAGATATATACGTCATTTCTAGTGATTCTGATCTGATTCAAATGTTTATGTTTAATTGTATTACTGATCTCACTGAATGGTTCTATCATAACTCTCTCTCCTTAAATATGACTAAAACTGATACTATAGTATGATATAACATATTTTCGAGACCCAATTCTCATCTATCAATCACTCATCCTTTTTTACTATCTCTACCAACTTCTGAATCTATAACTACCCTCGGTTTCACTCTAACCTCTCACCTAGACTACTCTCCACATTAATAACATGATTCGCACTGCTAACTATTTTCTATATAATATTAGAATATACCGTTATAAGCTTACCTTCGCCATGACTAAATGTTTAATTCACTAGTATTCAGTAGACTTATATATTGCTGTTCATTATTATGTAATTTACCTGTCAACCTTATGTATAAACTTGAACGTATTCAACATCATGCTATACGTGTATTATATATAATACATTTATATATAGTTTATATATAAACTAAACTTTGCCTCAATAGTTTCTATATCTGATTTAATGAGATCATTAGGCTTGTGTAAGTTTAGATATATTTGTATACATTGGCTATTGTGTATTACACATAAGGCTATACACCATGGATTTCCTGAATATTTAGCTCAATCCATTACTATTCAGAGTTCGAACAGATCCAGTCGTAAGTGTCACATCATGAAGTTGGTGCAACGATCTAAATCATTGGCATACTCTGAATCAGCTTTCTCAGTTATTGCTCCGAAAAGCTGGAATTCACTGCCAAATGATATTCGTTGTATAACATCACTTTCATTGTTTAAACGTAAACTGTATGCCCATTTTAAATCATTGTAATTCGTTCTATTTTATTATTCGTTTTCTATTTATTTTTGTTTTTGTTTTTATTATCTAACGACGCCTATAATCACCATGTGTTTTTGAAGTCAATAAACTATATATAAATAAATTATATATATAACTTTACATATTTTATTTTTAAACTTGACTTATTGATACACCTTTTTATTCTTTAATTTTTAATTATTTATATTTACATTTTTTAACTCATGAGAATGTAACTTATCTAGAATATGATGATTAGGGAAGACATAGCAAAAAAAATAAATACATTTGTTTATTAACTTCTCCATTATTTCATGCTTTACAACATGAAATAATAAATTCGATTTATTTATTATATATATATATATATATATATATATATATTACTATATTCTATATTATATTCTACAATACTATAATATACTCTACTAACGACACAGCATATGTAGATAACGATGTGTAGTTGGAGGTGAAGCGGAGCTGGCGAGGGACTAAAGTATGTCAGCGCGGCTTGAAGAAGTAGGTCACCGGATCTCGTGTGTGTCTCTCTCTCTCTGTGTGTGTGTGTGTGTGTGTGATTTAACGTGATCACATCCTATAAATAATATGCCTACTCACGATTAACGATATATTCATAATTAACGATTAATAGCCTCGATGTTATAACTATAGTTTATATAGTATATATATATATATATACGTATATATACGTATATATACGATATGTTATTTAATGATAGACGTCATAGACAGATATAAAAGTTTAGGGGTCACCACTGTAGGGGTTACCACTCTACGTTAGAGGGCGGTAACGTCACACGAACCAATCGAACTATTTGTACAATAGTATTACGATGTCGTCAGGATTATTTTGTTATATATTGCAATTACTCTGGCCAGTTATTCTGAGACAGTTAAGGACTGTCTTAGGATTATCCTAGGACATTCTTAACTATCTCCGTAATGGTAAACATTGTCCTATAGGACATATATTTAACAAAGAAAATAAAGGTGTCATATTATTTATGATCCTATAGAATAATAAATAATAGGTTACCTTTATTTGCTCAGAATATATAACCAATTATCTATCCATATATTTAGCCATATATCTAGCCATATATTTAGCCATATATATAGCCATATATCTAGCTATATAGGGCCACAACTAAGTATACATAGAATAATTAACAGTTGTGGTCCCTATATAACTAGATATATGGCTAGATATATGGTTATATATTCTGAGCAAATAAAGGTATCCTATTATTTATATATATATTTATATATATATATATATATATATATACATGATAATAATGTACCCAGATTATATTCAAAGCTTGAGTTTAACTTGAGTTTTACCCGAGAAACTTGAGTTAACTCGATTTTATTGAGTTATTCTTGAGTTTTACTCGAGTATAAAAATTCAAGTTTTTATATAAGTCCTACACATTATATTTAGCATATTTAATATGATATTTGATAACTATAAATAATATGTATCTTATACAAGATACCTATAATCTTAATAACAATTTAATAGGGATTCGTCTAAGATGTATAAAACCTTGGCATATTTAAAAGATATTACATCTCTATAAGAAAATACACGTACAAAAAACTTACATATTTTATATAACTAATATATATATATATATATATATACATATACCAATACCTATATAGTATAGGCTATACTATATATAATCTAAAGTTGTATTTGTATATTTGTGTATAATACTATATTTTGTAGAGCTGTATTTATGTGGGTTGTATCGTGATTTGATCTCAGCGTTCTGCGGGTTGAATAATAATTAGACATGATCTAATATATGTAGATTGACCAATCCGCATGGTTTTGTGAATGATACACAAAAGTCTATATTTAGAACGATGAGATGTAGATAATATGTTGTCTCTCCTCATTTTGATAGAAACGCTTGTGTGATCGGTTCGAGGATGTCTATGAATGAGTCGTACAGCGGAGCTTATAATTCTATTAATAGGTATTAAAAATGAATTAGGTAGACCTACTAATATTGAATTACAGTAATCTATAATCTATAAAAAACCAGAGAGTTTATTAAAATACGACATGTATTTTTATTAATATAATG
Organism: Osedax fenrisi; assembly: GCA_964019155.1. Lineage (NCBI taxonomy): Eukaryota > Metazoa > Annelida > Polychaeta > Sabellida > Siboglinidae > Osedax > Osedax fenrisi. Next base: position 75,047,592 of record OZ025239.1, read on the forward strand.
TCTTATATTGTTATTGTTATTGTTATTGTTATTTTTATTTGGTGGAGTCCTTTCATCCCATCCAGGAACTTAGATGAAGTTTTCACTTATAACCATATATGGCTCTAATGTCCCTTCGAAGCCTCTCTAATGTTAAGGCATCCATGGTTTTAACGAGAGCCGATAATTTATTTATACACAATTATATAAGATCACTTCTAAATAATATTTTAAGACCCATTTTATAAAATTAATTAATGGTCCGGACGAGGGTCGATCCCGTATCCTACTGCTTGTGTGTCTGACGCCTTAGCCTCTGAGCCACACAGGCAGTTTTAATGACTTATATGACGGATATTATATAATTGATAATTTGATTTTTTGCATAAACTTATAATATGAGTGTTAAATTTGATATCTGAATCAAAAATAACACCTAGATATTTAATATTAAGACTAGGTTCGATAACAGTACCATTAATTGTTATAATTGGGAAATTATAGGAGAAAATTTCTAGGAATATTTAATAATTCGGATTTTGAGGTATTCAATGATAGCTTATTATCATTAAGCCATATATATATAGCATTTGCACAATTAGATAAATCATTGCAATTAATAGAGCTATATCTAGATAGGGTAGAATATATTAATATATCATCTGCATACAGGTGATATCTAATATGTTTAAATTACCTGATAATATGTGATACAGGTTTTATGTAGATCAGAAATAGAATAGGTCCCAGAACAGAAACTTGAGGGACATCTGATTCTAAAGTATGATTTTTTGAATAAAATTGCCCAGTTTTAACAGAGAATGATCGATTATTACTGATAACAGATATCATCCAATCAAGAGCTATCTCATCCAGACCAATTTATTTAAGTCTAGTATACAGAATTGTGTGGTCGAGAGTATCAAACGCTGCAGATAGATCTAATAGAAGTAGTTGAATAGGTTTATTAACATCTAGAGATCTAAGTATATTATAAATTACGTGTATTACAGTAGATTCGGTACTATGATTAACGCGGTAATCATTTTTATAGTCGTCAATTAGTTTATTCGTAAGGAGGTAATTATTTAAAAGGTTGGAGACAATTTTTTCAAGAATCTTAGCTATGGTAGGTAATTGCGATATAGGTCTATAGTTATTAAGTAAATTGTGATTAGATTTTTTTTTTTAATATTGGTGAAATAATTGCATGTTTAAGTTCCGGAGGTACTATGCCTGTAGACAGTGCTCGATTTATTATTAATGTAATTTGAATGGTTAAGGTACTTGATATTTTTTTCAATAGAAGTAGCGGTATTGGGTCGTGTGGAGCAGAAGATTTTGAATGGTTAATTAATTCAAAAATTTGTTCGTGATTAGTTGGAATATAATACGATAATCTTATGTTTGAGTGTTCTGGAGTTACATTGAAATGTGGGTTATAAGTAAAGTTATAAGTTAATCTTTTTTTTATTTTAATTTTTCAGTGAAGAAATTAGCAAAATCAGAACATAATAATTCTAAAGGGGTATCTGGAAATATATACTTTTTAGTTTTTCCTAACAGTGAATTTGTAATACAATATAACTTTCTTATATTATTACTGTTAGTAATTATTTCATTTAGATAACATTTTTTCTTTGCACATTCAATAAAATATTTGAAATATTTTTTGGATTCAATGAGAGCAGTTAGAGAGCTATTAGAAGGAAACTTTGAGAAATAGCATTCGTTTGTTTTCATAGCCCTTTTGGCCAAAATAGTATCGTTATTAAACCATTTGTTTTTAGAACTTTTAATAATCTTTAATTTGGTTGGGCAAATTTATTTAACATATCTATTAGAAACTTATTGAATTCCTTAATTGTAGTCTCATTAGATATTAATGAAGATAAATTATAAGTGAATAAAGAAATTGGTATCTTTGAAATGTTTCTGTAGTTGATTCTATTGATTTGAGTTTTTTCTATTGGAGTATTAATTGTAAATGTAATGGCATAATGATCAGTAATTAAAAAGTTAGCATTTGTTATACTAATCATAAGTTGAGGGCTATTTATTGTAAAAACTAGATCAAGTATGTTACCAGATGTATGAGTTGGTGTAGTTATATGTTGATATAATGAGTGTGATTTAGATAATGAAATAAGTTGTTTCGAAGGAGTTTTGTTTTTATTAACTTGGAAATTAAAATCACCGAGAATAATTGTATTACTTAATTTAATAGAAGTGAGAAGATCATTAAAATCATCTAATTATTGTTATCTATAATGAAACTTATCATGTTAATAAAGGGGTAATTGTCTCGATAAGCAACACTGCTTCTATAATTACCCTGGCATTGCCTAAATCTGATAATAATAATAATAATAATAATAATCTAGAAAAGTTATATAGTTATTCGATGGGGGTCGATATATGATTATAAACTTTATAGTGTTATTTAAAGCTGTATGTAATGTAACTATAGAGCATTCACAACTAGAGATAGGATATTTTGTATAACTTGGAAGTTTAATTGATTTACTATATAGAATGCTAACTCCGCCTCCAGTTTTAGATCCTTCACGGGGTGTATGTTGAAAGCAATACGAGTTATTCATAAGCTTAGCTATCACTGATTATGAATCATCATTAAGCCATTTTCCGTAAGTATAACAATATCTTGATTAAATTCATTATTAAATTCATTGATAACATTAATGTTATATCTGACAGAGCGAGCATTAATAAGAGAACATGTTAGTAAGTTATAAGGGTTTAAGTATGGTGGGTATTTTGATTAGTTATGTCATCTTTAGAACTTTTTGATTTTAGATTAGATATGAATGCGTCATAACTTGTGGACCATTTTAGTAAATCGACATCAGATATTGATAGAGGCTGATTTGACCAATCAACTTTATTAGAATTAGTTAAAACTGAGCATAATTCATATTTATTATTAAATCTATAAGTACACATTTATAATCATCAAGATGAATATAGTCAGATTTTAGAGCATGATATAGAATTATACCATGACTTAATATATCATTATCAAGAGAACTTCTAATAAATAGACTAGCATAATCAGAGTTAGATAACAATTGTCTTGCAGATAAAAATGGTGATTTAGCAAATTTTGAATGTACAAATAATTCAATATTATTATAGTTATATTTAACTTTCGTGATAGAATTTGTGTTTAGATTCATTTTATTGTATATACCAATAATACTATTATTTGTAGACTTGAGTGAACGAATGTTTTCAATTACAATACTATGGGTGTCTTGAGCAATTGGTAATTGTTTGATTCTATTAGTAATAAGATTGTTAGATTTAATTATATTTTTATTTGATTCAATGATTTTTAACTTAAAAATTGTAAGCATAAGTAGGTATTTTAGATTCAGTTAGTAATGACTTAATTTGATTAATACTATTAGAAATAGATAGTAGAGAAGGTTCGGTATGATCAGTATTGGTTAATGCATTAGAGGTTGAGGGAGGAGAATTATTATTGTTATTAATAGTACCATTAGTATGAGATGAGTTAATACAAGTAGTACATGTAAATGAAAAATTGATACTCGAGAATATCTGAATTACAGCTTTAGATGGAGTATTACCATTAATCCATTTTTCTGGTAGGCACTTAGCATTATAAAGGCATGTATGGTGGATAATACATTTACATAAATTACAAGTTAGTGTATAATCATCATTACATATTGAGCATTGAGTACAAGTAGACATTATATGTGTTCTTATAATTATTATGATGAATGTAGTTACATATGAATGTAAGGACTAGAATATATATATATATATATATTAACATATATACATACACACATATATATATAATGTATAAACAATGTATATATATATATATATATATATACAATGTACACACATATACGTTGTATTATGTTCCTTTTCACTTCCTGGTTCAATTATACTGACATTCATTTATATTTATTAATATAAATCGTCAATTATCAACTTTAAGATAAGTTTATTATATAATATTATGGTACTATATTGTTTATAAACATATACTACATACAATACACTTATTATTTATATATTTAACAATATTATTAATATATAAATGTACAATTAAGTAATATTGATTTTATTATTATTGAAATCATTGATGCATAACATTTAATTTTTGTTATAATCATTAGTCATTCATATTAATTGCATAGATTGTTAATACATACATAGTTGTATTTATTTATTTATGTGTGTTTATATATAATGACATAATATATTATATTATATTTAAAATTATATTTAGTTTATTTATTTATTTGGTATTTAGTTTATTTGGTATTTGGTATTAATTGCATAATATATCTTTAATTCAATTCTCATTATACATTACTTGTAGGCCTATTTTATAATATATATATAGGTATTCAAATAAATTGTATTATATGCATATTTATAAATGTTAATTATTTATAAATTCTATATAGTTTAATTCTTATATATTCTATTATTACATACTATTAAATAACTATTTAAATATATATATATATATATATATATATATTATCATTATTCTAAACTATTATCTCAAATATTAATCATATCATATTATATTATTCATAACTATTTATTAATATACATATATATATATATATATATATTATAAATAATTAAATTACAATGTTGGAATGTATTATTTGTTCTAAAGATTGCATTGATGAGTATTATGTTAAATGTGAATTATGCTCAGATTGGGGAAGCATGTCGGGCGGCACACGGTAACTAGTAAACACTCGTGAGCCTCGCGAGTGAGCCGCGTGAGGCGGGTGTATATGAGCTGATTATTTCGAGAAGGCAATGTGGGCGTTCTATAATATCTTACTAGTTACGCTCTACTGCATATGCTAATATATTCTGAACGTGTAGCATCTATATGAATAGAATATAGATACACACACAATGTGTGTGTATCTATCTGTGTGTGTCACACATATATGAAAATTTATATATACGTATTTATATCAATAGTATACTTTATAATAGTATATATATATATATATATATATATATATATATATATAGGCTGTATCTATATATAATATAAATATATACATTTTTTGTTGATTAAATTACAATTATTACTATCAGAAAGTACTCGATAATAATTAGAATTTGTTACGTACACATGATATCGATATAGTTTTAGAATGTCCGTTCAATTTCAAGTAGAACCAGTATATTATATATGTATAATAATATATTCCATAGATATGTTATCCGTTATAGTAACCGAACAATTAAATATTTGTTAAAAATAAAATAAATTTGATTTTTTTATTAAATTTAAATATTTACTATATGATATTATTCGAATGTGTTACGTACACATGAGATCGATATAGTTTTAGAATGTCCGTTCAATTTCAAGTAGAATCAATATATTATATAATATATGTATAATAATATATTCCATAGATATGTTATCCGTTATAGTAACCGAACAATTAAATATTTGTTAATAAATTTGATTTTTTATTAAATTTAAACGAACAATTAAATATGTGTATCAATTTGTTTTAACATATCTATGGAATATATTATTATACATATATAATATATTGATTCTACTTGAAATTAAACGGGCATTCTAAAACTATATCGATCTCATGTGTACGTAACATATTCGAATTATAATCGAATAATATCATATAGTAAATATTTAAATTTAATAAAAAATCAAATTTATTAACAAATATTTAATTGTTCGGTTACTATAACGGATAACATATCTATGGAATATATTATTATACATATATAATATATTGATTCTACTTGAAATTGAACGGACATTCTAAAACTATATCGATCTCACGTGTACGTAACATATTCGAATTCGAATAATATCATATAATAAATATTTAAATTTAATAAAAAAATCAAATTTATTTTATTTTTAACAAATATTTAATTGTTCGGTTACTATAACGGATAACATATCTATGGAATATATTATTATACATATATAATATATTGATTCTACTTGAAATTAAACGGGCATTCTAAAACTATATCGATAGCATGTGTACGTAACATATTCGAATTATAATCGAATAATATCATATAGTAAATATTTAAATTTAATAAAAAAATCAAATTTATTTTATTTTTAACAAATATTTAATTGTTCGGTTACTATAACGGATAACATATCTATGGAATATATTATTATACATATATAATATACTGGTTCTACTTGAAATTGAACGGACATTCTAAAACTATATCGATCTCATGTGTACGTAAAATATTCGAATTATAATCGAATAATATCATATAGTAAATATTTAAATTTAATAAAAAAATCAAATTTATTTTATTTTTAACAAATATTTAATTGTTCGGTTACTATAACGGATAACATATCTATGGAATATATTATTATACATATATAATATACTGGTTCTACTTGAAATTGAACGGACATTCTAAAACTATATCGATCTCATGTGTACGTAAAATATTCGAATTATTATCGAGTACTTTCTGATAGTAATAATTGTAATTTAATCAACAAAAAATGTATATATTTATATTATATATAGATACAGCCTATATATATTTTATAGTATACTTTATAATAGTATATATATTATATATATATATATATATATATATATATATATATATACTATTATAAAGTATACTATTATTTAAATATATATATATATATATATATATATATATTATAGTATACGTATATATAAATGTTCATATATGTGTGTGTATCTATATTCTATTCATATAGATGTTACACGTTCAGAATATATTAGCATATGCAGTAGAGCGTAACTAGTAAGATATTATAGAACGCCCACATTGCCTTCTCGAAATAATCAGCTCATATACACCCGCCTCACGCGGCTCACTCGCGAGGCTCACGAGTGTTTACTAGTTACCGTGTGCCGCCCGACATGTATAGCCCTCAGATTGTACACATATCATTTGTTTACATGAAGCTAAAGATATAAATTCAAAATTTCCAAATGGAAATAGCCCACCTAAATATATATGTGAAATATTATCATCTTCATATTTTGTTTTTAAATGCAACAAATGTATTGATTTACCTTTGGAGAATACACCACATGATAATAATGAGCATGATAATTTATCAAAAGTATTAGAATCTAATAACATATTATTATCTAAAATTGATAAAAAAGTTAATGATGCTGAAATTTCATTAAAAAATGTATCAATTAAATTATCAGATTATTCAACAAAAAAATCTAGTTATGCTGATATTGATTCACAAAATCAACTGGCTAAATCAATATCAAAAGAAATTTCTATTTCTAATAACATGAGTAAATGCTTCATTATCTTTGGAATCAAAGATGAAACCACTATTAATAAGTTATTGTCTGATTTGAAAATTGATATGAATAATGCTAATATTTCTAACATTGTATTGAACAATGGAGTACTTTATAAAATTAATCTTAATAATAACCCATACACTATACAATCATTAATGAAATCATTTATTAATGTACGTAAAAATAATATTGATCTTTATTCTAAAGTATTTTTACGTCCTGATCAATCCTATGAGGATAGATTAAAACGTAAAATATTATTTAATGGAGCATCACTGAAACCAGGTAATAACAAATGCGTTTTAAATATTCGCACATTAAATTATGAACTAAAACTTTTTTCTCTAAATAATAACAGAGTAGTAATAGATTGGACTTCTAATGTTGATTATTCAACCACTGAATATAATAAATGGAAATCCTCAATAGATAATAATCAAAAAACATATAATACTAATAGTAATGGTAATTGACTAGATCATTTAATTTAAGTATTTTATTCAAACTCTAGAAGTTTATGCAATAAACTACCCACATTATTGGCTATTATTAATAGTCGTGAATATGATATCCTTATTTTTACGGAAACATGGCTTAATCAGGATATTACTAATGGTATGATATCAGATAATAACTTCTACAATTTATTTAGATTAGATAGATTAACGAATACACATGGTGGTGGTATTTTAATCTACATAAAACATCATTATAGAGCCCATGCATTATGCCATTCTATTTCTCATACTTTTGAATTATTAAACATTGTTTTCTTTAATTACCTACTTATTGTTGTATATCGACCGCCATCTATGTCATTCAATGATACTATCAAATTATGTGATATTATCTCGAGTGTCTCAGATTCCACTAAAACTAGCATTATATATGGTGACTTTAATCTACCTGGAATTGACTGGATCAATGGTCTGGGAATCTCATCTGTTGAAAAATATTTCTATTCGTTTACTCAAAAAAATGGATTATTGCAGTTAGTGAATTTTAATACGTGTAATTCGAATATTCTGGACTTAATTCTAACAAATGATATTAAAATGGTATCATCTATCATATCTACTAATCCGATAGAATATGATTCTCATTGTAGTGATCATATTTCCATATTATCTTGTTTAGTTTATCCTCGTGGTATTAATAGACCAATATCTAGTTCTCCTATATTACCAATTCCAAATTACCTTAAATCAGATTATTATAATATTAAAAATGATCTTCTATCAATTAATTGGAATAATCTGCTAAATTCATCCATTAATGGTTCTGATATGCTTACTATATTTATTAATAAGCTTTTATTTATATGTAATAAACATACTCCTTTACCTAAAATTATAAAATATAGATATCCTATTCATATTAAAAAATTATTAAATAAATGTCGACATCTTCACAATTATTTGTGATGAAAATAGTCGTATGAATTGGCGATTAGACCAGCTTGATGTTGATATAAAAATTAAGAAATATAATATTGATCTGGAATCTAAGGTTTTATCTTCCAATAATAAATCAACTTTTTATAAATTCATTAATAAGAAATTACACTCATCTAATTTTATATCACCTCTTTATAATGAAATTGACAATTCAATATCATCATCTGATTTTGACAAGGCGTCTTGTTTATCGCATCAATATAGTTCTGTATTTAATAAAAGTTCGAATATTAATATACCCATATTATCCATATCATCTCACATATCATCATCACTATCCTCTTATCCTACTACTCCTGAGGTATTACGTAAATTTCTATGTTTACTACCTAGTAAATTCAATAATTCACCAGACGGTATACCGAAAGGATTATTAAAGAAATTATCGTTTGAATTATGTCATCCATTATCGATAATTTTTACAAATATTCTAGATTCAGGGATTTGTCCGGATATTTGGAAAATATCACATATTATTCCAATATTCAAAAAAGGTGACGCTACTAAACCAGCAAATTATCGGCCCATTAGCATTCTACCTAGCACGCTCATTCTTTTTGAAAAAATTCTTTCTAATAATTTAACTTTCTATTTACGTTCAAATAATTATATTACTAAAATTTAAAGTCAATACGGATTTTTAGCTGGAAAGTCAACTGAATTGCAACTAATATCTTTTTATAAAAAAATTTATGAAGCAAGAGATGCATTCCTAATATCGGATATTGCATATATTGATTTAGCTAAGGCTTTTGACAAAGTATCACATTCTAAACTTTTGCATAAATTATCTTATTATGGCGTTAGTGGTAATCTTTATAAATGGTTAAAATCTTATTTACTCGATAGAAAACAACGTGTTAAAATTAATGATAGTTTCTCTAACTTCTCACCAGTTATATCTGGTGTTCCTCAAGGGTCCGTTATAGGTCCGTTGTTATTCTTAATTTATATTAATGATTTACCAAATATTATAAAACCACCCATATATGCTTCTCTATTTGCAGATGATGCTAAGCTTTTATATTCTTTTAAGCCCACAGAAAGTTGTTTACCTTTACAATGTGCTCTTGATGAACTTAGTGATTGGATGAAGAGATGGGAACTAGAAATTGCTCCTACTAAATGTGTTGTCATGCGAATTGGTAATAAAAACCCTGTTCATTCATATTTCATTAATGATTTTGAACTGCCTATACACACCTCATTCAAGGATTTAGGCATAACATTTAATGATAATATGAGTTTTAATACTCATATTAATACTATATGTACTAAAGCACACTTTATTATTAATAGATTATTTAGATGTTTCATCACCAATGATTATATATATTTGCTTAAAGCCTATATATCATACGTTCGCCCTATTGTGGAATCGGATTCATCTGTCTGGAATCCAGATAATTTCATATGCAATTCTAACAATATAGAAAATATTCAAATCTATTTCACTAAAATACTTTTTTATAGATGTAACCTTACTAAACGGTCTTATGAAGATAGAATTATTTTTCTCAATATTAAAACTTTATTTCATCGCAGGTTATTAGCTGATCTTACCCTGACATATAAGATACTGAACGGACTTGTCGATGTGGATGCAACTGATATATTTGATCTATATAGCAACAATTGCAGAGGGCCTAAAGTGAAGATACGAAAGAAAAAGTGTAGAACAAACGCCCATCTGAATTATTTTGGAAATAGAGTTTGCTCTTCCTGGAACGCGTTACCCTTTACAATTACATCTTGTAAAACCGTAACACTTTTCCGTGAAAAATTAATTCACACCAAATGTATCAATCATGTTATTGTTATTCCGTATTAATTGTACCAATATATAGTATCTGATATTATGCTTGCTGTCAGCAGTTTACGGTAGCTTAACGCCAGGAGACGTCAACCAAATTACTTACTAGGGACTCATCCACCCTTGGGAATTGATCCATCACATATGGGCCTTGCCAACCCGAGATCTTCGGTTTTGTTACCTCTCCTGTTTGAAAACTTGCACTATCAGATACTATATATTGATTCAACGGCTCGTATAATCCAATGTTTTATTTTTATTTTACTTCTCAGTTTATTTCTTGTTTTTTTGTATCGTGTCGTTTTGTATTACTATTATCACATTTATATATTTTGTTTATATGTTATATAATTATATGTTTATATATAATTATAACTTAAGTTTAAAAGAAATTTCTTTATATAGGTATACCTATAACCAGTAATGCAATAAACTTTTAATCTATCTATCTATCTATCTATATACACACTATATATATTAGACTATCACAGAATATTAGACAAAAATAAACATATCATAAATCAAAGTTATAAAAACAAGATAATAATATACGAACCAAACACAGACAAGATGAATACAATACTATATTATACATATACAGTAAAAGCAAATTCGTGTGTTAATATTGTTAATATATACTACTACTACTACTACTACTACTACTACTACTACTACTACTACTACTACTACTACTACTACTACTACTACTACTACTACTACTACTACTACTACTACTACTACTACTACTACTACTACTACTACTACTACTACTACTACTACTACTACTACTACTACTACTACTACTACTACTACTACTACTACTACTACTACTACTACTACTACTACTACTACTACTACTACTACTACTACTACTACTACTACTACTACTACTACTACTACTACTACTACTACTACTACTACTACTACTACTACTACTACTACTACTACTACTACTACTACTACTACTACTACTACTACTACTACTACTACTACTACTACTACTACTACTACTACTACTACTACTACTACTACTACTACTACTACTACTACTACTACTACTACTACTACTACTACTACTACTACTACTACTACTACTACTACTACTACTACTACTACTACTACTACTACTACTACTACTACTACTACTACTACTACTACTACTACTACTACTACTACTACTACTACTACTACTACTACTACTACTACTACTACTACTACTACTACTACTACTACTACTACTACTACTACTACTACTACTACTACTACTACTACTACTACTACTACTACTACTACTACTACTACTACTACTACTACTACTACTACTACTACTACTACTACTACTACTACTACTACTACTACTACTACTACTACTACTACTACTACTACTACTACTACTACTACTACTACTACTACTACTACTACTACTACTACTACTACTACTACTACTACTACTACTACTACTACTACTACTACTACTACTACTACTACTACTACTACTACTACTACTACTACAACAACAACAACAACAACAACAACAACAACAACAGTAGCAGCCACCATACAGCTTCACAAAATTGCTTCACCTTATGGATGGTCACTTTGTATAGAGTGTATATACAATAGTGATTTACTGGTAGGTAATATAATATAACTTATGACTTACTTTTATATTATGTACAAAATGCACGGATCTATATATTGAACTAGTATATATACTTTATAAATTCCTACCTATAGTATATATATATATTTACTTATTATTATTATCTGTTACTATTATCTTCTTATTATTTTCTTCCCGCACGAGTGAAGGGGTCTACATGGCCCTATTTGAATACTTAATTAAATCTTATATCATCTCCACACATATATATATATTTATATTATTGATATCAAATAATATATCATGGAATAATATTGTAGTATCGTCACAGCACACGATACATACATTACCCGAATCGATATATAGGTGTCCATATATGGATCGTATATGATATTTAGATGTATCACGTGGTGTATGACACGTGACCGCAGAGGTCATCTGTTGGTATTGGTTCTTGCCATGCGCAATATACTAACTCTTTAGCGTGCCGTACTGGTTCAGATGCGCGAGCTTGGCTAGAGGTCCGAGTTGTGTGGGTCAGTTCCTGAGGTCAATACGTATGTTCGATGTCACGTGATATCACGGCGACTGTAATCACGTGATATACTAGATAGGTCCAGTGATATACTAGCTAGGTCATGCGATAGATACGGTATCGGTTGTCGTACTGGTAAGCTCTAAGCTATTAGCCACAATTATAGGTGGGTGGAGGCGAGTGGAAGTGCGCATTTTGTTTTGATTGACAGGTGACACGCTGGGAGAACGCTACGAATATTAAATGCAACGTTGCTGAATTGCTACTTTACGATTACGTAACAACGGCGATTATTCGTTATAGCTTGTTATAGCGACGAGTGCATGATTCATCTGGGTCAATATAGCAATTCTAACTCTGCTAACGGTGGATCTTTACACGAAAGGTCGTTCCAGGTTAACGTGGCGGGCGTCGAGGGGCGTGACAAATAATTATTCGCCTTTAGAATCGATATAATATGTAAATGACGTTTATGCGAATTACCTTTTTATTATAGTAGAAAATCAATATATATATATATATATACATATGTATATATATATATAATATATATGTATATATATATATATATAATATATATAATAGGTTAGAGTGACATTTGAAATAATTATGGCGATCTGGTTATGACTCGCGATAGTGATGTACGTTATACGTGAATTAGTGACATTATTTATTCTCCATTATATATATTATATATATATATATATATATATATATATTATATATAATATATATAATATATATATATATTACCTATATACAGCTAAGAATGCCCTAATGGATTCACAGCATACGTATGTTAACTAATCAACAATGAAACCACTCGTACAGCCGGTTAAGCTACGCCGGTTAATTAGTACACACGTTCACATCAATACCAGTTAACGAAGCCTTTGTTTGCTAATTACATTATAACTTCACGAGCTTAACATTACACATATGACTATAGGCTACTATAGTATACTATAGTCAATGTCCTTGCTATGTCCTGTAGACTATAGTCTATATATATAGCTAATTTCGAGGTAGCGATAACGGTACACGGTTTGCGGCCTAACTAAACACCTCTGTGCTATACTATTGATGGTAGGTAATACTCTGATAGGACGGATCCCTGTACGGATCGCGTAAATGAAGCATAGGCTATTAATAATAGCCTATAGGCCTCATATATGATTCATAGCGCATCCCTTTAAATAGCATATATTTTAAACCTACGTTATTAATGTATATATACATTATAATGCAGTATTTCGATTGGATAATGGTTTATAATATTGTTTCTATGAAATAATGCACCATATAAACAGGCATATCGCGCCATTATTACACTTAAAACAATAATAGATGTAACTTACTTTCTTTGATTAGATAATTTATGTTAAAATGGATAACCTCGATTTAACACAACCCTCGATTTAACACCACCCTCGATTTAACACTACCGAGCATCACAGTCAGGCTGTAATATTACACATGTGTATATAAACATAATTTTTCAAATAATTTCTGTACCTATATAGCCTATAGGCTCTCGACGAAATGCCATTATGATTATATCGACAAGTGCGATAGTTGAAAGTTAATTTGATTAATGTTATTAGGTTAATTGTTACGATATTGTTCATTTTTTTTATTATTTTTTATATATAATTTGTTTTGTATTTATAAATATACATTATAATGTATGATACTTAGGTTCGCTAAATTCGATGACGAAAAAGTCTATATAAGTCTATAAAGTCTATTCTTCTATAGTGATGCGAGAAGTGTGTGAATACCCAGTAAATAATTGTTTCGAAATAAAGTTTTTAAAACAAACAATAATTTATGTTTTTAAAACCTAGTTCATGGCTAGTTATTTGACATGGTTCTAAAACTTACATACTTTAATGTTTCAAAAACATAATTATTTGTTAGTTTTTGAAACTAACATAAATAAATGTTTCAAAAATATAAATATTTGTTAGTTTTTGAAACTGATATATACGAATGTTTTAAAAACAAAGAATCAAATTGACTTTGATAGAAAATATTTATTTACATATAACAAATAAAAAATAATATATTTTACAAATTACATAATTTGTATTATTCCACATAAATCTTGACCTATAAATGAGTTATTATTAAAATAAGATATTAGGTATATATAGTTTTATTTTGTACCTTATTTCTTATCTTTACATTTCGAAAATATGTTCATTTGATTCAGAAAAATAATCTCTATATTTGTGTTTATTTCAATTAATCGTTCCTGGCCAATTTCCAATTTGAATAGTCTTTCTGAAATATAAAAAATATGTAATGATTGATAATGTCAAAGTCTATACCAATTTAGGACATATGTTAAATAATGGAACAAAATTAAATATGAAAAAAATACATGCATAATACTGATCTTTATTACACTACTAAGTATAGTAGTATTCATATATATTCCTATGTATGTAATTTATATAGTATTTTTGAAATTAATAATTTACTAACTATGAAAAATGTTCATGGCGGATATCAAACTGGTTTCTGATTTAGTAAAATTCTAGGAGATCTATCAAATAAACCTAATATGAACGAGATGTCTATTGAGTCCTGGCAGAAGATTGTCGGACTACTGAAAATGTAATAATAGTATTTGTTAAGTTATGTATGGAATATGAATGTCTATGGGGTATATATATTGTGTATGTGGTTTGACTAAAGTATAATCTTTATGTGCATGCATAAGGCGTATGCCTATATATAGAAAGAATAGCGGCAAGGCTTATTTATATGTATTAAGGGAATTAAGGGTACTTTATATATGTTTGCAATACAGCGGCGGATATCTATATATATATATATATATATATATATATATATATATATATATATATATAATCAGCCGTCTGCACGTGGGTTGGTCATGCGCGACGGCATACAGTAATATGCGACACATTGTGCGACGCATGTGTGCGTATTCATAAGGTACTAGAATACGCAATACGTGCGACAATGTTATATTAACAATATCGATATGTTGATGTGTATATAATAAAACAAACGTATTGATGTACGTATACTATATAATATATATGTACTATAGTACGTGTATTGGTATAGTAACAATATTGATATATATATATATATATATATATATATATATGTGTGTGTGTGTAGTTGTGTGTGGTACAGTTTATTAATCGAAACAAAGAACTATTGAACATACTAATAATATAACATAATAATAATAATAATAATAATAATAATAATAATAGTACCTACCCGATGAAATGCAGAACGAAGAATGAGGCAATCTCACCGAGTAGAATTTATTCTATAGAAAAATAACGAAATTTACTTTACAGACGATAAAAATATAAAATACCAGAAAAACAAACATTTACATGGCTATGGCTATGCAATTAACACAGAGCGTGACACCGAAATCTAGTTTAAAGTTTTTATGTAGATATATCGATTTATGTTACGTAATTCTAAATGCATGTAAATGTATATCATGATGCGTCAATCAATATATCTACAACTTTGACTTTATAACATATATATATATATATATAATTATATAATTATATTCTATCAATTTAATTATATATTATAAATAATATATAAATATATTATATAAACATTTATATCATTATATATAATATGATATAATTTGTATATATATATATAATTCAGGTATATAATATATATATATATATATGTATGTGTGTACAGGAATGTACCGGTATATAATATAACAATATTCAATAATAATATTCGTAAACTGTAATAACAATATTCACATAATAATGCATAAAAACCTTGACTGTATGGTGTTCTTGACGAGTAACTTGGTGAACGAGATGTCGAACGAGACCTGACTACTTAAGTTCATAATAAAATAAATGTTGTATTTATTAATTTAAATTATGATTTATATACTTCATGAATATAGATATTTAAAAGATGTATGTTTCAGAAAGTTAACTATTTAATGTTTTAAAAACATATAAATTATCATTTTTTTAAAACATTAATCTTTTTTTTTTAAACATTTATATACATAATATTAATAATAGTATATACATTAAAGTTATAATAATATAAATGTTATATGTTGATTTATTTAAAATTATGTTTTAAATACTTCATGCAAATAAGATATTTAAAACATATATGTTTAAAAAACTCATATATTTAATGTTTTAAAAACATGTAAATAATTTATTTTTAAAACATTAATAATTTTTTATATGTTTATTATATTATACTAAATTATATATTTAAAGATTACTAATAAAATACTTAAATACAATCTATAATAAGTACTCCAATTAAGTAATGCATTCATCTGTTATATGTAAATGTTTTGTATATATAAATAAATGCATGTTTTTAAAACTATATTTTCGAAACCATTATTTACTGGGTAGGTGTAATTAACTACCTATAGGTGATTGTTGAGATAACCTAATGATTGTCAATCACACACACGTACACAATGGAATAATATTATTTTTAGATTCTTGCAGTTTAGTTTTGAAATTATTGTCATAACTGAAACATTGGTGAAAGAATTTAATAAAGATTCATAAAATATGGATAATTATAAGTGTAAAATACATCATACAAATATATCTAACAAAATAGAAATATATGTGGATACATTTCTATATGTATCCAAGAACACTTTCATTTTAACATATTATAACGTAATCTAAGAATGAATTCATGGACATAGTTACCTTATCATTACAATTTAATAATAGAAATATTATAATTAGTGGTATTTATAAATCTCCCAAATCAGTTATTATACGTTTTAGGAATTTTATTTATGATCATTTTATTGTGTTTTCAGTTTCGGGTGATTTATTTTTATTTGATGACTTGGCTCGGAATCGGTGAGAAATATTCTCAGCTTGTATTGGAGTCGGTTCGGTATTACAAAATGTCGGCATCATTTACATATATTGATAATTTAATTACGAATAATAACTCAAATGTATTCATTCGTGAATTTGTTACTGATAATACTGCTATATAGAATACGATGTACTTTTTGTTATTTCGATATTCCACCCGGAATTACGACTTCGCAAATTCTGGAAATCTATTCGAAATTAAAGAAATTACATTTTTACTAAATTATGTACGATAACATTTGTTATGATTAATAGACCAAACTTAAATTTCGAATTTAATCACCAATTTTACCAATTTACCGCTATGGCGATGATCATATCAGCCTTTAGAATAACAGTTTATCTAACAGTATTCGTCACGATGCGATACATCTTTTTAATATTTACATATTTTCATCAATATCAATATTTCACTTCGTAAATTCACATCTATAATTGTGAATTATAAACCGAATTAGAAAACGTCTGCGGTTTACGTGGGACAGCGCGCTTATAGTATACTATAGTATACCTATAGGTTTGCTTAGTTGAGATATTTATCGCGATTTTGATAAACTTTTATATTTATAGGAAAATAAATTCACCTACCACGTTTATTCGCTAAAATGACGACAAAAATATACTTTTTCACGATTATTAAATAATATCTCAACTAAGCAACACTATATTATTATAGTATGTATTGGGCTGTCTCACGTAAACCGCAGAAGTTTACCTTTTCTAAATCGGTTCTAGGTTTCGCTAGATTATAATACTTACACACATACATATATATATATATATATATATACACACATACATAAACATACACATGTGCACACATACACGCATTGTTAATTAACCAACATTGTTTCGTATCATGATTATTGCGATGCGAATTTTATATTTATGAGCATATAAAGTATATATATATATATATATATATTCACTTCCTCTTCCTGGTTATATTTTAATAACAGAAATTTATATTTATATTTAATAATCAGAAAAAATCACCAATAAGATAAGTCTATTGTATACTACTATATTACTATATTACTTATTAATATATATTACATACGATACGTCTATTATTTAGAAAATTAACAATAATATTAATACATAAAAGCACATTTATAAAAATATTACATACAATTTTTCTGAAATCACTGGTGCATGACTATTTAAATATTTATATTTAAATGTTGTATATTATTTGACTTATCATTAAATTCATATATTGATTTATTCATATATTAATTTATTATTAATCAACAACATTCTCTAAAACTGTATATTTCATTATTTAGTAGTAATTACAATATTGGTAGGTAATTAATTGGTAATTAATTGCATAATATAAAAAAAATCCTTCTAAATTATGTAATTTTATTTATTTAATATTATTATATTTGGTGTTTGATTATAAATTTGTTATATTGTAATTGATTACATAATATATATATTTAATTAAATTCTCGTATTTATTTTATTGAATACATAGTCATATATATTTATGTGATATATATATATTATATTTGGATAATGTCACCAATATCTAATGACAAATTATTAAAATTGATTACTGAATTAACCAGTAAAGTAGATAAATTATCAAATATAGTTACTTATCAAACACAATTAATACAAGAATTAAAAACCGATAATACCAATTTAAATAATTTAATACATTCTGAATTTAATATTAATAAAGAAATTATTCAGAAATTACCCATTAAACAAATAAATAATACATTGATAAAATTAGACAAAGAGATAGAGGATAATAACAACAATATTATAATATTTACTAATTTAAATAAAGAGGATAAAACAGAGTATACTAATAAAGATAATGTTATCAATTTTATAAATTCAAAGCTAAATACAGAATTGGTTGAAGAATCTATTATAGATATACAAGTATATAATAATAAGGATAATTCATCAGAAGAATTAAAATCTAATAAATATTTTATCAAATTAGATAATAAAAATTCTGTGATAAATATACTTAAGAATAAATTGAAGTTAAAAGATACTGATTATTATATAAATAAAAAACATTCTACTAATATAAATAACTTATTTTATAATACCAGACAATTATTAAAATCTAAACAAATTACTAATACATGGGTATATAATAATAATGTATATATTAGTACAGATAAAACAAATAAAATAATAATTACAGATATTACACAATTAAGTTATTATAATAAATAGAATTTAAATCTATAGGTTCTTATTTTTTTGCATAATTATTTTAGTTATATTGTGTTGTATATATTGTAATCCATATATTTTTTACATTTATTAACCATTTATTTTATATTTATATACATTTTTATATTTTTACATTCTTTTACTTAATATATATAATGATAAACAATGCTAATTGTCCTTCTGACATTAATGATATTGAATTTACATACAATGTTTATAATAATAGTGATAATATCAATAATAATAACCTACTAAATATATGTCAGATGATTTTATGAATATAATTCCAAAAGTAAAATGTAATTATTTAAATATTGATTCAATAGACATAGAATCTAATTAAGGAATTTCTATTATACATATAAATGCACGTAGTGTTATTAAACATTTTGATGATATCATTTTTTTATTAGATGAATGTAAATTTAAATTTAATGTTATAGTTATTACTGAAACTTGGTTTCAAGAAATAAATAAAGATATTTATACAATTGATAAATATAATAGTATTCATGTAGTTCGAAATAATAATGGTATCACAAATAATAACGTTGGTGGTGGTGTGTCTATTTTTATTCAAGATGATTTGATGTATAATACATTAGATAATTTATGTATATCAATACCCAATTTTTTAGATATAGTCACTATATCATTAAATATAAGTAATATAAATATAATTATTAGTGGGATATATAAATCTCCGAAATAAAATATAATTAATTTTAGCGATTTTATATATAATAATTTTAATATGCTTTCAGTAAAGAATAATTTATTTTTAGTTGGGGATTTTAATGTTAATATTTTAGATATTAATAATAATTATAATAAACATTTTATAAATACAATTTATAGTATGGGATGTTTTC
The DNA here is from genome assembly GCA_964019155.1 of Osedax fenrisi. Taxonomy (NCBI): domain Eukaryota; kingdom Metazoa; phylum Annelida; class Polychaeta; order Sabellida; family Siboglinidae; genus Osedax; species Osedax fenrisi. Next base: position 75,068,333 of record OZ025239.1, read on the forward strand.
CTTTAGTAACCAGACCAACAAGATATGGAAATACTATAAATTCATTAATAGATAATATATATTTTAATGTTAATGAAAAACCCATAAGTAACGGGATTATAATTAGTGACATTAGTGACCACTTACCTATTTATGTTATATATGAAAATATTAATAAAAAAATGAAAAAATGCTTTAAAAAATATAAATTTATAAGAAAAATAAATGATAAATCAATAATAAAATTTAGAGAAAGTATATCTAAATATGATTGGGATTATATTTATTCTAATAATGATATAAATTCAATATTTAATTATTTCATTGATAACTTAATACAATTATATAACCTTCATTGTCCTATGATAAAGGTTAAAGAAAAGAGTAAACATAATAAACCATGGTTATATTTTAGTCTTATTAAATGTATAAATAAAAAAAATAGAAATTAATAAAACATTGGACAACGGAAAAATTTAAATTTTATAAAAAATATAAAAATATTCTTACATCTCTATTGCGTAGGTCTGAATATTTATATTATTCATTTAAAATAAATAATAATAGTAATAATAGTAAATATACTTGGTCTGTAATAAATAAATTATTAAATAAAAAAAAAATACAATCTAATGAAGAATTAAATATTCCTTCATCTGAAGAATTTAATAATTATTTTAGTACTATAGGTATAGAATTATCTGATCAAATAAAAACAAATGTATGTGATAATAATATATATATACTACAATGACAAATAATTATAATAATACACTTTTTTTTTTACCTACATCAAGTTTTGAAATTCAGGAAGAAATTAATAATTCAAAACTTAAATATAGTAATGATTATTCAGACATAAATATGTTTTTAATTAAAACAATTAGTATTGAAATTAGTCCAATTTTATCATATTTGTTTAATAGAGTTTTTTCTGAAGGGGTTTTTCCTAATATTTTAAAAATAGCTAAAGTGATACCATTATTTAAAAAATCTGATAAGTCTAAACCAGAAAATTATAGGCCAATTTCTTTGTTACCACAATTTTCTAAGATTCTGGAACAATTAATAAAAAATAGATTATTAAAATTTTTAGATAAATTTAATATAATAAGTAAATGTCAATATGGGTTTAGAAATAAAATTTCAACAGCAGATGCTTTAGTAGATGTTATTGAAACTGTTTGTCAAAAGCTTGAAAATCTAAATAAATGTGCTATTTTATCGATTGATCTACGAAAAGCTTTTGATACATTAAATCATGATATTCTTTTAAAAAAGCTATATGTATATGGGATAAGAGGTATTTCTTTAGACCTTTTAAAGAGCTATTTATCTAATAGGATGCAATATGTATTTAATAAAGATATTAAATCTAATTTAAAAAATATTAAGTGTGGAGTTCCACAAGGATCTGTATTAGGACCTATTTTATTTTTATTATATATAAACGATCTACCTAATATATCCTCTATTTTAAACCTATTTTATTTGCGGATGATACCACCTTAATTTTTTCGGATACATCTATTTCAAAGCTTGAGAATAAAATGCAATGTGGAATTGATCAATTATATGTATGGCTAAATATTAATAAATTGTCATTAAATATAGATAAAACTAATATTTTATTATTCAATATAAGAAATATAAATGATAATGTTAAATTAAAACTTAAAATTGATAATAAAGAAATACGTAACGTAGAAATGATAAAATTTCTGGGTATTATTATTGACAATAAATTAGACTGGAATAGACAAATACATTATGTATGCACAAAGTTATCAAGATCTATTGCTATTTTAAATAAAGTAAAATTAAAATTAAATAGTAAAGCATTAGTTTTACTTTATAATTCTTTTTTTAATTCCCACTTATATTACTGTGCCCATATTTGGGGAAATACTTATAGTTCGACCTTCTAAAAATTAATATGTTACAAAAAAGAGCTTTACGATGTATATGTAATAATGAATTAATGTACAATACATTTTATTTTAAATATAATAATTTAAAGTTTGATGATATTGTTAAATTGAATACTGTTAAATTCATGTTCAGGGCCAGAAATTATTCTCTACCTTTGAATTTACAGAATTTATTTAAAATAAAGTCTTACAATAATCTCTTATTTCATAGAATAAAAATAAGGACGCAAAGAAAATATTTTTGTATATCCAATATGGGACCACAGTTATGGAATAATTTAAAAAAAGTTTTAAGAAATAAAAATAATTTAAAATCATTTAGTACAAATTATAAAAAAGTTTTGATAAGTTTATATAATAACACTTAATTTTAATAGTGCATTTTACAATTGACACTTTAAAAAATTATACTTTTTATTTTATCGTTTTTTTTATAGATTTTATAGATTATATACATTGTTTTTATATTTTAGGAAGAGGAAGTGAATTTAATTACTTTAATTTTATTTTTAACTTTATTTATTTTTAACTTTATTTATAATTAACTAATGATACGAATTTGACTAATGATAACTGAATTGGGATAACGAATTAATGATAATTATACTAATGATATTTGACTAAAGATAATAAACTAATGATAATGATCAGTAATAATTGACTAATGATATATATTGATTAATGATATTAATGATTATTATGTATGACTATTGATTATTGACTTTATAGGCCTATTTTATTTATATTATATTTTATTATTTATTTTATATTTTTATTTTATACTATATCTTTTATATTTATGTTATACCCTTTTAACTTATAATTTTATTTTATTATTTTATAAATGATGATTAAGATTATGAGGAGTTTTTTACTATTTTTATTTTATCGTTGATGTTTTTTTTATAAATTTGTTTACTTTTAATTATTTAATACAATCAAATAAAAACAAAATGTATTAATTCTATTTAGATTTTTGGATGTGTTATATTGAATGGCATTATTAGCGATAGTGGTATGTAGTTTGGAGTAAAGGTGCATTTATTGGCGGTAAATGTTGCCAGTGTTCATGCTCTTGGCGAAAGTATGATCCTTAAGGCATAGGACTTGACGAACCCACACCTTGAAAGTTGAGACGCCATTGTCAATATGCGTGTCACCAATATAAATTACATGTAAAATTGATACTTAACAAAATATATTTTTTTTTTTTTAATTTAAATTTTGTTTTTATTTAATTTTGTATTAATTGTTTTGTGTAACTATTAATAATATACTTATAATTATCTTATTAATTATAATGTTATCCTATCCTTTATTTTATTTTCATTATATTAATATAATTATCAAATTTTCTCCTTATAATCTATTGGGTGAAAGACTCGACAAGCCATGCTTTTTCTTTCATCCAGGCTTTTGCCAATCTGATATTATTATATATATGTTTATTTGTAAACTTTAATGTATATTCCATTACAATTATATTAGTATTAACTATCACGTGTACAACACAAGCTGAACACGTGTACAACACAAGCTGTACATGTGTTCAACACAAGCTGTACACGTGTACAACACAAGATGAATACGTGTACAATACAAGCTGTACATGTGTTCAACACAAGCTGTACACGTGTACAACACAAGCTGAATACGTGTACAACACAAGCTGAACACGTGTACACTCCACGGATGCGCACGGGGTACGGGAACAGCGAAAGCGACCTATTGTTATACGTGTGCTTATCGAGTTAAGCCGGTGGGAGAATCTCAGAATGATAGAGCGTACGCAAGGACATGCGCATCTACTGTTATTAATTAAGTAGCGCACGCAAGTGCACGGGCGGCGGGCGTCTCATTATTGCCCGTGTTCACCAGACCGTGACCACCCACTGAATACCTACTATAATAACTACGACGGTGGTGGTGGTGGTGATAAGTATGGACATGTCGGCCGCCCGGCACTAGTGGTCAAGCAGTGAAAGTATCCGTCGCTCCGACCGTATGGTATTTGTGTCATGCGCAGCCGCACCCACGTGTGTATGACGTCACCGCCACCTTAAAGGAATATATCTCCACGATGTTAGACTTACTGTACATATAGTACGAATGTCGTAGAGAGAAGATTCAATAGTTATAGGTATGTTATTATCTATAATATGTATATATATATATATATATATATATATATATATATAAATACTAATACTAATCATCTCATTCTTAGTGATATAGCGACAAGTGATCTCTTGCGCAATGATAATATGTATTATTGTCAATATTTATTTATATATGGTAGATATAAATATGTATATATGAAATATATATACATATATATATATATATATATATATATATATACGTACACTTTGTAGTGATATATCCTATAGGATCTAATCGAATCATCCCTTTATTCAGTCGCCTTCGAAGGTCTGAACGGAATAACAATGGTTAGTTATATCTAACAATATATTGTAATCAGTTGTATCGTTATCGGCTTTATGCACCTGCATGCAGGGTATTCACTAGGGTATTAGTAGTGTATTCACCTGCAGGGTATTCCGTTGCGCATGTCTGCACTTTGCAGCTAGTATTACATAATCACGTGCTCCAAGTATAGTTAACGCTTATCTTCTAGGATATTCTGACGCGTATATTACTGGTATCATGTATGATATATATATATATATATATATATATATATATATATTGGTATTGTTATTGTTAGTTTTATTGTGGTGGATTCCTATCATCCCATCCAAGAACTTAGATGAAGTTTTCACTTACAACCATATGGGGGGGGGGGTTGTTGACCGATGCGAATATATAAATAAAACAATAACTACCTCCATGGAGTCGTATACGTAATATATTGTTTCGTGATATTACGTAATAACTATGTTGCGTAACACACGACCTACACGTAATAGAAAACCTCCTGCAAAATATTGTCTCCTCTGTGGATGAAAGTTCTGACGATACTTCTGCTGGTGATCTTAGCGCTGAAATACAGTGGAATGTGCGGGGGCGGGAGTGGTCAGATGAGCGATGTCGGCAACCTCTCCACTTCGCAGGTATGTATACATACTTATATATATATATATATATATATATATATATATAAATATCTTTCGTGTATTTATTATATTATTTATAGCATGGTAATAACTCGCTGTATTGTTCTTATAACACTGACCCACATCTTTTTGTATTGTTACGGGGCTTGCCTATTGTACACGTAATGGCTACGTTGTAGACATATTATACACTTAATGGCTACGTTATAGACATATTGTACACTTAATGGCTACGTTGTAGACATATTATACACTTAATGACTACGTTGTAAGTAAGTAAGTAAGTAAGTAATTTATTTATTTATACACTTGTACATTTTTCAATCTCACAAGTGTAAATGAAAAGAAAATAACAGAAACGATAAATAACTAAATAAATATCTATATATATATATATATATATTACTATATATATATGTTTATAACTATAATTTAATTAAATAATTTTTTAGATTAATCTTGAATGTTGAATGATTTCTCAGGTTTCGTATGTTTCGTGGTAGGTCATTTCACAGCGTAGGGGCACTCCAGCTTATTGATCTTTTCATTAATCTTTTACATTTTATCGAAGGAACCGTGTATATTTCATCATATTGCTTACGCGGATTTATCCTTACTTCCCTAATATATATATTTTTGAGGTAGTTTGGGGTACCGAATAATAATGTTTTATGCATTATGCAGAGTAACTTAAATTTAGTCATCTTATCATCGTTAAACCATTTTGGGCCATTTAAAATATTCTTAACAATAATATGGTCATTCCTTTTTAGATTATATATTAATCTAATTGAACATTTTATTACCCTGTCTAGGGTGAACATTTTATACCCTACTCTGTCATAAATATTCTTATTTGAATGAATAGTAATGCTATTACAATAACGTAATCTAGATATAACTAGTGAGTGCACTAACGTCATTGTAGAAGTTACAGTTAGGTATTTCCTTATTTTACGAATATTATATAGGTTGTAATTTGCAGATTTACAAATAGATGAGATGAATCGTGAGAATGAAAGTTAAGAATCTAATGTAACGCCAAGTGATGTAACATACTCACTAGGTTCTATAATAGTAGAGTCAAATAGTACAGTAGGGAAAATACATGATTTAGTTGTGATATTAATAATTTTAGTTTTGGATGAATTATGGAATAAATTAAAAATGAGCCATATCTTAACTTGTTCAATACAATCATTTAACTCTGTATTACTTTGTTTATTTACTTTACAGTATAATTGTATGTCATCTGCATATATTGCATAATGAATATTAGAGAAATGCTTGATAACTAAAGAAAGAGGAACAATATATATAGAAAATAAAAGGGGACCCAGAACAGAGCCTTGTGGTATTCCATACCGTAATTTTCCAATAGACATATTGTACACTTAATGGCTAGGTTGTAGACAAGTTGTACACTTAATGGCTAGGTTGTAGACATATTGTACACTTAATGACTACGTTGTAGACATATTATACACTTAATGGCTACGTTGTAGACATATTGTACACTTAATTGCTACGTTGTAGACATATTGTACACTTAATGACTAAGTGAAGTTCAGACTAATTATCGCCCATAATAGATTATATTGATAAATACGAAATTATTTTAAGGACAAATAAATAGTGATTTGTTTTTATAACTAGAATAGTAGTATGGTGAACCTTCCATGAAATAATGTTATTATGAACATACCATATACAGTAACAATGTGCTAATGTATCCGTGCTGTTGTTAGTATCACCTTATAAGGCATTCTAAGTGAGTGTGGTATACTGCATGAGTCATGCTGTATGACACAATCACTTAGAATGCCTTATAAGGTTTTACTAACAACAATACGGATACACTATTGGACATCGGTATATTCATTATACCATTATTTCACATGTATACATGTTATACATGGTATACCATATGTGATATCCTATCACCGCTTGAAGAAGTACACATAAGTAATACTCGGTAGTCCCTGGTAGTACACATTTAGGCATTATTATACATATGTGTCTAGTATTTACAGTCTGCACTTTCGGCCACATTATCCACTTGGATTATTATACTAAATTTAATATACGGAATAAATGATTACACATTAATCGTACAACTATACTTAATACCACATTTGAATAGAATTTAGCTGGTATTCAAGAGAAGTTCATTGCTTTAAAGAACAAACTCAGTTATGGTAAGTCACACGCGCGCCGCAGGTCAAGTTATGCGCGTGAACATTTCACTAGCACACATACGCTAAGGGTGATCATAGAAAAAAAGTTTTTTTGGACACATCGCATCTTATAGCTATTGAAATTCTAAGAATATATGTATACTTCAATTATTTTTGAGTCATTTTTTACGACACGACATACTGTCAATCTTTTTTTTAGTCATTTTTTTATGATTTTTTAAATGTACTGTTAAAATTCCAAGAAATTTCCAGGACATTTTTTTTTTAATTCTATTTTTATATTTTCTATTCCATTATTATAAAATAAATAGTGTGTTAAAATTTGATAACAAATTATTCATTACAAAGGTTTCAAATACTTATTTTTTTATAATTTATTTTTTATATTGCAATATTTGTATCTAACTACATGTTTAACTTCACGAGGCTGTCGTGTGACCTTAGATTAATAAAAATTAAAAAAAATCTGTGTACTTCATTTTAAAGGTATATTTATTAAGAAAAACATAGTCCAATGTTAATCTGTTAATTTTCAATTGTCTATGATCGCCCTTAACATACGCGTACGTAACGTGAAGATAATGTACAGTGCTATTAATAACAATAACTTTAAGAACATAGGACAATCCACACAATTATAATTGTTAATCTATATCGATAATTACATTAGAATAGAAGTACCTACGTATACTATATGTTTACTAATTTCGTATGATTACATATTCTAACATTTAATTATATAAAGTATTGATAATACTGGTATGAACATCACAGTGTAGGGTAAATTATCGACAAACATCTATATCAAATACACACACACACACAAATACACACATACCCACATACGCTCGCTCGCACGCATACACATACGCTCGTATACCAGCTCTATCACATACGCACATGCGGCGTACGAACACACTACTACACGACGCCCCTACATCCAGGCATTAGGTTACACAGAAACCAATGCCCCAAACAAGAGATCACCTTTAATAGGAGAACAGCATCAGCAGCGGCAGGAGGAGGAACGGGGACGGGGAACAGAGGTCGTCGCAAGGTCATCGTCGTTCTGACAACCATGCGCTCCGGATCTAGTTACATCTCTAAGGTAGGCGTCACGTGACCGTGTGATTACGTCATACTCGCGTGTTGTCGTGCGTAACAAACACAGCATAAACACTGATGAGGGACATGATTTGAAACAAATATATTATTAAAAAAAAATTATATTATATCAAAATAAGAAAATTTGATTAATTCCCTAATGATATATAATATGATGCCTAAAGGTAAATGTAAGTGCCTAAAATATGCATTTATAAACGATAAGCGATTAAAAATAATGATAAAAATGTGTGATAATTTATTTATTAATAGTGTAGGTCCAATTCTCTAGGTCCAATAAAATACGCTACAATTACGATTACGATATAGGATATAAATAAATAACGTAATATTAATCATAATTCGATGAATGGCGAAATGCAGCTCGGCCCAAAAATCCTTTAAGGGCGGGTGGGAGTGGGGGCGGGCGGGCGGGGTAGTCGTGTTTTTACTATTTTTACCATTTATTCTTCGTATTAATTATATCTATATATAGGTCAGCTCTCGTGTCCTCAATGCACACACACGACCTGCCTATTGTTAGCAACACCACATTGACAAGTCGCATTCGCTGTATTACGTTACCTAATTCATATAGATATTGGTTGGGTTTGGGTTTGGGTTTGGGTTTGGGTTTGGGTTTGGATTTATGTTTGAGTTTGGGTTTGGGTTTGGGTTTATGTTTGAGTTTGGGTTTGGGTTTGGGTTTATGTTTGAGTTTGGGTTTGTGTTTTTACTATAATATAGTACATTTTTTTGGCCGGTATTTTTAATACATAGTTAAGTTTGGGTTTAAGTTTGAGTTTGGGTTTGGGTTTGGGTTTATGTTTTGATTTAAGTTTGAGTTTGGGTTTGGGTTTGGGTTTGGGTTTATGTTTGAGTTCAATAACAGTTAACAATATATCAATATACTATATTATATACATATATTATAGAATGTTATTTCATAAGATTACAAATAATCAAATAGTTGAATACATTATCTTATCGATGAAGGTCGAATATAAAGGTTGTTACGTAACGATATACCGTGCGTCACGTGACACGTTTTAATGTCACGTGTTCATTATCCGCTATAGCGGTATAGGCATATCTCGCTTGACTATCTTGTACTGGCGAGGTTTATACGCTTTTCTCGACATCCATCGAGTTTCTGTGGATGAGTCATCAACTTTAGCGAGTTATCGACTAGTGAGTCATCCACGTGTTAGTAACGCTTATCGTGTTATCGCTTAGTGATTCATAACTAAATCACAATTGTATTAATTGCTTTTGAGCTAAATTTGATGTGGGTTAAATTCACATGCGTCATTTTATAATTGACAATTGTACTACATTAAATATGTGTTTACTACATTTTGTTAACCAATCTATTTATATATACATTTTAGAATACTATAAATTTAATTATTTTTATTAAATTAGTTTAAATTATTCAACTAAACATTACACATTTGTAGTATTGTTTTATATTATGTTGGAAAATATATAGTAATATCAAAGCCCGGCTTTGGGCTTTGGTATTATATGATAAACATCTGCAAATGCAGCTTTAAACTATACATGCAGCCCATAATGATATTATTACTATATTATTACCACAATGAACTTTAAAGAATTGTTATTAAAATTGAGCTTATATAGGAATGTCCGCCTGACTTTAAATCAATGTTTAAGGAGTAGATTAATTTAATGTATTTATATAACATCACTAAATATACTTTATTAATCATATGTATTATATGTGAATATAGGTTATTAAATATATAAAAGATAAGATTTTGAATTTGGTAAGGAACTTATGCTTATCCAAATATTTTAAATTTAGACTATATATATAAATCTAAATGTATTGTACAAGATACAACAAAAAGTTAGTTAGTATTTTATGTATTTATAGAGTTATGATGCTTTTAGTAAATCATACATCTCCTATGTTCACCATGTACAGTGTACACATGTGTCGCCTGTCAACATTCTGTTTAAGTTATAAGTGCCACGTTACTTACACAATACTGACATGTATACCGTGTAATATAGTTACCGACACGTGATACATTGACTATACATACTGACACGTGACACACACACATCCTATACATACTGACACGTGACACACGCACAGTGTGCGTCGCACACTACCTATAGATACTGACTATGAACGATCACACTAACTACCTGTTCGAACCTCTCATACTGCTGAACCCCCTGCATCCCAGCAACTTCTCGGCGATACGGCTTATACTCGAGTACCTGTGTAACTGCGAATACATGAAAGGTTTACGCGTATGTCCTTATCGCATGTCCTTAACACATGTCCTTAACACATGTCCTTATCGAATGTCCTTAACACATTTCCTTATCGAATGTCCTTAATGAATGTCCTTAACACATGTCCTTAACGCATGTCCTTAACGAATGTCCTTAGCACATGTCCTTAACGCATGTCCTTAACGTATGTCCTTAACACATGTCCTTAACGCATGTCCTTAACGCATGTCCTTAACGAATGTCCTTAACGCATGTCCTTATCGTAACACAGATGTCCTTAGTACAGGTTAATGAGCGGCGCTAACAAATGTAGTACATAAGCCGCACACTGTCTATTGTGTAACGCTGAACTACCGTACTAGTACAGCTGTGCAGCACTTTTTGTAAGCATTCGAAAGCGGCGGCAAAATCAAAACAATAATTATTTTGTTTCCAATCGTATATGAAAACATTTTGTAAATTAAATCTCCTGATTTAAGGGGTGGGGGTTAAGGGTGAGATATTGACGCGTAGGTCACTAGTAAGAAAGTTAATATAGATCAATAGAGGAATATCGATGTGAGCACGTGTTTACGCCGTACAAGAGTATGTCCCCCGCTAAACATGGCAGTATTTCTACGACCCAATGACAAGGTAGGCAGCTCACATATGCCCCTCTTAACTAGTACCGTGAAACCGATGTAATGCCGAATAGTTTGAAATATAAGTTGCAATCCTATCGTTTTAAATTATTTCAAAAGTGAATTGTCGAAGAATTGATACCTAATAATTATTCTTGTTCCAAAATATGTATAATTTTACGTTAACAATGTACATATTGATTTACCATATTTCTCGAATATGGATATTATTTTAAGTAAAATGGTTCTTATTATAAAATAATGTTTTATTCTTAAAAAAATACTATCAATTAAATTTGTATTGTATTCAAAAATTTACATAACTTTTCATTTATAATAGTGATATATTTTTCAAATTTACATGTAAACATATATAAACCAAATATAGAATAACACATCAATACGTGGAGCAAATGTTCATTAATTTCACGCATTAATTAGAGTGACAAATGTTTTTTTCGCGCATAATGCTCGCGGTTGCTTAACATTCGTGAGGATTGCGATGTTTTTAGTGTCACGCGTTTCTAGCGTACATCGTTGAGATCTAGATAGCATGTGAGCCTAGTACCACCTATATTGGTTCAATATCAATAAACTAAAACTGAATATTGAAAAAACAAAAATTTTACCTTTTATGAATTCTAGAATATTAAAAGATATATATATTGGAAATTCTAAAATTGAAATTGTAGGTAGCTACACATTTCTAGGATTAATTTTAGATCAACATTTAACTTTTAAAAAACATATATAATATCTAGCTAATAAATTATCATCAATAATATATTTTATGAAAAAAGTTTCGTTTTTAAGTACTGAAAATATGATTTTATTATATAACTCTTTTTTTTTATCTAATATTTCTTATGGCATAGAAATATGGGGAAATACCTATAAATCAATTATAAATATTATTATTTTATTGCAAAAAAAAATTATCAGAATTATTAACAAAAAAATCTTAAATTTAAATCTTTTACCTTTAATCAGATTATCAAATACATCTGAATTATTTATTAGTAATAATATTCTAAAATTAAATGATCTGGTGATGTTTAGAAATATTATATTAATTTATAAATTGCTAAATAAAAATTACAAAATTGATTTTAATGAATATTTTACATTAAATAAACGTAATGATAGATTCATTTTACCATTAATGAAAACTACAAAATACCAAAATACAATATTCTTCAAAGGTATAAAGTATTATAATGATATAATATTTGGTAATATTCTTAAAAAAAATAAAATAACAAATATAAATAAATTAAAAAAAGTTATGAAATTGTTTTTCGTTAACCAATATAAAATATAACACTTATGTGTGATGTTTAATAATATTAAAAATATATTATTTCTTCTAATATTATATTGTAAATTAAACAAATATTTTATATTATAAAACTTTATTAAAAAATCAGTATTAAAATAGGTATTTCTCCATATAAATTTTACATTTTTACATAATTTACATTTTTATATATTTTACATCATATAACTAAACACAAAAAATAAAAAAAACAGTATTACAAATTAGAAGTATTAAAAACATAAAAAAAACAGTATTAAATGTTTAAAAAATTTTAAAATTACTATTTATCAAAACTATTTTATATTTATTTTTTAAATTTTACGTTTTATATATTTAACTTTACATAACTAATAAAAAAAAAAAAAAACTAAACAGTATTAAAAATTAAAAGTATTAAAACAATAAAAAACAGTATTAAAATTAAAACAATTATAAACAGTATTAATAACCTATAGTAACCTACAAATATATATATATATATATATATATCAATATTATTAAAATTGACATAAAATATGTGATACAAATATTTAGATTCTTTATAAATATTATATTACAATTATGAAAAATGTATTAATTATATTTTATACTTTGTTTTGGATGCTAACATGGGAATCAAATATTTTTTTTATTTTTGTTTTATTCTTTCTTTTATATTTTATTTCTTTTATATTTTGTTTTAGTTTTGTTTTATTGTTTATTTTAATATCTATTTTTATGTAATTTTATTGTATTTTATCCGAATGAAAATGATGAAATATGACATTACACTACTGTTAGGAGATATCGAATTAAAAAAGCTCATCGCTTTCACTGATTCTCCTTAGACATTGTCTATAAACTGAATTCATTCATATATTAATCTTTGTGTAAAAATAAATACTATTACTACTACTACTACTACATATGTGATCAGGTTCTTTATGTTTTATTTTATTTTATTTAATTTCATTCTTTATGTATTTTTTCGATTTAATTTTATTATTTTATCATTTATTTATATTATTACATGATGATTACATTTAGTTACATGATAAGTTTCATTTTATTTTTTTTTATCATATATATGTAAACAGGAAGTCATATTATTATAACATTATTATTTATTTATTATTCTTATCTATAATGAAACTTATCATGTTAATAAAGGGGTAATTGTCTCGATAAGCAACACTGCTTCTATAATTACCCTGGCATTGCCTAAATCTGATAATAATAATAATAATAATAACACACACAAACCTAACACTGTACCACATGATTACCACACACCGCCACCACCACCAGCCATCAGATGGCTGGGGCTGATCCCTGCCAACCAGAGTCACGCCCACCTGCTGAAGAGGGTGTTCCTCAGGAATCACGCGGTGTTCACACTCAGAGAGGTAACCGTTGCCATCTTACTCCAAACTCAGGTGCGCTGTTTACTATACTGTCTATGTATGTGTGTGTGTGTGTGTGTGTGTGTGTATGTGTGTGTTAACATGTATAATACTCTTTATTTATTGAAATCACAATATATATATATATATTGTATCATACATTGTATAAATAGCGGATACAAATATATATATATATATATATATATATATATATATTTATATATATATTATAAACAGCCTATGTGGCTCAGTTGGCTAAGGCGTCAGACACACAAGCAGTAGGATACGGGATCGACCCTCGTCCGGACCATTAATTAATTTTATAAAATATGTCTTACAATAATATTTAGAAGTGATCTTATATAATTGTGTATAAATAAATGAGCGGCTCTCGTTAAAACCATGGATGCCTTAACATGAGAGCGACTTCGAAGGGACATTAAATCCATTTGGTTATAAGTGAAAACTTCATCTAAGTTCCTGGATGGGATGAAAGGACTCCACCAAATAAAAATAACAAAAACAATATACATGTATGTATATTGTTTATATACATATACATATGTTTAAATATATGTTAGTATATATTATAAGACATTATTATCGGAAATAAATATTTATAATAAATGAAATGATTATCGGAAATACGTTATTACCTAATGTATTTTATACAATATAGTTTATCTTCATCAAGTTAACAATATGTTGAAAATATATCACAATAATGTTTTTATTTCAAATTTCAATTGATAACCTATATATATATTATTATTATGAATAATAACATTTACTGATTCACGATATGATACAAATAGTTGATACAAATTTATTAATAATTTAAGTTATTATTGTACATTTTATAAATAACTGTTAGGACAATGCAATACAAACTAGTCAAACAAAATTGTTGTTGTTTTCTTGTTACTGCTCTGCAATTGGTAAGTTGTCTGCAGTTTGGTAATATAGGTAGAATATAGGTAATATACCTACTACCTACTGTTCTATACTATACATATTACACACACATACATATCCTATAAATGAATGACATCAGTTAATAGATAATGTCTAAGGATAATCAGTGATAACGATTATCTTAGTAATTATATATCTCCCTCAATATGTTTAGTGATGTAGTTAGTGACAGTATGTTTAGTTATGTATCAGCTGTACCTTCAGATAGATTATATATGATAAAACTAGGCTATATATATTGTTATTGTTATTTTTATTTGGTGGAGTCCTTTCATCCCACCCAGGAACTTATATGAAGTTTTCACTTATAACCATATATGGCTCTAATGTCCCTACTAAGCCGCTCTCATGTTAATGCATCCATGGTTTTAATGAGAGTCGATCATTTATTTATACATAATTATATAAGATAACTCCTAAATATTATTTTAAGACCTATTTTAATGCATACACATATTATATATATATATATATATATATATATATATATATATATATATATATGTATGCGTTATAAGATTATACTAGTAGACCTTTACACACTATTATTCCTAAACTTTTAGAATGAATGCAAAAGACCTGGAAGCATACTCGTGATAAAGATGATAAGATTGACGTCCTATCATATGCCACAATTCATGTCCTTCATCAGTTCCCAGTTCCTCTCGAGATACGGTTATCCCATCTCGTAGCCAGACATCCTCGCTAGGGGGGCAAGTTCCCATCATATTTAAACAAATATATATTTTCTTGATGTGAAGTTTATAGGAACATATTTATACTAATTAGGTATAATTGATAAGGTATAATATGATATAAATATATAATTATAATACAATTTTTATATTTAAACAAAGTACATAACATTTTAGTGAGCATTTTTTTTTATTATAACCTAATGTACATATAAAATTAGATTCATTTTATTCATTACGTTTAAAATAATGACAAAGATAGGTCTTTGATAACAGTATACTCTAAATATATTATAATATTATACACATATACTTATATATATTAATAATATAATATAATATGAGACATTTTATTAAAGTTATAGATGCATTTTTCTATTTTGTGATCAAAAAAACCTATAAAATCATAAATTTGACTAGACTTTAATATATTTGTGTAAATGCCATATACATTATGGATCATTTATAGTCATTTCCCATATATTGTCTATAAAATATGTTAATATATTTATATTAAAAAATTTAATAAATATTATGTGTATTAACTATATCGAACAATTATTCTTTCGAGTATAGAGAAACTCGCTCCACAACTTGCTGTAGATACTCACAATGTATTCGCCATTTTGTAAATAGGACATAATATAATTTATAAATATATTCTCATATACTCAAGATAATTTAATATATATAACCTCCAATATTCACTCGTTAATTGAATTTAAATTATTATCTTCAAGTAGTACTACTAAAACACGTATTTTATCTAATTGAATTTATTTTGTCAATCAGTCAATTTAAATAGGGTAGAGAGAGATATCTCCTTCAATAGGAGAGGTTTTATGAGGTATTGCAGATACCAAATGATTTAAATATTCAATATATAAAAAGTACTCGGTTACAGATATTTTTAGTGAAGATAACACTCATTCAATATTACAAAACTCCTTTCTGTTTCAGATATTACATATTATCTCATAAAGTACACGAATATTTGTTATTATGTCTACTTCTTTAATAATTAAATTGTAGGCTACTACACTATAAATGTAGGCTACTATAACTATAGGCAACTATAACTGTAGGCAGAGCTGGGAGTATCGCCGATACAGTATCTATTAAGGCAAAAAAGCAGTATCGTAGATACATTTGTATTTGTATTTGTATCTATTATAAAAATTATAAAAATTGTATCTATTAGTCATAAATAGTATCTACGATACGTATCTACTAAGAATATTATGTAAACAGATACATTTTATTAAATAATACATCATTTAGACATGATATGTATTTTATATCAATATTTTATATTATCATATTATAAATTAATTTTAATATATATAAATCATCAATATATTTTTAATCAAATATCTTTTGTAAATATTGAAATTAATTCATTGTTAAAAATTATGATATATCAATTATAGTGATATTCTCAAAAACCATTATATACATTTATTGAAAACAAAGACATTATTTTGATAATATATTTTATATACTAATTGATTTATAATTCAAAATTATATATTACTTTGAAAGATAACATCATTTTAATAAATATGATTAATTCTAAATAATAATAATTAATAATATATTAATAATTTATTTTTTGTATATTTGATAATTTACTATATTCGTGTTAAACATTCAAAATTAAAGGTCGCTTATTATTATGAGTTGAAAAATAGTATAGTGTAATAATGTATATTTCTCTATAGTATGTAATGGCTCATAGTATAATTTCAGATGAAATAAACGCTGGTATACCAGCGTGTGTAAAACCAGTGTATATACTAAAAGATTAATCGTGTGTATCATTAAAGTCATTAAATGTCAACAAATTTATTCTATATCATCTATTGAAGAACACGTTATAAGGTGCACCTGTATACATGTACATATTTAATATGTCCTTTTAAAAGGAGTATTCCACATCCAGTTTTTCCAGAAATAATGTCCGGAAATGTTTGCTAGAAAGTTATTTTATAGCAAGTTAACTACAATTTTAGTTACTTATTACCAGTTATCTAATTTGTTCAAGCACTTCCATCAACTTCTTTATGGAAGTTTTCGGACGTGCTTTTTAATGTATTTATTGAGAAAACGTCATGTTTTGAGATTTAAATTGAGTATTATAGTTGAGTCAATTGACCGGATATGGTGAAGTAGATCATTCCAGATTTTTGGAGCATGAACGGAGAAAGATTTATGTTGGGAAGATGTTAAATATGATAGAACTGGAGTTTTTAATTTGAATTTGTTTATTTGTGTTGCTGTAAATAATTATGTTGGGAGTTAGTAAGGTGTCGAGATAGTCTGGTGTGTTATAGTGAGTAGATAAATATATGATGAGTGACATATTATAAAGTATACTGGATTTTATTGGCAACCAATGTAGGTTGGTTCTTAGAGGAGATATATGTTGTCTGGAATGTTTAGTTATGTTGAATATAAATCTGATAGCTGTGTTTTTAAGGCGTTGGAGTCTATTTATTAGATTGTGAGGAGGCATATATGTCCCTATAGGGACAGTAATTATAGTAATCAATATGGGGTAGAATGAGGGATGTAGCGAGAAGATTTCAGTAATAAAATTAATGAAGGGTATTATTGTTCGTAAGTATTTTAGTATGTAGTTAATTGACTGCGATAGTGATTTAGTCGGAATGTGAAATTGTAGTGTTGGGTCGATTAATATACCAAGAGTTTTTACTTTATTAGCATAATAAATACTCAAATTGTTAATGGTAATTTGTGGTGGAAGGAATATAGTAGTAGATGTTTTAATATGCAATGATTCAGTTTTAAGATAGTTTAGTGATAAGGAGTTGTTGATGAGCCAGTTATGTATATCAGTAATACAGTTGTTAAGTAAATATATTGCATTGTTAGGGTCTATCAATCTATAGTGTAATATGTGATCTGTATAAGAGTGATAGTCGACTATAGATCTATAGTGGGGGTATTTGTCAATCATTTTAAATTAGGGAAGTAGATTGATATTGATTAGGAGTGGACCAAGGACAGATTATTGAGGTACTCCATGAGTAACTTTACGAAGTTTAGAAATTAGTGAATTTATGCTAATTTGGTAACAAAAATTACCAGTTAGGTATGAGATGAACCAATCGAGTGAAGTACCAGATATTCCGATAGAGGATAGTCCATTTATAAGGATATTATGGTCAAGGGTATAGAAGGCAGCTGATAAAATATGGAGAATGTAGTGAATTACCCCATTACTTTCCGACAATTTTCGGGAAATATAATAACTTAAATTGGGTCCCATTACAACTTGCTAGAAAATCACTTTCTAGCAAACATTTCGGGATATTATTCCGTGTAATGTACATTGATATGTACTATCAAATTCGACATCGATGAATATATATATATATATATATATATATATATATATATATAAATATATATTATATGATATAATATATATCTATATAATTTATATCTATATATTTATATATATATATATTATATAATTATAATGTATTTGTATCTACTAAGATGTATCTACTAAGATAATTCTGTATTTGTAATTGTATCTACTATTATTTTTTTTAAAGTAATTGTAGTATTATCTATTATACGAACAAAGTGTGTAATTGTAATTGTATCTATTATACATTTTTTGAGTATCGTGCCCAGCTCTGACTGTAGGCTACTATAACTGTAGGCTACTTACAGTAGTCACATTTTTCTTAATTATTTTGGATTGTTTTTAATGGTTATTACTTTACAATGGTTATCTCATTTTAATTTCTATTAAAATTTAATCATTTTTAAGTTTTATATCATATGTCTATTTAATTATTATAAACCTGCTAATATGAATTGATAGTCTGTTATTAAACTTTTCAAACCAATTGCTCTAGATTTTAATTCAATATTTGTAAAGAAGTCTGGATCTCATTATAATTTGTGATAATTGAGTTTGTAATATTGTAATGGCCGATCTAACGTTTTCAATAGTTTAGGTATATGATAGGAATTCTCATTTTATATAATACTGTGAAATATCTACTCTATTAAAGAAATCGTGTATTTAAATTGCAGTTTCATAAAATCTTCACAAATTCATTATTTTTTATAAAAAACTATTATAATTAAATATAATTTAATTGTCTTTTTCAATTAAAAAAAATATAAATTATGCCATGAATTCCATTTGTATGCTTTATCTTCATACTCCTACCATCACAACATTGTTTAATTAATATATCCACATTTAATGGAGATAATGATACAAAATTACACTATTTTACTCTGCACATAGTGATGTTATTTCAAAGAATCATTATAATATTTCTTTTACATCGCAGTGTTCTTCAAATTCCTGATTACATTGTTTATATTCTATCTATATATATCAGGTCAACATGTAATTTAAATTTTGTTTCATCATTTTATAACAACATAATTTCATGTATTGATCTTTGATAATATTGCATGTATTATATTTATAATTACATTTTTTATTTATGGTATTTTTATTTGTAATGAAGGATTTGTGAATGGTATATAAATTACTTAAAAAATGATAAAATAAAACAATATCAAAATTATACAGAGGGCTAAGCCCCCTATGTTTAATGGACTGACTACTACTACTACTACTACTACTACTACTACTACTACTACTACTACTACTACTACTACTACTACTACTACTACTACTACTACTACTACTACTACTACTACTACTACTACTACTACTACTACTACTACTACTACTACTACTACTACTACTACTACTACTACTACTACTACTACTACTACTACTACTACTACTACTACTACTACTACTACTACTACTACTACTACTACTACTACTACTACTACTACTACTACTACTACTACTACTACTACTACTACTACTACTACTACTACTACTACTACTACTACTACTACTACTACTACTACTACTACTACTACTACTACTACTACTACTACTACTACTACTACTACTACTACTACTACTACTACTACTACTACTACTACTACTACTACTACTACTACTACTACTACTACTACTACTACTACTACTACTACTACTACTACTACTACTACTACTACTACTACTACTACTGCTACTACTACTATTACTACTACTACTACTACTACTACTACCACCACCACCACCACCACCACCACCACTACTACTACTACTACTACTACTACTACTACTACTACTACTACTACTACTACTACTACTACTACTACTACTACTACTACTACTACTACTACTACTACTACTACTACTACTACTACTACTACTACTACTACTACTACTACTACTACTACTACTACTACTACTACTACTACTACTACTACTACTACTACTACTACTACTACTACTACTACTACTACTACTACTACTACTACTACTACTACTACTACTACTACTACTACTACTACTACTACTACTACTACTACTACTACTACTACTACTACTACTACTACTACTACTACTACTACTACTACTACTACTACTACTACTACTACTACTACTACTACTACTACTACTACTACTACTACTACTACTACTACTACTACTACTACTACTACTACTACTACTACTACTACTACTACTGCTACTACTACTATTACTACTACTACTACTACTACTACCACCACCACCACCACCACCACCACCACTACTACTACTACTACTACTACTACTACTACTACTACTACTACTACTACTACTACTACTACTACTACTACTACTACTACTACTACTACTACTACTACTACTACTACTACTACTACTACTACTACTACTACTACTACTACTACTACTACTACTACTACTACTACTACTACTACTACTACTACTACTACTACTACTACTACTACTACTACTACTACTACTACTACTACTACTACTACTACTACTACTACTACTACTACTACTACTACTACTACTACTACTACTACTACTACTACTACTACTACTACTACTACTACTACTACTACTACTACTACTACTACTACTACTACTACTACTACTACTGCTACTACTACTATTACTACTACTACTACTACTACTACCACCACCACCACCACCACCACCACCACTACTACTACTACTACTACTACTACTACTACTACTACTACTACTACTACTACTACTACTACTACTACTACTACTACTACTACTAGTTAATTAATTAAATTAATTAAACTACGATTATATCCGACTATAATCATCTCCCGTGGATCTCCCGTGGGATTATGCTCAATAGGTAGTCGGTTCTGCCTACTACTCGAAGGAGGTTAGACTACCGTCTACGTAATCGGTGTATTTTGTGTTTCTGCCTGATAATCTAATAAAACAGAAACAATGAGTTCCTGCTATGAATGTAAGATGTCTCTGGAAACAAGCGATATCACCTCTCCAGATGGTTTCCTAGAATGTAAATACGGTCTACTTATTCACTACGCATGTCTGTTTAACGCTAACGAAATTAGCTGTGCATGGAGCAACAAAGTTCCATCTAATATATCAATAGCATTGATGAACTCGCCCTGCTTCTTATACACGTGCCTACAATGCCGTAATAGTGAACCATCACCGGTAAGTGCCTCGCCATCTATTGAAGATAAAATTAATAATATTGCTATTTTACTATCCAGTCATACTAATATA
Organism: Osedax fenrisi; assembly: GCA_964019155.1. Classification (NCBI taxonomy): domain Eukaryota; kingdom Metazoa; phylum Annelida; class Polychaeta; order Sabellida; family Siboglinidae; genus Osedax; species Osedax fenrisi. The sequence continues at coordinate 75,090,553 of OZ025239.1, forward strand.
ATTAATGAATTAAAAAGTAGCATAAGCTCTTCATTATCTAACAACATTGTAAATAATGATAATGCCAAAACCTGCTTAGAAAACGATAACACCATAACCTATGCTAATGTGACAAGTAGAAATATAAGTAGTTCGAATGCTGTTGTTTATAATAGGGATGCATTAAATATTCCTTTATTTTCGGCCATTATTAAACAAATTGACAGTAGTAATCTAAATACTAACTACATTAAGGATTTATTAAAAATATTAAACATTGATTTAAATACCATTTCTAAAGTACACTTTAATAATAAAGTATGTATAATTAATTTCACTACTGTGTTTGCAAAATCAGAATTTTTAAATCTTAACTCGACTATTAAAACTTTAGATAATAAATTTAATAAATTATTTATTCATGACAATTTATCCGCTGATGTTAGAAGAAATGGTAATATATTTTATCATGCTATTAAATCTAAGCTAATTTTAAACTATAAATGTACATTAAATTTAAAAACTAATACTTATGAAATAAGACCATATAATGATACAAATAAACTTGATTGGAACTGTTCTCCATATTTACCGTCCATAAATGAATTGAACACATGGAGTAAATCATACGATACATATATCACATCAATCAAAAATAAACCAAATAATAAATCTAATTGACTATCGGTATGTAGCAATGAAAACATTACTTCCCTCATTAATTGTCGTTCACTAGTTGCTAATATTGATATCATCACACAATATATAATAGAATCTAAATCATCAATAATCGCACTCACAGAAACTTGGCTCCATATATTAGATGATGTTACTCCTTCTTATTTTGAACCATTACATTTTAATTTTATACATAGTCCTAGATGTGATGGTAGAAATGGTGGTGGTGTTGCTTTACTTTTAAATAATAACTATACTATACTTTCTCAAATTCGAATTAATATGACTCTATGTGATGTACTTCTTGTAAAATTTAAAACATCCGAATCTCAAATAATAACTGTTCTCACTATATATAGACCTCCAAATAATAACCATATAATATTTTTTAAAGAATTTTCGGATCTAATACATCAACACATTAGCCCTTTCCTTATAATTCTTGGTGACTTTAATTTTCATTTTAATTCTACATCATATCCCCATAATAAATTCAAAGATATCTGTAATGAATTATGTTTATCTCAACATGTTACTGAAACTACACATATTTCTGGAAATGTACTCGATCTTATTTTTACACATAATAATTCTATTCTATTAGCTAACCAACCAACTAATTCTACACTATTAAGTTAATAGTATTAACTGACCATTATGCTATTAAATCATCATTAAATATAAAAAAATATATAAGTTCTAAATTATTATCCTATCGACATTTACGTAATATAGACTTAACTAAATTTTCTCTTGATATTCTATCTAATCTTGACATAAATAATTTTACTATAACTGCACTTAATAATACACTTTCTAATCTTCTAGACACATATGCACCACTTAATAACCGAACAATTAAAATACACTCTATAACACCATGGTTTAATCATATATGTCATACTTATATAAAAAATACTAACATATTAAACAAAATATATAATAAAAATAAAAATACAATTAATCATGATAATTTCTTATTTGCTAGATCTCAATACCGTAAACAAATGAAATCTCAAAAAACAATGTACTATAATAATAAAATTAATTTATATAAAAATGATTCTAAAAAACTTTTTAAACTTACTAATCAATTAATGGGAAGGAACAAAAGAAAAACTTTTCCTCCTCAAAAAAATAATCTACTAGTTAATAAATTCTCAAATTTCTTTGATAATAAAATTTCCAACATATGTGATAATATCTCGAAAAGTAAATCTGTAAATAAATCTATCAATATAAATTGTTTTGATATATGTTCATTTCCCAATAATAATTTTAATAATTTCATAACTCCAACACATACTGAAATATATAATTTGATAATTACCGCCAAATGTACTTCACCAAATGATCCATTACCTCTCTCTATTACTACAAAAATTATTAACACTTTAACACCTCTATATCATAACATTATTAATATTTCACTAACTACTGGCACTATACCACCTGAATTAACACATGCTATAATAACTCCTATTTTAAAAAATGCATCTTTAGATGATTCTATTTTATCTAATTATCGACCTCTATCTCAATTACCATTACTCTCAAAGATTCTAGAAAAAGTTATCTATAAACAGCTCATATCTTATCTTGACTATAATGATTTATTTGATAATTACCAGAGTGCATACCGTAAACATCATAGTACTGAAACTTCCATTATTGCACTTACTGATAGCCTTCACCATTCACTTGACAACCACAAATCTTTGCAATTATTATTTATTGATATGACTGCTGCATTTGATACCATTGACTTTACTATATTACTATCTAGACTTTCAAATATTGGTATTACTGGAACTGCTTTCAATTGGTTTAAATCTTTCATTACTACTAGAACATACTCTGTTAAAATTAATTCTTCATTTTCTCACCCCTATCCACTAAATTTCGGTGTCCCACAAGGTTCTGTCCTTTCTCCAATTCTATTTTCTATATATCTACGACCTTTATCAAAATTACTCCAATCATATACTTTACTAAAATATAATATATATGCAGATGATATTGTATTACACACATTTGCAACTAACTCTACACAAAATAATTATTTTCAGACTGTATTAATTCTACTACTAACTGGCTTACTAATAATAACTTACTAATAAATTAAAATAAAACTAAACTAATTAATATTTCTAGAACTCGCACTGCATTTCCAAATATCTCTATCGGTACAGATAATATTACTCCTATTACTAGTACAAAGTATCTTGGAATAACTATTTCACATGATCTATCGACTGAAATACATGTAAAAGATATACTTAAGTCTGCATGTCTGCATCATATAATGTTTACAATTTAAAAAAAATTCGCCCTTTCATTTCACTAAATACAGCTAAAATATTATCTACTTCACTAATTATTTCTAAACTAAATTACTGCAACTCTTTTATTTATAAAATTAATACTACATTACTAAAAAAATGTGATTCCATTATAAATAGGTGCATTCGAATTATATTTAAAATTCCTTATACTGATTATTCTACAAGTATTTCTGAACTTCGTTCTAAAATCAATTGGCATAATACTAAGCAATCTATTATATATAAAATACTCACTATAACGCATAAAGCTATAGTATTTAAGAAACCTATATATATATATAATATGCTACAGTTATCTATTAATAACTCGCAATTGCGATCTAATTCTACAATTAACCTTGAACTACCTAAAATTAATTCTTCAATATATGGCGAGCTATCTTATCGGTGGTATGCCCCTTACCTTTGGAACAAACTTCCATCCAACATTAAGAATATTATTAACCATTACACGTTCAAGAAACATGTACATCGTTATATATTAAATAACTATTGATTGTAATAATTGTATAATAATATTCTAAAGTTTATAACATATACGAAAATATTGTATGTATCTGTATATTTGTTTATATTTATTTATATACGTTTATATATTTATATGCACATATATGTATGTATATATTTATCATGTTATGTTTTTAAATGCTAAAAACAATTAGTAATATTTGTTCTGTTTAATTTATTCGTTCACACTCTAAGAATGTTTATAAAACATTAATGCAGTGTATAATAAACTATTTACATTTACATTTACTACTACTACTACTACTACTACTACTACTACTACTACTACTACTACTACTACTACTACTACTACTACTACTACTACTACTACTACTACTACTACTACTACTACTACTACTATATCTAACTATAACAATCATGCTCCCCCTATTAGATCCACATCTATTGTTCCTATTACGTGATCCTCGAGGTGTTATGCAATCACGATTCAACATTATGACGCCATTGGAACTAGCGGATTCCTGGTACGTGGTACACAAAAGTACTGGCTATTGCGATATGCTGCGCAGTATTCTAGAACAACTCACTACCCTAGCTGATCTAAGCAGAACTATTCTAGTTAGTAGTATACTATGTTGTCCTCACTTCTTCCTGTGTCGTAAAATCATCTTTATCTTTTCTTCATTTATCAGAATTATTATATTATCATTTTTATATTATTATATTACAATTATTATTATTATATCGTCAATCATATCAACTTACCGAAATCATAATTTATGTAGATTAACAAATTATTACAATCATCTATATCCCAGGATATATACAACTTTATTCTAGGCATATAATACATTTGTATAATATTATAATAAACAATTAGAAATCAGTATTTATAAGTATATATATATATATATATATATATATATATATACATATATATCTGTTAATATTCTACTTTATTCAGTCTGTAATCAAGTCATGTACTGTCTGTAATATACAGTCCACACACACACACAGACACACACACACACATATGCACACACGCACACATACACAACTACGGGTAACTGTCTGATCTACTGCTAACAGTTCACCTAAACTTGTCCTACAGATAAGGTACGAAGACTTTGCCTTCTCGACCGTCAAGATGAGCAAGTGTCTGTTCCAAAGACTGCATATAGCCTACACGCGCGACACCCATGATTATATCATGATGTCTGGCAACAATACGTTAGTGATGTATTTATACATAACTACATAGGTTTGCTACATACACTATCTTACATGTATTTATATCTCCATTGTTGTTTGTCTCTTTAATACACCTTCTGTGTGTATAATAGTAGTAGTAGTAGTAGTAGTAGTAGTAGTAGTAGTAGTAGTAGTAGTAGTAGCAGTAGCAGTAGCAATAGCAGTAGTAGTAGTAGTAGTAGTAGTAGTAGTAGTAGTAGTAGTAGTAGTAGTAGTAGTAGTAGTAGTAGTAGTAGTAGAAGGAGTAGTAGTAGTAGTAGTAGTAGTAGTAGTAGTAGTAGTAGTAGTAGTAGTAGTAGTAGTAGTAGCAGTAGTAGTAGTAGTAGTAGTAGTAGTAGTAGTAGTAGTAGTAGTAGTAGTAGTAGTAGTAGTAGTAGTAGTAGTAAGTAGTAGTAGTAGTAGTAGTAGTAGTAGTAGTAGTAGTAGTAGTAGTAGTAGCAGTAGCAGTAGCAGTAGCAGTAGCAGTAGCAGTAGCAGTAGCAGTAGCAGTAGCAGTAGCAGTAGCAGTAGCAGTAGCAGTAGCAGTAGAAGTAGCAGTAGCAGTAGCAGTAGCAGTAGCAGTAGCAGTAGCAGTAGCAGTAGCAGTAGCAGTAGCAGTAGCAGTAGCAGTAGCAGTAGCAGTAGCAGTAGCAGTAGCAGTAGCAGTAGCAGTAGCAGTAGCAGTAGCAGTAGCAGTAGCAGTAGCAGTAGCAGTAGCAGTAGCAGTAGCAGTAGCAGTAGCAGTAGCAGTAGCAGTAGCAGTAGCAGTAGCAGTAGCAGTAGCAGTAGCAGTAGCAGTAGCAGTAGCAGTAGCAGTAGCAGTAGCAGTAGCAGTAGCAGTAGCAGTAGCAGTAGCAGTAGCAGTAGCAGTAGCAGTAGCAGTAGCAGTAGCAGTAGCAGTAGCAGTAGCAGTAGCAGTAGCAGTAGCAGTAGCAGTAGCAGTAGCAGTAGCAGTAGCAGTAGCAGTAGCAGTAGCAGTAGCAGTAGCAGTAGCAGTAGCAGTAGCAGTAGCAGTAGCAGTAGCAGTAGCAGTAGCAGTAGCAGTAGCAGTAGCAGTAGCAGTAGCAGTAGCAGTAGCAGTAGCAGTAGCAGTAGCAGTAGCAGTAGCAGTAGCAGTAGCAGTAGCAGTAGCAGTAGCAGTAGCAGTAGCAGTAGCAGTAGCAGTAGCAGTAGCAGTAGCAGTAGCAGTAGCAGTAGCAGTAGCAGTAGCAGTAGCAGTAGCAGTAGCAGTAGCAGTAGCAGTAGCAGTAGCAGTAGCAGTAGCAGTAGCAGTAGCAGTAGCAGTAGCAGTAGCAGTAGCAGTAGCAGTAGCAGTAGCAGTAGCAGTAGCAGTAGCAGTAGCAGTAGCAGTAGCAATAGCAATAGCAGTAGAAGTAGCAGTAGCAGTAGCATAATTTAATTATTCACAAATATCCAATTTTAAATACATTGTTCGATTGTTGAAGTTAATTATAAAGTTAGACGATATCTATAATAAAAAATAAATAAAATAAAATAATAATAATAATAATAAATATATTGGAAATGTGTTAGATTGTATTAAATCGGATTTTATAAAGTAAGTTATTCCAGTTCAAGTAGATATCTGTGTAGTTTGTTTAAACTTTGTTTGAGTGTATTTCGTTAATTATAGTCTTGGGAGGTTTATTTCAGTTAGATGAGTAGTTAATCGATTGATTGTCTTTAAATGATATTATTTGATAACTTCAAGTTTTTTCTATCTTTAAATTCAATTGATTATTTAATGCATATAGGAATTTCAGTAAGTATTACAGTATTATAATATTTAGAGTTTTGTAAATGGATCTGTGTTTAAAGGTAATCAAGTTTAGTGTTATCTGGTAGTATGTTGTATGTGTTCCTATGTGTTCATATCCTATGTGTTCATTTTGGAAGCTTAAAGATAAATCTGCAATTTGGGTTAAAATGTTGTTGTCTATTTTCTTGTATTTTAATCAGTAAGAAGTGCTTTGCAGTAATCAAGTTTTGATATTATATAAGCAGAGGTTATTATATTGAGAAATGTTCGGTTCAGCTTTATTTTTTTTAATTGATATATTTTATTGCTACATTTTTTAATTTTTATTGTGGTGAAATTTGATTATTTAATGTTAAGTTATTTAAGTTATTATCGAGTTTCACTATTATCTAGTGTTGTTATATCAGTTTTTATTTCTATTTTTATATGAGTGAGAGGAGTTGGAATCATGTGTTTAATATGGAAGAAAATACATTCGGTTTTCAGCTTATTAAATTTGAAGTAGTTGTTGTTGAAATATATTTCTAGTTTGGTAGTAAATTTATTGATTTTAGTTATGGTGTCAGGGAGGTTATTTAAAGTATTTGATGAATATAATTGGATAACATCGGCATACATATGCTAGTTAATATGTTATGTATTTAATATGAAGTTAATATCAGATGTGTAAATATTAAAAATAGAGGTCCCACACTATCTTGGTAACCATTGCTTTTGTTCTGTTTATTTGATTCCAAGGTTAATATCCTTCTTATTAAGTATGATTTAATTAATAAATATTATTTATATTATTTTGTATAGTATTTCGATGTATGATAGTTTTTTGTAAAGTATTTTATGATTGATGGTAACAAATTCAGCTGAGAAATCAATTTTATAAGTATTACGCAATGATTGTCGTTGATATTGAAAGATATGTTTGTAGTTAGGTCAAGTAGTAAAGTATCAGTATTATGATTTGGTTTATATGAACTTTGACTTTGTTTTCTAATTTATTATTAATGCTATGCTAGTTAAGATGATTTTCAATTATATTTTCTATGATCTTTGATAACAAATATATATTAAATATTGGTCAATTTTTAGTTTTCAAGGAGTAATTTTTCTAGTGATAGTTTTGTAGTATTGGTGTAATAATTGAGTGTCAAAGTGTTTTTTGGAAATTGGTGGGTTGTATTCATTTATTGACCAGGTCAGTCTATAAAAGGCAGGATAAGTTTAACGTTCACTTTTGTGGGTAAGATGTGATATGATCAATATATAAAGAGGTTTAAAAATGTGTTGATCCTATAAGTTTTTAATATATGCCTGAGTAATATTAGGTAAGGGATTTAATATAATTGATGTTGTATTTAGTAGTTTAGGTAGAGAATATATATATAAATGGATTATATTTTATTAATTAAAAATAGTGCAATATTATCAGAATCAATTTTACAGTCAGATTTATTTGTCCTCTTTAGTAAGTTATAAAAGGTTTTTTCTGGTAATTTCATGTGATGTTTTTAAATATTAATTATATGGAGATAGTATTGGGATTTTGATATTAATTTCTTTCAACTACATTTTAATAATTAACTGTATGTGTCTCTGTTTATAATGTTTTTATCTTCTATCCAAATTATATTTATATTTTATATAAGTCGGATATTTTAGGTATCCACCAAGGGTCAAGGCACTTTTGTTGGAACTTAATAGTTTTAAGTGGGGCGTATATCTGAGCATATGTTCTAAGTGTTGAATTATTTAATTTTAGCAACGTTAGTATTATTATAGTGGAATGTTACATAGTTTATATAAGTCTCTTTTATGGATTTCATTTTTAATATATTTTAGTTTAAGTATGTGATAGATTATTTTATGGGTGACATTTGTATTACATTTTACATTTTATATTTTTCGGTTTTCGGACTGCGAACTGTGCTTATAAAGCAATCGGCCGTCCATATATATTTTAAGTTAATGTTTCATAGTAAATAGGTAGGTTTTCAGTAGTTTCTTGAAGTTGGGAGTTGATGGTGTAGTACGGATGGATGTGGGGAGAGTGTTCCACGAGTATTGGACGGATATTGCCCATGCTCGAGTGTTGGTTGAATGTAAGTTGTGTTTAGGATGAAGTTGAAGTAGAAACGTATTGGTGGAGCGTGTAGTGGTACTAGTTGGTAATTTAAGTTTGAGTAGGGATGCTAGGTAGTCAGGAGAGTCATGGTGGATTGCTTTATGAGCCAGTAGTAAAGTTTCATATAGGATTCTATGGCGTACAGGTAGCCAGTGGAGTTTAACTAGGAATGGAGATATATGAGTGTGGGAGTATTTTGGTATGTTGAATATACACCTAGCTATAGAATTGTGAAGAATTTGGAGTTTAGTAATGTACGATGAGGAGGTATTATAAAGGATAAAATTGCAGTAGTCGAATAGAGGTAGGATGTAAGCAGAAGCTATAATAGTAGCGTTGGATATTGATATTGAATGACGAATAAGGCGTAGTGAATGTAGTTGATAGTTTAATAGTTTTGTTATGTGGGATAGTTGTCTGTAAAAATTAAAAGTATTGTCAAATATAACACCAAGATTTTTGACATGGGTTGAGTACATGATGAGCTGTCCATTAATGTTAATTGGAGGGGGAGTTGGTAACGTTTTGCTTCGGAGTGGAAGGTGAAGGAATATAGCCTCGGTTTTAATTGGGTTAAATTGGCAACATTAACGTTTTCTGTACATTTTACATAAAGTTGTATGTCATCTGCATATGTATGGAAGCTAACTGAAGAATTCGAGATAAGGTGGAGAAGGGGAATTATGTAAATGTTAAAGAGTATTGGTCCAAGGACTGACCCTTGTGGAACACCTTTTGTTACAAGACGGGAAGGTGAACGGGTTGAGTGAACTAAAACTGAGGAAGTTCGGTTGGTTATGAATGAGGATAGCCATTTGTGTGCAGTACCAGTGATACCTATAGATGTAAGATGGTGTATGATAATCGTGTGGTCAATAGTGTCAAACGCAGAGGAGAGATTAAGTAGTGCGAGTATTGTGCCATTTTTGTTATCAAGGTTAGTGAGAATATCGCTGGATATCTTTGCTAGTGCGGTTTCTGTTGATTTGGAAGGAAGATATGCACTTTGGAAGATATGAGGGATTTTGTGTGATATTAAATAAGACGTTAGTTTTTTAGCGACGATTCGTTCCAAAGTTTTGAAAAATATCGACAGGTTTGAGATTGGGCGATAATTGTTGAGGCTCTGAGGGTCAAGGTTTGGTTTCTTAAGGAGGGGTGTAATGAGTGCATGTTTATAGGATGTTGGAAACGTACCGGATTCGAGGGATTCACAGAATATATTATTGAGAGGGATAGTGAGGGATTCAGTAATTTCGTGTAAAAGGGAAAGAGGAATAGGGTCAAGAGGAGATGAACTTTTAGTTGCTTTAAGAAGTGTGCCTATGTCTGACATGGAAGGGACTGAAAATACATTAAGTGAGTGAGTTGGCATGGTGGGGGTTATTAAAGTGGTATATCGTGGGAGATTGCTGAGAGTACGTGTAAGCTTATGATGGAAATAGTCATCAAAAGTTGATGATAAGGTGTCTGGTTGAAAGTCGGGTAAAGTTTTCTTTTTATTTCGCCCAAGGAGTTTCGAACAAATGGTGAAAGTTTTCTTTTGATCTGATGAGCATGATTCCAGAGAGGCAGTAATATGAAGCGATTTTGCAATTAAGAGATCACGTCTATGTTTGGACTTGATCAGTTGATAAAGCGCAAGTATAGATTCAGATTTTGATTTAATCAATTTCTTTTCAAGTGTACGCAATTTACGCTTTTGTTTTAGGAGTGCGAGGGTATACCAAGAAGTGTCAGTCTAAGGATGGATTTTTTAATAATTATTGGAGCGTGGGAATCGAGGGTACTTGAAAGAGTGGTAAATAATTCATCAGGTGAGTTATATGGGAGGGATAGGAAGTCTCTGATGAAATCGTGAGTGTTGATGATTTTTGTTTTGCGGAAAGAACGAGTGATAGTGGGGTGGGGAGGTTTAAGGGATTGGAGGGTAAAAAATATAATGTGATGATCAGAAATACAAGGGCCAACAGAGTGAGAACAAATCAAGTTTGATGACTTATGGGAAATGAGGAGATCGAGTGTATTACCATATTTGTGTATGGGGTAAGTATTATGAAGTTTAAGATTGGAAGATGACAGTATATTTAGTAGAGATTTAGAATGATTAGTTGATAGGTTAGTAGCAATATTAAAATCACCTATAATGATATTAGATTCAGACATTAGATGGGTAAATGAATAAAACTCAGAGAGGAATAAAGGGATTGAGGAAGAGGGGGGTCGGTAAAAAAGTGATATATTAAAAGTCTTGGAGTGTGTGGGACTAATGGAACAGGTAAAGCCTCAGAGTGATCATTATTATGGTCACGTAGAGGGGATACATGAAGGGAGGATTTAAAGATAATGCCAATACCTCCTCCATAATTATGGGTATTACGTCTAGGCAAATGAGAAAAAGAGTAAGGACCAGTATTCAGAGATGATATAAGGGGTATGTCATCAGGCATAATCCATGTTTCAGTGATGAATATAAGATCAAGGTCGTGTTCTGCAGCAAGTATGTATTATAAATGTATGTATATGATATAATGGCATATAACTATTGAAATATCAGTATCGTGATATCGTTATAAAATAATTTCTAGTGATAACCAAGTCAAGCCTTTGTATAGGTTCAAGTATGTGTTGCGTAAGATTGATATCTTTAAGTATTGTTGCTACAATTATTGATGTTGAGTTTATAATTAAATCACCCAGTGTGTGTGTATATGTGTGTATATGTTTCAATAATTATCATACTTCGAACATTGTATTATTAAATATTTAAATTATACGATATCTTATAATATGAATTTATAAATTATTCATATATGTATTTATATTATATATCAATTCATACACACACATATATATATATATATATATATTTATGTATCAATAACATACTAGATAACATCCATATCTATACTTATCACATGATCACACACCCCTACCCCCTACCACTGATTAGTAACGTGAAGACTCTGATGAGGATGATACATCTCATAGGACAAGAGCCCTACTACTTCTCTACCTATAGGCTGAATTCTACTGCCACCGCAGAGAATTGGAGGACAACTCTGTCCTTCAATGATACTCTTAATATTCAAGTTTATGGCAGCAGCATCATTACTAATAACTCTACTATAATTATTATTATCATCAGAAATATCAACACTATTATCATCACCATCACTACTAAACTACCTTACCATCATAATTAATATCATCATCACTACCTCTACCACTAATATTATCATCATCATTATCATCATCATCATAAGCATGTCAACTAATACATAACACTATCCTCAACAGTACATACCAGCTTGTTACGATGTGATGAAGGAATACGGGTATCAGTTTGTGAACACACCGAAAGAGTTGAGCAATAGAGAGCATAGCCTCGTTATCAGTAACTAGCCATTATCATCCGTTATCACCTGTTATCAGTTTATAATAGCTGTTATCACCATATTATCACCCTCTATTACCTGTTATCAGTTGATATTAGCTGTTATCACCTTATTATCATCCGTTATCATATGTTATAACATATACAAACAATCATTATAAACATTACATATAGATAGATAGATAGATTAAAAGTTTATTGAAAGTTTATATCTTATTATAATATGAATAAGTTATTAATTATATACTTATTCATATTACATGTACATATGATATTCATACGTTGCATACATAAGAATGTATTACAGTTTTGAAGAATAAATAATAAATATTCATTTTAGGCTACCAATAAAATTTAGAATAATATTTAAAGTTCTTCTATTAACTCATAACTCTCTTCATCACAACCGACCTGAATATCTATCTTCCTTAATCTCTATTCCTACTCACACTATCTCTCTCCGTTCAACTACTTCTTACCTTCTACATCTACCCTCTTAATCTACATACAACTAATATTCGTGCATGGCACATATCGGCCCCTTATCTATGGAATAAACTACCACATAATCTACGCTCCACTCAATCCACCACCTCTTTTAAATCTCTATTAAAAACATATCTATTTACTATTGCATTTCCCTGATCATTTTTTTTATCACTATCTATCAATATCTACAATTTTATTTACAATTTATATTAATGTTGAGTACTTTCTGTATTCCTATTTATATTATTATTAGTTTATTATTTTCGTTTATGTTCCGTTATATTCTTTTTTGTTTTTACTTTAGACGCTTGATTGCTATGGCACAAAGAGTCTTTAAAATAAATTGAATTGAATTGCATTGAATTTTCATATAGGAAATCCTATTTGTACATTACGTTAATTTAAATATTATTACATTGTACATAGATAGTTATTTAACCTACATTTACATACACTTATGTACACTTATGTGCACATATGTAAACTTATGTACACATATGTAAATTTACTTATGTAATGTAAATTAAAAATAATAGAGGACCCAGTACAGAGCTTTGAGGTGCTGTTATATTTTTATTTCTTGAATCTGGGTTTACCAGTTTATTTTTGTATTTTGTATTCTATTTTTTCAATAATTGGTTATCAATTGTAATGAAACACCTCTAATACCAAATAATTATAGCTTTTTATATAAAGTTTCATGATTTACTGTATCAATAGCTTATCGCATTCAACATTTTTTTATTTTTTGATTTCTGAAATGGTATTTTTATAATATGTTTAAATACAAATGATTATAATCTATTATAAATAATTATTTCAAATATTTGAGGAAGTATAGATATTGATCTGTAATTGGAAATTAAGTTATTATCTTTATTTTTATATATTGACTTTATTAAAGCAAGTTTCATACTGCCAGGAAAGATTCCTTCAATTGATATGTTAAATATGAATAGTAATAGTTTAAGAATATATCCTTTATATATATTTATTATATTCATGTTTATATTGTCTATATCCACCGATTTTGTTAGCACTTTATCTTTTATAATGATATCAATTTTGTATATTATTATTGATTTCATAAATATTGTACTCTTATTTTTTTATAAGTTCGAAAATATCACTTGGATTATTATTTGATTAAAAGTATAGGTTTAATCTATTTATAGATTCATTATAAAATAAATATTAAACCCATTTGTAATATTTGTGAAATCTATAAATAGCTTTACATTAGAATCAATGAACGACATGGCACTATTTTGTTATTATTCTTATTTAATAATTTATTTACCTTGCCCAATTTTTATTTGGATTAATTAGATGTATTTATTTCATGGATGTATAGGTTGTATAGGTTTTATATTATTCTTATGAGATTTGTAAGTTGATATTTTTATATCATATAAGAGTTAATTAATCTCTTTTTCAATATATTTTTACATTTTTATTTGTCATTAGATTTCGTATTACACTCATTCTCAATTTTTGTTTTATTATTTACTATTTACTATTTATTTACTATTTATTTAACTATAGACATGACTTTATTTGTTATATCTATAAATGTATATAGGTCTACATATATATATATTACCATAAGCTAAATTTGTATTAGTTTAACTATAAACAAATGTCTAGTCTTCGTTTCATAATAGTTACCCTTAAGGTAAATATATTAGTTTGTTTGGATTTTCTCTTATAAATATTCTGTATATATTTTAATCTTTGTAGAACCTATATGATTTATATGATCCTATGGCATTCTTAGAGGGAATTGATCTGTTATATCAGTGGTGTAGTAAGTTTAATATTGTTGATGTTAGTTAAAATCAGATAAATAAATGTATCTTTACTTATATTGTTAATTATAATATATTCATTGATTAAATATCTAAACCTGATATATTTAATTAGTTAATAAAAGTATGTGTATTATATGATTCATATAGCATATTAATAATAATATTACTTTTTATATCAACATGAGTAAATACAAATAAATTAAATCATTAACATTATAAGAAGGACTTCTAAAATTTATTTAAATTATTAGGTATATATATATTCCTATATTCTCATTATATACTTAAACTTTAATAATCAGAGATTATTATATATCAATACTGTTATTAGATAGATCATTAACTTTTTTATATTGTATACAGTTATAAATATACACAACAAACTCCTCTTTTACATTTCATTTATTCTAATATGTGTTATCATATTATATCCTAGAATATTTAAGTTATTATCATTAATGTGGATTTACCATATTTAAATAATTAAAATAATATCTAGATGTTTAATATCTTATAAAAATAATTACATTGTAAAAGTTCATATTTGGACATATTATATTTCATTAACTTTCATTAACCTACAGATTAAGTTATGATATAGATGATGATATATTTTACTAATGCATATATAAATACATATGTATATATTTTGTAATAATTATTATACTTTTTTACTATAATATTTACATTTGTAAATGTTTGATCAATACAAGCCTAAAAATATATATAGGTATACCTCCCATATAATTAGAGATTGACTATATATATTACTAATACTGATTATTATTTCAATTTATTGTTCTAAATCTCTTGGAGTAATATTATATTCTAAATTAGGATTTAATTAATTCGTCACTTCGAAATGTAGATCTGCTAATTGTAATCTATTTAATATAAGAAAAATAAGAAAGTACTTGAGTACAGCATCAACAATTTCGTTATTTAGCTACAATCTTTTATTTTTTTAGACTACAATACTGTAATAGTTTACATTTTAATTATAAAATCAAGTTATATTATGGCTTAACTAGAGTTATTAAGTCATTTCAGTTAATTTTTAATATTAAGAGGTGTAAAGAAATAAGTATTACAAACAAATAATGATTATTAAATTTGTTTCTATCTTATATGTTATATTTACAATATTAATATTATATATTCTCAACACTTGTGAGATTTCATCATATAGGTATACACTTACTAGTTTTTTAAAATAAATTATTTATTTACTTACAGATTGACGGCTATATTATTATGACTAATATTCATAAAGTTAAACATAATTATCTAAAACTAGCTATATTACATACTTCTATGTAATATTGATTATTTGTTATTAATATCCCATTATTTATATATAATAATTAACAAATGGTGCATGATATAAATTAAATTTAATAAATAAAATGTATTCGATTATAATATTAGTGTATGCGTATACATAGATTAGATATTCAGTGTGTTATTGTTTCGCTGGTTGGAGATATTGTATCTGCAACACACACGGACATTATTTCCCCAGTCAGACGAGTGCCTAAAGGAAAATAGAGTAAGATGTATTAGGTATTATAAAATTAATGTTTAATATTATAATATTAGTAACAATTATGTGTGTAGCTTAAATATTTGACACGGGTGTATATATATATATATATATATATATATATATACGTGCGTATGTGTGTGATACTAACCTAGAATATGTACATACTTGAAGAATTCAGCTTATCCTTACGGTTCCTAATAGCTGGACCACGACGGACGCTAGCCAATCGGACATCGTCTACAGGAACCCAATAACAATGTTTGACTACAGGACATGGAGTGATGTCCTCACGTGCAGGACGACGTAGCGGCAGGTGACGTGTCTGATCACATGCGACGATGAAGGCTACGGGTGAAGAGATAACGTGGTTCCGGTTGTTGTTCATCGTATCCGCATCAATATCGTACGGGCCTAGTCTCGTCAATCCAGTAGTATCCATGGCAACCGTATTAGCATTATCTACTGGAATATCAGTACACGAGTGTTGCACTACTTCGCTTGACGAGTATTTCTCATATTTAGAGAAACTCTTCCGGAAACTTCTATAGGTTTTTCTCTTCCGGTACGCATTATCACTGAGAACTGAGTACTTTTTAGGAACCTTATAATTAAGAACTGACAACTTCTCTGGAGCCTTATCACTGAGAACTGACAGCTTATCAGGTGCCTTATCATTAAGAACTGACAACTTCTCAGGAGCCTTATCATTGAGAACTGACAACTTCTTAGTAGCCTTATCATTGAGAACTAACAACTTCTCAGGAGCCTTATCATTGATAATTGACACCTTCTCAGGAACCTTATCATTGAAAATTGACAACTTCTCAGGAACCTTATCATTGAGAATTGACAACTTCTCAGGAGCCTTGTCATTGAGAATTGACAACTTCTCAGGAACCTTATCATTGAGAACTGTTAACTTCTCAGGAGCCTTATCCTCTGGTAAGAGCTTATCTGGTATTAACTGCATTTTACCCGTTACCTCGTTTATCATTATACGACGTTTATGTTCGGGAATAATCCTAGTCGATGATCTTTTTAGTTTTGGGCTCTTTGTTATTTGCCGAGAACTTCTTTTTGACATAACTTTCATTTCTAGTTTCTCGCATTCACCACTTTCCTCCTCTTCCTCCTATTCACTGTCACCTACAGCCCTGCGCAATTTGGCCATTATCCTGTCCTCGATAAGGACATTGGTGTCGCGGTCTTCAGTATAGTATAACTCCGATTGAGGGTCGAGATCTGTGTTGTACATCAATACCACGTGACAACTGAGATAGTTTAATATATACGTAACAGTCGTCACAGACAGTAGTACGCTAACGTATATATACGTGACGTAATAAGATGTTGGGTAATACAATACGTACAGAGGGGGCGTGACAGCGGAACGGATCGATGAAGTAACGTGGTAAGAGCTCAGCATATGTATACAGTTTGCCTGAACTTTGGCCCCGATGTATAGAATGCACAACGCGCGCATGTTACGTACGGGTAACGCGCATGACATCGCCACCAGTATCTCAAACGGAACCATCGTTAATACTTGTGATAGCATCTGTGTGTGCGGGTGTGTGGTATTAGATGATGACGTCATAATAGAGAGACATCGAGAGAGATAGAGATAGTGAGTGGGAAGATATATAGATATAAGGGATATAGAGATAGAGATAGATAGAAAGGGAGAGAACGAGTGAGAGATATATCTATATATAGCTATAGCTATATATATATATATATATATATATATATATATATATATATATATATATATATATATATATATATAAATATATAGATAAAAGATAGGAGCGAGAGAGATATAGGGGGATAGAGAGATAGTAATGTTGAATATGGTAAGGTATACGAGATATATTGCATAATATATTACCACGACTCCCTCTATCGGTAGTAGCGTTTATTAATACAGAGCTTAACACTGCTAATATTAGTTCTTATCTTCCGATAGGAAACACAAATATTAAAAGTGTAAATAAAAAACATAAATATTACTTGATATTTGTCACTAAATGATATATCATTTATAATACACATTTAACTCTGAGTACATTGACATTAGCTAATACATCCAATTATGTTTATATGATAGGACAACTTATTATAAGTTGACATTAGTTAAATAAATGATTAATAATGTAGGCATATGTAAAGTATTATTAATTATTATACGCAAATAATATAGGGGACATATAATTTAGTCACGTTGAAATACACGTGAATATTTCAATACAATTTTAAATATAATTATACATAGGTGCCTAAGTATATGTAGGGATAGACTTGAACACGCAGGAGACCTGACCTACCCGTAATAACTATATTTCTACTAGGTTTAGTATGATAAAATATGAGATATCAATATTAATAAAAATCATAACTTTTAACAAAATAAGAACCAGGATTTATGTCAGGTAATAAAGTTATGAAAATAATGTATACTAAAAAGGATAAATAAACTCACACTGTGAAAGAGTTGAACCATTAATGGTATGCGTAATTGTTTATAATGCTAACAATTACTAACAATTTCTACAACAATTAATTTAAATATATATAATTATTGAATCATTTATATAACGAATAATCTATAGTCATATTGACTATAAATAGTCACTCTAGAGAATAGTAAATATAGAGGTATTATTTTGTAGGGGATATTAATGAATGAAATCAGTTTATAGACAATTATCTAAAGATCATTGAAAGCTATAAGTAGCTTTATCAAATCTATACCCCCATAGTATAAGAATATAATAGCTTTAGGACAGTTATACAATAATAATAAGACTTGTGTACTAGAATTCAATATATTAATAGTAGAGTAATATATAAATAATAAAAAAATAATAATAATAATAATATTGTCCCTCAGCGTATTTCATCATGTTTCAATTCATTATCTAAACTAATAAAACAATTATAATATAAAAAGTGCGGATAAAAAAATAAAAAATTATAAAAATGTAATAAGACATAATATGATCCAAATGGTATAATATAAAAAAATGTAAAACATTAACAACGATTAAAAATATTTAAAAGTATTAGAAGATTAAATATAAAAACAACATATTAAAATATATAGTAATAATATGATAGTAAACAAAATTGTATATTATTTACTTCTAATTTATTTATATTAAAAGTATTTCTTTAATACTTTTTTAATTTGTATATATTATATACATTTTAAAATTTAATAAATTATTAATCATTCAATTATTATAGTATACTATAAAGGTATACAGTTAACAAAAATCGTATTTTGGAATTACTACATTACCCCATAGAGTATATACATATTTCTATTACATATGACATATTTGACAACAATAGTGAATTATATATTAAAATTAAATTGCGAATGTTAAAATTTTAACTTCCGAAAAAGATATACAATTTTAGATAATTTATTATGTACATAAATAATATGAAACAAATATGTTAAATTACTATCCAATATAATACCCAAAAACGTATATCTATCTACTATTTCTATGTTAGTATTATTTAAATTTATATTATTTATAATTTTTGTAATAAAATAAGGAATATTTTAGTTTTTTCAATATTAAATTTAAATTTATTTATATTAAACCAATGATATAATCTATCTAAATATAATTGCATATTACTACTCAATTCGTCATTTGAATTTGCGAATATATTCGCAAATTTTCTTTATAAAGAAAGTGATGTCTACATATAGATTTAAATTTATATGATCATCGTTATTAAATATATTTGATATCACATTCAAATAATAAAAATAATAAAACAAATAGTGAACTTAATACTGATCCCTGAGGATATCATATATAACCGTTAATTTTCATAAATGTTGATTTATATGATTGTATTCCTAAACTAATTATTGAGAATCGGTTTATAAAACGATTCCTAAACTAATTTTTTGAAAATAGATTTTTAAAAACGATTCCTAAACTAATTTTTTGAGAATCGGTTTTTAAAAACGATTCCTAAACGAATTATAGAGAATCGGTTTTTTAAAAACGATTCCTAAACGAATTATTGAGAATTGGTTTAATTTATTGATGTAAGTATTTCTTAAATTATGGGTATATTATTTTTTTGATATAGAGAGAATAAAATATTATAACTTTTAATTATGTTAATATATTGATTTAATTTTTATCTATGCAAATTAATTATTAATTATTATTTTAATTTTGTATTTAAGTTAATATTTAACCTACTGATTTTAATAAATAAAATATTATTTTTAAAACTAAAATTATTTAAGTAATCCTATATATGTTTTCTAAATTATCATAATATCATTCAAGTGACAGATTGAACTACAATTGTAATCATAATTATATTGATAATACAATTGGAATCATGTTGAACTAATTGCTCAATATTGAATATATAGTAGGATATATACCTAGTTGAATATTTATTACATATTGTATTAAATATTAAAATTGTATTATTATTAAATTTAAGTTTTAAATCTAACTTAATTGAATTTATATAATACATTATAATATATGAGTTGATACTTTGCTACGATACTAATATTTATTTTAATATTATATTTTACATCTTACAAACTTACGTTCAACTTATAAGTTATGTATACATCAACAACTTAAGTTAAACCGATTATTATATTAATAGTTTAGGAATCGGTTTCAAATAAACCGATATTTGTAACTGTGTACTCATTAAGCAAACATAACAAGAATATGTAGGTAATACCTATAAGCGGTAACATTCATTTTATAATGCACATACGGAACTCTAACATTATCTGAATTAATAGTAATTACATTTTGTTATTGAATTATATATGTTTGTATATAGGATATATTCAATTAACTGACAAATATTAATGTAATTATAAAATCAAATATACCATAATATTTTTTATATCTATTTAAATAATTGTTTACCCAAAATAAATATAAATAGGTTATTAATGATTACAAATGCCAGTTCTATCGATAACCTACCAACAGCGATTAAAAACCCCCACCGTTATACGAGATATTGATATATGTATTGATACAAATATAGTTTAATATTATCTGTTAATAAATGTGATCAAACAAAAAGGTAATAAATTATTATACTTTGTGATAATAACCTCCCTGTTAAATGTGAAAACTTCATTTCAACTAATAACTATTAATAACTATACTATATGAATTTAATTTCATATATTTGATATTATAATAAGATAAATAAAATACTATTTCAGGTCTCTCCGTTTTTGGATATAAGCCATCTTAAATTTTGAAATTGTCAAATCAACAATTTTCTAATAAAATTTAGAAAATATATATCCTATTTATTAATTATAATATGCTAAATATTTCGAATATGTAAATTAATGTATTAATGTACAATTATACTGTTTTAGAAGTATTATATGTCTTCAATATGTTGTTCTAGTCTCCCCTATTACGCAATAATAATAACATTACATAACATTAATGTTAGAACAAACAATACAATGATGTAACCTGTACACGTGAAAATGAGTGGATACTGCCGAGGTAAGGTTCGAAATAATTTACCCACATCGCCAACCAAGAATGTGTCACATCTCCTAGTGAAGCCTGTATGGGAATTTTTAGCTGTTATTCATGTTATACATGTTTATAGTATATGTATAGTATACTAATTAGATTGTATATGTATATATATATATATAGTTATAATTAATACTATTAATTATTAATTATTATTAATTTAATAGTATTAATATTGCTATTTAAATAATTATTGAAATGTCGTATTAACATACATATACATTCATTATGATATACATTATCGAAAACAATCGATAATTTATAAATAAGTTAAATTCTTCTGCTTTATTAATTTTATTTAATTCTTTATTCATGTCTTCGTTATCTTAGATAAAATAGGTTATTATTTTTAAACTTAACTTCATTATCTCAACGCAGGTTACGGGCTGATCTGATTCTTGCCTATAAAATTATAAATGGTCTAGTTGATGTTGATTGCTCAGGGCTAATTGAAACGTATTCATCAAGAAGTCGAGGTCCTTCCATTAAAGTTCGAAAAGACAAATGCAAGACTAATGTTACTCTGAATTATTTTAGTAATCGTATTTCAACTCCTTGGAATTTGCTATCTAATTATACGTGTTCAGCTACTTCGGTCAATCAATTTATTACAAGGCTTGATAATTCATTGTATTAATATTTAAATTTTATTTTATTTTATTAATTTTTATTATTCAATTATTATATTATTTTATTTTTAGTTTTATGGGGTTAATTTAATCGGTTGCATTCTCTTTATCATTATTTATCGGGTATTACGGGTGTCAGTGGACAAACTCTTGGGTCAAGTTTGTACCCCCAAGGCACAGGGATTGAGGACCCCTTTCCCTAAAGTTGATACGGTGATTAAGTGCTTGCATCTGAATAATTCCCCTTTTTATTATTATTTTTTTATTATATCATTTATTAATTTTATATCTTAACCATATGTAACATGGCATTTATAAATCATTATATATATTCGTTATTTGTTTTTTATTATTATTATTGTTTTATGTCATTTTGTTTGTTTTAAGCAATAAACTATATATATATATATCTATCTTATTGTATTCAAACGTAGAGTCAAGCATATATATATCGAATACTAATTATATTAATGTTTTACAGAATAAAGCCATGCGAATTATATTAAGATAATCGTATTATAAATATTGATTATATTTATAAAAAATTAAATATTCTAAAATTCAATAACTTTGAAAGTAGGATATATGCCTATATATGTTAAATTATATATATAAAGCATTTCATATCAATTTACCTAATATCATACAAGATAAATATATCAACAAATATACAGGATATAGGGTAAGAAAACCTACCGTTTAAGAAATAATAAATTATTCTATATTAAAATGATTAAACTCAATAAAAAGATTAAATGTTTATCTATTTATGGTTATATTATTGGAATGAATTATATTTAATAATCAGTTACTTAATTTAAAAATTCAGTTATTTATTGTATTTAAAAAAAACATTAATATATAAGTAAATATTGATTCATCTAATATTAATGCATGCATACTAGTTTACTTCAGTGTTTTAAACATATATCGGAGACAGGAGCCAGCTCTAACAAGTGAACGCCTTATCCTGATATTGAAGATATTATTTGATTTATTATGCTATTATTATATTACTCAAATTTATTATTTATTTTTTATTTCGATTATAAATATATTTTAAATTATGTACGTCTTTTTTATTATAGTACTTTTGTCTTATGTGTATGTAATGCTATTCATAGCATGTACATATGACCGTTAATTCCACCATATTACTGTTTTCTATGATTGAAATATATTATATACTAATGAAATCCTTTTGGACTAGTATACCAATTGGTCTTAAGACATGTAGACGATAAAGGCCATTCGGGCATGCCATGTGTGTATGTTGTGAGTAGATATTTACCGCACGTGAGATTGGAACTATTCGATTCACTTTGTCATTTACTTTTGTTCTAGTTATTATATATTATATTAGTTATGTTATTATCATATTTCATTTGTGTTTGTTCTTTTATTCATATATGTTATTTGTGGAATCCTTTATTGAAAGCTTCTTGATATTAAAGGGCTCATTTTTTACTTATTATATAACTATATTATATTTTATACATATTCCATGTGAATTAATTATTTATTTATATATAAATACTATAGTATATAAGTAAAATAAATATTATTCATCTGCGTTAGATTTGAACACACTATATTGTGAGATGGTCGTATAACTAACCACGGCCCTAATAACTTGTAATAATACTGTGAACAAGAGGCCACATATGAAGGTTATGTTCTTGTTAATAATGCTTTCCATCAATACTCTCCACACTAGTCCCATGTCCTTATGCTTTAGAGTCACTTTCTTTTTATACTGTAAAATGAACAATGTAAAACAATGTAATATTTTAAATATATGACGTAAGTGAACAGTAACAATAGTAATAACATATTGTAGTAAACTTTCAGACAGAATCACTTACGAGAACCACGATGAACACAACTATATATGTGTGTATATCGTCACTATATAAATATACATGTACTAATGTCAATGTCATACGGGTAAATTTGAGTGATTTTAAAAGAAATACCAGAAGTGAATTGATACAACGGAAGTAGATTTCAGTAGTTAGGGTAAACGTTAAGAAAGAATAAAGATGTATTATGAATGCTGAAGGTGTGAGGAATGTGTTAGATAAGTAGAAGGAGGGTGTAGCGATGATATAGGTATAAAGAAAGGTTAGTAATGGTATAGGTGTAACTATGTACTATCTTTGTATAACGAATGTGTGTATAGATATACATATTTAGTATGTATAGATAATAACATCAAAGAAGCATTGTCTTACCACGCCCCTATTCATGTCAGACGTGTTGTTCAATGTTATGGAGCTAACGTCAATATCCTGTAGATATATTAATGTTGAATATAATAATAACTTTATAACAATACTTTATATGTGTACTTGTACTATAATGAATAACTATATTTAATATAATATTGCAAATAAATAGACTAATAAAACGTACTCTATAACTATATAATTATACGATTTTATAAATAAATATATTACAATATAATTTATTATTCAAATATAAAATGATAATTATAATTATCATTTTATATTTGAATAATAAATTATATTGTAATATATTTATTTATTATCATATATGATGACATATTAAATGAACTAAACTCAGGACAATATGATAACACTATATAATATGTACACATACATACACACATACGCACACACATATACGTATAAGTATGTATCACTAACATTCACATTGGCATGTAGAATGTCTCCATAGATAGACCAGTAGATGATATAGAACATTGTACACAATGGCATGAACATAATCGGTAAACATACCAATATATTTACCCAGGTGGGGATGTCTTTGTCTTAACGAGTATTATGTAATATTAATCATTATTATTATCATATCGGGTTTAGGTATTGGAGAAACGTAAATAAAGTAACAATAAATTCTCAACAAATCAAATTATTTAATTAAATTTAATTATAGTGTAATTAAGTATTCGACTGACAATTATAAATAGATTGATATACTATTATAACAATATAACGTATAATACAAATATATAATTACACATGGACACAATAGCTATATAATACACTACCATTGGATAAAGCAAGTCCACTGGTGATAACATGTATATGATAAGAAAACGACCCCATCCATATTAGAAATACGGAGTCATAGGTCTTCCTGTTTAAATATTACCATTAGTTTATTGTTAATACATACTGATATGAATTATGACATATTATGTTCATATATATATATATATATATATAGGGGCGTCGTAACGATATTTTTTATGGGGGGGGCTATTTATTTCTATGTTATATTATATATCCTATTATGTATTACTAATATAATTACTAACTATATCTTATTAATATCGTATACCTCTTTAGTCGATGTTAACCCTTTAATATGCAATTCATAATATTTAATTTGTATAACAATGAGTAGGAATATATTAGAAAATTAATAATAAACATTACATAATTTATTATTATATAAATATAGATTTTTATTTATAAATATACCCATCTCAATTGTGTGAATTATTTTTTGATTGATATTTGCCAATACTAATGCATTGAATCCACTATCTAGCATAGTAGATCGTAACAACGTATTTATTATTCGTAGATTATTAAATCCGTGCACGCTAACATGACACAGAACTTGAGGGGTAAACCAATAAAATTTGATCAAATCTCTTATGCCAGAAAATATGTTTTGAATGTTAAGGGATTGTTCCATCATGTATATGTTTATCCTCATCAGGTGGTATTGAACTTATTGATTGATTTGAACATATGGAAATTCGATCTTTCAAGCGTTAATTCTTCATACATTTTTTAATAACATCTGTTTAGTGTAGAAAATTAATAGGATTAATAAGATTAATCTAAAAAAACAAACCTTTTTTTCATGAATTATATTATTTGTAATAATGATTACTTTAATTTATAAGAATGTATAAATAATATTTTCTTAGTATAAAATTTGGTTATAATTTTCATTATTATGGAATCAAGCAACTCAGTATATTTTATTCTGTTAATACTAATGATAAAGTATATTAACATATTAACTGATAATATCTAATCACATGCTTATATTAACATAACATTAACAATGTTATATTATTTTATCTAGATGAGGTACCTTACATAGTCTTTTAAACTTTCATTACTATTCATCTTATACATATTTATAATAATTTATATTATATGTCTTATTATTATTCTCTGAATTAGATATACTTAGATATACTTAGAAAATTAAATTAGATATATTTAAAATAAAAATAAATTATTATAATATTTTATTATACATATTTATTATAAGCTATTTTGTATTTTATAAAATGTTTTATATAATATGTTTATAAAAATATGTTATTAACCTTGAATAAATATAAAAACTTTTATATATAAAATATAAAATACTTTTGTTTCTATATCTTCAATGAATGTGTGCAAATTATTTCTATCATTATTCAATTTAATTAGAATCATCTTTACTATTATCTGATCCTTTATGTTTAGTTATTATTGATTTTTATTATGATTATATATAATTATAATCATATATGCTTTCAAATATATTTTTTATAAATGTTACCTTCAATAGTATTTGTTAGTATCATGAAAGCTTTCACCTTCATAACCAAGCTTTCAAATATCAAACTTTAAATATTTATAGAAAAAATATGTGACTTATTCATATTTTTTAATAATAAATTTGCAATATATTTGTGGTCATTGGTAATATAATCTAATTCTTTATATTATTTCACTGCATCGATTAAACCACTATATTGATCTAATGTTGTTTAATACATGCTTTTCGCAGTCCATCTTGTTGGGCATATTGGTTTCAATTTCTTTGCTTTGTTATTATTAATATTATTTACCTATATACAATCCGGAATTTGATCCTTTGTTCATATAATAATCTCACATCATGAACCACTCTTAAGGCTTTTCTTATATTTATATTATTATCTAATGATTATGATATTCAGTTTGTGCGATGAGTTATACATTATGTATACAAAGTTAATGGATGTCTATTCATTATTATAGTCTTTACACTATTATATTGACCAGACATATTAGCTGCACCGTCATATGACTGTCTTCTTAATTTAGAAATAGGCAAGTTAAGATGTTAAAGTTCAGATAACATTAAATTTGCTTTATTTAAGTTGTATCCTCAGTCATATTGCATATTAATATGCATATTTCTTTAATTTATAGTTTTTATGCAAATATCGAACCATCAAAATGTCTGCTCACTTCCGGATATATCTTGAATTCCATAACATTGAATTGAGAAACTTACATTAATATCTTATAATCAAATATTGAATAATTTAGATTTATATAGTTGAATAATTTCATTCTGAATATCGCCAGATAACAAGTATCTCTCAGAGATTCTCTCATGAATATTATCATAGTTCATGGATTGGGGGGGGGGGGCAAACAATACTTAGCCCCCCCCATCTATCCCCATATGTTTGGTAAAATTCTTTAGAAAAAATGTTTATTAACAAAGACAATATACAAATTTATTAATACAAATTTCATGGGGGGGAGGGGGCAAACAATACTTAGCCCCCCACCCATATGTTAGGTAAAATTCTTTAGAAAAAATGTTTATTAGCAAAGACAATATACTAGATTTAATATATATAAAATTTATTAATACAAATTTAATGGGGGGGGGGGGAACAATATTTAGCCCCCCCCCCATATGTTTGGTAAATTTCTTTAGAAAAAATGTTTATTAACAAAGAAAATATACTATATTTAATATATATATAACATTTATTAATACAAATTTCATGGGGGGGGGGGCAAAAAATACTTAGCCCCCCCCCATATGTTTGGAAAAATTCTTTAGAAAAAATGTTTATTAACAAAGACAATATACTAGATTTAATATATATAAAATTTATTAATACACATTTCATGGGGGGGGCAAAACATACTTAGCCCCCCCCATATTTTTTAATGGGGGGGTCCGATACCCCCCGCCCCCCCCTGTTCCGACGCCCCTATATATATATATATATATATATATATATATATATATATATAATTAGTGTACTACATGTATTAACATGCCTATTGCAGACATATAGAGTTTCTTAAAGCTGTCACGTGTTATTACAACACGTGACAATGACTAACCTATTGATAATTCTGCCGTAGATGACGAACACCAAAATCAGATGAAATATCCCTGTTAATTCGGAGGACACGGCATTTTGTCTTGTCCTTAGTAATGTTTCACTGGGTTCGTATGCTTCGTCCTGCGGAGTGACGTAACCAGTACAGTACGAGCGTATATTACGTAATAGTTGTGAGTGACAGCTGAGGCTATTACTGTAACTATGATACCGTTAGCATGATTACGTAATCCTAGCTGAGGTTAGGTCACACGGTACGTAACACACACCCACACACGTGTGTAGCTAACGATAATAGGATGTTATGTAACATGTTCGTTGTATCGGCCATTGATTACGCAATATACTGTAGGAGTATAACTACGGAAGTTTGTTATTGCGCAATGTTTAGTTATCAATACGTTTATTTCAATTGTATACTTCAAATGTTATTTTAACATGCATATAACAAATAAATAACAGTATTATTACAACTCTATATATATTGAGCATTTAATTACAAGGTTTATTAGTATATACTAGGGATGTAAATGATGCCGAGCTGAGATTATTGGTTTTTGATGCCGAGCCGAGACTTTCATTTTCGGAAAAAAAAACGAGCCCAGGCTGAGCCGAAACTCTAGCCAAACGAGCCGAGCTGAACCGAGACTCTAGCCAAACGAGCCCGAGCCGAGTTGAGACTTTTACAAAACATTACCGAGTCGAAATGATGCTTTTTTGAAATTACATTTTAATACTAATTTTTATATATTTCACATTTACCTCAATTTAAAAAAAATAATCTGCACCAACTTCCCGATTCAGTGAATAATAATGTAAATTTTATATAATGGGGTAAATATACCGAGCTTTTTGATGCCGAGCTGAGACTTTTGGTTATTGATACCGAGCCGAGACTTTCATTTTCGGAAAAAAAAACGAGCCCGAGCCGAGACTCTAGCCAAGCGAGCCAGAGCCGAGCTGAGACTTTAGGTAACTGAGATTGAGACTGCATCATGCTTTAGATTTGAGCATCATTTACATCACTAGTATATACTGTGTTTTATTCTAATATATTAATAAGTGTGATAGTAAACTATATGAAGCTATAACACGTGATCTAGAACAACTATAATGTTTATATTGCATGAACATTAAGCTGCTGAGAAAACAATCACAAACCGTCACGTATATCGAAGTCTTTGCGTTGTCCAACTCTCTACTGATCACAACCATCATCACTGAGGCATACACTCCTAAGTTTACATCTGTAACGTTGAGGTCAAGGTCAAGGTAATACTAGGAGGTTATTGTTTATATAGATAGTGGAATGAGTATCTAAATCACTATATTTCGATATATACCACATATAATATACCATACAATAATATATATATATATATATATATATATATGTGTGTGTGTGTATATGTGTATATATGTACACTGTACATTTTACAGTAAAGCATATATTCTATAATGAACACCCAAATACATGCATAATTACGTATATATATATATATATATATATATATTACAAAGCACACATGTATACACAAACTAGTAGATATGTGTGTGTGACTTTAATAATGGATACGAACAATGAATCATGAAGTCTGTGGTTGGTTTCTTCAAAGCGCTCGTCAGAATCACGATGCACAGCATACAACCGGAAGTCCATAGATATAATGGTACGTGTTGGAGGTCACTGTATGTGGTGTGCAGGAAACCACCTCCTTTGTTCATGTGACACGCCTGAAAGGTTAGGAATACCGCCAGTATGCAGATGATCCTCGGTATGTATACGGTGTACTGCGGTAGGGGTAACCATGTATTATATCATAGTGGTGCGCGAACGTTAAGAGTGCTTTTATTTACCAGATAATACCACGACATAGTATATTCTATATCAATGGTGTTCAATATAGCTATAATATATGTATAGCTATGATGATAATATGTTATTAATACATATACATGTTGGTTCAATATTGGTGATGAGTTTAAGGTTTTAAAAAATAATAATCTCGAAATTGCGTTACATTTATTTGAATTTTGTGAATTTTATTTTTAATTTATTGTAATGGATCTATATAATAATGAGTAATTTTCTTAGATACTATATTCTTCTAATATATAACATTAATATATAGCAAATATTATCTATATTATCCCTAATTACAATATTAGTTATTAGATCTATATATATATATATATTAATTAAACAATAAAATGAAATTTATATATACATATATATAAAAATTGTCTATAAATTGACTATTATTAAAATTATAAAACCTATTTTAATAATAGTCAATTTATAGAAAATTTATATATATATGTATATATAAATTTTATTTTATTGTTTAAATTAATATATATAGAGATCTAAAAATATATATTAGATCTAATACAAGCTTGTACATTACAATATAATATCTTAAGATGAGGTAGAAAAAAAATCTTAAAATTTGTAAAGGTCCACAGAAAAATGGTAATTTATTGATGATTTTTA
Source organism: Osedax fenrisi (assembly GCA_964019155.1). Classification (NCBI taxonomy): domain Eukaryota; kingdom Metazoa; phylum Annelida; class Polychaeta; order Sabellida; family Siboglinidae; genus Osedax; species Osedax fenrisi. The sequence continues at coordinate 75,121,212 of OZ025239.1, forward strand.
ACCAAATTAAATAAATTCCGTGGTAGTTATAATTTGTAAGCCAAATTGTTATATATAGTAGTTAATGAATTGTTTTTTTATTATATAAAATATAAATTTTTAAATATATCGATTCTGTAAACAATTATGAGAGGTTAAAAAAAATTCTGGAAAATCCTATAATTTAAAAAAAAATCCTAGAAATAAAATTATTTTTTTTATAATTTTGATATTATTCATAGTAACTATACACATTACACATATTTTGAATATTTCATGGATTTAGCTTAATTATAAATGTGAAAAATATACATATTTATGTTTTTTTTTGTATTTACCTATTATTCCCATGTTAAATTTTGTTAAATTTGACAAGGCATGTACAATATTGAATTAATTTAAAAAAAAAATATTTATGGGTATTCTCAATACCCATATTTAAATGATCAAAATGTCGTGGTCCATAATCAACACAGTGTTTAAAAGCACTCTTTGCGCACGTGAGTGCTATGTGTGTGCTAATGTAAGTCATATATGACATTATAAATTAAATGAGTTTTAAGGAAGTTAAATATAGTTACAATAAAGAAATAATTTAATAAATAATATTTTAATAACTTATTTCGTGTATTATGAATATAACATGCCATTAATGTTATAAATAAATATTATATATAAAATATATTATAATCTATTGCGATTTCCATAAATAAACCATGATTCAACCAAACTTAAATAATATTGTATTATATAATTATATTATTATTATTTTTATTAATTATATAAAACATTTTTCAAGTTATATATTTAATTAATAATTTACATTTTGACTTTACAGCTCACGTGATGTGCATATAGAATATTCTAAATAAGTATTACAACGTAATTTAGAACTACATTCTTAGTGAACTTAAGGTGATGATACTAGTGTGCCAGAAGGAGATGTTTGTCGGACATTGTCCGTATGTCTGCCATATCTATAATACTTCGGACACCCCTATTACACCCCACACCACGCATTATAATATAGATAACATGTTTACATATCTACATTATGTACAGTACATTGTTAATATATTTATATTTTGAAATAATCAAATGAGAAATACAAAAGTTATGGCGATTTATTGCAAATGTGTCCGTATGTTAGTACTTTGGTCTACTTTAGGACTCAGCTTAACTAATGCATTAATCTAAAGTAACATGAATACCTATTCGTGTGTACAGTGTATGTATACATCAACGTACTACCACTACACAGGGTGCTGCTATCATAATGTGTGCTGCTATAAGTGTGTTACTCGGCTTAGTATTAACATATAGAATACACACACCTAAGTATGTCTAATCGGAATATAATGCGAGAATGTATTAGTAAACATTTAAAATATATCGTATAATTTATTTATTTATACCATCAAAATGGTATATTAATGTATTCATATTATATACATATTCACAATATATTAATATATGTATTTATTGTAATGAATTATTTTCTGTTATAATACAATTTAGCTATTATATAATAATTATAATAATTATATTATACTATATTATATTATATTATCTTATACTATAATATATTATTATATAATTATATAAATTAACAATATATAATTGGCAGTATATAATACCATAATATTAGTATGTATTCGATTAATTTATTATATATTAGATACATTCATATATATATATATATATATATATATATATATATATAATATTGCATAACTATAGCGTCTATATAACATTACGTAATACCTTGTCATAGTTACACACGACAGGTTGGTCACGTCCGACAGCAGAAGTAGAAGTAGCAGAGGAAGAAATCGTATCCGATAGTGCCGTAGTAGTAATGCGTAAAGTAAATAACAAACAAACAATGACAATAGGGGACGCTGTTTAGTTTTGTTTGTTTACGTTATTTACGTAACCAGTTTAAAGAAATTAAATAATTTAATATTTAATATTTTTTACAAAGAAGATTTGTATTTAATTTCTATACACGTGTAAAATAGAATATGAATAATAAATATATAACATATATAACATATAACATATAACATATAACATTATAATGTTTACAACGAATTATTAAAATAGTTTTAAAATAATAAAATCACATATAAGACATACATAATAATGAATATAAATAGTATCAATTTTATAAATATAATATATTAGACATATCTATTTCTTATTAAACATTATATAGGAAACTATTATTTATGATAATGTCTAGTATACCCTATTGAGTGGGACATATGATTACAGTAAAAGTGCCGTGTGTTACCTGCTCCATAGATAACTACTATATATATAACCTGTACGCATTGCCATGTATGAAATATTGGTCTGGTTTCGTTATAGGAGTTCGTATTGATGCACGTATGCATATATTGATGCATTTATATATTCAATGTTCTCTTCTTATATCCACATGTATCATACTGCAATAGGTATACACATAGGTCTAGGTATAGGTCTAAGTATAGGTCTAGGTTATACGACAAGGCACACATACTTTATATTCATGAAGAACCGGAATAGTTCACTATCGGTATCGCCCTTAACTGCATGTATATGTGTAATCTATGTATATACTATAGTATATATATATATATATATATATATATATATATATACCCATTACCATGTATACACATGTATACACATTACCATGTATACGGGTTCCTTATACGTTATTACGTAATACGTATGTTACGTAATAGACACGTGACCATCACGTGGTACACAGTGGCGTTATTCACATGTCTACAGCAAGTTTATATAACATCATATATGATAGACTATAGTCTCTCTGTATTACTGCTGTGTTTCACCATACTCAGCAATTAACTTTTTAATTATTTAAGGATATATTTCCGATAAAAGATATTATTTGAGGACATATTTCCGATAAGAGATATTATTTGAAGATATATTTCCGATAAGAGATATTATTTGAGGACATATTTCCGATAAGAGATATTATTTGAGGACATCTTTCCGATAAGAGATATTATTTGAAGATATATTTCCGATAAGAGATATTATTTGAGGACATATTTCCGATAAGAGATATTATTTGAGGACATATTTCCATTAAGAGATATTATTTGAGGACATATTTCCGATAAGAGATATTATTTGAGGAAATATTTCCGATAAGAGATATTATTTGAAGATATATTTCCGATAAGAGATATTATTTGAGGACATATTTCCGATAAGAGATATTATTTGAGGACATATTTCCGATAATAGATATTATTTGAAGATATATTTCCGATAAGAGATATTATTTGAGGACATATTTCCGATAAGAGATATTATTTGAGGACATCTTTCCGATAAGAGATATTATTTGAAGATATATTTCCGATAAGAGATATTATTTGAGGACATATTTCCGATAAGATATATTATTTGAGGACATATTTCCGATAAAAGATATTATTTGAGGACATCTTTCCGATAAGAGATATTATTTGAGGACATATTTCCTTAAGAGATATTATTTGAGGACATATTTCCGATAAGAGATATTATTTGAAGATATATTTCCGATAAGATATATTATTTGAGGACATATTTCCGATAAGAGATATTATTTGAGGACATATTTCCGATAAGAGATATTATTTGAGGACATATTTCCGATAAGAGATATTATTTGAAGATATATTTCCGATAAGAGATATTATTTGAGGACATATTTCCGATAAGAGATATTATTTGAGGACATATTTCCGATAAGAGATATTATTTGAGGACATCTTTCCGATAAGAGATATTATTTGAAGATATATTTCCGATAAGAGATATTATTTGAGGACATATTTCCGATAAGATATATTATTTGAGGACATATTTCCGATAAAAGATATTATTTGAGGACATCTTTCCGATAAGAGATATTATTTGAGGACATATTTCCTTAAGAGATATTATTTGAGGACATATTTCCGATAAGAGATATTATTTGAAGATATATTTCCGATAAGATATATTATTTGAGGACATATTTCCGATAAGAGATATTATTTGAGGACATATTTCCATTAAGAGATATTATTTGAGGACATATTTCCGATAAGAGATATTATTTGAGGACATATTTCCGATAAGAGATATTATTTGAAGATATATTTCCGATAAGAGATATTATTTGAGGACATATTTCCGATAAGAGATATTATTTAAGGACATATTTCCTATAAGAGATATTAATTGAGGAAATATTTCCAATAAGAGATATTATTTGAGGAAATATTTCCGATAAGAGATATTATTTGAGGATATATTTCCTATAAGAGATATTATTTGAGGATAAATTTCCTATAAGAGATATTAATTGAGGAAATATTTCCGATAAGAGATATTATTTGAGGACATATTTCCTATAAGAGATATTATTTGAGGATATATTTCCTATAAGAGATATTATTTGAGGATAAATTTCCTATAAGAGATATTAATTGAGGAAATATTTCCGATAAGAGATATTATTTGAGGACATATTTCCTATAAGAGATATTATTTGAGGACATATTTCCTATAAGAGATATTATTTGAGTACATATTTTTTATATGAGATATTATTTTATAATCTATATCAAAACTAGTTTTAATATAAAATTAAAATGTGAAATAAAAGTATGAGTTTTTAGTTGACAATGAATTAGCGATCTTACATCACCGTTCATAGGTGCATACACACACATGCCGTACACATACGCTCATACGTACGTACACACATACACGTAGATGTACACCCACGTTAAGATGTACATACATATAAGTACAATATACGACGTATAATGTTCGGGTAGACATACCGGTCCTCTCATAGATGTCGTGCATCCGATTCATTTTAGGTGGACATCTTTTCCTTCACGACACGACCTTGATAATTAGTATTTGGTAATTTGTATCAAGTATATTACTAAATGTAACTAGGTATGTAACAAATTACGTATACAGTCTAATAATACATATATTTCGTTAATATGCTGATACATCATTTCTATAGTATACGTCGTACGTCTGTACATTGCAAAAGCCACGATATGTGTATACGTATGTGTGTACTTATGGGTAAATGTATTAAAATCGTAAGATATGTCCTCGCCATGTCCTCGATAAAAAGTACGGCCGCGTAGAAATATATGACTAATAAGCATAGGCACACACATACGCGTGTGAGTGTGTGTATATACGTAGTTGTGTGCGCGTGTGTGCGGGTTCATGCATGCGCACGATTATCGCATTACTTCCGCTTACGTAATCATTACGTCACACAGATGATGCAATACAGCGGTGCGCGGTGCGGTGCGCGGTGCGGTATTCGTAATAACCAACTTAGTTACACTGTCGTATGCGCACCAACATGTATATGTTTGTTATTTATTATTTGTTATTTACATATATGTATATAAATATATATAAATATATATATATATATTTATATATATATATATATATATCTATATTAATATATATATATAAATATATTTGCTATTCATTATATATTGCTATTCATTATTTATATAAATGATATAACACTATTAACAGAAAATGATATAAATATAACCACTATTTTATTTGCTGATGATACATCAGTTAGTGTTTCAGCCAATAAAATAAGTGTTTTAATAAATGATACAAAAAAAATATTAGATAAATTAGAAATATGGTTTAAAAAAAATAAATTAATAGTAAATACTGAAAAAACCAAAATAATAATTTTTTTTAAAACACGTGAATTTTCGAATTTTAATATTGACTACGCTATATACAATCAACAAATACAAATAATAGATAAATATAAATTTCTAGGTATTATAATAGATACTAAACTAAATTTTAAAACACATATATTATCAATAAAAAAAAAATCTTAAAAATAACTTATATGATTAGAAAATTTTCTAATGAATTACCACATCATATTCTTATGTTACTATATAATTCACTTTTTTTATCTAATCTTCATTATGGGATAGAAATATGGGGCAACAATTATAGTAATATAATAAAACCTCTATATAATATACAAAAAAAAATACTTAAAATAATATATCTTAAAAAAACTAATACAACCTATAATTCACAATATACAAATAAAGATATACAACCCCTACCCATATACACAAACACACTTACTATAAAGCAAATCACTGAATTTAAAACATTATGTTACATGTATAAAAATAAAAATAGATTCAAAAATAACATTAATAAAAACAATAACTATAATCTAAGAAATAACAATGAATATGAAATAAAAAATAAAAAATTTACTTTAACAAATAATAGTTTATTAATAGTTGGAATTAAATTATGGAATAAACTAGATGAAAATATAAAAAAAAGTAAAAACATTAACATATTTAAAAGAAAAATAAAAAAAATACTTATTTCAGAGAATAATTAAAGATATAAGATGAAGAGAAAGAAGAGGATGGCAGCCTTTATAAAAGTCGATGACTTACTGGTAGCCTTTTGGAGAAATTTTTGTTTTTATTATAGCTATTATATTATTATTATTATGATTTGTTAATCAAACATATATGTAATACTCCAATAAATTTGTTTCATTCATTCATTCATTCATATATATATATATATATATATATATATATTCATCGACTAATATGATTCACTAGCTGCACAACTACCTCGCATGTATACATATAGGGGTAACATGGGAATACTGTTATTCATAATGATGTATTATATATAATATAGCATATATGTTTGTAATACGTAATGGTGGTAATACGTTTGCTATGGTAAGCATTTAGTAGGTTTGAAGATTATGATCAATATTACGCCCTCAAATACATAGAGAATATAGTACTTATCATGGTACATTGTCCATATATATATATATATATATATATATATATAATTTTCATGAATAACATATGAAAATATAACGTTTATAATGTTAAATGTACATGTTCATTTAACATTTACATTTCTTGTTCGTCATTATTGTGATCTTATGCAATTCTGAAATCAATAATTATAATTTACGAAACTAAACGCGCTAATATCGAATGCGTTTATTAATCCGATTAACCCGAATATCAACCGTTGTAGGTGGCGCTAGCTGTATTAACTCGCGCGCGCGTGGGCGTGGCTTAACTATAGTAACGCCCGCGATACCCTAGATACACGCGCTTACGAACACACCGACAGTAGCGCAGCAGACCAGATGAAATGAGGTCGGTTCATTGATTCACCGGTATCACCAGTATCCGTCTCATCTATCTGACCGGAAGCGCCTCTCTCTCTCATCTCTCTCTCCGGTATCGACTAGAGATGACCAGGAGGACGAGGGACATGACGAAGGACATCATCATGCAGAGGAGACTCGCAGTGAACACTACTTACTACGCTACGCTTATCGATAAAGGTAGGTCACGTGGTGTAACGATAATACGTGCGCATGCCGACGCGTGTATGCATGCGTGCGTGTTAGGGTGCGCTCGTGTGTGCGTGTAAGGGTGCGCTCGTGTGTGCGTGTAAGGGTGCGCTCGTGTGTGCGTGTAAGGGTGCGCTCGTGTGTGCGTGTACGGGTGCGCTCGTGTGTGCGTGTAAGGGTGCGCTCGTGTGTGCGTGTAGGCGCATGCGTATAGGATTAGTCATGTATTTAACATAATTAACATATCTCTATTAAATTATATATATATATATATATATATTATATATATATATATATTATATATTTATAATATAAATTTCTTGACAAATTAAATATATATCTATATAATAATATCAGAATTTAGGTATGACCATTGTAAACGAAAAAATATATATATATATATATATATATATATATATATATTCATGGGTATTGTGTTGGTATTATAACCTGCAAGCATACATCATGATAATATTGATGATGATAATGGTGATAATGATGATGATGATGGTTATGTGATGATGATGGTTATGTGATGATGATGGTGTTGATGATGATGATGGTGATAATGATGATGATGATGATGATGGTGGTGGTGAAGAATATGATGACGATGGTGAAGAATATCGGTGTATTCGCACACAAATAATGCCATGTAGGTCCTTCGCTCATGTGGGGAGAAAATAATAATAATAAAGCAATGTATTTACTTAACACTATTTTCTGATACAAATTAGATAATAATAATACTTTGAGGATAAATTGAGACCTACATAACGAATATAGAAATAAGAGGTTAGATAATGTATAGATGGAAGAGATAAATGAAAAAGTATGATTTATAAATCGTCAGAGGGTTCTAACTGCAGAGTGTAAGGTGGTTCATATATGATCAGGTCCAATTCCATTGAATAGGACCGGAATTTCTAAAAATTCAATTTCAATTAGATTTCTAAAATCTTTAAAATATAAACAAGTTTTACTTGAGTTCCGGGAGTTAGGAGAGGAGAATTTTGATAACGAAGTGAATGACATTTGAATGTTGTATGTGAAAGAACAGAAGTAAACCCAGAAGAATATAATATAATGTATTAGTGTCTTAGTCAGCTTTCTGGAAAGTGATTTATTATGCTTTTAATTCTGAATAGGTGAAAGTTGGATGGTTTTATAATGGATAATATATGACTTTTAAAAGATAATTTGTTTTCACAGACAAATCCGTTTGGAAGAATGGGAGAGAGATATAATAATATTGTTTAGGGTAATATTTGTAAAAGAAGTACCTGAAGGTGTTATATATATTATTACAGAATATATTCTGTGGAGTAGTCTTTAAGGCAGTCATTGGCAGAATATTAGATATGAGCCATTGTTTTATATAGTTTGTACACTCTATTAATTCAGAGTTGATGATATTATGGGAATTATGGGGAAAAGGTACAAATCTGACTGTCATTAAATAAAATATGGTAATGTATATTCGGAAATTTTTTAATTAGATACGAAATATATAGTATATATACTATATATTTCGTATACTATAGTATATATATACCTAGAATTGATCCATTGGGAATACTATGGTTATATGTAATACAGGAGCGTGAAGATTTTTTTCATACTAGAGATGTTATGGTTTGTAAGATTGGAAATAAACTATTCTAATGTTAAGCCAGATATACCCATCATAGTAAGCCGCGAAATAATATAGTATGATCTAGTGTATCAACATAAAATGGAAGGTCAATTAGGATTAGCTTACTGTAATCTTTTCTATTTAAGGTAGAACATATGATGTCAGTAATACTGAGGAGATCTGTTTCAGTCGAATGATCCTCGAGAAAAGCGATTTGAAACGGGTCGAAAAAAACTATTTTTATTAATATGGGCATTAATATACATTATTTGGAGACAAATATTTCTGGTATTTTACTTACCAAGGGTTCATGCTAGATTGGGCGATAATTGCATACGAATTTAGGTAAAGGTTTGGTTTTTTAGAATAGAAGATATTATGGCAATCTTGAGGTAGGGTGAAACCTGGCCATAGATTAGTGCATTAGATATAATATCAAATAATATAGGAAAAATAAGGATGAAAGTTTGGTATATAATGGGATAGGTCAGTTGGAGGTACTGTGAGTTTTATGAGTATACTCATATACCTATAGCTATATACCTATAGCTATAGGTATACCTATAGACATCTCATACCTATATCGTATACACGCAGATATTATCATTGCCGTTATGATATTGCATAATGTATTCGATCACGAGTTGTACGCTTGCAGGTGTAACGTGGTTCAAAGGTCATCAATTACATAATAATAATAATCTCGTTTAATCAAATAATATATCGATAATACAGGTAAACAGTGAATATATATTACATATAACTAAAGGGTCATAATCAATGCTCATACGTTTATATGTTACTCTATCGAAATTTATAATGTAGCATACTTACAAGGTTTAAAGTCAAATATATATCCTACTATCCTATTAGTAGTAGTAGTAGTAGTAGTAGTAGTAGTAGTAGTAGTAGTAGTAGTAGTAGTAGTAGTAGTAGTAGTAGTAGTAGTAGTAGTAGTAGTAGTAGTAGTAGTAGTAGTAGTAGTAGTAGTAGTAGTAGTAGTAGTAGTAGTAGTAGTAGTAGTAGTAGTAGTAGTAGTAGTAGTAGTAGTAGTAGTAGTAGTAGTAGTAGTAGTAGTAGTAGTAGTAGTAGTAGTAGTAGTAGTAGTAGTAGTAGTAGTAGTAGTAGTAGTAGTAGTAGTAGTAGTAGTAGTAGTAGTAGTAGTAGTAGTAGTAGTAGTAGTAGTAGTAGTAGTAGTAGTAGTAGTAGTAGTAGTAGTAGTAGTAGTAGTAGTAGTAGTAGTAGTAGTAGTAGTAGTAGTAGTAGTAGTAGTAGTAGTAGTAGTAGTAGTAGTAGTAGTAGTAGTAGTAGTAGTAGTAGTAGTAGTAGTAGTAGTAGTAGTAGTAGTAGTAGTAGTAGTAGTAGTAGTAGTAGTAGTAGTAGTAGTAGTAGTAGTAGTAGTAGTAGTAGTAGTAGTAGTAGTAGTAGTAGTAGTAGTAGTAGTAGTAGTAGTAGTAGTAGTAGTAGTAGTAGTAGTAGTAGTAGTAGTAGTAGTAGTAGTAGTAGTAGTAGTAGTAGTAGTAGTAGTAGTAGTAGTAGTAGTAGTAGTAGTAGTAGTAGTAGTAGTAGTAGTAGTAGTAGTAGTAGTAGTAGTAGTAGTAGTAGTAGTAGTAGTAGTAGTAGTAGTAGTAGTAGTAGTAGTAGTAGTAGTAGTAGTAGTAGTAGTAGTAATAGTAGTATTCTATAGTATAGTAGGAGTAATGGTAGTATTAGTAATATTATATATATTTATAGATATATAGTTTATGTATTCAATAGAAAATAAATAACAAGTAATACAGTAAGATACGATAAAAGAAAATACTGAAATAAATAAGTGATTGAATTAGCATTGAATTACGCTAGCTGTCATGACGTCATCAATGATGGGTGGCTGAAGTAGGCAACGGCTATAATCAACCATCATGCGACTAATGCGACTGCATATAGCAGGGTTTCGGACTCATGTAGGGTTACTGATATTAAAAGGGTTACTGGTCAGACCCTATTAGTCTGGTGACGTCTGGTGACATCTCCTGAGTTCAATATCAGAAACAAAAATATGAAGATCCATAAATAATTAAATTAGATAGATAAAATAAGGCTAATATAATAAAACAATAATGTGAATATTTATATATAAAAAAGTATTATCTGAAAGATTAACTAAGGTAAGGTATGTATAGCGCGTAATTTTAAACATGATACATGCCGAAGAGCTACACAATATTGCGCTACCTTCAAACGGCTAAGTTACGCTAAGATAATGTTCTAGTCTTAGTTAGTTCGTAGTTGTGTATACACAGCTGTAGCTCACAATAAACAGCCTGCAACACGGGGAGAACAGCCTGTATTGCGTAGACTTTTTTGTAAAAGAAAAGGGGAAAATCAACTTTAAATGTAAGAATCCGTAATGTTTTTGTACTAATATGTATCCCTTGCACACAATCAATGAATCATTGTTAACAACCCAAAAAGACCCAGGTTGTATTTTGAAGCATTACGGCAAATAAAGAAATAAAATGAAAATTTAATCTTAAATTAAAAAAACTAAATGATTCAAATAAATTATTTATATTCTATTCTATTCTATTCTATATATGCGTAGACAGCCCCCGTATGACGTAATCGGGCTACTGATCACCGGATGCGGACATATTACGTAACGTTGAGTACTGGCGATACCCATAGCGAGCGCATGCGTGACATCCAGGACACTTGTTCACGTGATATAAGGTGACACGTGTTCTGGGTCACGTGATTCATTATACGTGCTGAACTATGACCTATATCAACAGTACGTATAGATCGTCATATATATTATATATATATATATATACATGATGATATTGATAAATTAATCACCCGACTGTTCGATATCCTATATGATATATATATATATATATATATATATATATATATATATTTATATATATATATATAAATATATATCATATATATATACATATATGTTTGAGACATTGTGCTTATACAACTCGAGTGATGCCCTCATGTTATATACATGTCCTTCATGTCACGTGACATCCGATGTACATGTATAAGATACCGGTACTATTATTAAGTTATCCTATACACTTTAGATATCATTTGATTAACAATAATCATTAGGATGCAGTAGATAGAAAAGATAATATTCAGACGATCTGAATTATCTCTGGTGACTATGTGATAACATGATGTAATAACTATATTATCTAACATTATAGTTATATTTATGTACATATACATATGAACCGATATTTACGCGATTAAAAATGTACGATATTTAAGTATATCGGTAGTTTAACAATAGTTGTCTAGTATTTATAAAAGTACGCGAATCATTATTAGGTTCGTTAATATGGTAAATAATGTTTCTATTATATCATAATCTATATTATGTTTAATGTTATTTACTGATTATATTAATTTAGTTCCCTCTGCCTAGATTAACTTATTTATTTTCTGTGTTCATTATAAAATTATTAACATTCTATTATTATCAATATTATTTGAATTTATGTTATTTAAATTGGAATATGTAATCTAAAATTGATTTTCTATGCGGTATATTATTGTGTGATTTACTATTATTGTCAATATACGAATCATATCTACGTATTTATATGTGTTGTTCGTCGCCTTCAATAACTCCTATCGTTCTTCTATTATTCGCTAGTAGTGGCGCTGCAACAGGGGGAAGGGGGGATATGTCCCCCCCCCCTCACTTTAAAATCTATGGGGACCTCCTATGTATTGGTCCCCCCCCCCCACATTTACCACAAAATGTATTTTGATTGGTTGGTCCCCTACATACAAAATCGTTCCAGCGCCCCTATATGCTAGTAGGCTATATTGTTGTTTTGTTTCCCATAATAATTATTGTTTCCTATACCGTATACGGTATATATATATATATATATATATATATATATATATATATATATACGGTATTAACGTATATATATATATATATACGGTAAACTTTAGTTATATAAAATATTGGTGAATCTAAATAAGTAGTAGGTTGTTATGTAGGCAGTACATTGTACAGTACCGGGACGACTTACCTCAGTGTTATTGTAAGTCTTCAGAAAATGTGTTTCTCGCGCCCTAAACTTATAACGGGTTGTTATATGTATATACTTAACGACATATTCACACATGTTAGTTACATATAATATCCTACTAAACAACCAGAATGTGATAGTATAGGAGGAAACCTTCCATACGAGTTGACTACATATATCTGACCTATGATATATCTCGATGTATAATATATCAATATATCTAATAACGATGATGTTTAAACATAAACTATAGTGTTCGACATGTTACGCTATCGTTTACCTTTACTACATCATTCATGTACTCCTATTGATATTTATCAATGTCGAAGAATTTCCTTGATATTATTTTATTTTATTTTCTAATGAAATTAATTATAATCAATTTCTAAAATTGAAATATTACATTACTGTTGATAGCAATTCGTGGGGATATAGGGATGTATTATGGGTAAGAGTGCATACAATGCATAGAGAAATTTGTTGAGAACTATGGTTTATACTATAGTTTAAAGTATACTTTCTTTATTAAGTAAAATGTAATTATTTTATTCATTTATCACAATCCAGATTTTAATAATATTACTAATATGATTATAGCGATAACATTAATTAAATATGTTTTATTATCGACTCTCGTTAACAGTTGTTGTTATCGACTCTCGTTGCGATTATATAACCGAATAGAGCTCACACACGCTTACACACACGCGCACACACATGCACACACACGCGCACGCATGCTTACACACACGCGTACACACACGCGGTCTTAATATCGATGTGCGCGAGTGTTACCTGCGGTCTTGCCGTTTATTCAGTAACCTATTTAATACCCTCATATACCCTCATATAGTTTACAATATTCATTTTGTTTATTAAATATATTTGTAACTTATTATTCATACTAATTTTGATAAATGTTAATTATCTTGTTAATTATCTTGTTAATTATCTTATTAATTATCCTTAGTGTTGATTCGGCACTAAAGTACAGATTTATGTTTACTTTTGGTTTACTTTTGTATACTTTTACCCATAGGCATACCAATGTTTCACCTTTTTGCGACTACTCTTTTGTTTCATGACATGTTTCTATTACCCGACATAAAAAAGTGATGTATATAACCATTTATTAAACAATTATTATACGATAATACTAATCGTGAATTACCATTACATAATACATATTTTTGTTGTTTAATAATTGGTCGATTACCCTTTAAAATGCATTTGCAAGTAACGACACATATGTTAAGACTAGTGATGTAAATGATGCCGAGATTTTTGATGCCGAGCCGAGACTTTAATTTACGGAAAAATACGAGCCCGAGCCGAGGTGAGACTCTAGCCAAACGAGCCCGAGCCAAGTTGAGACTTTAGGTAACTGAGACTGAGACTGCATCGATGCTTTATATGTGAGCATCATTTACATCACTAGTTAAGAGTCTTAACTTAAGACCCACTGATGTATAGCTTCGAGTGCAGGTGCACTTAAAGCTTTAACACTACATCTAGCCGGATAGTTGTATCCAGTGAATCTAATACTATTCTTATGTCACTGAAGTCTGTGTTCAATATCTACTGCTTATGTTAGGTGCCTACAATCTATATTTACATTTCTGCTTTGCTGAATGTGTTACGGTAAGCTCTACTCAGATTGTAAACCCTATATCTCATAATAATAATATATGCATGTATATATATACGTATATATATATATATATATATATGATTTATTAAACACGTGTAGATTATGAGTCGTATCCACATTTATAGTAATGAAAAAGTAATTTATATACACACACACATATATATATATATCAAAGGACTTAAAGGCCAATCTGGTATAATGCTATTAGATATTGATTACGTAACACAACTGACGTAATAGGTCACGTGACCGACTTATTAGTTTTTAATATTCTCACGTTTATGTATGACGTAATGTTGACGCGCCCGTAGTGAGATGCAAGGACCACCCACCACGTGTGTATATTAGATGTATGGCGCCCGAGTATAAACGATTACACATGTAACACGCATTATATAAATGTATATAATGCAAACACACACGCACACACACGCACACACGTCGTGCAATGCTCTATTTGTATGATAATCTTCAGATGTAATGCTACACTGTTAAAAATGATGGTTTTCTAGACTGATATTTACTGCAGAAAACCATCGAAATGGTATTTAAAATAAATATTTATTTAAACCCCTCTAAATGGTATTCTGTGAAACCGACTGTATAAAACCTTCTAAATGGTATTCTAAATTTCTACGGTGGAAAACCATATAAATGGTATTCTTAATTTCAAGTTTGAAAACCATATAAATGGTATTCTACATATCTACTGCAGAAAACCATATAAATGGTATTCTTAATTTCTACTGTGGAAAACCCTCTAAATGGTATTCTTAATTTCTACTGCAGAAAACCATCTAAATGGTATTCTTAATTTCTACTGCAGAAAACCATATAAATGGTATTCTTAATTTCTACTGAAGAAAACCCTCTAAATGGTATTCTTAATTTCTACTGTGGAAAACCCTCTAAATGGTATTCTTAATTTATACTTTGGAAGACCCTCTAAATGTTATTCTTAATTTCTACTGCAGAAAACCATATAAATGGTATTCTTAATTTCTACAGTGTAAAACCATCTAAATGGTATTCTTAAATCCGATAATAGAAAACCCTTAATATGGTATTCTAAAAATGTCACTGCAGAAAACCATCAAAAGGGTTCTATTATAAGCACACCTTAAATACCATTTATTTTACTGCAGAAAACTATTTACTTATAACAGTGTACGAACTAGCTAAAATGCGTCACTAATGTTTAGGTTTTAATTACATCATATATATATATATAAGCATATTGTTGTTATTGTTATTGTTATTTTTATTTGGTGGAGTCCTTTCATCGCATCCAGGAACTTTTATGAAGTTTTTCACTTATAACCATATATGGCTCTAATTTCCCTTCGAAGTCGCTCTCATGTTAAGGTATCCATGGTTTTAACGAGAGCCGATCATTTATTTATACACAATTATATAAGATCACTTCTAAATAATATTTTAAGACCCATTTTATAAAATTAATTAATGGTCCGGACGAGGCTCGAACCCGTATCCTACTGCTTGTGTGTCTGACGCCTTAGCCAATAAGCCACGCAGACAGTTAATATATATATATATATATACATATTGTTATTATTGTTATTGTTTTTTTATTTGGTGGAGTCCTTTCATCCCATCCAGGAACTTAGATGAAGTTTTTCACTTATAACCATATATGGCTCTAATGTCCCTTCGAATACGCTCTCATGTTAAGGCGTTCATGGGTTTAACGAGAGCCGATCATTTATTTATACATAGTTATATAAGATCACTACTAAATAATATTTTAAGACCCATTTTATAAAATTAAGTAATGGTCCGGACGAGGCTCGAACACATGTCCTACTGCTTGTGTGTCTGACGCCTTAGCCACTGAGCCACACAGTCAGTATATACATATATATTGATTGATTGATTGCAAGTTTATTTAAACACTTAAATAAATCATAAATGAATTCTCAAAAGTTTATATATAGAATACAAATAATAAAGTATACTTTATATACCTATAGGTAAAATAATAAATACCATTAATAATAATAAAATAAAATAGAATAAACCGTACGGAAATTTATAAATAAAATAATAATGACAAATAATATTAGTATTACAGGTTACCATCTGATATCAATTGTTGTATATATTTCATAAATGTTATATGCGATTTTATGGATCTAATATAGGGTAGGAGTGAATTCCATAGTTTTGACTAATATAACTCAGTGCCCGAGTATTCATAGTAAGAGATACAGTACTTGATTTTCGTATTTTTCTAATTCTAAATAGATGCTGATTTGAAGATTTAGTTATGGCAGTAATATGAGGAATTAAGGAAAGAGTAGAATCAAAAAGTACACCTAAGTTGGATGAAGTAGGAGAAGGAGATATTACAATGTTATCAATAAGAAAAGGAGGGAAGTAAGTTGGTGATGGAGAAATATTCAACAATGTAGTTTTGGAGGTATTAAGGAGAAGATTATTAGAAATAAGACATTCTTTAATATTATTAGCACAATTGGAGAGTTGCTTATTGAGACCAGGTGATGAATTAGTTGGAGGAATCATATATAGTTGTATGTCATCTGCATATAGATGGTAATAGATATTTAGATATTTAGATATTTAAATATTATGGATGGTAGTGGATATAAATAAATAGAGAAAACTGAAGGACGAGTACTGCTCCCTGGAGAACACCATATTCCATAGGAGAAGGGGAAGAATATATGTACACATAGTTTTATACATATATTGACATTTTTATTTATTACAATATTATAAGAAACCACGATCAAAGTGTTTCATTTCTGGTTGTACCATATAAGGATATATTACGAGTAATGATATATCATTACTATAGTCAACAATGCAGCACTGCATATCTGTCTATATTATCTGTATCGTATGACGTAACAGTATGAATGCTATTGGCATTACACGAAACCTAGGGAGTATGGTAATACGCCACCAGCACTATTCATACTTTGATAATATTCTTTATTTATGCAATTTATGGAAACCTAATTTCACGATTAATAATTTCACATCATAAATTATCCGAATTAATTTGTTTTGAATATTTCCAAATTAGATGACATTAAATTTGTTTGTAATGACACGAAAACAAATACTACCATAAATAATAGTTAATCATTGGCTGCTGCCGAACACATCATACAAGCTTAATAGGGTTACTAATTACATACAATAACAATATATTAACTATATTAATTTTTGTAAATTAGATAAGAAAATGTTACTTACTTAATTGAACATATAAAATAATAATGATGAATATCTGTATCTATTTGTATTCGTCCTGAATATAATATTATGTCAATTTATCTTCGATTGCAAATATATGTTTTCATAATAATAATGATCATATATATATATATATATATATATTTCATTAATTCTTTAAATAAATTAAAATATTTACCCGTACTAATGTATCCTTATCCATATTAGTAGATACCAATATTACATACCTATATTGATAACTTAACTATAACATTAATCACGTTTTATATCATGCAATTACATAACATTTATTATCTAATGAATATACTAAATGTGTTATTACTCACAAGACTGAACATTATTAACTACGTATATTTCTAATAATATATGGTATTGCTAACATGAATGCACATGCATTTATTTCTTCCATCTGATTAATTAAAATAATGAGATTTGTCATTTGATAAATGTATTTCCTCGAAGAATATAAATAATCATAATAATAATATTATTGTAATCTGCAATCCGTATGCTAATAAGGTGTGTGGATTATGTTTATTAATATTTAATGATAATATTACTTTAATAAATTATTTGTTAATTAATCTTAGATTTGCTGATATAGTATAGTATAGGATATGATATGTTATATTATATATAACTTATATATATATATATATATATAGGTATTTATATACTATAATATCTTTCACTGCAACTTGTTTAGGTGAATTTTATTCGACTGTAATAATAATATCACTAACGATAAGAATTATTTTCTTATTAGTATATCATAAATTAGATTTAGTAGTTACACCAAGGTATCATATTGTATCTAAATGTACTTTAGTTTAACCTTTAATAAATAGATATAAAAATATCATAATGATAGTTTACTAATAAGTTATCTTCCTCTAAACTAATAATTTCTTATAGATATTAATTATACACATTTATTTTAATAATTTTAATAATAGTAATAATAATTTTCTCAATATAATACCTAATTAAATTCATTAAATTCCCTTTTGAAATTAAACCTTAATATCTATGCTCAAATTGGGGATACATATTATAAATTATGACATATTAAGCCATGGTTTAATAATTCTACATCATATTCAAAAAAGGTCAACTAGAAAATTTTACATTTATTTTAATTTATTTTAAAAAGTCTTGTATTACTAACTATATTTGATATGTAAACAATTAGCTATATCAATAAATGGATATAGAATACAAATTCCATTTGATAATGAGCGCAATATTAAAGATATTATAATACAAATAATATATTTTCTTGTGGAAATGATTCAAGGAAATTTTACTTTATTACTAGAAAACTTCTGGGTAATGAATCAACTTAAATTATCTTATGTTTTGATAAATAGGTAGGTATCCTATGTTCCTTATTTATTGATAATTGTGATTCTAAATTTATTAATATTTGTAATAAAATTAATAATATTGTTTTAAATGAGGATATTAGTTATGTCTCAATATCAATATAATATGTTGTACATTTATCTTTCATTCTTTATAACATTTCTATTTTTTATTTGTCGATATTATTCCTCCGTCTGCAGACAGGCCCATGGGCCTTATGAGTCTAGTTAATACCATTACTATAGTATACTATCTTCCCTGAAATTATAATGTATTCACTAAATCACTGTAAAATTAAGAAATTATTTAAATCACATATGATATATCTGATAAGTTTCATATGTTTTATATCCTATGTGACAAAGCCTATGTCACATAGGCTATGCCCACTCATTAAAAGAAAATCTCTTGGTTTTAAAGATTTTAGATGTATATCCATGCTCCTATTATTATATATTAACTTTTGAAAGCGATATTTCTTAAATCGATCTTTAATTATTCTTATATCTTAAAATTGATAATCATTAGTGAATAATTTAAATTTATCTCCCCTCATACCCTTTATTACATTGTTCAGTAGGTCTATGTTATTGCCCTCTCCGCTTATCTAAATATGTCCTGTCCACATATGTCTTCTGACATTGTCGGCCAATCCTCATAATATTGTATTATATACATATATATGCATATATAAAATGATAGCATATACTTTTCATATTATTGTAATTTATACTGTAGCTTATCAATATAAGATATTAATATTTTTTACTAATATTGTAATTATCTCGATAAGAATAATGAGGATTCTATAGAAGCCTCATTAATTATATATAATAATCTATAAACGCATAAATCTGATATTATTATTAATAATAATAATAATAATATTGATCACGTATGATGTTTGTTTACTTCTTAACTTGATTGACATGTGCGATATCAACAGGCGTTACGGCGGTCGCTGGGTAGTTATATTCCCGGAAGTAGGTCACCAGCGACCACTAGAGGTCATATCGTATTCATAACAATAGCGATATGGCTATACCGGTTCGTTAAGGCGATATTTCAACTGGCGGCTGGAATCATAACTATATTGACGGCTTCATGGACACTTTTTTTACGTCACTAAGCTAATAACGACATTAACTCTATCAACTTCCGCTGCGTGACTCTCCTGTATCGCCCCTCCCTATCTTCCTCTCTCCCTCCCTCCCTCCCTCCACATTCTCCGTAACAGTCTCCTATAACGAAAATCTGAATACAAATGTTATATTTAATCAATATCTGCCAACAAATCATGTGGGTGTTCATTATCAGTGGGGAATACACGTGCGTCAATATATGTCGTATACATATCAATCTATCGTTACTGATGTACGAACGATGGTCTGCTAAATAGTTGATATCATATCTATTATCCTAGCATAATATATGAACGTTATTATAAACATATACTCTAGGTATATCTACAGTACCTTGACGCGGTTTTACTGTAGCGCGATACAGTAAACATGTGACATGCGCGTTGTGTGCGTTACCGGAACTAGGTGATAGATCACGTGTGAGGTAACCATTACCTCGTGTGACGTCATGCATAGTGATATCGTATACTGGTATATAGTATAGAGGACTCCGTGTCGTAATAATAAGCTTTAATGTTACAACTTATTATTGAATTGTTTATATGCTGTATTGTGTGAAGTTTTATTCTATAAATATAATAACGATAATAATAAATGTAATGATATTGATACTACTATTATTATAAAAATATAACTCACACATATAATATATATGACACATATATATATATATATATATATATATATATATATATATATATATAATACGTATATATTTACATAATATAATTATCTTGCACATTTAATAAAAACGCTCACATTTATTCTTGAGCTTCTATAATATTACATAATATTACATAATATTACATAATATTACCAAACCGGGCTTTGCTATTACATACTATTACATAAACGTTACATAAATATTACATAATATATTCTTATACGTGTGTTATCTTATGTGATATGATGTAATCTGAATCAAGTACATTAGTATACGTTTTAATACATTTGTTATAGTTTTCCATGGAGATTATATCATGCTTGGAGATTATGTAACATTGTGTTCTTTATAAATATATATATATAAATATATATATATATATATATATTACTTGATTGTAACGTGTGTATTGCGTAATAGAGGCTGTGTATTACCATTGTTAACATTGTATACGTTGTATAAATAGTATACTATATATACATTGTATAGATAGCATATATTGTATACTATACTATATATAGTAGGCTATCACTTGTATTCCCAATTTATTATCACGTAAGTAAGTTACTATGTATAACTACGAATTTTCAATAGTTATAGGATGATATACGATATTTAGCTGAAAAGGTATTAAATTACCATATTAATATCATAATTAAACATAGAACTTGTGTTCTACTAACATATTTACCCCTCAACCCACCTCACAACCCACCCCTCAACCCTCCCCACAACCCTCCCCTAAACCCTCCGCCGGAACTATGTATCCCCGACGTAGAAATGCGAGTTACTGCGGATCCCCATTATAAAACACTCACTTTAAATAACAGTTATTTAAAACATGTCGGCCACAACTTATATAACAGCCTTCCCTTGACTATTGTTTACTATAGTAGTTCCCATGGGTTAGTAAAATCATACCGCGTACTTGAGAAGTCTCCCTAAAGCTTAAATTTACTTTAATTTTATAATTTATTTAAATGTAATTGTTAGTTCACTTTCGGACTAAAAACTTGGCCAACAGTGTGCGCCTGTTCCACTCTAAAGTAAGATTGCATTTAATTCAATATATATTATATAATAGTACTATATATATGAATATATATAGTGAATTAATTTTTAAACAGTGTTAATATTGTGTTTTTTATTCGCGCCGCGATCCGTAACAGTACGCATATACGATGACTCATCACACACGCACACACGCACGCACGCACGCACACACACGCACACGAGAATGTTCAGTACCCAGAATGCACCACACAGACAACGTGAAAGTACGAGACGACACAGGAGCGCTGATCTACGTGGTGGCAGTGATCCTTATCTACGGTCTCAGTATCCTCATGATGATAGCATCCTACACACGCAAGAATGCCGCTGACGATAGGATGAATAGGTACTTCAAAGTTAGTCTCCGACGGGGTAATCAGCGTTAAATGTCAGCGATGTTAACAAGCATTATACGTACACGTACATTGTACGTACAACAACATACGGCATACGTCGTACATTGTACGTCATACAAACTCACGTACATATATATATATATATTCTGACCTTATAAATAATGTACTACACTACAGCTCGACACAAATGTTATGTTATATAATGTGACACGATACATACGCTACTGTTAACTGTGATTATAATGATAATATATCCACGAACTTAATAACAAATATTTTACAAAGCAATGGTATACCTTATATATAATACTTCCTAACTAAGCGAGGTAATTGATGTTGATCCGTCTGCAACATCACTGACATATATTTAGGTATGACACGATTGTCATACAACAATGTATTTATTGTTCTTTTAAAATATGTACAATGTAAGTTAGCTTTTACTCACCTTATATATATGTATAGAATTTAAAACCAAACTATCCTAATAATTTGTTATATATATTAGTAATGAACATTTAGTTTTCGTCATATAAATAATAATTTAAAATAAATTTGTTACATTTCAAAAGTCTATAGTTAAATACGATTTTACATTAAAACAATACATTTATCCGAAAATTGACCTTATATAGGTGGCGCTGTTCATGTTTGTTATTCCAAATTGAATTACCAGATTTCTCGCGAGTGTGATATTTTTTCTTAGAACAATATTTATTAGTAAAAGAATTCACCGATATTTGTATTTATATTGAAATTTTACATTTATCACTCGTTGGCGATTCTAAACTAATGATCGAGCTATAAGTGTGTGTATCTCTTAATTCAATAGTTAACTTATTCCTACTTTATTTATAAGTATGTTATAAGTACGAATACATCATATAATAATAGTATAATACTATAGTACACTACTAAATCACCAATATCCTAGAGAAATCTTCATTCACTATTTTATATAGATTTAGTTCCACAAATAATTATACTCTTTCTCTATAATCAACCTATTTTGCTATGCTCAATTATACTCTCACTTCCCTTTAATGAACAGGCTTCACGAAATACTCAACACTCATTATCAGTCACACATATTATCTTTATTCTCATCTGAACTTTCTGTCAAGAAACTTTCTCTCCGAAAAGTTAACTTGATTGTAACGTTGCCTCTTTCACAAACAACTGTATGCAGCAGAAGCAACATCAGTAATAACAGAAGTAGATGTAGCAGCATCAGTAGAATTATAAGTATTAGTAGAGAAACTGTTAGGTGATGTAACTAAAGTAGCTGGTTATATGGTACACTTTAAAGCTGTTGTAAATAAATCATAAAATAAGTCTTTTAAGGTCAACTTAATTCTTGTAGTCGAATAATCAAAAACTATATAAAACTATTACTAATTTCTCTCTGGAATAAATCTATAAATAATATTCTCTTTGAATATCACCTTTGCTTAACCATCTACACTAGTATTGATTGCACCGTTTCCTTCCCATTATCCAATTGATTCATCGTTAATAATAGATACATGCAGACTTTTTAAATTATAATTAGGTATACCTAATCTACATATTCTATAACTTAAATATATTAATCTCCAATATATCTTCAACCAGTTGATCAATATACATCTTAGCTGGGCGTCCACGTGACCGTTGGCCGTGTTGAGGTAGATAGAGTAATACAGTGCTTGCCAGTTCGTTATCGGCTCTCCAACAATGTCCTGCGAAGCGCATACGTTGTTTTCGAATAGTTTCCGTGACCATTGGGATTCTTTTATACAACTCCTTGTTTGTTATATGTTCTTTCCATGCTTTTTTTATCGCAGCTCTAAGCATTCTGGTGTATGATCCATTTAGTCGATTTTCAAGAGTCTTTGTTAGTATCCATGTTGTCGCTCCATATGTTAAAACAGATTCTCTTGTAGAAGTTTCTCTTGAACTTTTCCGATAGTTTTGATTTCCATATTTTCGTCATGCTGGTTATTGCTCCCCAGGCATTTGCGATTCTCACATCGATATTGTGCGAAGTTGATCCGATAAAGCTACCCAAGTAGTTAAAGTCTTTCACTTTTTTAAGTGTCGTACCTTCACTGTTAGTTAATACGTGATCCTCTTTTTGGTTGAAAGACATGTATTCTGTTTTGCCGCAGTTGATTTTCAATCCTATATCATTTGCCTTCTCTTCGATTTGATTCAAGAGTTGTTTGATATTTTCCATTGAGTCAGCTGTGATAGCAATATCATCTGCATAATCAGTTTCGGTGATGTAAGTTGCTGAATGCTCCGACTTCGTCTTTTCTTAAGTGTGAAACCAAAATTTGAGCTACAATCTATAGATGATTTTAGGACATAATCTAAACAAATTATGAACAGGAATGGTGCTATCGTATCGCCTTGTAAAACGCCTGTTGTTATATCAAAGAATTGTGTATCGCCATCTGGAGATCGAACCATAGAGCGGGTATTCATGTACAACATCATTATAGCGTTGACTTTTTCAGCTGGTATTCCGTAGCTTTTTAAGATGTGCTTCATGTTCTTTCTTTCTATCGAATGCTTTTGAGAAATCGACGAATAATAGTACTGCTGGAAGATTGTGCGACTTTACTCCTTCAAGTAATCGACGTATCGTTAAAATTTGGGCGGATGTAGATCTTTTTGTTCGGAAGCCATTTTGGTTTTTTCATAATAATGGATATTTGTGGTCTTATCCTATTCAGCAGCATTAAATTGTAAATTTTTGCTGCTATTGGTGTCAACGTAAACCCCCTACAATTTGTTGGTGAAGCAAGATCACCTTTTTAGGGAAAGGTATCAGGCAGATTTCTATCCATCTTTTAATTGTTTCTTGAGAGTAAACTCGATTGCAGCATTCAAGTATAAATTCTTGCATTTCTGGTATTTTCCAGATTTCAGCTGGAATTTCGTCCAAGCCTACAGCTTTACCATTTTGTATTCTTTTGGTGGCTTTCAGTAGTTCATCTGAGGTAAAGAGTCATCTTTTAATATCTAGGTCTTGTTCATTTTAGTCTAAGGTGATATTTCTTGTGGATATTATTTTCTTGCCTAGAAGCTCTTTAAAGTGGTTGTGCCATAACATTTTTCATTAACCAATCAAATTCGGGTCTTAATCTTAATATATTATTTACTACATGTATAGTTTACTACACCCTTCCAGTATTGTCTCAACATATACTAACATACAGTATATGTGTTAACCTCAACTAACATACAGTATCTATGTTAACATCTAATAACATACAGTATATGTGTTAACATCAACTAACACCCATGTCTAACGTCTGTGTCGTTCGTCATTATTTTCAGACAACTTTCCCAACATTTTGTAACAATACTAATGCAGTCTAAAAATAGATTACTGCGGTTCGTTATTCAGGAAAGTCTCCTACATCGACTATAGAAAGACGGCTATGATCATTGTACCCTGAATATCATAATAATAATAAATACAAATTCTCTCTCGTATCCTGTTTATTTCTTTCTCTCTTTATCCCTTTCTCTCTCTCATTTCTTCCTCTCCCACACTTTTGACATATAAATCTCTTATAAATATTGGACTAAAATTTTTGGAAATATCATAAAAATGAATGATATA
This sequence comes from Osedax fenrisi, assembly GCA_964019155.1. Lineage (NCBI taxonomy): Eukaryota > Metazoa > Annelida > Polychaeta > Sabellida > Siboglinidae > Osedax > Osedax fenrisi. Next base: position 75,147,404 of record OZ025239.1, read on the forward strand.
TATTGCCGTTGTCATGAACGTTAATGTTTAACGATCGGCTTATCATACACTTTTACTTAAGTATACATACAAATCAAAGAATTCCACACCAGATGAATAAGTAGTTTACCCAGTGCGTACACATAGTCTACCTAGCGAGTACACGTAGTCTACCTATCGCATACACAATGTCTACCTAGCGCGTACATAATGTCTACCTAACGCGTACACAATGTCTACCTAGTGCGTACACATAGTCTACCTAGTGCGTACATAATGTCTACACAATACACCCACCCGATAGGACATGGCGATAGTGAGGAAGCGAGCCCAGATGGAGGTGATCACGTCGGCGGCTAAGAAGGTGACCACTAGAGCGGAACCGATGAACAACACCGGAGAACAGCGCCACCTAGATGTATCTCGCCACGACGACGACGACGACTTCAGGGTGGACACCGGTGGATCACTTTCACCGTCGCCCCTGACAACCGCCCTGCGACCGGAATCGTCCGAGAATGTGGTGTTCAACTTCGAGTGCGTCGATATGATAGCCACGTATTCGCACCTCGAAGAGGTCACGCCCACTTTCGATATCGACTCCAGAGTGATAACGATAGTCTGAACAATAACCACGCCCATCCCCGTATTACGTAATATATTACGGTATACCGTAGATTTGTATTATACGGTAAACAATACATCTATTTGTACACATAGTAATATATATATATATATATATATATATATATTTGTTACTAAACGGTATCCACACGAATTTGCGAATATCTAATATGTTTGACCACGCCTATTGTTCGCGAACATTCGCAGAGATTCGCACGGACATTCGCTATCGTGGCCTCACCTCACCTGTATTTCACTTCACATATTTCAGTAATTTCTCAATTTTATATCGCATTTTGTAAGTTATATAAAGATTATCATTAATGTTTAACCTATATTAATATGATATAATAAATGCATACATGCATACATACATACGTATTACTTGATATGGTTATGCACACGTTACATATTTCATAGTTTTTATATATCGTAAACATGAATTATAGCATATTTTAATAAACAATAAACATCCTATATATATATATTATTTGAACTATAATATAATAATATAATATTAATTTTTTTTGCAGTAATAATAATAATTCATAATGGTATACCATTATTATACCACTATTATATATACAATCAGTCTTGTATGTAATGTAATATTGTCACAACAGTAATGTTACCTTGCTATAGATTTATATATATATATATATATATATATATATATATATATATATATATATATATATATAGATAAATGTATATGTATACATCTAATATATTGATATTTTATAAAATAATACTACAGACATAGGAACACTCATTTTCATACACACATACCTTACATACATAGACATACCTGATGTATAAAACAAAACAAAATAAATATTATACTTTGTGGTGTTCTTTAACTCCGTAGGTACGTGTGTGTACCCGTGTGTAACTCATACATTATTATCATACATGTATTATTTGTCCTAATCTTTATGAATTGTTTCATATAGTTTTGATTAGTTAATCAATAAACTGTTTATTATGTATTTATTTAGTATTACAATTTGTCTAATCTAATGCGGAAGTAACACATATTTCAAATAAATTAAACTATACTATTTTGAAAGTAGTTGGAACATAAATGTATTTATATAGATAATAGAATAACTTTAAAACAAACATATAAAATAACCTAAACTAGCTGGCTTACATCGAACACTCAGCAAAACGAAATAGTTTTGAGACAAGATAAAAGCATTAATGCATTACTAATTATTAAGAGAGACACATATATCATCACAATAAGTCATTATTAATAACCATAATCCCTTAGCGAAATAATATTATCATAATCCCAATAATATCACCATATAATTACTATTCTAAAATATAAAATGAAATTACTTTATAAAATTGTTGACGACTTACTAAAAAGGAAAACTAAATCTGACTGTAACAGAGATATATCAGTATATATCAGATATAACAGTATACTGTTAATTATTCACTATTTTTCATTAACAAAATATAATGCATTTACATATAGAAAGTCATACATCATATAATCTTCTAAAAATCAAAAACAAATTAAACGAACTTTACACCGTCGATTATATCAAATCCCATACCTAATATAACTCCAGAATATATTAAACAACTGATAATATCAACTCATTTTAAAACCTGTTTACACAGTTACAATATAACACTTTACTAAATAAATAGGAACCAATGTATATATACATTGTTTAACTTTCTTATACTTACCATTACAATATGCCAATTTCCAACAGACATTAAAGATGTCAATCATTACACTAATACTAAAGAACCACTACCTGACAAATAACTCGTATATGTCATCAGTGATAAGTTATCACTGATGACTCATAATTATATATATATATATATATATAAATAATTATAAAAAAAAATTAAAAATTAAAAAGTTTAAACCCTTTATAAAATAGATATTATCCCTATCTTTTAAATGTAAACTCGCGAAGGCGCGCATTCTAAAATGGTTATTAACTCTTTAAAACCCAGGCTCTATAACCATCTTGACTCCAAAAAAAAGCCAAACATCTCGGACTGTCGCATAATTTATTATCACATATAATAAATTCAATAATTCAGAAGATGATTTATATAAATGAAAATGCATAAATATATGATAATATGTTTTATTTATTATAGGATTCAAAAAAAATATCTATAGTTTTTGAGAATTGTCATGTAATACAAATGTATATGTAATAAATAACAAAAAATATTATTAATTAAATAGTTATAAATTATAAATGTAAATTCTACACAGTTAAAAAAATCCGATTCCTATTTATGTTTTTATCGTTTTCTGAGTGTCTTAAATTAATCAGAATCGGTTTTTAATCTATTCCTAAAATTCAAGTTTAGGAGTCGGTTTATATGAAACCGATTCTTAAATTACTATAGGAATCAGTTAATTTGAAACCGATTCCTAAACTATAACTATAGGAATCGGTTTAACTTAAGTTTTTGATGTAAGTTTGAACGTAAGTTTAGATGTAAAATATATTATTAAAATAAATATTAGTATCGTAGCAAAGTATTAACTCATATATTATAATGTATTATATAAGTTCATTTAAGTTAGATTTTAAACCAAAATTCAATAATAATAACATTATAATATTGAATTCAATATTCAACTGCTATATATTCAATATTGAGCAATTAGTTCAATATGATTCCAATTGTATCATCAATATAATTATGATTACAATTGTAATTCAATGTGTCACTTGAATGAGATTATGATAACTAAGAAAAATACATAGGATTACTTAAATAATTTTAGTTTTTGAAATAACATTTTATTTGTTAAAATCAGTATATTAACTTAGATATAAAATTAAAATAATAATTAATAATTAATTTTCATAGATAACAATTTAATCAATATATTACAATAATTAAAAAGTATAATATGTTATTCTTTCTATATTAAAAAATAATATTACTATAATTTAAGAAATAATTAAATCAATAACTTAAACCGATTCTCAATAATTAGTTTTGGAATAAAATGTAGGAATCGTTTTTATAAACCGTTTTCTAAATAAACTTTACAGGAATCTGTTTTCCAATTTGAATCCGATTCCTATAATAAACTTGTCGTAGGAATCGGATTTTGTTAACTGTGTATATCATCAATATTGTGTATTAAATTGGTTATAATCATTATAATAATAACAACATTAGGGGAAAGTAACCTAATACGGACACTTTAACAATAAATGGTCTTAACATTTTATGACTCATTATTTGTATACAAAAATTACAATATATTAATATTATATGATTATAGATATTATTGTGATTTTTAAATTTTATTTAATCTTTTTATTCCATATATAACGGGGGTATCCGTATTCGGTACCCATGTCCGAATACGGACACTTGTGTTATAATACGGACACCCTATATACACTAGATGAACTATATATTCTTGATGAATCAATCAGACAAATTACAATTACATTATTTATAATTAATTTTATGAAAAATGTATTCTAATTTAATTATTTAATAATTTATTTATTTTTATATTTTTTAATTAATAATACACTTTAAGTATCTAAATAATACAATTTTTTGATTTAGCTTTATTGGTGGTATTAATATTATAACGCACCAGATTTTTATGAAATTCAGAATAGTTCATACGCTGCGCGCTGATTGGTTATAGGTAGTCCGTATTAGGGACTTATATGACCTCTAGATATATGCATATAACTTAATTAATATTTGATAACAAATATACAAATTATATATATAATTTTTTAGAATGCTTAATTTTTTAATAATATAGTGTTATAGTGTTATTTTATATCGATACATTTTTATATTCTTGAGAAGGTGAAAATAGAAATTTTTTTTCATAAATTTAAAATCGTAATAAAAAAATCAGTTTATTGGATATATCAGCAATATTTTGAATAATTAAAAAATAAAAAATACTTTTTTAGACTATTTATATAATTATGAATATTTTATTCATTACAAATTTTTTTGTAGGATTTATGGTTTCTGAGATACCGAGAGTGTCCGTATTAGGGCACTGTCCGTATTCAGTTACTTTCCCCTACATTGTTTATTTTATATAAAATAGATATACTATTAAAACAATTAGTTCTTAAAATAAAGAGCATTTAAATAAACATTTTCACACAAAAATGATGTAATTATATAAATTAAAAATAAGAATAATTAATTATATAATAATAATTTAATGAAATAACGTTATTTTATATTTTTCTATATTATATGAATAAAATCGCGTTATTATTAACCGAAGTATAGAGAACAATGCGTCTATTGTGACGACGTTTATGATTGATAGCATTATTTATTTACATGGATTTTATTTAATAATATTTATTTTCTGAATTTGAGTATACAATGTAGGTAGGATATGAGATATTTAATTTATATAATGTGTAAAATATCTTATTAATTAATATATATTACACATGTTATCAGTATATATATATATATATATATATATATATATATATATATATATATATATGTTGTAAGGTATATTATTAGTATTATACAAGTGTGTGCACTGTAGCGTATCATATGCATTCCTATTTCCATTGTTGATATGCATGAATGATTTGATAAAAGTCATATCCTAAATTCAACAAGTCACTTCTAGAAATACAGTCAGTACTTAAACATCTATATTAGATATATAAAACAAGCGTAGCGCATATAACATTGGTGACAGCGGTATCCAGTGCTGACTAGGACCAGTGGCTAGAGGAAGAAATTGAAATACAACATAGGATAACAGGTTTGTGTATTGATAGTGTTACTTTGCATACACTTGTATAATAAAATATTATTTTAGATAATAAAATATTATTTTTAAAATAATATTTTTAGTTTATTTACGTAATTAAACATAGTTATAAGAGGGATATAGAAGATATGGGAGAAGATAGTAAGCCAGTAGGTAGACCTGCTAAGAAAGATTTAGCATATGTTAAACTAGATTATTTTAATGAGGGTACAGATGCTGGTGAGTGGATTGCAAGAGCTGAGGAATGTGTAGCTTTATTGGGGCATAAGGGTGAGGATGCGGCAGGGTATATTTTATATCATATAAGAGGTGGTGCAAAATTAGAATTATCAATGTTAGGCAATAAACTTTTAAATAAAGAGCATATATTTAATAGTTTAAGGGAGAGATGTAGTAGTAGGAGGTCACGGGGTGAGAGGTTACATGATCTAGTTGATAGGAAACAACGAGAAGGGGAGAATATTACTATGTTTATAGATGCTATATTAAAATTAGGGTTAAGTTTGAAAGAGGATGTAGATGGGTGGGAGGGGCTAATGACAGATTCATTCAAAACAAATGTATTTGACTGCGAATTACGGCGATATTTATTAATATCAGGGAAAAAACATCAAATGGCACTAAATTAGAATATAGGGGACAAGTAATAACGGATATTATATTATGGGGTAAGAAGAGTGAGAAGGTAGGTTTCATAGTAACTAATATTAAGGGATTGTTTATAATAGGTATGAATATTTTACAGACTTATGGGGTTATATCGATTACTGGAGTGAGTAGGGGAATTCATATAAGAAGTAGGGTATCAAATGGAATAAGTAGTGTTAGTATTAATAATGAGGAGATAGTAAAAGTTTATATAGGGTGTAAAAATAGAATTTTTAAGGAGAGCATAGAAAAATTAACTTATAAATATAGAAAAATATTTTTTTTAAATAATGATAGATTAGCTTCTGCTAAAGTAGGATTACACAGTATTAGAACAATAGACAAAATACCGGTCGCTCAACCTTATAGACGAATAATACCTTCCCAGGTAGAGGCAGTGAAGAATCAGATTGTTAAGTGGGAGATGGGAGGGGTAATAGTTAAGTCCAATAGTGAATATGCAAGTCCACTAGTGGTAGTAAAAAAGGGTACAGGAGAAATTAGATTATGTGTAGACTATAGGCAGCTGAATAATAAGACTATTAAGGATGCATATCCAATTCCTAGGATAGATGATTCATTAGAGGCACTAGGGGGAGCTAAAGTATTTTCGTCTTTCGATTTAAAGTCAGCATATCACCAGATAAAAATAGTAAAAGAGGATCAATTTAAAACAGCATTCAGTTCCCCGTGGGGACTCTACGAGTTTACTAGAATGCCATTTGGGTTAACCAATGCTCCAGCTACATTTCAGAGAGTAATATCAAACTTATTTAGATCAGAGATGTATAAATTTGTAGTATGTTATTTAGATGATATATTAGTTTATTCTAAGACATGGAAGGAACATTTAGGACATATTGAAGTTGTAATGATGAGGTTGGAAGAAGCTGGATTTCAGTTAAATACAGGGAAATGTAGATTATTTATAAATGAAATACATTTTCTAGGCTTTAAGATATCAGATAAAGGGATAGGAACGATACCGGATAAGATTAAGACGATAATAGAGTGGAAAAGGCCAAAGAACTTGAAGGAGTTAAGGTCATTCTTGGGTGTAGGATCATATTATCGTAGGTTTATAGAAGGATATACTAAGATTGTACATCCATTATTAAAATTAACGAAATCTGAGGCAGGGGTAGGTAGTATAAGTAAGAGAATGAGTAGACGGGTAAATATTAAGTGGGATGATGACTGTGAAAGAGCGATGCAGAAGATAAAAGATAAGTTAAGTAGTGCACCAATATTAGCATTACCTAGATTCGAGGAAGCATTCATATTAGAGACAGATGCATCACATATTGGTTTAGGTGCTGTTCTTAGCCAGGTGATAGATGGGGAGAGGAAGGTAATTGCATATGCTAGTAGATCATTAAAGGCAGGAGAAGAAAATCAAGCTAATTACTCGGCTAAGAAACTAGAGTTTCTTGCCGTAGTATGGGCGGTAACTGATAAATTTAAACATTACTTAATGGGGGCTAAACAGTGTACAATATTTACAGATAATAGCGCTGTAGCGTGTATAGAAAATAAGAAACAGTTAACAGCTTTAGAGCAGAGGTGGGTATCAAGACTAGCGCCATTTCCAATACGTTTTAAATATAGAACAGGTAGTACAAATATAGTAGCAGATGCGTTATCTAGGAGATGTGAGGAGAATAATGAGGTAGAAGGGGATGATTTCAAAAGATTATATGAGGATGATCTAGAGATCAATGATATTAGTATAATAGTAGGCATAGAGGAAGGGAAGATAAGGGAGATGCAAATGGAGGAGCATAGGTTAAAAGAGATAATAAAACATTTAGAAAGTGGGTCAATAAATAATGATAACTACATAATAGAAGAAGGAGTTCTATATAAGAATAGGAAAAATGGTGATAAGGTATTGGTAGTTCCACGTGAGTTAATTAGGGAGATCTTACAAGGGGTACACGATGCCAATGGTCACCAGGGTATAGATATAACGGTAGCGAGAATCAGTCTAAAGTATACCCGGGTAGGTAGATATAGAGATATTAAGGAGTATATAGATAAGTGCGAAATATGTCAAGTATCTAAGGGAGGGGGTAGAAATCCTAAAATAGATATGGGATATTTAGGTGCAACTAGACCATTGGAGTTAGTGTTTCTAGACTTCGTTAATATTGATAAATCCTCAGATGGAAGAGAGAGTATATTAGTAATGACCGATTCATATACTAAGTTTACTAGAGCTATTCCTACTAGAAATCAGTTAGCAATTACGGTAGCTAAGATATTAATGAATGAGTGGATCTATTGTTATGGGACTCCGGAGAGAATACATACCGACCAAGGACGTAATTTTCAAGCGGAAGTAGTTAGGGAAATATGTAAGTTATTTAATATTAACCAAAGTAGGACTAGTCCTTATCATCCAGAAGGTAATGGACAATGCGAACGCATGAATAGATCTATTATTAATTTATTAAGAGTTTTGTGTACGGAAGAAAAGTCCAAATGGCCGATTCATTTACCCAAAATGATTCATGCGTATAATATTATGCCTCATGCGACAACAGGGTTTTCTCCATTTTTTTTAATGTTTGGACGTGAAGAAAAATTACCAGTTGATTTAAGATTAGAGAGGTATGGGAGAGGCACGGACAGTGATTGGTTATGGGAGACGAAGCAGAAAATGGGAGAAATCGGCAGTAAAGTAAAACATAGAATAGAATTAACTAGAAAAAAAATAAATGACAAAAAGAAAGAAGACGAATTAGAGGCTGGGACTATAGTTAGAATAAAAAAACGTAAATTAGGTAGACGGAAATTAGAAAATATTTGGGGTGAGGATAAATGGGAAGTTGAAGGTAGAGTTAAAGGTACTTCTGCCTATAAAATTAAATTTGGCCAGACATGTAGGGTGGAAAATAGGATCAATTTAAGAGTAACCAAGGATTAAGGTTTAGTTTTAGTTATAGTTTAGGGTTGTGTAGGTTATACTTTTAGGTAATGGCATATATATTATGGGTAGTAATTTTGTTAAAAAAAAAAAAAAAATATATATATAATGTTTTTTATAAACAAATAGTGTGGTCACTATTTTTCTTAGGTAGTGGGTGGATGTTGTAAGGTATATTATTAGTATTATACAAGTGTGTGCACTGTAGCGTATCATATGCATTCCTATTTCCATTGTTGATATGCATGAATGATTTGATAAAAGTCATATCCTAAATTCAACAAGTCACTTCTAGAAATACAGTCAGTACTTAAACATCTATATTAGATATATAAAACAAGCGTAGCGCATATAACATATATATATATATATATATCTAGGGTTGTGAGTTAATAAAAAACACGTTTTAAACAGACGTTTTAAACACGTTTTAAACCGTTTTAAACATAGAATAAAAAACGAAAAAAACAGAAAAAAACAAGAGACATACATTTATACATATATTTATTTAATTGTTAATATTTAAGGGGATACGGTAGTTTGTAATTTTCGTTTTTTGATTTTTTTTATAAAATTTATTTTGTGCTAATACTTATAAATAATATATTATTTATTTAAATATGAATTTTTATGGCTGAAAGATTCATATAGACATGTTAAAAGTTGTCTTTTATGAAGGTATGTAAAAAATAAATATATAAAATATTAATTATATGTAATGTAATGTATTAATTATATGTATATACTATATATATATATATATATATATATATATATATATATATATATATATATATATATATATATATATATATATATATATATGTATATACTATATATATATATATATATATGTATATACTATATATATATATATATATATGCTGAATATATATATATACATCTAAAATATCATATGTATGTATTATATAAGTATATATCCAATACAATAAATATCTATTTTCATACAAAATTAAGAAATATTATTGGTAATCTTTGAATGTGTTTTTCTCAGTATAAATATTTTCGCCAATTACTGTTATATAAGTTAATGTTTAGGTATCGTTGTTTTAGCTACACTCATAATTTTTACTACATATTATAGATAATATATATATCTAACATTTAATCACATAATATTTATTATTAAATTTTATATGGTACATTTTGTAAATTTTGTACACTAAAATACCGGAAAAAATCGGTAATGACGTTCAAACATGAATTACTCGACGAATATATATCATATTCAAAATATTCTGTGATTGAAACATAGATATTATTCTAATTAATATAAATATATAAAAATTATTAAAATCGGTAATATATTCAATGAAGGCCGCTATTTTTAATATTATAAAACATCCTATCTAATTGCATGTAAACGCCGAAATTACGGGCGTTCTATGGTATCCCCTTAAATTTAAATTTAAATTCAATTTGACAAATAATAATTTATCTGCTCTTTTTTTTGATATAATAAATTGTATAATAATTGAAAAATGAATGATTATTTAATAAATGTATAAAATATGTGTATACAAATATAATATTATTATTAAAAGTTAAATTAGATTTCTTTTATGTTTTGATATAATAAATTGTATAATAATATATATTATGTTTAATATTATATAAAAAAATAGTATGTATTTTCATATTTTTTTAATAATAATATATTAATATATAAAAGAAATATGAAAGTTCATAATATATATTATTATATAATTTATTATATCAGAACATAAAATAAATCTAATTTTACTTTATTATTTATAATAATTTATTATAATATAAATATGAAAGTTCATACAGCTTTTATAATATTAATTATATAATGTACATATATCTATAGATTGTGATACAATCTCCATGTATATAACATTAAATAATACAGAAATACTCAGTGTTATATTGTAAAAAAATAAATATTATAATTATTATAATTGTCATACTAATATATAGTTTGACAATATGATTTAATAATGCTAATAATACAGATAATATATTATTTGAATTATTACTGATTATTCATATAATATGTACTTACTTTATTATTGTTTTATTATTTAACAACATATCTACTTTATTTAAATAATTTTATATTTTGTAACAGAAAAAAATGGATAAAAACGAATAAAACGAATTAAAAACGAAAAAAACCGTTTAAAACATGTTTTAAACAAACAATAATAAAAAACGCGTTTTTTAACAACACTATATATATCTATATATCTATATTTGCATTGTGCAGTGTACAATGTACACTGTACAATGTATACATTTTATACAGTGTACATATATGTCTGTATGGTGTGTGTGGAGATACGAAGCGAACTATGAATATATACGAACACCTATATATCTCTGCATACATGCATCGATACCAATATTTCATATGTATATACATATGACATATGCCATATGGCAATGCGTACAGGTTATATATAGTAGTTATCCATGGAGAAGTTAACGCACGCCGTGCGGCACGGCACTTTTACTGTAATCCTATGTCCCACTAAATAGGGTATACTAGACATTATCATTAATAATAGTTTCCTATATAATGTTTAATAATAAACATATATGTCTAATATATTATATTTATAAAATTGATACAATTTATATTAATTATTATGTATGTCTTATATGTAATAATAGTTTGCGGGGCTAAAGAAGCTTATTTTGGTTTTCAGCGCAAATGCGTGAATATACCTTCAGCGAGCAATCACCGCGGGTTTGGGCTTACGACGAGTAATCTTCTGAGACCGGGAAATCAAGGTGTATTACTTTAGTGCATTACTTTTGTATTACTATATAAATTAAATAAAACAAAGTTAGTGTGTTACAGTTTTTAATCAAAACAAATCTCAATATCAATATCAATCTATCCAGTTTTTGTCACATTCCTGACATATATCTATAAACAATAATATCACGTGATCACACAGATCACGGGAGGTTAATTTATGATATATATTTATAATAGCGTTCCAAAACTATATGATACATATATATAACTCGGTAATTAATGTAGTTTGAATATATACCCTTAAATAATTATAGTTAATAATATATTGATATTATACTTTAATATCAATATATGATAACATAACATATATATATGATTTTATTATTTTAAAACTATTTTAATAATTCGTTGTAAACATTATGTTATATATTTATTATTCATATTCTATTTTACAAAATTAAATACAAATCTTCTTTGTAAAAAATATAAAATATTAAATTATTTAATTTCTTTAAACTGGTTACGTAAATAACGTAAACAAACAAAACTAAACAGCGTCCCCTATTGTCATTGTTTGTCCCATATTGTCACTATCGGATACTATGTCTTCCTCTGCTACTTCTACTTCTGCTGTCGGACGTGATCAACCTGTCGTGTGTAACTATGACAAGGTATTACGTAATGTTATATAAACGCTATAGTTATGCAATATTATATATATATATATATATATATATATATATATACATATATATATATATATATATATATATATATATATATATATATATGTATCCAATATATAATAAATTAATCGAATACATACTAATATTATGGTATTATATACTGCCAATTATATATAATTGTTAATTTATATAATTATATAATATTATATTATAGTATAAGATAATTATTATAATTATTATATAATAGCTAATTTGTATTATAACAGAAAATAATCCAAAAATACATATATTAATATATTGTGAATATGTATATAATATGAATACATTAATATACCATTTTGATGGTATAAATAAATAAATTATACGATATATTTTAAATGTTTACTAATACATTCTAGCATTATATTCCGATTAGAAATACGTAGGTGTGTGTATTCTATATGTTAATACTAAGCCGAGTAACACACTTATAGCAGCACACATTATGATAGCAGCACCCTGTGTAGTGGTAGTACGTTGATGTATACATACACTGTACACACGAATAGGTATACATGTTACTTTAGATTAATGCATTAGTTAAGCTGAGTCCTAAAGTAGACCAAAGTACTAACATACGGACACATTTGCAATAAATCGCCATAACTTTTGTATTTCTCATTTGATTATTTCAAAATATAAATATATTAACAATGTACTGTACATAATGTAGATATGTAAACATGTTATCTATATTATAATGCGTGGTGTGGGGTGTAATAGGGGTGTCCGAAGTATTATAGATATGGCAGACATACGGACAATGTCCGACAAACATCTCCTTAGGGAACACTAGTATCATCACCTTAAGTTCACTTAGAATTTAGTTCTAAATTACGTTATATAATATTCGAGAAGCACATCACGTGCTCTGTAAAGTGAAAATGTAAATTATTAATTAAATATATAACCCGTATATAACTTGAAAAATGTTTTATATAATTAATAAAAATAATAATAATATAATTATATAATACAATATTATTTAAGTTTGGTTGAATCATGGTTTATTTATGGAAATCGCAATAGATTATAATATTTTTTATATATAATATTTATTTATAACATTAATGGCATGTTATATTCATAATACACGAAAGAAGTTATTCAAATATTATTTATTAAATTATTCCTTAATTGTAACTATATTTAACTTCCTTAAAACTAATTTAATTTATAACGTCATATATGACTTACATTAGCACACACATAGCACACACGTGCGCAAAGAGTGCTTTTAAACATTGTGTTGATTATGGACCACGACATTTTGATCATTTAAATATGGGTATTGAGAATACCCATAAATATTTTTTTTTTAAATTAATTCAATATTGTACATGCCTTGTCAAATTTAACAAAATTTAACATGGGAATAATAGGTAAATACAAAAAAAAACATAAATATGTATATTTTTCACATTTATAATTAAGCTAAATACATGAAATTTTCAAAATATGTGTAATGTGTATAGTTACTATGAATAATATCAAAATTATAAAAAAATAATTTTATTTCTAGGATTTTTTTTTAAATTATAGGATTTTCCAGAATTTTTTTTAACCTCTCATAATTGTTTACAGAATCGATATATTTAAAAATTTATATTTTATATAATAAAAAAACAATTCATTAACTACTATATATAACAATTTGGCTTACAAATTATAACTACCACGGAATTTATTTAATTTGGTTAAAAATCATCAATAAATTACCATTTTTCTGTGGAGTTGGACCTTTACAAATTTTAAGATTTTTTTTCTACCTCATCTTAAGATATATTTTAATGTACAAGCTTTTATTAGATCTAATATATATTATTAGATCTCTATATATATTAATTTAAACAATAAAATAAAATTTATATATACATATATATATATACATTTTATATAAATTGACTATTATTAAAATAGGTCTTTATAATTTTAATAATAGTCAATTTATAGACAATTTTTATATATATGTATATATAAATTTTATTTTATTGTTTAATAAATATATATATAGAGATCTAATAACTAATATTGTAATTAGGGATAATATAGATAATATTTGCTATATATTAATGTTATATATTAGAAGAATATAGTATCTAAGAAAATTACTCATTATTATATAGATCCATTACAATAAATTAAAAATAAAATTCACAAAATTCAAATAAATGTCCTTGTTTATAAACATAAACAATACAATTATATATATATACTCCTATAGGAGTAACGCAATTTCGAGATTATTATTTTTTAAAACCTTAAACTCATCACCCAGTTTGAACCAACATGTATATGTATTAATAAAATATTATCATCATAGCTATACATATATTATAGCTATATTGAACACCATTGCTATAGAATATTTAATGTCGTGGTATTATATGGTAAATAAAAGCACTCTTAACTTAACACTCTTAACGTTCGCGCACTACTATGATATAATACATGGTTACCCCTACCGCAGTACACCGTATACATACCGAGGATCATCTGCATACTGGCGGTATTCCTAACCTTCCAGGCGTGTCACATGAACAAAGGAGGTGGTTTCCTGCACACCACATACAGTGACCTCCAACACGTGCCCTTGTATCTATGGACTTCCGGTTGTATGCTGTGCATCGTGATTCTGACGAGCGCTTTGAAGAAACCAACCACAGACTTCATGATTCATTGTTCGTATCCATTATTAAACTCACACACACACACACACATAGCTACACATAGCTACCTGTTTGTGTATAAACGTGTACTTTGTATATATATATACGTAATTATGCATGTATTTGGGTGTTCATTATAGAATATATGCTTCACTGTACAATGTACAGTGTACATATATACATATATACACACATATATATATATATATATATATATATATTATTGTATGGTATATTATATGTGGTATATATCGAAATATAGTGATTTAGATACTCATTCCACTATCTATACACACAATAACCTCGTAGTATTACCTTGACCTTGACCTTAACGTTACAGATGTAAACTTAGGAGTGTATGCCTCAGTGATGATGGTTGTGATCAGTAGAGAGTTGGACAACGCAAAGACTTCGATATACGTGACGGGTTGTGATTGTTTTCTCAGCAGCTTAATGTTCATGCAATATAAACATTATAGTTGTTCTAGATCACGTGTTATAGCTTCATATAGTTTACTATCACAATTATTAATATATTAGAATAAAACACAGTATATACTAGTGATGTAAATGATGCTCAAATCTAAAGCATGATGCAGTCTCAATCTCAGTTACCTAAAGTCTCAACTCGGTTCGGGCTCGTTTTGTTAGAGTCTCAGCTCGGCTCTGGCTCGCTTGGCTAGAGTTTCGGCTCGGCTCGGGCTCGTTTTTTTTCCGAAAATGAAAGTCTCGGCTCGGTATCAATAACCAAAAGTCTCAGCTCGGCATCAAAAAGCTCGGTATATTTACCCCATTATATAAAATTTACATTATTATTCACTGAATCTGGAATTGGTGCAGATTATTTTTTTTAAATTGAGCTAAATGTGAAATATATAAAAATTAGTATTAAAATGTAATTTCAAAAAAGCATCATTTCGACTCGGTAATGTTTTGTAAAAGTCTCAACTCGGCTCGGGCTCGTTTGGCTAGAGTCTCGGTTCAGCTCGGCTCGTTTGGCTAGAGTTTCGGCTCAGGCTGGGCTCGTTTTTTTTTCCGAAAATGAAAGTCTCGGCTCGGCATCAAAAACCAATAATATCAGCTCGGCATCATTTACATCCCTAGTATATACTAATAAACCTTGTAATTAAATGCTCAATATATATAGAGTTGTAATAATACTGTTATTTATTTGTTATATGCATGTTAAAATAACATTTGAAGTATACAATTGAAATAAACGTATTGATAACTAAACATTGCGCAATAACAAACTTCCGTAGTTATACTCCTACAGTATATTACGTAATCAATGGCCGATACAACGAACATGTTACATAACATCCTATTATCGTTAGCTACACACGTGTGTGGGTGTGTGTTACGTAATGTGTGACCTAACCGAAGCTAGGATTACGTAATCATGCTAACGGTATCATAGTTACAGTAATAGCCTCAGCTGTCACTCACAACTATTACGTAATACACGCGAGTACACCTGTACTGTACTGATTACGTCACTCCGCAGGACGAAGCATACGAACCCAGTGAAACATTACTAAGGACAAGACAAAATGCCGTGTCCTCCGAATTAACAGGGATATTTCATCTGATTTTGGTGTTCGTCATCTACGGCAGAATTATCAATAGGTTAGTCATTGTCACGTGTTGTAATATCACGTGACAGCTTTAAGAAACTCTATATGTCTGCAATAGGCATGTTAATACATGTACTACACTAATTATATATATATATATATATATATATATATATATATATATTTATATATAAGATGTCTTAGTTCAAATGAGTATGTATTAACAATAAACTAATGGTAATATTTAAACAGGAAGACCTATGACTCCGTATTTCTAATATGGATGGGGTCGTTTTCTTATCACATACATGTTATCACCAGTGGACTTGCTTTGTCCAATAGTAGTGTATTATATAGCTATTGTGTCCTTGTGTAATTATATATTTGTATTATACGTTATATTGTTATAATATTATATCAATCTATTTATAATTGTCAGTCGAATACTTAATTACACTATAATTAAATTTAATTAAATAATTTGATTTGTTGAGAATTTATTGTTACTTTATTTACGTTTCTCAAATACCTAAACCCGATATAATAATAATAATGAGTAATATTACATAATACTCGTTAAGACAAAGACATCCCCACCTGGGTAACTCTATTGGTATGTTTACCGATTATGTCCATGCCATTGTGTGCAATGCTCTATATCATCTACTGGTCTATCTATGGAGACATTCTACATGTCAATGCCAATGTTAGTGATATATACGTATACGTATATGTGTGTGCGTATGTGTGTGCATATGTGCGTATGTGTGTGCGCATGTGTGTGTATGTGTGTGTAAATAGTATGTAGTGTTATCATATTGTCCTGAGTTTAGTTCATTTAATATTTCATCATAATTATCATTTTATATTTGAATAATAAATTATATTGTAATATATTTATTTATAAAATCGTATAATTATATAGTTATAGAGTACGTTTTATTAGTCTATTTATTTGCAATATTATATTAAATATAGTTATTCATTATAGTATAGGTGTATACCTATGTGTATACCTAAGTGTATACACATATAAAGTATTGCTATAAAGTTATTATTATATTCAACATTAATATATCTACAGGATATTGATGTTAGCTCCATAACATTGAACAACACGCCTGACATGAATAGGGGCGTGGTAAGACAATGCTTCTTTGATGTTATTATCTACACATACTAAATATGTATATCTATATACACATTCGTTATACAAAGATAGTACATAGTTACACCTATACCATTACTACCCTTTCTTTATACCTATATCATCGCTATCCCCACATGTTGCTTATCTCCCACATTACTCACACCTTCAGCATTCATAATACATCTTTATTCTTTCTTAACGTTTACCCTAACTACTGAAATCTACTTCCGTTGTATCAATTCACTTCTGGTATTTCTTTTAAAATCACTCAAATTTACCCGTATGACATTGACATTAGTACATGTATATTTATATAGTGACGATATACAAACATATATAGTTGTGTTCATCGTGGTTCTCGTAAGTGATTCTGTCTGAAAGTTTACTACAATATGTTATTACTATTGTTACTGTTCACTTACGTCATATATTTAATATATTACATTGTTTTACATTGTTCATTTTACAGTATAAAAAGAAAGTGACTCTAAAGCATAAGGACATGGGACTAGTGTGGAGAGTATTGATGGAAAGCATTATTAACAAGAACATAACCTTCATATGTGGCCTCTTGTTCACAGTATTATTACAAGTTATTAGGGGCGTGGTTAGTTATACGACCATCTCACAATATAGTGTGTTCAAATCTAACGCAGATGAATAATATTTATTTTACTTATATACTATAGTATTTATATATAAATAAATAATTAATTCACATGGAATATGTATAAAATATAATATAGTTATATAATAAGTAAAAAATGAACCCTTTAATATCAAGAAGCTTTCAATAAAGGATTCCACAAATAACATATATGAATAAAAGAACAAACAAAAATGAAATATGATAATAACATAACTAATATAATATATAATAACTAGAACAAAAGTAAATGACAAAGTGAATCGAATAGTTCCAATCTCACGTGCGGTAAATATCTACTCACAACATACACACATGGCATGCCCGAATGGCCTTTATCGGCTACATGTCTTAAGACCAATTGGTATATTAGTCCAAAAGGATTTCATTAGTATATAATATATTTCAATCATAGAAAACAGTAATATGGTGGAATGAACGGTCATATGTACATGCTATGAATAGCGTTACATACACATAAGACAAAAGTACTATAATAAAAAAGACGTACATAATTTAAAATATATTTATAATCGAAACAAAAAATACTAACAATAAAAATAAATAATAAATTTGAGTAATATAATAATAGCATAATAAATCAAATAATCTCTTCCATATCAGAATTAGGGTTCACTTGTTAGGGCTGGATTCTGTCTCCGATATATGTTTCATAAACTGATGGAAACTAGAGTATGAATGAATTAATATTAGATGAATCAATATTTACTTATATATTAATTTTTTTTTTAAATACAATAAATAACTGAATTTTTAAATTAAGTAACTGATAATTAAATCTAATTCATTCCAATAATATAACCATAAATAGATAAACATTTAATATTTTTATTGATTTTAATCATTTTAATATAGAATAATTTATCATTTCTTAAACGTTATACCCTGTATATTTTTTGATATATTTATCTTGTATGATATTAGGTTAATTGATATGAAATGCTTTATACATATAATTTAACATATATACTTTCAAAGTCATTGAATTTTAGAATATTTAATTTTTTATAAATATAATCAATATTTGTAGGACGATTATCTTAATATAATTCGCATGGCTTTATTCTGTAAAACATTAATATAATTAGTATTCGATATATACGCTTAACCCCATATTTGAATATAATAATATAATGAAGAAATGAATAAAGTATTAAATAAAATTAATAAAGAAGAATAATTTAACTTATTTATAAATTATCGATTATTTTCGATAATTTATATTGTAATTAATGTATGTCTGTTAATACTACATTTCAATAATTATTTAAATAGCAATAGTAATACTATTAATTATAACTATATATATATATATATATATATATAATTTAACTATAACTATTTAACTATAGTACACTATATACCTATACTATGAACATGTATTGCGAATAACAGCCGAACATTCCACACAGGTTTCACTAGAAGATGGTACTGATTCGTGGTTGGCGATGTGGGTAAATTATTTCGAACCTTACCTCGGCAGTATCCACTCATTTGCACGTGTGCAGGTTACATAATTGTATTGTTTATTCTATTGTTATGTAATATTATTATTAGTGCGTAATAGGGGA
This sequence comes from Osedax fenrisi, assembly GCA_964019155.1. Lineage (NCBI taxonomy): Eukaryota > Metazoa > Annelida > Polychaeta > Sabellida > Siboglinidae > Osedax > Osedax fenrisi. The sequence continues at coordinate 75,167,490 of OZ025239.1, forward strand.
GACTAGAACAACATATTGAAGACCTATAATACTTCTAAAACAGTATAATTGTACATTAATACATTAATTTACATATTCGAAATATTTAGCATATTATAATTAATAAATATGATATATATTTTCTAACTTTTATTAGAACAATTTTGATTTGAAAATTACAAAATTAAAGATGGCTTATATCCAAAAATGGGGATACCTGAGATAGTATTTTGTTTATCTTATTATAATATCAAATATATGAAATTAAACTCATATTGTATATATAACTATAGTTATTAATAGTTATTAGTTGAAAGAGTTTTCACAATTAAAAGGGAGGTCATTATCACAATGTATAATAATGTATTACCTTTTTGTTTGATCACATTTATTTACAGATAATGTTAAAACTATATGTGTATCAATATCTCGTATAAAGGTGATGGGTTATAAGTTATAACTTATAACCACATTTTATATATAATCACTTTTGGTAGGTTATCGATAGAACTGGCCTTTGTAATAATTACTAACTTTTTATATTTATTTTGGGTAAATAATTATTTAAATAGATATAAAAAATATCATGTTACATTTGATTTTATAATTACATTAATATTTTTCAGTTAATTGAATATATCCTATATACATACATATATAATTCAATAACAAAATGTAATTACTATTAATTCAGATAATGTTAGAGTTCCGTATGTGCATTATAAAATGAATGTTACCGCTCATAGGTAGGCCTATTACCTACATATTCTTGTTATGTTTGCTTAATGAGTACACAGTTACAAATATCGGTTTATTTGAAACCGATTCCTAAACTATTACTATAGGAATCGGTTTATTTGAAACCGATTCCTAAACTATTAATATAAGAATCGGTTTAACTTAAGTTGTTGATGTAAGTTGAATGTAAGTTTAGATGTAAAATATAATATTAAAATAAATATTAGTATTGTAGCAAAGTATTAACTCATATATTATAATGTATTATATAATTTCATTTAAGTTAGATTTAAAACATAAATTTAATAATAATAACATTTTAATATTGAATACAATATATTGTAATAAATATTCAACTATAGTATACTATATATTCAATATTGAGCAATTAGTTCAACATGATTCCAATTGTATTATCAATATAATTATGATTACAATTGTAGTTCAATCTGCCACTTTAATGATATTATGGTAATTTAGAAAAATACATAGGATTACTTAAATAATTGTAATTTATAAATAATATTTTATTTATTAAAATCAGTATATTTACTTTAAATAAAAAATTAAAATACATAGGATTACTTAAATAATTGTAGTTTATAAATAATATTTTATTTATTAAAATCAGTATATTTACTTTTAATAAAAAATTAAAATAATAATTAATAATTAATTTGCATAGATAAAAATTAAATCAATATATTAAAATAATTAAAAGTTATAATATTTTATTCTTTCTATATTAAAAAAATAATATACCTTAATTTAAGAAATACTTACATCAATAACTTAAACCGATTCTCAATAATTCGTTTAGGAATCGTTTTTAAAAATCGATTTTAAAAAATTAGTTTATTAACTAATCCTATAGGAATCGTTTTAAAAACTGATTCTAAATAATTAGTTTAGGAATATAATCATATACAATCAACATTTATGAAAATTAACGGTTATATATGATATCCTCAGGGATCAGTATTAAGTTCACTATTTGTTTTATTATTTTTATTATTTGAATGTGATATCAAATATATTTAATAACGATGATCATATAAATTTAAATCTATATTCAGACGACACATCACTTTCTTTATAAAGAAAATTTGCAAATATATTTGCAAATTCAAATGACGAATTGAGTAGTAATATGCAATTGTATTTAGATAGATTATATCATTGGTTTAATATAAATAAATTTAAATTTAATATTGATAAAACTAAAATACTTCCTTATTTTAATATAAAAATTATAAATAATATAAATTTAAATAATACTAACATAGAAATAGTAGATAGATATACGTTTTTGGGTATTATATTGGATAGTAATTTAACATATTTGTTTCATATTATTTATGTACATAATAAATTATCTAAAATTGTATATCTTTTTCGGAAGTTAAAATTTTAACATTCGCAATTTAATTTTAATATATAATTCACTATTGTTGTCAAATATGTCATATGTAATAGAAATATGTATATACTCTATGGGGTAATGTAGTAATTCCAAAATACGATTTTTGTTAACGGTATACCTTTATAGTATACTATAATAATTGGATGATTAATAATTTATTAAATTTTAAAATGTATATAATATATACAAATTAAAAAAGTATTAAAGAAATACTTTTAATATAAATAAATTAGAAGTAAATAATATACAATTTTGTTTACTATCATATTATTACTATATATTTTAATATGTTGTTTTTATATTTAATCTTCAATACTTTTAAATATTTTTAATCGTTGTTAATTTTTTACATTTTTTTATATTATACCATTTGGGTCATATTATGTCTTAATACATTTTTATAATTTTTTATTTTTTTATCCGCACTTTTTGTATTATAATTGTTTTATTAGTTTAGATAATGAATTGAAACATGATGAAATACGCTGAGGGACAATATTATTATTATTATTATTATTTTTTTATTATTTATATATTACTCTACTATTAATATCTAGTACACAAGTCTTATTATTATTGTATAACTGTCCTAAAGCTATTATATTCTTATACTATGGAGGTATAGATTTGATAAAGCTACTTATAGCTTTCAATGCTCTTTAGATAATTGTCTATAAACTGATTTCATTCATTAATATCCCCTACAAAATAATACCTCTATATTTACTATTCTCTAGAGTGACTATTTATAGTCAATATGACTATAGATTATTCGTTATATAAATGATTCAATAATTATATATATTTAAATTAATTGTTGTAGAAATTGTTAGTAATTGTTAGCATTATAAACAATTACGCATACCATTAATGGTTCAACTCTTTCACAGTGTGAGTTTATTTATCCTTTTTAGTATACATTATTTTCATAACTTTATTACCTGACATAAATCCTGGTTCTTATTTTGTTAAAAGTTATGATTTTTATTAATATTGATATCTCATATTTTATCATACTAAACCTAGTAGAAATATAGTTATTACGGGTAGGTCAGGTCTCCTGCGTGTTCAAGTCTATCCCTACATATACTTAGGCACCTATGTATAATTATATTTAAAATTGTATTGAAAGATTCACGTATATTTCAATGTGACTAAATTATATGTCACCTATTTTATTTCCGTGTACTAATTAATAATACTTTACATATGCCTACATTATTAATCATTTATTTTACTAATGTCAACTTATAATAAGTTGTCCTATCATATAAACATAATTGGATGTATTAGCGAATGTCAATGTACTCAGGTTAAATGTGAATTATAAATTATATATCATTTAGTGACTAATATTAATTAATATTAAGTAATATATATAATAAATATATATTTATTATTCCACTTTTAATATTTGTGTTTCCTATCGGAAAATAAGAACTAATGTTAGCAGTGTTAAGCTCTGTATTAATATACGCTACTACCGATAGAGGGAGTCGTGGTAATATCTAATGCAATATATCTCGTATACCTTATCATATTCAACATTACTATCTCTCTATCCCCCTATATCTCTCTCGCTCCTATCTTTTATCTATATATATAGCTATAGATATCTCTCTCACTCGTTCTCTCCCTCTCTATTTATCTCTATCTATATATCCCTTATATATATTAATATATATATATATCTTCCCACTCACTATCTCTATCTCTCTCGATGTATCTCTATTATGACGTCATCAGCTAATACCACACACCCGCACACACAGATGCTATCACAAGTATTAACGATGGTTCCGTTTGATATACTGGTGGCGATGTCATGCGCGTTACCCGTACGTAACATGCGCGCGTTGTGCATTCTATACATCGGGGCCAAAGTTCAGGCAAACTGTATACATCTGCTGAGCTCTTACCACGTGACTACATCTATCCGTTCCGCTGTCACGCCCCCTCTGTACGTGTTGTATTATCCAACATCTTATTACACCACGTACATATACGTAAACATACTACTGTCTGTGATGACTGTTTCGTATGTATTTAACTACCTCAGTTGTCACGTGGTATTGATGTATAACACAGATCTTGACCCTCAATCGGAGTTATACTATACTGAAGACCGCGACACCAATGTCCTTATCGAGGACAGGATAATGGCCAAACTTCGTGTCGCTGTAGGTGACAGTGATAAGGAGGAGGATGAAAGTGGTGAATGCGAGAAACCAGAAATTAAAGTTATGTCAAAAAGAAGTTCTCGGCAAATAACAAAGAGCCCTAAACTAAAAAGATCATCGACTAGGATTATTCCCGAACATAAGCGTCGTATCATGATAAATGAGGTAACGGGTAAAATGCAGTTAATACCAGATAAGATCTTACCAGAGGATAAGGCTCCTGAGAAGTTAACATTTTTCAGTGATAAGGCTCCTGAGAAGTTGCCAGTTCTCAGTGATAAGGTTCCTGAGAAGTTAACAGTTCTCAAGGATAAGGCTCCTGAGAAGTTGCCAGTTCTCAGTGATAAGGCTCCTGAGAAGTTGCCAGTTCTCAGTGATAAGGCTCCTGAGAAGTTAACAGTTCTCAAAGATAAGGCTCCTGAGAAGTTGCCAGTTCTCAGTGATAAGGCTCCTGAGAAGTTAACAGTTCTCAAGGATAAGGCTCCTGAGAAGTTGCCAGTTCTCAGTGATAAGGCTCCTGAGAAGTTGCCAGTTCTCAGTGATAAGGCTCCTGAGAAGTTAACAGTTCTCAAGGATAAGGCTCCTGATAAGTTGCCAGTTATCAGTGATAAGGCTCCTGAGAAGTTGCCAGTTATTAGTGATAAGGCTCCTGAGAAGTTAACAGTTCTCAAAGATAAGGCTCCTGAGAAGTTGCCAGTTCTCAGTGATAAGGCTCCTGAGAAGTTAACAGTTCTCAAGGATAAGGCTCCTGAGAAGTTGCCAGTTCTCAGTGATAAGGCTCCTGAGAAGTTGCCAGTTCTCAGTGATAAGGCTCCTGAGAAGTTAACAGTTCTCAAGGATAAGGCTCCTGATAAGTTGCCAGTTATCAGTGATAAGGCTCCTGAGAAGTTGCCAGTTCTCAGTGATAAGGCTCCTGAGAAGTTAACAGTTCTCAAGGATAAGGCTCCTGATAAGTTGCCAGTTATCAGTGATAAGGCTCCTGAGAAGTTGCCAGTTATCAGTGATAAGGCTCATGAGAAGTTGCCAGTTCTCAGTGATAAGGCTCCTGAGAAGTTGCCAGTTCTCAGTGATAAGGCTCCTGAGAAATTAACAGTTCTCAAGGATAAGGCTCCTGAGAAGTTGCCAGTTCTCAGTGATAAGGCTCCTGAGAAGTTGCCAGTTCTCAGTGATAAGGCTCCTGAGAAGTTCTCAGTTCTCAGTGATAAGGCTCCTGAGAAGTTGTCAGTTATCAGTGATAAGGTTCCTGAGAAGTTGTCAGTTCTCAGTGATAAGGCTCCTGAGAAGTTTTTAGTTCTCAGTGATAATGCTCCTAAGAAGTTCACAGTTCTCAGTGAAAATGCGAACCGGAAGAGAGAAACCTATAGAAGTTTCCGGAAGAGTTTCTCGAAATATGAGAAATACTCGTCAAGCGAAGTAGTGCAACACTCGTGTACTGATATTCTAGTAGATAATGCTAATACGGTTGCCATGGATACTACTGGATTGACGAGACTAGGCCCGTACGATATTGATGCGGATACGATGAACAACAACCGGAACCACGTGATCTCTTCACCAGTAGCCTTCATAGTCACATGTGATCAGACACGTGACACGCCGCTACGTCATCCTGCACGTGAGGACATCACTCCATGTCCTGTAGTCAAACATTGTTATTGGCTTCCTGTAGACGATATCCGATTGGCTAGAGTACGTCTTGGTCCAGCTAATAGGAACCGTAGGGATAAGCTGAATTCTTCAATTATGTACATATTCTAAGTTAGCATTACACACATACGCACGTATATATATATATATATATATATATACACCTGTGTCAAATATTTAAGCTACATACATAATTGTTACTAATATTATAATATTAAACATTAATTTTATAATACCTAATACATCTTACTCTATTTTCCTATAGGCACTCGACTGACTGGGGAAATATTGTCCGTATGTGCTGCAGCTACAAGATCTCCAACCAGCGAAACAATAACACACTGAATATATAATCTATGTATACGCATACACTAATATTATAATCGAATACATTTAATTTATTAAATTTAATTTATGTCATACATCATTTGTTAATTACTCATATATAAATAATGGGATATTAATAACAAATAATCAATATTACATAGAAGTGTGTAATATAGCTAGTTTTAGATAATTATGTTTAACTTTATGAATATTAGTCATAATAATTAAGCCGTCAATCTGTAAGTAAATAAATAATTTATTTAAAAAAACTAGTAAGTGTATACCTATATGATGAAATCTCACAAGTGTTGAGAATATATAATATTAATATTGTAAATATCAAATATCAGATAGAAACAAATTTAATAATCATTATTTGTTTGTAATACTTATTTCTTTACACCTCTTAATATTATAAATTAACTGAAATGACTTAATAATTCTAGTTAAGCCATAATATAACTTGCTTTTATAATTAATATGTAAACTATTACAATATTGTAATCTAGAAAAATAAAAGATTATAAATAACTCAATTGATCATGAACTGTACTCAAGTACTTTCTTATTTTTCTTATATTAAATAGATTACAATTAGCAGATCTACATTTCGAAGTGACAAATTAATTAAATCCTAATTTAGAATATAATATTACTCCAAGAGATTTAGAACAATCAATTGAAATAATAATCAGTATTAGTAATATATATATAGTCAATCTCTAATTATATGGGAGGTATACTTATATATATATATATTTAGGCTTGTATTGATCAAACATTTACAAATGTAAATATTATAGTAAAACAGTATAATAATTATTACAAAATTTATACATAGGTATTTATATATGCATTAGTAAAATACATCATCATCTATATCATAACTTAATATGTAGGTTAATGAAAGTTAATGAAATATAATATGTCCAAATATGAACTTTTACAATGTAATTATTTTTATAAGATAGTAAACATCTAGATATTATTTTAATTATTTAAATATGGTAAATCCACATTAATGATAATAACTTAAATATTCTAGGATATAATATGATAACACATATTAGAATAAATGAAATGTAAAATAGGAGTTTGTTGTGTATATTTATAACTGTAGGTGACCTATAGTGAAATAAGCTTTGTAAATATGTTATTATAGTGAAATAAGATTAGTAAATATGTTATTATTGTGAAATAAGCTTTGTAAATAGGTTTTAATACTGAAATAATATTTGTAAATATGTTATTATACTGAAATAAGATTAGTAAATATGTTATTATACTATAATAAGATTTGAAAATAGATTATTATTGTGAAATAAGCTTTGTAAATAGGTTTTAATACTGAAATAATATTTGAAAATAGGTTATTATAGTGAAATAAGATTAGTAAATATGTTATTATTGTGAAATAAGCTTTGTAAATATGTTATTACACTGAAATAAGATTGGTAAATATGTTATTATACTGAAATAATATTTGTAAATATGTTATTATAGTGAAATAAGATTTGTAAATATGTTATTATACTGAAATAAGATTTGTAAATATGTTATTATAGTGAAATAAGATTTGTAAATATGTTATTATAGTGAAATAAGATTAGTAAATATGTTATTATTGTGAAATAAGCTTTGTAAATAGGTTATTATACTGAAATAAGCTTTGTAAATAGGTTTTAATACTGAAATAAGATTTGAAAATAGGTTATTATAGTGAAATAAGATTAGTAAATAGGTTATTATAGTGAAATAAGATTAGTAAATATGTTATTATTGTGAAATAAGCTTTGTAAATAGGTTATTATACTGAAATAAGCTTTGTAAATAGGTTTTAATACTGAAATAAGATTTGAAAATAGGTTATTATAGTGAAATAATATTTGTAAATATGTTATTATACTGAAATAAGATTTGAAAATATGTTATTATACTAAAATAAGATTTGAAAATATGTTATTATTGTGAAATAAGATTTGTAAATAGGTTTTAATACTGAAATAATATTTGTAAATATGTTATTATAGTGAAATAAGATTGGTAAATATGTTATTATTGTGAAATAAGCTTTGTAAATAGGTTTTAATACTGAAATAATATTTGAAAATAGGTTATTATAGTGAAATAAGATTAGTAAATATGTTATTATTGTGAAATAAGCTTTGTAAATATGTTATTACACTGAAATAAGATTTGAAAATATGTTATTATAGTGAAATAAGATTAGTAAATATGTTATTATTGTGAAATAAGCTTTGTAAATAGGTTTTAATACTGAAATAATATTGGTAAATATGTTATTATTGTGAAATAAGCTTTGTAAATAGGTTTTAATACTGAAATAAGATTTGAAAATATGTTATTATAGTGAAATAAGTTTTGTAAATATGTTATTATACTGAAATAATATTTGTAAATATGTTATTATACTGAAATAAGATTGGTAAATATGTTATTATACTGAAATAAGATTGGTAAATATGTTATTATACTGAAATAAGATTGGTAAATATGTTATTATACTGAAATAAGATTTGAAAATATGTTATTATAGTGAAATAAGCTTTGTAAATAGGTTTTAATACTGAAATAAGATTGGTAAATAGGTTATTATAGTGAAATAAGCTTTGTAAATAGGTTATTATACTGAAATAATATTTGTAAATAGGTTTTAATACTGAAATAAGATTGGTAAATAGGTTATTATAGTGAAATAAGATTTGAAAATATGTTATTATAGTGAAATAAGATTTGAAAATATGTTATTATACTGAAATAATATTTGTAAATATGTTATTATACTGAAATAAGATTGGTAAATATGTTATTATACTGAAATAAGATTGGTAAATATGTTATTATTGTGAAATAAGCTTTGTAAATAGGTTTTAATACTGAAATAATATTTGTAAATATGTTATTATAGTAAAATAATATTTGTAAATATGTTATTACACTGAAATAAGATTGGTAAATATGTTATTATACTGAAATAAGCTTTGTAAATAGGTTATTATAGTGAAATAAGCTTTGTAAATAGGTTATTATAGTGAAATAAGCTTTGTAAATAGGTTATTATACTGAAATAATATTTGTAAATATGTTATTACACTGAAATAAGATTGGTAAATATGTTATTATTGTGAAATAAGCTTTGTAAATAGGTTTTAATACTGAAATAATATTTGTAAATATGTTATTATAGTAAAATAATATTTGTAAATATGTTATTACACTGAAATAAGATTGGTAAATATGTTATTATACCTAAATAAGCTTTGTAAATAGGTTATTATAGTGAAATAATATTTGTAAATATGTTATTATACTGAAATAAGCTTTGTAAATAGGTTTTAATACTGAAATAAGATTTGAAAATATGTTATTATACTGAAATAATATTGGTAAATATGTTATTATTGTGAAATAAGCTTTGTAAATAGGTTATTATACTGAAATAAGCTTTGTAAATAGGTTTTAATACTGAAATAAGATTTGAAAATAGGTTATTATAGTGAAATAATATTTGTAAATATGTTATTATACTGAAATAAGATTTGAAAATATGTTATTATAGTGAAATAAGATTTGTAAATATGTTATTATTGTGAAATAAGATTTCTAAATAGGTTTTAATACTGAAATAATATTTGTAAATATGTTATTATAGTGAAATAATATTTGTAAATATGTTATTATACTGAAATAAGCTTTGTAAATAGGTTTTAATACTGAAATAAGATTTGAAAATATGTTATTATACTGAAATAATATTGGTAAATATGTTATTATTGTGAAATAAGCTTTGTAAATAGGTTTTAATACTGAAATAAGATTTGAAAATATGTTATTATACTGAAATAATATTTGTAAATATGTTATTATACTGAAATAAGATTTGTAAATATGTTATTATTGTGAAATAAGATTTGTAAATAGGTTTTAATACTGAAATAATATTTGTAAATATGTTATTATAGTGAAATAATATTTGTAAATATGTTATTATACTGAAATAAGCTTTGTAAATAGGTTTTAATACTGAAATAAGATTTGAAAATATGTTATTATACTGAAATAATATTTGTAAATATGTTATTATTGTGAAATAAGATTTGTAAATAGGTTTTAATACTGAAATAATATTTGTAAATATGTTATTATACTGAAATAAGATTGGTAAATATGTTATTATTGTGAAATAAGCTTTGTAAATAGGTTTTAATACTGAAATAATATTTGTAAATATGTTATTACACTGAAATAAGATTGGTAAATATGTTATTATACTGAAATAAGATTTGAAAATATGTTATTATACTGAAATAAGATTTGAAAATATGTTATTATAGTGAAATAAGATTGGTAAATATGTTATTATACTGAAATAAGCTTTGTAAATAGGTTTTAATACTGAAATAAGATTTGAAAATATGTTATTATACTGAAATAATATTTGTAAATATGTTATTATACTGAAATAATATTTGAAAATATGTTATTATACTGAAATAAGATTGGTAAATAGGTTATTATACTGAAATAAGATTTGAAAATATGTTATTATACTGAAATAAGATTGGTAAATATGTTATTATACTGAAATAAGCTTTGAAAATATGTTATTATAGTGAAATAAGATTGGTAAATATGTTATTATTGTGAAATAAGCTTTGTAAATAGGTTTTAATACTGAAATAATATTTGAAAATAGGTTATTATAGTGAAATAAGATTAGTAAATATGTTATTATTGTGAAATAAGCTTTGTAAATATGTTATTACACTGAAATAAGATTGGTAAATATGTTATTATACTGAAATAATATTTGTAAATATGTTATTATACTGAAATAAGATTTGAAAATATGTTATTATAGTGAAATAAGATTAGTAAATATGTTATTATTGTGAAATAAGCTTTGTAAATAGGTTTTAATACTGAAATAATATTGGTAAATATGTTATTATTGTGAAATAAGCTTTGTAAATAGGTTTTAATACTGAAATAAGATTTGAAAATATGTTATTATAGTGAAATAAGTTTTGTAAATATGTTATTATACTGAAATAATATTTGTAAATATGTTATTATACTGAAATAAGATTGGTAAATATGTTATTATACTGAAATAAGATTGGTAAATATGTTATTATACTGAAATAAGATTGGTAAATATGTTATTATACTGAAATAAGATTTGAAAATATGTTATTATAGTGAAATAAGCTTTGTAAATAGGTTTTAATACTGAAATAAGATTGGTAAATAGGTTATTATAGTGAAATAAGCTTTGTAAATAGGTTATTATACTGAAATAATATTTGTAAATAGGTTTTAATACTGAAATAAGATTGGTAAATAGGTTATTATAGTGAAATAAGATTTGAAAATATGTTATTATAGTGAAATAAGATTTGAAAATATGTTATTATACTGAAATAATATTTGTAAATATGTTATTATACTGAAATAAGATTGGTAAATATGTTATTATACTGAAATAAGATTGGTAAATATGTTATTATTGTGAAATAAGCTTTGTAAATAGGTTTTAATACTGAAATAATATTTGTAAATATGTTATTATAGTAAAATAATATTTGTAAATATGTTATTACACTGAAATAAGATTGGTAAATATGTTATTATACTGAAATAAGCTTTGTAAATAGGTTATTATAGTGAAATAAGCTTTGTAAATAGGTTATTATAGTGAAATAAGCTTTGTAAATAGGTTATTATACTGAAATAATATTTGTAAATATGTTATTACACTGAAATAAGATTGGTAAATATGTTATTATTGTGAAATAAGCTTTGTAAATAGGTTTTAATACTGAAATAATATTTGTAAATATGTTATTATAGTAAAATAATATTTGTAAATATGTTATTACACTGAAATAAGATTGGTAAATATGTTATTATACCTAAATAAGCTTTGTAAATAGGTTATTATAGTGAAATAAGCTTTGTAAATAGGTTTTAATACTGAAATAAGATTGGTAAATATGTTATTATACTGAAATAAGCTTTGTAAATATGTTATTATACTGAAATAATATTTGAAAATAGGTTATTATAGTGAAATAAGCTTTGTAAATATGTTATTATAGTGAAATAAGATTAGTAAATATGTTATTATACTGAAATAATATTTGAAAATAGGTTATTATAGTGAAATAAGCTTTGTAAATATGTTATTATAGTGAAATAAGATTAGTAAATATGTTATTATAGTGAAATAAGATTAGTAAATATGTTATTATAGTGAAATAAGCTTTGTAAATAGGTTATTATAGTGAAATAAGATTAGTAAATATGTTATTATAGTGAAATAAGCTTTGTAAATAGGTTTTTATACTGAAATAATATTTGAAAATAGGTTATTATACTGAAATAAGATTAGTAAATATGTTATTATACTGAAATAAGATTGGTAAATATGTTATTATAGTGAAATAAGATTTGTAAATATGTTATTATTGTGAAATAAGCTTTGTAAATAGGTTTTAATACTAAATAATATTTGAAAATAGGTTATTATAGTGAAATAATATTTGTAAATAGGTTAATATAGTGAAATAAGATTTGTAAATATGTTATTATTGTGAAATAAGATTTGTAAATATGTTATTATACTGAAATAAGATTGGTAAATATGTTATTATAGTGAAATAAGCTTTGTAAATAGGTTATTATAGTGAAATAAGCTTTGTAAATAGGTTATTATACTGAAATAAGATTAGTAAATATGTTATTATACTGAAATAAGATTGGTAAATATGTTATTATAGTGAAATAAGCTTTGTAAATAGGTTATTATAGTGAAATAAGATTTGTAAATATGTTATTATTGTGAAATAAGCTTTGTAAATAGGTTTTAATACTGAAATAATATTTGAAAATAGGTTATTATAGTGAAATAATATTTGTAAATATGTTATTATTGTGAAATAATATTGGTAAATATGTTATTATAGTGAAATAAGATTTGTAAATATGTTATTATTGTGAAATAAGCTTTGTAAATAGGTTATTATAGTGAAATAAGCTTTGTAAATATGTTATTATTGTGAAATAAGCTTTGTAAATATTTTAATATACTGAAATAGATTTGTAAATATGCTATTATTGTGAAATAAGCTTTTTAAATAGGTTATTATAGTGAAATAAGATTTGTAAATATGTTATTATACTGAAATAAGATTGAATAGAATAACTTGTATATTTACTTCAAGATAATTATGATATTTATTTAAGAAAACTATTTAAATATAAGATAAATATAAACATAAATACAATTCTCATTCATTGAAATTTAATTTGATGTTTAATTTCTTTCTGTATGTGAGAATCAGTGGCTTATACTGTAAAACATATAATATTTGTTAATATATTATTATACGGAAATAAGATTTGTAAATATGTTATAGTGAAATAAGATTTGTAAATATATTATTATAATTCAGTATAAGATTGATACTTTTATCAAGATAAGTTTATTATTATTCTATGCAATTTTATTTATATTGTTGTAGGTCATAATATCAATATTATATATTTATAGTTTGATCATATTTTCTTAAATGTCAGATATAAATATTATATAATATTATTTAGAGATAATATAAATATATATATATATATTACAATATAAAAATATCAGTAATACTACATCACCTAGATACAATTGTATTGTACAATAACCTCTTGCTGAAAACAGTAGTAATGTTTAATGTACTTCACAATGAAACATTCAGACATGAGTTTACCCTTGCAAAGTATTTCGATATCTTCATTCGTCAAGATGGCCTCCAATAATAAAGACTGTAATACATACTTCTTAACCACTGTTATAGTGGCCATATCACATACTAATATGTAGGGACTCTCAATAGACTCCATCATTATGTCATCGCACATCAAGAAGATCCGAATCTGTGATAAACAGAAAAACCATGTGATTTGCAGCTCATTTTCATATCTATTTCGTATTATTAATATCTCTAATATCTTTTATATATTACGCAATAAACGGATATTATTAATTAGAGTATTATGTAACATTATTATAAGCCAAGATATACTTATATATGAATATACACACAACTTTGTGTGAATTATTAACTAATATAATGAATACAATTATAATATGATTTTCTAATTTAATTCCTGCATACATTTAAATATCTCATAATATAGGACATTTTATAACAACATTATTTCTATTTATAAATAATTAATTACCAAAATATATGTGAATTAAATACTACGTAGTATTATTTATTAAGGAAAACAATATAACCTGTTCCTCATCTGACAGATTAACATTATTATCATCTCGAACACCTGAAGTAGAAGGTTTAGCCATAATTAGTGAAATAATTAACATTACGGGTATTGTAATAATAGAAACATAAGTGGTTGAACAATTAACAGTTAACAATTGTTTCGTAATTAACATTACCTGTGATGTTATTAGACTGTGATATATCTTGAACGTCATAAAATTGCTGCAGTCTTTCAGATTGTACTAAGATGTAAGATGTTACATTCACAAAGAGATTTGATATGCAAATCTTATATACATATATTATATAAGTGGACTAAATATTAAACTTACTTTGAGATATATTTGGAACAAGTTTCTCTACAATAGCCTGCATTGTTGGGTCCTCTCTATTATGTAATATTAATGTGAATATCTTTAATTATCATCATATTAGTAAATAAACAACACTATGCACAATGTACATTGTACAATTAGGTCTCACTAATAATGAATTGCTACATTAGAACAGTTACTTTATTAATGAGGAGACAATTAGTGGTAACTATAGTTATATAGGTAGGAGATTCACTTAGGTTATGTAGGAGAAAGTCAGATATATAAGAATAGGTGATAGTAATGTGCATGTTAAGTGAATGATAGATACGCGATAGGGACATACAGACACGACCTTGGCTGACCTTATGAAACACTTGGGATATCTGTGATGGAGAACTAGTCTGCAAATAGGACACGTGACTTCACTAGACAGGTGAATAACTATACAACTTTTGCAGACTGTGTATAGCATACGGAGGCTTATCATTATTAACCCTATACTGATTCAGTGATATACATATGTGATACACTAGATGTTAGTAATTCAGGCCTTAACATAGCGTAGATAATTATATTAATAAGTTATAACTTATATATATATATATATATATATATATAATATCATTATTAACAATTATGTGAAGTGTTGTAGTTAAGATGATCCATGATACTCGTTTACTTTACATGAATGAACAAATGTTATTTTTAGATAGACGATAACTTTTTAAATATCATTTACAAAAAAGATTCTATATAAAATACTAATATAATCTAAAGTAAAATTATTCGATATTAAAAAACTGATCATAATTAATATCAGCACAATTGTTAAAAATTACAGTAAATATATTTAGATTTAAATATATTATAATATTAAACTATTAAAATTAGTTTTTTCTTTATACGTGTTAAATAAATCTTATATATCATACTCTGTTTCAATTCCTGGTCTATATATGATAAATAGTATTACATATCAATTATATTTTAATACTAATATAAATAAGCCTTAATATATTCTTTCAATTTTTAAAATCGATATAATAATAAATTAGTAGTATAAATTATAATTGGATTATATATTTAAATTTAAATTTTTCTAGGTAATCATATTTTAAAGTGTACATTTTTATAGAAATTATATTTCATGTATAAATTTCCTTTAAATTTCACTTAAAATATTATATTTAAAATGTTATAATTTTACATTTATACAAAAATTTAAAATCAAATTTTTTCCAAAAAAACGTGTGTCATGCTCCTCCTTATGATTAATTACATTATAGATATTAGAGCTAGATATATATGCAGTAGATAAGGGGTAACATACATGTGTGGAGACATTCTGTTATCGTTGTTGCTTCTATCAGATATCCACAACAGAGTATGCATGTTATCAGCTTATTTACAGACTGAAGACGAACACTTTCATTGACCTCTTCAATCATTAAACTGTAGGAAATATATGCAGAGGTCAAATATATGCAGAGGTTACATGTACACAGCGGTGAAATTTGATGTAATATGGTAAACCCTCAATATCTCATACTTTGATATGTATTCACTTAAGATTCAAGATTTTAGATTCGAATAATTCACAATCTGTACATTATATTTAAAATTAGTTATTTCAAATAATCTTATGATATATAATTATATACCTGTATAACTAGGTTATATAACTTAATATACATTGTTTAATATTATTCTATTGTATGAATACATCACTTGTAGTTTTTAAGGCCCTATGAAATTATATATATTAATATATGAATATTGAAATGGTGAAGATACGGTTTGTTTTACTAAAAGTCTGATAACTTATGAAATAAATAACAGAATGACAACATTGTTTTAATAATTATATTCAGATATATATATATTAAGTAATAGAATTAAATGATAATTATAAGATGATGAGAATCAGACCTACAAACACTAATTTCAAAATAATTTTTTTTTGGTAATTTCCAGTAATTAAGTTAACTAGTAAATAAGTTTTCTTTTAGGTCTTACTTAATATATAAGAATATATATGTATCATGATTAAGCTTTGAAAGTTTCATATCAATTTATCAAGTAGATCACAATTTTAGTTCTTGAAAGATTCAAATAAAGTTAAAAAAAGAGCTGTAATAACAGTTTTTTTTAATTATAAATATGTTACTAGTATTTAAATCCTTATTTTTATATATCATTATAATTATAAACACTTATTTATGATACTTATTGTTACTTGTATGCATCAAGTCATATATCAGTTTAAAGATATTATATTATATTTATTGATTTTTATATAATATCATTTTTAATTTAAAAAATATATTTTTTCAAAAATCATATGTTTTGTCTGCCCTTTATTATTGATTAAACAATTATAATAAAATATATATATATATGTTTTTTTAGTAATGAATAATATATTTTGTTGAAATGGCACATATACAAAGTGGGGTAATATTTTTTCATTGAATTTATTATTTAAATATAATATTAAAATATGAAATAGTTTAACTATGGAAATAACTATAAAAAAAATAATAATATATCTAATAATATAAGTTGTTTCATTAAGTAGATAGATTTAATTTTCAAAATAGGAAAATGTATGTAATTATTATGTTCATATTACACCATAAATTTAAAGTACCATGGTACTCTAAAGCTATGTATTACACATTCAAATAACAATAAATGGATATTAATGGAGATTTCTCCTATAGGGAAAATGTATAAGTTAAATATTATAAGTGAAATATTATAAATACTAAAGATTAAAATGTTGAACTGATACATAATTTTAATCACTAAAATACTATGTAATCATTACACATAAACGTAATGGTTAAGTGAATATCTACATGTTTATATTTACTGTGATAATATATCAAATATTTGTTTTAGTTTTGTTTTATTCTTTCTTTTATATTTTATTTCTTTTATATTTTGTTTTAGTTTTGTTTTATTGTTTATTTTAATATCTATTTTTATGTAATTTTATTGTATTTTATCCGAATGAAAATGATGAAATATGACATTACACTACTGTTAGGAGATATCGAATTAAAAAAGCTCATCGCTTTCTCTGATTCTCCTTAGACAATGTCTATAAACTGAATTCATTCATTAATTCATATGTATAAGATAACATAAGATAATGCAGGTCACATGACTATAGTAGAGGTATAGGCAGTACTACCTCATCAATAGTAATCTACTACCGAGTCAGTAACACACACACAATCACACACACACACACACACACACACACACACACACACACACACACACACACACACACACACACACACACTATAGTCAGACCTATAGGTCACTGCATTCATCTTTATATAAGTAACATCATAACAGTAGTTATTAGAAACTTAATAGCAATATATATATGAAGATTATTCGATATGATCATACCATGGTTGTACAGTAAACATATAGTACTTTGTGAAATGTGCTATATTGCCGTCGAACAGTTACCTTGATACCAATATATGGAACAAAGGAACTGTTAGACGGCAAGGACATCATATGTAGGACATATGTAAGTTCAACTTATACTTATACTTGACTATTTATATTATACTATAAAGTATACTATTACTATAGTAAATAGTAATCTAACATGTACATACGGTGATCGCGAGCTTGGAGGTAGGAGATTATATTATTCCTCTAAATTAGTCATCAGATATATACATAGATTTATTTGTTAACTTATAAGGTAAACCTATAGGTTAACTATACATCTAGGGGAAAATAACCGAATACAGACACAATTAAATAAATAGTCTAAAAAAGTATTTTTTATTTTTTAATTATTCAAAATATTGCTGATATATCCAATAAACTGATTTTTTATTACGTTTTAGAAATATAACACTATATTATTACTATATAAAATATAACACTATATTATTACTATATAAAATATAACACTATATTATTAAAAAATAAAGCATTCTAAAACTATATATATAATTTCTATATTTGTTATCAAATATTCTTTAAGTTATAAGCATATATCTAGAGGTCATATAAGTCCCTAATACGGACACTCTAGATGTCTTAATACTAACACCCTATAACCAATAAGCGCGCAGCATATGAACTATTCTGATTTTAATCAAAATCTTGTGCGTTATAATATTTATACCACCAATAAAACTACATCTAAAATTATTATTATTTAGATACATAAATTGTATTATTAATTAACAAAATAATAAAAATAAATATATTATTGACTAATTAAATTAGAATAAATTGTTTATAAAATTAATTATAAATAATGTAATTGTAAGTTGTCTGATTGATCATTAATAATATATAGTTTATCTAGTGGTATATATGGTGTCCGTATTATAACACAGGGTGTCCGTATTCGGACATGGGTACCGAATACGGACACCGCCATTATCTATGGAATTAAAAGATTAAATAAAATTTTAAAATCACAATAATATATATAATCATATAATATTAATATATTGTAATTTTTGAATAAAAATAATGAGTTATAAAATATTAAGACCATTTATTGTTAAAGTGTCCCCCGTATTAGGTTACTTTACCCTATGGATATACCCGTGCCCATATATATATATATACTATGTAGAGCGATTTAGATACATATGAATATTAATACATACGTTTATTTACATATTTATATATATATATATTAAATATTGATATTTTGGATTTATTTAAGGGGATATCGCACAACGCCATTAAAATCCTACCATTCAATGTATAGAGATAGTAAATACATTACTCCGTATAAAGCTCCGCACACAAAAATCTATTCAATGAATTTTATTGATTTTGTTGGTGAGATATAGAGGAAATACAAAGCTACAACAATATATTGGCTTATTTTTATATTTCAATATAATTCATACATAAAAGTATACATTTTTTTATATAATATTTCATAGAAAATAGCAATTATAAAGTATTTTCAAATATATTATTAAAATTACGGCAACATATTGTTTTGCGCATGTATGATATTTATATATAGCAAAAAAAATTAATAAGATTACTATACTAGTGTTATCTGTGCGGTTAATTTTATATATGAAATAGGTATGTGTACATAATTAGTCTGTGTAAATCGCATTTAACATTTCACTAATTAAAAATCAATATGAAAAGTGCAATTTATACATATACACGTTTATCTAATATATTATATAATTGCATAGAGCAATAATTAGTTCTTATCTAGACAATATATTTAGATATGTTTACATATATATATATATATATATATATATATATATATATATATATATATACTATGTTATTGATTATATTGTACAAATTTAAATTCAAACTATATTATTACTTAATTAATGGTAATTATGATACTATTACCATATATATATATATATATATGTATACATTATGATCATGGAAATGTTTGCATTACATTTATATATAAAATATTAAATTAAATATTCATTAATTAATATTAAATTAAAGAGATATTAAACATAATGTATTGTTATTTCATATTATTCATACAGTAAATATGTGTAAAGTTATCACTCATATTAAATATAAAAGTTAATATATTTTAATATCAAAATTAATATATTCTAATTATAAAAGAATACAATTAATTCTATAATCAATAAATAATATTGGTAATACTAGTGTTATATATTATACTAATTATATCTAAAATATTTAGAATTAAAATTAATACCTTCTAATATTAAAGTTAAAATATTGTAATAAAGATATTATACCATATTAAAATATATTATAATATCGATTTAGCGTACGTTTGTTGTAACATACAAACATAACAACGTCCCATCTGTAATTATATACATGTACATGCAGATGGGATTCCACGTATAGGTTGGTATGTACACAAAACGCACCCATATTATAATAATACAATACCATATTAGGACATATTATAATAGATGTACTACTATAACAAGTAGTAATGCCAGCAAACTCACACTATGAGGCTGACAGTATACCTAGTTGATATAGCATTGATGACGTCATCACAGTATTGCTACCGTGATACCTATCATCGTATTATGTGTATCATGGCGGGGTTAGAATGTTTAGGTTAACCGTTTAATATTGAATTTAGAATTTATATAGCTACAATATTATATTTAAATTAAATACAATATAAATAAGGATATAAACAAGCCCAATTGGAGATATATTATTATTATTACTAATATTATTATATTATAATAATTATTATTTAAATATAATAATAATAATTAGTATTATAATGTATTGATAACAACAATAAACTATATTCTTATTGTTGATATAGTATAATACTTCGGTTTATGTCCTAAATCTTAAATTTTAAATATATAATTATGTATCTGGAAATAAACTGAATAAATCTGAAATGGACATATGTAATACTATCACAAATACACACACACATATATATATAAATATATATATATATATATATATATATATATATATATATATGTATTTATATACATATTTGTGGTAACTAATTCATAAAAGTAATGTACTAACTTATTCATATCGATGTTTAACTGTTTGACAGACATCTCTATCTTCTACTGCTAAAACGACAATAACACACATAAGTGATACAGCTTAAACTGCCGCGTGACGTCATAACTCCGCCCACTCGTTACGTCATCTATCGGACACACGTCAGCCAATCAGCGACCAGCGTAGTGATTACGCAATACACGCCTATTACATAATCACTGTATGGGTATCCGCTAGTTAGGAGGCCAAGCTATGGTGTCACTCGTGTCTAATTTTGTAGGCAAGCTACCGTGTGGTGGAGTCCCTGATAGATAAGGAGGACATGCACATTTATATCGTATAATATATGTATATATATATATACACATATATATATTATAATTGTATTTAGGAGTGGTGTTGATCATACGAGAGAGTATACTATCATATATGATATATTTTTTAAATCGAAAATATATATGCATGTATATATATATATATTTATAATATATGTATTCTGTGTCACATATTATATTTTATTATTAATTCGTATTTGTTATTTTAATAATTATATTCATGACTATAAAATCGATGAATTATATATGAAGTATATATATACAGTCAACTCCCGATAAGGGTTACCGAAATGTGGAATTATGCAACAATCAACAATATAAAATGTTGTATTCAATAATATTACTTACTAAAATTATAATATACATTATTTAAAATAAACATTTCTGACAATATATAAAAAATCCGACTTATCCAATATAAAAATCATAAAAATTACAATAATATGTGTCCGACCTATAGAAAAGTCAGACTTATCCAACTTATCCGATTAATTTAACATTGAACTAGATAAAATTCCAACCAAACCAACTAAATGTGTCCGACTTATCGAGAAGTCCAACTTATCCGTAGTCCGACTTATCGATATCTTACTGTATATATATATATATATATATATATATATATATACAATGTATATAACTTACATTCAATATTAATTTACCAATGAAAATATTTAAAAAAAATAACTAATAATTATGATTAGTCAGTTAAGTTAATTATTTCAAAATTACTTATATATTATATCATATGTTAATGAACCATTGTAACATAACTTCAATAACATAAATGTAAATTTATAAAATTAACATAATATTCACTATCAAAGGAGTGGTAGCATTAATTAACATTGATAATACAGTTGGTAATACGGACCTACTAAATGTGATAATACCGGAGAGTGCGAAGCGAGTTCTTAGAAAGTGTTTGATGTATTATCAATACGATAAAGGAGACTAATAATGATGCTTGATGCACTACAGATACACCAGCACCGCTGTAATACATAGGTTTATTCGTACGCACTGTAGTGATGTAATGGAGTATTTGGGCTATTCCGCACACATGTGTGCGATATCACAACTTAGTGCGGGTGTGCGCGTGCCGGAGTGTGTGATTGTTTGTGTGCGCGTACAGTGTATGCCGTATAGAGTTCATATGCGTGTGTGTGTATGCGTGTGTATATGTTGGTGTGCATGCGTATGTGTGTACCTATATCGGTAGGTTGATAGCTTGTCATTATATGTAAATATTCATTCGTTATTGTGTTGGTGTATTTGTGTGGGTATGTGTTTAATATGATAATTATTATATATATATATATATATATATATATATATATATATATATATATATATATAGAGTAAAGGACCTCAACGGAACCTTAACTCTATAGAGTATATGGCTTTTTGAGATTTAAAATAACTATATATTATAATTTATAACTTATATTTATTATTTCATACAAACTGTTATATCTCAATAAACAATATTTATTTATTTATTTATTTATTTATATACGTAACTCTACTGAAGTAGGATGTAGGTATAACGTCGGAAAGAAGTATAATGTATTATATGATTTAATAAACAATAGTATAATATATTCTAAAGTTGAACATTACGACCGATAGTAATATCAAGGACATATCCTTGATGTTACTGTAACTTGTAAAGTTGTAATTGTAGTCAATGATAAATGTTCACCCTATAGGGTGGTCATAGATGATGTAATCAGCGAGTACATAGATATGGTGTGCGGGTCGGTGCGGTGCGTAAGTGTGACATGCGTACTAGTGTTATGCAAAGCGCACAAGATTAAAACTGTAAGATAAGGACATCGGCATAGGACATATACTAGCCCGGATGCAGCACCGTTAATTAATAATAGTTCATTAGTTAATATATTTAAATAAAGTGGTACATAATTATACAGGCTACATTCCACATATTTGTATTAATATTCAAATTATCCGTTATATATAAAGTATACTTTGTTTCATTTATGTGTTATTTACTTCAAGAATTCAACAAATAAATAAATTACTAGTTACATATTATTTACATACATTCATTTTATTTCCGATACTATTATTTCAATATAATATATTATATATAATATATGTAATATATTTATATATATATACATATATATATATATATATATATATATATATATATATATATATATATATATATTACTATTACTATATACTATTATTTCAATGTAAAATTGTATACGTAATATATATATATATATATATATATATATATATATAAACTATATGCAAGTATTTGTTATAGTCTGGTAATATTTAGATAATATTCTATAGGACTTTATATACTGTATACTTTATAAAGTATTAATAATGTATGTTGAGATATAATATATTCTAAAAATATATAACATTATATATGGATTCTTACTATTATATTAATTCATATTCCTATAAATACATGATGATAATATTATATAATAGTTAGATATTACATAATGGTCAATATAATACATTTCTGTTTGTATTTTCAAAAGTGAATTTTATTATTATTTTATTATATTATAACATTTTGTATAAAAATGACATACGTTAAATATTTAATATAGTAATCACATCATGTGTTAATATACAACTTAGTATATATAATATATTAATATATATAAGTCTCCCACACAATAAAATAGCCAGTAAACGTAAGATAAGAATCGACTGTTCGGTGAAGTTTAACATATTACGTAATAATGTCGCTAGAGCTGGATTACGTAATATTAGCGAATAGAACTTCTGCAGTATGTTACGTAATGTGAATTATAGAATAAATGTGTTATATATTGAATGTAAAGGTTTCAAATTATAAATTTAAATACTATATATATATAGTTTCTGAGATAATGGGGGTGTCCGTATTAGGCGACTTTCCCTTATGTATATCCTTGTAATATCAGTAATGTCCTTATGCTAATGACACGTATACATAATGTTTGATACATTAACAGAACATACCCATCTCACACGTGAACTATTACATAAGTCAATAGTACAGTTGAGAATTCATTATAAAACTTCCCATTACATATGTATGATACCCAAGCTGTATTAACAGTAATCTAAATTTAACTTATTATATAGTTCCATTATATTATATAATTCCATTAGATGGCAATTGCCATTTAAATTAATTCCAATAAATCTATTTTAAATTGTCGTTAGAACCGATTTATGGATACATGTGGCTGTCGATATAGCCGGAACATACTGTATATATAGGTAGAAACTACTTGATTGGCTATGGGTATTTAACATGTATACACCATAACTCATTAATATAGTTTATCTGACCACTCTAGTTTATCTTAAATAATAAATGTCTCACTATCTATCATATATTTATCACACACTCACACACACAAACAAACACACACACATACACATACATACACAAACACACACATGTATACACATACATACATACACACATATATATATAATGTATGTATATTATCAACTGTTATAAACAAATATATTGTATTAATATTAAAATAAATATATAATAATATATTCTGTCCACGACTTTTGTAAATGCGCACTATTTACGAAATTTAAATATAATTGTTATCACAAGGCTCGACTAACAATAGATTCAATATAATACAATAGAATTTCAGTGAGAATTGTCCGTCAGCTTTCGACCACGGCGGAAGTGAAGTTAGTAGACCAAAGTACAGTATATGTTCACTTGCGCATCGCTCTATTTCAACATTATTTTACATATTACAATATAATCTTATCAGAGATTTAAATAATCGTTTATGAAATATGTTACACCCCATGGTGTAATTCATAACTAATAAACATGTACAAACATACTGTCTTTAAGTTTTAGATAATGGGTCAACAGTATTCACTGTCAACCTTTAACCTAATGAATACCCTTACCCTATGCCCATATATGGGTGTGTTTCCTAGTATCGGGGTTTTATTGAACGGTGCACATTATACATGTACGAACAGCATGCACAGCGTGGTTACATGCGCATATACACGCGCACACACATACGCACGTACACATGCACGTTAAGCCGGAGTGGCTCGGTAATTTTTTTTTGAAAATTGCTGCACTTTTTTTTATATTAACTAGATAACATATTAAATTGAATACAACAACAAAAAATTAAAAAAATTAATTATTGGAGGTGCGCCACCTCATTAAAGTTTAACATGAAGAGATAGGAAGTTTAACATGGAGGAGATAGGAAATATTTGAAACTTCGATTTAACATCATTAAAATTTTTTTTTGTAGTTTTATCTGCAATTATAGTTTGAATTATATATTTTTGTATAAGATAATATTTGTACAATATTTTTTTTCGATTTTCCAGGAAATTTCCAGGAAATTTTGGAAAAATACAAAATATTTTAATTTTAATTAAAAAAAAATTATTTATAAAAAAATATAAACATAAATATATATACATAAGTATATGAGTGTACTATTACATGAAATTAATTTTAAAACAATAATGTATAGTATAA
Organism: Osedax fenrisi; assembly: GCA_964019155.1. Taxonomy (NCBI): domain Eukaryota; kingdom Metazoa; phylum Annelida; class Polychaeta; order Sabellida; family Siboglinidae; genus Osedax; species Osedax fenrisi. Next base: position 75,193,792 of record OZ025239.1, read on the forward strand.
AATATGGTTATTTATTCACTATTTTAATGTAAAAATATGATAAATTTTATATTTGAAAAAAAAAAGTTTACGCACTATTACAAACATTTTTTTTCAATCGACTGGATTAATAATAGGGTTTTTTTAAAGAATTTAAATCGTTAGAAATTTTTTAAAATATATTTTACTTTTTATCTTATTTTTTTATAAATTTTAAATTATTAGTTTGCTCTATCATTTTTTTTCTTTTGTAAATTTGTAAAAATCAAGATACAACTTATATTATAGAATTTAAAGAGCTTTGTAAAAATATAAATTATATTAATTTTAGATAAAAAAAATATTATTAAAAAAAAAAATCCCAATTTTCCCCATATTGGTCAGAAATGCTGATATTTTTTTTATTTCTATAAATATTTAGATAGCTATATTTATAATATATATATTATGTTAATTTCATTATATAATATTCATTATTGAATGAGTTATGTTATAATATGTATTATAAATAAATTAATACATTCATAATTTCTATCTACAAAATTAAACATTTTTACTAATTTTGTTTTCACAATTGTGGTCATAACTTTTTTTTAAATAAAAATTTAAAAAAACTAAGATACGACTTCTATTATAGAATTTGATAAGCATTCCAACTATACACATTTTATTATAATAGCATAAATATATAAAATCTCATTTTAGTACCAATATCCCATATTCGAATATCTTTATAGTTATTATTTATACAGTAAGATTAGCCGATTATATCCATATATGTTGTTATTTGTCATTTAGTAAATGGTTTGGGGTTATATAAAATATAAAAAGGTGTATTAGTAAGAAGGTTCGTGGTTAAAGAGTATAATAAAATGAATATAAATTTGAAAATTAGTTGTTTATAAGAGTTTATAATGTAATTGTCATGTGATTTCAATATAGGTAATAGCGGTATTTTTTCTATAGAAAAATATTTATAGGTATTTTTAAAAGCTCTGGCGCACGGCGAATACTACATGTAAAAAAAAAAAAGTATACCATTGTGACAGAAATACTCCAAACATAAAATGCTAGAAGGTGCAGCAATTTTCAACAAAAAAAGTCCGAGCCGCTCCGGCTTAATGCACGTATGTAGTCATTCATAATGCGCGATGTAATACATTAAGCTATAAAGGTGACCCCTCAAGGTTAAGGTGACGTGAAGGTGACGGTAATTTAGAAGTAAACATCGTTATAAGTATTCATATATCTATACTCTATATATAGTAATCTTTCATCGTATTTGTCTACTATTACATGTGTTATATGTTGTACCTATAGGTCATGAAAGTATGAATTAAATATAAGTTAATATAATTATAAATAATTTATAACAAATAATATGTATAGAAATATAACTTGTACAAAATGAATATAACTTTTTATGTCTATTTTTATATATTAAATATACCATATATTAACTGTAGCTATATAGTAATTTAAATATTTTATAGGAAACAAATATATTTGTTGTATACAAACCTAAAATAAAAACAAAATAAGGTGAATTTAATGATTAGCTACATCAAACCAACATTGTGAATGGAAGTATATATATCTTTAACTTATGAATGCGTTAAATAGCGTACTGCACCGTTTAAACTCAGAGTTTCATAAAGAAATGTTGATACTAATAACAAGGACATGGTATCATGTCCTTGATGATAGCTTTAAATGTAATAATTCACAGCACTTCGGCATCGACCAATCAGCGTCGCGAGATATGGTCATCGAGACGCTTTCATTGGACGAATAATTCAGTTGACTGAACGTACTCAAATCTACGACGCCCGCCTCGCTAAGAAAGCTATCACTCAGCCGAATATGCACTGCCTCAAAGGTCAAGCCTCGATGATTTCCGATTAAGATTAAGATAAAGATGCCCATACGTTAGTTAACTGTATTTACAGATAGTATACTTATTATATATAGCTTATTAACGCCTCCTTAATGTATACATATCACCACGTGTGTACTTATAGCATGCGCGACATCTCTCGAGATAACAATATTGAACATGTATATGTTTGTTTACACTTTTAAAATTGTCGTTGATACATTATTATATATCTAGAACTAATATATTGAGTTATTTATTATAACTATATATATATATATATATATTCGATATTTGTATATTCTATTCAATATAATGTTGTATTATATTATATACACAGTCAAATCTCGATATCCCAGACTCTCTATAAAAAACCCAGCTAAATCAAACATTTTACAAATGTTAGTTTGGTTTTGTATGAATGTAAATTTAAGATTAATTCTCACTAACTCGATATCTCTACACATTTATTCGGTTCCTTGAATTCTGATAAATCCAGAGTTAACGATATTATATATAAATAAATCAGATTTATTATTTCATGTTGTAAAGCATGAACTAATGGAGAAGTTAATAAACAAATGTATTTGTTATAAAATATATATATATATAATATATATATATTCTATCTTAATATAATAATGTGTGTGTATGATGTACACACGTTGCGTGAGTGTCCACACGTCTAAACACACGCACACACGCCTACGCCTGTACTATACCACAACTATAACACACGCCACTAGGATCGCTGCTCTCGTATTGTAGTCACGTGACCCGTATCTGTTTAAAGTGACGCGCGTCTATTATACTATAGTATAATGTGTATTGTACTATATTATACGATAGCACGATATGCATTACAATATACCCTCTCTCTCTCACTCTCTATATACACCGGTGAGGGTATTCTTCTATTGTATCGGTGTTTAAAATAAACAATCACAGCCTTATATACATATATATATATATATATATATATATATATATATATATATATATATATATATATATGTATATAGTGTATAACATTCTATACAATTACTATTTAACTATTACACGACTTAAGTTTTTGATGTAAGTTGAAAGTTTGTTTATATTTAAGATCAAATATTAAACAAATATTATAGTCTATAAGATATAATATTTGTTTAATATTTGACATATATGTTAAATGATTTAATTTGAATAGAGTTATGACGTAAGAACATATATTTTAATATATTGTAAACTTAAGTTAGGAACTTAAGTTTTACCTAAGTTATAGGTAAAATATGTATTTAATATATAATCAATACAATATTACATTTTATTTATTTTAATATATTATTAATTTAATATATTTAATATATTATTAATGTAAATTAATTAATTAATTATTATTTTAATTTTATATTTAAAATATTCTGATATTTATTAATATTTATTAATACTCTGAATTTAATAAATAAAGTTGACATTTTAAGAACTAAAATTCATTTAGTAATCTTATGGCTTTTTCAAAATTATCTTATTCAAGTGACACAATGAATTACAATTTTAATCATTATTATCATGTTAATACAATTACTAATCACGTTGATATAATTAATAAGTCGGGTGTCCGTATTCGGTACCTATGTCCGAATATTGACACCCTGTGTTATAATACGACACCCTTTATACCACCAGATAAACTATATATTATGAATCAATCAGACAAATCACAATTACATTATTTATAATTAATTTTATTAATAATTTATTCTAATTTAATTGGTTAATAATTTATTTATTTTTATTATTTTTTTAATTAATAATACAATTTAAGTATCTAAATAATACAAATTTTATATTTAGCTTTATTGGTGGTATCAATAATATTAGTTCATACGTTGCGCGCTGATTGGTTATAGGGTCTCCGTATTAAGACATCTAGAGATTAGGAACTTATATGGCCTCTAGATATATGCTTATAACTTAATGAATATTTAATAACAAATATAAAAATCATATATTTAATTTTAGAATGCTTTATTTTGTATTAAGTTTTAGTGTTATATTTTATATCGATACATTTTTATATTCTTGAGAAGGTTTTAAGTTGACATTTTTTTTCATAAATTTAAAAACGTAATAAAAGAATCAGTTTATTCGATATATCAGCAATATTTTTAATAATTATAAAATAAAAAAGAATTTGTTTATATGACTATTTATATGATTATGAATATTTTATTCATTAAACATTTTTTGTAGGATTTATGGTTTCTGAGATACCGAGAGTGTCCGTATTCGGGCACTGACCGTATTCGGTTACTTTCCCCTATATGATACAAATAAATAAAATATATAATAAAATATAATGAAAGTTATATTGTAACTAAATGTAATCATCATATAATAATGTAATCATGTAATAATATAAATAAATGATAACATTATAAAATTAAAAGCTAAGAAATACATCAAGAATTACAATAACATAAAGTAAAATATAACAAAGAGTATAATAAATCTGATACTTATTGAAAACCACTATATTTAATTATCTAAATATATCTAAATTTCAAACCAATCTAATCATATTTATATGTATATTGATATGTTATTTACATCTATTATTTTAGCAGGTCCACTATAATTAATATAAAGAATAGTATATCTGTTAAAATAAACGATATGTATATCTAATTCAACACAAATTCAACATAATGTTAATTAATTTTTCACATTTCATATTTTATCTTTATGTTTCATATTACAGAAATTACTAGGTATAATAATATTGGAATATATAACATTCTATTTATTTTCCATACATGTGTAATGTACTAAACAATATAATATTTGTAAATATTTAGATTTTTGTATTAAATATTGTTGGATTACATTATTATAATATTACTATAATATATCTCTAATTTCATATAAAGAAATGTACAAATAATACAATATTAATTTGATGAATCTGATATATCATTTACTAAAACAATATAATATTAGTAAATATTTAGATGTGTTTATTTATTACAGATAATATATGTTTATTTTACTAAATATATATATTTGAATATAAATTATATATAATTTATATTAAATTCAATAGCATTATTAAAGTGATGTAGTACTTATATTTGGTAATGGGTTTCGGAATATATTTAGTTATAAGTTTATAACTAGTTTATTATTAGTTTATAAATTAATTATTCATAAATATATATAATTTAGTAAGTTAACTAACTAAAACACATTACCTAAACAATTATAGAAAACCAATAACCATTATATATCCCGAAACCAATAATCATATGAAATTACTACAACTAATAATCAAATAAATTTTAGATAAACCATACACGGTTATCAATTTTGCAATGGTGGGTTATCTTAACACCCATAAATAACTTCATCTATGTATATATATACTATTGGTTTTGATGGTATCAGTTATAGTTTTTACGATATAGTTAAAAAAAACACTTACATTATGTACATTTGTTTATTAGGTAACAAATCAGGAAAATAATAGTTTATAAATTAGTCAGGATAATATAATTATATTTAAATTTTACTTATATTCAATTTAATTTAATTTTCATATATTATTTAATACATATATAAATCAAAAAAATTTATAATATATCCTAAGCTATCATAAATTAAATCATATTTAATAATTTAATTCTATGTAATTATTAATATTAGAATTATTTCATAATATTTTAATTTTAAATATTAGGAAATTTTAAATTAAATATGTAATTACAAAAATTAATTATAATTATATTTGATTAAAAAAATATTATATTAGATTCTTAATAATATTTTTAATAAATTAACTCGAATATATTATATTATATGTATATAAAATATAATAACTGCTTAGAAAAGTAGGTAACATTTTCATTCGTTGTTTATAAATTTTATTTTTAATAATATTTCAATCTAAATCTAATTATTATTAAACTCGTATTTACATGATAGATTATGTTAATATTTCAAACGAAAAAACTTTAGAAATGATAGAGTTAATTGAAAAGTAACATTGTTTTGTTAAAGTTTCGGATTATATAAGAAGGGCTTTGAAGGAAATATGATAAATGCAGGTAATAAGTTAAATTCCCTATAAGATACAAACTAAAATAAAGTAACTAAATATGTTTGTGGATTTGAATACACTTTAATACGTTATGTACATCTATCACATAACATGATATACTATCATATATATAAAGAATAGTATATCTGTTAAGTGAAAGATGTTAATAACAAGTTCTACTACGATAACACAAGTATATTGGGGATTAATCTATACTTTTATTATTAAGATACTATATCAATTACACTTATTATTATATAAAGTTAATTTTGTTGTTGACAATTTAGTCTATTTAGTAAATTATTAATTATTAGAATTATATTTATTCAAATGTTTAATTTATTTAAATATAACTTTATAATTCATATATATTTAATTAAAATTAATTTATATTATATTTTATTATTTTATCATTTATCACTTTATTTACTATTTTATTTAATTAAATGTGAAGGTATAATTTACTAGATTATATTGATTATATTTAAATATATATAATTATTAAACCTTATTATTTAATTTAGTTATTTATTTATAAATAATTCAATGATGATTTAATAGTTTAAAGTTCAAATACTTTGTATTATTTTGTATTTCAAATCTGATAATAATATCTATATAATATTTACTAGAAAGAAGCAAGTATAATTTATAATATGTCTACTTTTATTTAGTATATATTTAATAAAAATATTTAGTAAACATTAATCATTTATATATATATATATATATTATTGTTGTTGTCTGTAATCAATAAAATATTGAACTCTAAAATTATTTATATAACATAATTAATATTTTAAATTCTACAGTTTTAATTATTAATATTATTGTATTAAAAATATATAGAAAATAAAGAAAAATTATTTAATTCATATTTATAAGTATTACATAAGTTAAATACTATTAAATAACTCTTGTTCATATTTATTTAATATTACATTTGTATTAAATATGTTATGATATTGTTAAAGTAAAATATATAATAAATACAGGTTTAAAATTGTGTTAAATAATAATATTACTTACATATGGTATTTACATTGTGAAATATAATGTGTATTCTATCATATTATAAAGAATAGAATATATATTAAATTTTACGATGTGTATAACCTTCTATGTAATGGTGAATTATTGATAACATATTATTCATATGATGTTATTTAAAATAAACAAAGTTAGTATCTATTCGATTCTTTAATAATACTGTATATCTTTAATAATAAATATATGATAATTTAAGTAATACTTATGCTGTTATATATTATATATTAATTCATATTTGTATGACTTTTTTTTCAATTTAATTAAAATTTGACAATACACTTATTTCATATTAATTTTAAAATAATTTTAAATTTTGTAATTAAAAATGTATTTATAAATATATTTTATAATTTTCATATTTAAAAATAGTATACGTTTGGTTATTAATACTATGTTTACATATTAATTTGAATATATTATTCTATGTATATTGTATAGATATAATTATACATACAACAACTATTCTATGAAAATGTATTCTATTATGAATTATTTTTTTAATATAATGAATATAACTTACCTAAACGAATAATTATATTTATTATTCTAATTTTTAGGTAAATTAATATATTAATGTGATTGAAACTAATATAGAATTTAGAAAACAGTTGAAGATTAGTAAATATTTATATGTATTAATTTAATTTAATATTACTATTATGTTACTAAATATAAAATTATTTAAAATTTATCATATTACACAGGAATGAAGAAAATATATATTGGAGTACACTTTATAAAGTTTAATATATATTCAAGATAAAACTGGTCTAAATTTCATTATTGAGGTTATACTATTTATACTATTATAATAAATAATTCATAACAAATATTTCTTCTATTTTAAAATGTAATCTCTTTATTTTAATTCAAACTTTGGATTATATACAAGAATATATTTAAATTACCTAATTTTCAATAATTTGTTATAGAATTATTAATTTATTTAGTAATATTCTATGGTTTAATTAATTGACACAAATATACACAAACACACATATATTATTATACTATCAAAGGTTGGCCATATTCTAGACCAGGAAATTAACCTTATAGGAAATACTCTCTTATGCAAACTTTGTTCTCTTCAAAAGACTCTTAGGTTATGCATTATATTCTTTGTTATTATAACCTAAGGTGTAACCAAAACGTTATATATTAATACCCTTCTGCCCTTATATGTCTACGGGTGTAACATTATAATTTTAATTCTATATAATATGTTCTGAAAGCTTACAAGTATTTTGTAAAATATAAATAATTATTTTTAATCAACATATTGTTGTATGAATAATATATATATACATTACAATTGTGTTCTTATATATAATTTTATTTAAAAAATATATAATGTCTAAATAAAACATTCAACAATTATAATTGTCAGTTAATTATGTTATTGACATCATTATATTTAATATACATTCTATCTCATAAATAAAGAATAGAATATCTATTAATATTATGATTTGTATAAGATTGTATACTGTGATTAAATATAGTATTCTACTTTATATATGTATAACGATATGTAATATAAATTTTCAATCTAAATTGTAAATAAAATTTATAAAAATCATACTATATAGATGCATTTGGTTATTGGTTTTGGGCCACCATTAAAACTTGAAAAACCAAAACAAATTTTTAATCTTTCAATGATATATCACAAATGTTTACTTAAATACTTTACAAACTTAATCAAGTAGTTTCAACATGTTTACGTAATATGTAGTACATATAATTTAATATATATTAGGATATATAATTACTACATATACTTACTATATTAATTCTACTGTAAAATAAAGCTTATACAAATAATTCTACATTTGGTTTCAGGTTTTGGTCCATCATGAAAGATTGACAAATTATAACGGTTTTAAATCTTTAAGTCATATGTCAAAAAGTTAGCCTCAAATATAGTGATATAAATCGTAGGATAATGTACCTACACGATTAATATCATTTAATATTTACTGCCCGAATCTTTAGTAGTGGTAACTATCCGAAACCGATCTGACACTCGTACTTATTGAACGTCACTATATTTAATTATCTAAATATATCTACATTTCAAACCTATCTTATTATATGTATATGTACATTGATATATTATTTACATCTATTATTTTAGCAGGTCCACTATAATATATACAAATAATAGTATATCTATTACAATAAACGATATGTATATCTGATTCAACTTCAAATTCAACATAGTGTTATTTAATTTTTCACATTTCATATTGCATATTTATGTTTAATATTACTACAATTATTATATATATATATATATATATATATATATATATATACAGTGAAAGCCGCTTACATCGACATGGTTGTGTAAGCTCCAAAAATGTCGATATAGGCGGATTGTCGATATGAGCGATAGGGGCGTAGCCCTAATGATGTATAACACATTAGTTTATTTATAATTAATTGTATGTAATAATATAATATATGCATATAATATAATAACAAAAAAGGTTTAATTACATGTTTATTAATAAATAATAAATATGTATTTACTAAAAATGTTATATAAACTACAAATATTTTGTAATCGATGATTGTTTAAGGATTGTATTTTATTTTATGTTACAAACTATTCATTTTCCAATAACAATCTTATTTTATAATATAATATATTTAATAACGTACGCAAAATAACACTAATAAATCATAATTACGAAATATATTAGCAAACCATGTTAATAATGGGTTTTCTACATCATCATAAGGTGATAATTTATTTTTTTTTACATTTTTTGAATTTACAATTTTACTATTTTCTATTATATTTTTCTCATCTTTCATCCATCCTATAATAGTAGGCAATCCAACACCCAGTTACTCTGCCACAATCTTTCTCTCCTTTCCATTTTTAATATTATTGATAGCAGTAGCTTTATCAACGATAGAAATGAATTTACGATTTGGCATCGTTACAATAATTTAATAAATGAAATAAGACATACGTAATTATTTGACAATACATATTTGTAGGCGTATCTAATTGACCAATTACGTAAGATATTAAAGATCAAGTTATTTTTAGATATACTGACGATATTGATTAGTAGGGGAATAGCAATGAATACTATGGGAATACTTTTCATACAAATTAAAATGTGTAAATAATTTGTTTTATAATCAAATTTGTCGATATAAGTGGATTCAATTCCAAATATTACCTTATAAATATGTCGATAATGCCGAATTATCGATATAAGTGGATTGTCGATGTACGCGGATTAATTTACATGTAAATAGATGTAAATCCAACAAAAATATCTCGAAATGTCGATGTAGCCGAATTATCGATGTACGTGGCTGTCGAAGTAAGCGGCTTTCACTGTATATATAATATTGGACTATATAGCGTTATATGTAACTTACCATATATGTGTAATGTACTGAAACAATATAAGATTAGTAAATATTTAGATGTGTTTATTTATTACAGACAATATATGTTTATTTTAATAAATATATAATTTATATTCAATTTATCATATTTCACAGGAATGAAGAACATAGTATAAGAAATGATGTAAATATCAACCTTTTGTCAATACATCTATTTGATATAAGGTTTTACTATTCATAATAATTTATACATTGATATATATATATATATATATATATATATATATATTAATTATTTAAATCATAATATTATATGAATTTATTATTATATTTACTATTCATAATAATGTATACATTGATATATATATATATATATTAATTATTTAAATCATAATATTATATGAATTTATTATTATAAATATGTTTATTCTAATATTTATTATCTTATTAAACACATATGCAAGTACATCCTGCATAGTTATTTATGTTGATTTAGATCTATATAACATATGTACTCAATAGTTGTAGATACCCTGAATAGCATACTAACTATTAATATTGAATATATTTATGACAAATAACTTTATGTAATTAACTATAACTCATTAATTAATTTTATGTGTATTTCAGATCGTTGACTGGGTATATGTTATGATTTTTATATGAATATGTTATTTACATTGTAATATTAAATTGGAATTCTATCTTATAAATAAAGAATAGAATATCTATTAAATATTACGATATGTATAACAGTTTCTCCTAATACGAAATATATTATATCACTTTATCAAATTATTCTTATAATGTTACTTAATATCAATAGTATGTTATCCTCTTTGTAAACAAAACATCTAAAAAATATAATATTATACAAATGTATTTGATTATGGGTTTTGGCCTTTCATTAAAGTTTAAAAGCTCATATTTGTTTCAATAATTTCTGTATTTATGAATTATAATAATTGTATATGATAATGGATTTCGGACTATAGTATGATTAAAGTGATGTAGTACTTTTATTTGGTTATGGGTTTCGGAATATATTTAGTTATAAGTTTATAACTAGTTTATTATTAGTTCATAAAGTAATTATTCATAAATAAATATAATTAAGTAAGTTAACTAACTAAAACACATTACCTAAACAATTATAGAAAACCCATAACCATTATATAACTAGTTTATTATTAGTTCATAAAGTAATTATTCATAAATAAATATAATTAAGTAAGTTAACTAACTAAAACACATTACCTAAACAATTATAGAAAACCAATAACCACTATATATCCCGAAACCAAGAATCATATAAAATTACTACAACTAATAATCAAATAAATTTATATTAAATTCAATAGCATTATTAAAGTGATGTAGTACTTATATTTGGTAATGGGTTTCGGAATATATTTAGTTATAAGTTTATAACTAGTTTATTATTAGTTTATAAATTAATTATTCATAAATATATATAATTTAGTAAGTTAACTAACTAAAACACATTACCTAAACAATTATAGAAAACCAATAACCATTATATATCCCGAAACCAATAATCATATGAAATTACTACAACTAATAATCAAATAAATTTTAGATAAACCATACACGGTTATCAATTTTGCAATGGTGGGTTATCTTAACACCCATAAATAACTTCATCTATGTATATATATACTATTGGTTTTGATGGTATCAGTTATAGTTTTTACGATATAGTTAAAAAAAACACTTACATTATGTACATTTGTTTATTAGGTAACAAATCAGGAAAATAATAGTTTATAAATTAGTCAGGATAATATAATTATATTTAAATTTTACTTATATTCAATTTAATTTAATTTTCATATATTATTTAATACATATATAAATCAAAAAAATTTATAATATATCCTAAGCTATCATAAATTAAATCATATTTAATAATTTAATTCTATGTAATTATTAATATTAGAATTATTTCATAATATTTTAATTTTAAATATTAGGAAATTTTAAATTAAATATGTAATTACAAAAATTAATTATAATTATATTTGATTAAAAAAATATTATATTAGATTCTTAATAATATTTTTAATAAATTAACTCGAATATATTATATTATATGTATATAAAATATAATAACTGCTTAGAAAAGTAGGTAACATTTTCATTCGTTGTTTATAAATTTTATTTTTAATAATATTTCAATCTAAATCTAATTATTATTAAACTCGTATTTACATGATAGATTATGTTAATATTTCAAACGAAAAAACTTTAGAAATGATAGAGTTAATTGAAAAGTAACATTGTTTTGTTAAAGTTTCGGATTATATAAGAAGGGCTTTGAAGGAAATATGATAAATGCAGGTAATAAGTTAAATTCCCTATAAGATACAAACTAAAATAAAGTAACTAAATATGTTTGTCTATTTGAATACACTTTAATACGTTATGTAAATCTATCACATAACATGATATACTATCATATATATAAAGAATAGTATATCTGTTTAAGTGAAAGATGTTAATAACAAGTTCTACTACGATAACACAATTATATTGGGGATTATGGATAGAAGAAATGCCACAACATCAAGAGATTACTGTCGTGTCAAGCTGCCAAAGAGGTCGCCTGTCGTACCAATCTGCTAAATAGGTGCCGTGAGTTTCTAAAGAAGTCGTCTGTCGTGTCGAGTCCTTCTGGAGATCGTGAATTCTATCAGCTTTCAAACCGCCCACCAAAAAGGGGCGTTAAAGAAATCATACCTATAAGCAAATGCGCAGCTCCTGTTTTCTGGATACCTACCTATGCTACATATGTGTTTATGTAAATTGTAAAACCATCTTCTTGATTATACACATCCGTCTATTAAATACTCTTCTTGTATAAGATATATATTTATTTAAATAACCATATGATATTATAATTGTGTATGTAATAAAATCTTGTATTCTAAATTTAAATTGATTAGTGTTTTTTTTTGTTTAATTAATTATCTAATTATAATACATAGTTTATAGTAGTAAAATAGTTTATTTCAGAAAAAAATAATACAAATTAGAATATTTACAAAAAATTAAATTAAATAATATAAATTATTCCATTGAACATACCATATTAAGATTAATAAAATAATAATTATATAGATAAATGTAAAATTCCACTTATTTTAGTAATTTATTTTTATAAGAAATGATACAATATTATATTAGGAATAACTTATTGAATATTTGATATAATATAATATTTTAAAGAGATTATTATTAAGTAATATTATTTCTATATCTTATTAAATATGATTGTCTTATAAAATGTACTTGTTCAATAATATTAAGTTTTTAAATAAACATTTAATAATTATAAAATATATATTGTAATTTATTTATTTTTTATTATAAAAATACAATTTTTTTGTAATATATATCATTGGATATTGAATTATATTAAAAAATATTACAAAAACTTAAAGAGTTTTTTATTATCTTTAAAATAAACATAACTTGTAATGTTAAGAAATCAATATTTAATATAGAAATGCGTATTTGAAAATTTATACTACTAAATATGAAAAATATACAAAATTCCACGGCACTCTAATAACAGGACAGCATATTTATGTGGCCCTTAATATTATTTATAATTTATAATATACAAATCATTATGTTGTATTTATTAATTATATGTTAAAAATTTTAATAATATTACTTTAACATACTAACTTTTTGATAGATTTAATAAGATAATTTATTAGATTTTTTTTTAATAATTGTATTATAATTTTAAATAACTTAAAAATAACTATTTTTAATTTTCAAAATAGGGTAAAGGTATGTAATAATTATGTTCATATTATATATACTTTTGATATTAAAATTATATATACAAATTCAAATAGCATCGAATATAGATTAATGGATACGTTCTCCTATAGGGAAGACTTATATATTAAATATTATAAATACTAAATATTACAATTTGAACAGATGAATAATTATAAGTCAATCACTAAAATACTATGTAATCATTACAAATAAACGTAATGGTTAAGTGAATATTAGCATGTTTATATTTACTGTGAAAATATATGTAGGTATCATAATATAACCTATAAGGTTACATAAGATAATGCAGGTCACATGACTATAGTAGAGGTATAGGTAGTAGTACCTCATCAATAGTAACACACACACACTATAGTCAGACCTATAGGTCACTGCATTCCTCTTTATATATAATATCATAACAGTAGTTATTAGAAACTTAATAGCAATATATATGAAGATTATTCGATATGATCATACTATCGATGAGTGTACAGTAAACATATAGTACTTTGTAAAACTGGGCTATATTGCCTACTAATACTTATATATTATATCATATGTTAATGCACTATTGCAACATAACTTAAATGTAAATTTATAAAATTAACATAATATTCACTATCAAAGGAGTGTGGTAGCATTAATTAACATTGATAATTAAGTTGGTAATACGGACCTACTAAATGTGATAATACCAGAGAGTGCGAAGCGAGGTCTTAGAAAGTGTTTGATGTATTATAAATACGATCGAGGAGACTAATAATGATGCTTGATTAACGATGCACTACAGATACACCAGCACCGCTGTAATACATAGGTCATACATAATTCACGCTATTCCGCACACATGTGTGCGATATCACTACTTAGTGCGGGTGTGCGCGTGCCGGAGTGTGTGATTGTTTGTGTGCGCGTGCAATGCATGCCGTATAGAGTTGTATGTGTGTATCTGTATTGCAATACCATGGTATGTATCAGGGATGTAAATGATGCTCAAATCTAAAGCATCGATGCAGTCTCAGTCTCGGTCACCCACATAAGCAATGCAGTCTCAGTCTCAATACTTAAAGCATCGATGCATTCTCAATGTAAATAACAATAACATCGTTTAAGTCTCATAATGGGTTATCTAAAGCATCGATGCAGTCTCGGGATCTATAAAATGCATCGATATTAACTCATGCTTATTAAAGGCATCATTTAAGTGCTAGTCTCAGTTTTCATAAGCTCAATATAGTGTCATGACATGTCATAACTGCAGTTACCAGAATCATTAATGAAAACAAAACAATTGTTTTGTATATCAAACGAAAATAATTTCATTACAATAAATAATATACAATACAAACTATCAGATAAGGGAAAAAATATCGGATATACTATATCGAATTGATAAGAATCTTAATATGTTCATAAACGCAAAAAGTAAAATCAGCCAACTATCAATTGCATAATATTAGAATTATAAGAAAAAATATAAATTTTAATACACGTAAATTGCTAAATCAAAGCCTAGTTATATCTATATTGGACTATTGTAAGTTACAATTTGTAACATAATTTTAATTAATTTACCTACTTATCATTTAACCCATACGATTAATGCCATTAAATAAAGACATTCGATCATCATTCGCGTATTATATAAATGACCACCAAGATCAATAGACGATACATCAGTATAACTGAACTGATGCGACAACAACACCTACTATCAATTATTTTCCACATTATTTATAAATTACTGGTAGGCTAACTACACATTTTGCATATCATCATCATAATGATCATGACACCGACATACCTCGCGAAATTAATAAAGCCATATTCAAGTCTGAGAGTACAGAGACCACATAATATATATTAAAAGCAACACAACAATAGAATCTTCAGAATTTTCCATTGTATTAAATAAAACTATATAATATTGATTATAGATTTACGATTATATTTTGTAATTTTTAAAATATACTTATACTATACGAACATATGAGTATGTTATAAACAAAATAGCCACCTATCGATACATATAATTAATATTATGTCACATGAAATAGGAAACATTAATACAAATATGGATAAATATATAAAAATTATGTTTAAAATGTAACTTCAAAAAAGCATCATTTTGGATCGATTATGTTTTGTAAGTGTCTTAAGATATTTATCTCGGCTCGGGATCATTTAACTAGAGTCTCGGCTTGTTTGACTAAAGTCTCGGCTCGGCTCGGGCTCGTTTGGCTAAAGTCTCGTCTCGGACTCGTTTTTTTTTCCGAAAATGAAAGTCTCGGCTCGGCATCAAACGCTCGGCATCATTTACATCATTAGTATGTATGTTGATTATATGCGAGTAAGTATATGTAAATATTCATTCGTTATTGTGCTGGTGTATTTGTGTGTTTGTGTGGGTATGTGTTTGAGTGAGTATTTATATAATAATTCGTATATATATATATATATATATATATATATAAATTACGCTTACATATCATCGATGTAATATATTCACTTATTTAATCATACAATATTACTATTTTTATAAATTATATTATTTTATCGTTTTGTTTATTTATTTATCTATTTATTGTTTTCGTTCTATATTGTTATATGCACCTACGAGGGGTGGCCACACCTATGATAAGTGCTAATAAACCTTATCATCATCATCATATATATGTATGTATATATAATATATATATATTATATATATATGTGTGCATATTTATAGAATATTATTACTCATTATGTATCAAATATATATGACACCTATTTGAAATTTTCGATACAACAAATAATATGTAATACAATTTAGTAAATTTATATAATATAACTTTAATAAAAACGTTTATATATTAATGTATAACATATATATATATATATATATATATATATATATATATATATATATATATTCTCTATGGTATACGTATACCTACGTAACTTTAATGAAGTAGGATGTTGGTATAGCATCGGAAAGAAGTATAATGTAATATACGATTTAATAAATAATAGTATAAGATGTATTATAGTTGAACATTACGACCGATCGTAATATCAAGGACATATCCTTGGTGTTACTGCTGCTTGTAAAGTTGTAATTGTAGCCGATGATAAAGTTCACCTATGACGTAATCAGCGAGTATAGGTCAGGTGTGCGGTGTGCGGTGCGTAAGAGTGACACGTGTGTCACGCACTAGTGTTATGCAATGCGCCCACGATATCGAGATTTAATCCGTAAGATAAGGACATTGGCATAGGACATGGACTAGGCCGGATTAGATACAGTTAATTAATACAAGTTCATTAGTGAATCTATTTACATAAAGTGGTACATAATTATACAGGCTACATTCCACATATTTGTATTAATATTCAAATTATCCGTTATATATAAAGTATACTTTGTTTCATTTATGTGTTATTTACTTCATAAGAATTCAACAAATAAATAAATTACTAGTTACATATTATTTACATACATTCATTTTATTTCCGATACTATTATTTCAATATAATATATTATATATAATATATGTAATATATTTATATATATATACATATATATGTATATATATATATATATATATATATATATATATATATATTACTATTACTATATACTATTCTTTCAATGTCAAATAGTATACGTAATATATATATATATATATATATATATATATATATAAACTATATGCAAGTATTTGTTATAGGCTGATAATATTTAGATAATATTCTATAGGACTTTATATACTGTATACTTTATAAAGTATTAATAATGTATGTTGACATATAATATATTCACAATATATATAACATTATTTAGGGATTCTTACTATTATATTAATTCATATTCCTATAAATACATGATGATAATATTATATAATTGTTATATATTACACAATGGTTTATATATTACATTTCTGTTTGTATTTTCAAAAGTGAATTTTATTATTCAGAAGAGATATTATAATATTTTGTATACAAATGACATATGTTAAATATTTAATATAGTAAGCACATCATGTGTTAATATTCAACTTAGTATATATAATATATTAATATTTCCTAAAACTTATTTACTGAAAAAAAAAAAAAAAAAAAAAAAAAATGTTACATACAGTTCTTACCATCTTTCTAGATATTCTTTTTGTTATGTTTTATTCAGTTTTATTCAGTTTTACTTCATTTTACTTCATTTTTTTCTTCTTTTATACTAATACATCTATATTTTTGTTTAGTGTATTATTTTATAGTACTTATTATTTATTTTAGTTATTTATTTATAAATAATTAAATGATGATTACATAATTTTATGGCAAGTTCAAACAATTTATATTATTTTTCTATTTTATTCATTGTATTGTATCTATGTAAACAGGAAGTCATCTAATATTTTATAATATTTTATTTATTTAGTTTTTTTTTGAACTTGCTTTAAAATTAAGGGTAATTGTCTCGATAAGCTTTAGCTTCTACAAAAACCCTGGTGCAAACCTAAATCTGATAATAATAATAATACAAGTCTCTCACACAATAAAACATCCAGTAAACGTAAGATAAGAATCGACTGTTCGGTGAAGTTTAACATATTACGTAATAATGTCGCTAGAGCTGGATTACGTAATATTAGCGAATAGAACTTCTGCAGTGTGTTACGTAATGTGAATTATAAAACAAATGTGTTATATATTGAATGTAAAGGTTTCAAATTATAAATTTAAATACTATATATATATATAGTTTCTGAGATAATGGGGGTGTCCGTTTTAGGTGACTTTCTTTATATATGTCCTTGTAATATCAGTAATGTCCTTATCCTGATGATACGTATACATAATGTTTGATGCATAAACAGAACATACCCATCTCACACGTGTACTATCAGTGAATATTACAGTTGAGAATTCATTATTAAACCTCCCATTACATATGATACCTTCATTAAAGAGATAATATTACTATTTCACACTAGAACGTTCTATTAGCTTTAGCATATAGGTTTAGAATATACATTCATATTCAATCTGTATTAACAGTAATCTAAATATAACTTATTATATAGTAAAACTCGTAAATCTATACATAATATATATCATGTAAATTATAATATACCTTATATATATAAACGTTATATGGTAAATACTTGATTACATTTAATATATTCATACTAAATATGTATAGTTAAATAATGTCAGTATATGTATATGTGTGTGTGTGTGTGTGTGTGTGTGTGTGTGTGTGTGTGTGTGTGTGTGTGTGTAAGTGTATACATTATATATAAAGTGTATACGTATATGTTTGTTATATATGTGTGTATATATAGTGTATACACTATATACATATATGTATTTGTAAATGTTATAAACAAATAAATTGTAATAATTTTAAAATAAGTAGCAATATAAATATATAATAATATATTCTGTCTACGACTTTTGTAAATGCGCACTATCTACGAAATTTAAATATAATTGTTAGCACAAGGCTCGACTAACAATAGATTCAATATAATACAATAGAATTTCAGTGAGAATTGTCTATGTTATTACAGCCTTCGACCACGGCGGAAGTGAAGTTAGTAGACCAAAGTGCAGTATATGTTCACTTGCGCGTGCGCATCGCTCTATTTCAACGTTATTTTACATATTACAATGTAAGCACATGTTATACATTACCGTTATATTAAGTACATAATACAATAACTATTAATTTCACTAATATTTAAAATACAATAATTAAATATCGAATAGTATGTATTAATGTTTTATTTTTGTTTTATTATTATCAATAATATAGAACATCAATTGAAAACTATATTCTAAGGTCACCTGCAAAGTTATCATGATAGTATATTAAAACATCTCCATCGGTAATATGAAATGTTAATGATTCAATGATAGTAGGGCTGAAAAAAGTCACCTAACAAATATTGACCCTGGTGGAATACCACAACTTATGTAGCTGGATTCCGAGTAAGAACTAGTAATTAGGAAAGAAGACGTACTATTATTAATGAAGTAATTTAATCAGCCAATCACAGTAAAGGATATTCCATGTTCACATAAACGAGTAGACATTGTTAAAATACGTATCGAGATCATTTATACTAAATTAGTATATAATATATAATATATTATGTACTATATATATATATATATATATATTATTCTTTATGGTATACAAATATATATATATACAAATATATATATATATATATATATATATAATTCTATTGAAGAAGGATTGTAAAGTTGTAATTGTAGTCTAAGAGAAATGTTCATCCATTACGTAATCAGCGAGTATAGGTCAGGTGTGCGGGTCGGAGCGGTGTGCGGTGCGTAAGAGTGACAGAGTTACGTAGTGACGTGTAGGCAAGTGCATTACGTAATATCGAGATCCAAACCGTAAGATAAGGACATCGGCATAGGACATTGAATAGGCCGGATACAGCCCAGTTAATTAATAATAGTTCATTTGTGAATCGATTTACATAAAATGTTACATAATTATACAGGCTACATTCTACAGCTTTGTATTAATATTCAAATTATTATCGTCAAACTTTAATGTATTTGTTATTTACTTCATAAGATTTCAAACAATAAATGTATTATTAGTTACATATTATTTACATCAAATTTATTTTTATTTTCGATACTATTATTTCAAAATAATATATGTAACATATAAATATATATATATATATATATATATATTATTTTAAATTTATAAATATATTTATAAGGTATTACTATTTATTTTGAATAAGTTACAATAATTTATAAGTTGTGATTAATTGAATTAATAAATAAAAAGTATATATGTGATAGTTATTTAATGACACTACTTTATACATATATATATATATATATATATATATATATATATTGTATAAAGTATAATGTATTCAATACACCCTTGATATACGACCTAGTTCGGGAGCTGCATCTTTGGGCGGTATATAAAATATAATATATAGGGGAAAGTAACCTAATACAAACACTTTAACAATACATGTCTTAATATTTTATTACACAAATTACAATATATTAATATTATATGATTATAGATATTATTGTGATTTTAAAATTGTATTTAATCATTTTATTCAATAGATAACGGGGGTGTCCGTATTCGGTACCCATGTCCGAATACGGACACCCATATACCACTATATAAACTATATACTATTGATGAACCAATGATATAAATTACAATTACATTATGTATAATTAGTTTTATGAATAATTTAATTAGTAATTAATTTATTAATTTTAATTATTTTATTAATTAATAATACAATGTAAGTATATAAATAATAATATTTGTAGATGTAGCTTGATCGGTGGTATTACTAACGTACGCGATTTTTATGAAAATCAGAATATTCACATCCGCGCTGATTCGTTATATATATGGTATCCGTATTAATACATCTATAGATATACACTCTATAGAATGTCCGTATTAGGGACTTATATGACATCTAGATATATGCTTATAACTTAATTAATATTTGATAAAAAATATAGAAATTAGGTATATAATGTTTAGAATTATTTAGTTTTTAATAATATATTATTATGTTTTATATCGAATCGATATTATCGATACATTTGTATATTCTTGAGAAGGTTTTAAGTTGAATTTTTTTTTCATAAATTTAAAAACGTAATAAAAAAATCAGTTCATTGGATATATCAGCAATAATTTGAATAATTATAATTTGTATACAAAATAATTAAAATACGATCGAGGAGACTAATAATGATGCTTGATGCACTACAGACACACCAGCACCGCTGTAATACATAGGTTTATTCGTACGCACTGTAGTGATGTAACGGAGTGTTTGGACTATTCCGCACACATGTGTGCGATATCACAACTTAGTGCGGGTGCCGGAGTGTGTGATTGTTTGTGTGCGCGTGCAATGCATGCCGTATAGAGTGCATATGCGTGTGTGTGTATGCGTGTGTATATGCGTGTGTATCTCAGTATACGTGAGATAGAGGGTGGTCTCTATGTATGTGTGTATCGATGTTACTGCCGTATCGGAATAGCTAAGTAATATAGGTTAAATACGTTATTGTGGTCTCTTCCTTCACACTTGTTTTATACTTTATGTTTTATATTCGTCTATTCCGATTATAATTTTCTTATTTATATTTGTTATCAATATATTAATTTCAGAAAATATTTATATAAATAGTGATCATAATTAATATCTCTATATATATAGCAAAGATTTTGCGAAGCAAAGATATAACACTCCCTATGCATGCAACGTAATTTAGTAATATCCCAAGCCGCTGCTAGCAGCAGTATCGAAATCACTGACATAGATTTAGGTTCGGCTCTGTTTGCATACAACAATGTTTTCATTGCTCTATTAAATTACATGCAATATAAATTAACTTTTACTTACTAAATATATACTTATAGCATTTAAAACATAAATATCATATTTGTTTGTTAAATATTAGTAATTAACACTTATTTTTCATCATATAAATATTAATTTAAAGCATAGTATTTAACATTTTAAAAGTGTATAGTTAAATACGAATTTACATTATAAACAACGCATAGTTCCTAAAAGTAACCCGTTATAGGTGGCACCAGGGTATTTTGTATACAAATTCGAATTACACGATTTCGCGTAAGTGTTATATCTTTCCTTCGGAAAATCTTTGTATATAGTATAATTATACTTAATTAATTATATAAATATATTAATAATTTAGTAATATTTTTTTTTTCATAAAAATAAACTCAAAAATTAATTAAGTTGATTAATAAATTATTTATAACAAATTAATTATTTTTCACAATTAATCATTTCACATAAAATATGATAGTTGTAAATGTAATATTCTTATTATTCAATCAATAAAATAAACTAACTAAATAATATATATATATATATATATATATATATTTATATACAGTGAAATCCGCTTACATCGACATGGTTGTGTAAGCTCCAAAAATGTCGATATAGGCGGATTGTCGATATGAGCGATAGGGTGTATGATGTATAACGCATTAGTTTATTTATAATTCATTTTATATAATAATATAATATATGCATATAATTTAATAACAAAAAAAGGTTTAATTACGTTTATTTAATTATGTTTATTAAATAATAAATATATATTTACTAAAAAGTTTATATATAAATTAAAAATATGTTGTAATCGATGATTGTTTAGCGGATTGTATTTTATTTAAGTGTATATTATCAATATGTGATTGTATTGTGGATATGCATGTATTTATATTACTTTTATCGTGATTGGTATGACTATTTACATGACTATATACAATTGGATTTCTTGTAACATATTTAAAACTACAGACGTTGCAACGACCATGGTTTTACAATAATTGAATCATGTGTACACTCATTAACATCTTCTTTATGTTCTGTGAGTGTACGTCGTACACTGTACGTGATCGTATAATCGACGATATATCGTCTATATATAGATAATATACCATTATCATACGGTAACATATTTCTATCAATTGATACATGATCGTAATAAGATTCACTTTAATTGTTATAATTGTTATAAATAGATATTAATTTAGGTAAATCGATATCATCACAATTTGCAATATCACTGGTATCATATATAATTGTACAATCGTCTGGATCATTGTTTTGTAAACATTTACATTTACTTTATTAAATATAAGGATATAGAAAAAATAAAAAACCTAATGGAAACTAATGACGTAACAATTCGTGATTCGACATGTTAGCAAGTTACGCCAATACCTTTGATACAATTGATCTTATGACCAAAATCTATTTTAATAATTGTTAATTACAATTGAGCTCATATATCTGGTGATGCAATGCACCACCGACTTGTACTCGATAAAGAGAGTTGATACATGCAATGTATTTATATACAATATAATAGTTTATAGTATTACCGTGCAATATGGTACTATAATACAATATAGTTAACTATATATAGTATTACTTATAATGGATAACATGATATTGAGATATAAATTGAATATACATATATACCTACACGATGAGTCATAGGTGTTAGTACGTAATAGTGAAGCCAGTAATTAAGGGTACTATACACTACTGACACAATAATATATGACTACGGATTATATAGTTCATTGTTACTTTCCTACTTTTTACTTATGTTAATGTTTTGATATTTGTATATGATAAAAACTGTCATCCATCCTACAATAGTAGACAATCCAATACCCAGTTCCTCTGCCACAATCTGTCTATCGTTTCCATTTTAATTTTATTGATAGCAGTAGCTTTATCAACGATAGAAATGAATTTACGTTTTGGCATCGTTACAATAATGTAATAAATTAAATATGACATACGTAATTATATCACATTACATATTTTTAGGCGTATCTAAATATTGACCAAGTATGTAAGATATTAAAGATCAAGTTATTTATAAATATACTGACGATATTGAGTAGTAGGGGAATAGCAATGAATACTATGGGAATACTTTTCATACAAATTAAAATTTGTAAATAATTTGTTTTATAATCAAATTTGTCGATATAAGTGGATTCACTTCCAAATATTACCTTATAAATATGTCGATAATGCCGAATTATCTATATAAGTGGATTGTCGATGTACGCGGATTAATTTAGATGTAAATAGGTGTATATCCAACAAACATATCTCGAAATGTCGATGTAGCCGAATTATCGATGTACGACGTACATTGTACGTGGCTGTCGAAGTAAGCGGCTTTCACTATATATATATATAATATTCATATCTATTGATATAATAAAATAATAATATACAACATAATATGCGATATTTAAGTCATTAATTATATTAATTATGAGATGTATGTGTTTGTTACATACGAATACAGATACGAATATTTTAATACTGGAATTCCTTGATTTCATTGGTTGATAAAAGCACGTGATTAATTCAGTAATATAACTGACAGGTTTTATCGTACACACGATGTAATGTTCATTCTTAGTTAATCTTCTGATCAATATAGCATTGCAGAATGTTAGTACTACTACTGATACGTATTCATTAGCCTTTAGTTTATTAAATCATACACTTCTATATATTAATGTAATGTTTTAATTATAAACTGTATGTTACTTTATTATATATATATATATATATATATATATATTATATATAATATATAATATATATATACAAATTTACAAATATTATTTACTATATCATATAAATAATAAACATATGATCTATATATTAATATATATATATATATATATATATATATATATATATATATATATATATATATATATAGTTAACTACAGTTAATACATTAATAACATCACAATATTCGTAGTGAGCCCTCCTTTACATCTACTATGATGTAATACAAAGTGAGTGTTACGTAACTTATGTATTACGTAATATACAGCTAGTATTACGTAAGTAGTGAGGTCATTATAGTTAAGTCAAATCACAATCACTAACATATATATATATATATATAGAAAATGATAAAATATAAGATATATCGTATCTGACAAATCACACATGTATGCGTAAACTGTTAAAAATAAGGGTATAACATTATGAATTATATGGTATAACATATGGAAATACGAGTTATACCATACAATTACGTTAAATGCTATAAGATCACAAATTATATAGTATAACATTTGTTTTTTTTAGTTATACCGTAAATGGTATACCAGGACGCCACGGGGTTATACCATTTTGTAATCAATGTTATACCATTTATTTCTAACAGTGTATATATATATACGCACACATAATATTAGAATATAATATATGACTACTATTTTACCAGCAGTATATATAAGTATAAGTATATATATATATACTGTATACGCCATATACTGTATACCGTATACGCCACGCTAACATGAAACATAAATAATGTATTCCTAGAATCAATGTAGTATATTACCAAAGATTTTCCGAAGGAAATATATAACACTTACGCGAAATCGTGTAATTCGAATTTTTATACAAAATACCCTGGTGCCACCTATAGCGGGTTACTTTTAGGAACTATGTGTTGTTTATAATGTAAATTCGTATTTAACTATACACTTTTAAAATGTTAAATAATATGCTTTAAATTAATATTTATATGATGACAACTAAGTGTTCATTAATAATATATAACAAACAAATATGATATTTATGTTTTAAATTCTATAAGTATATATTTAGTAAGTAAAAGCTAATTTATATTGCATGTAATTTAATAGAGCAATGAAAACATTGTTGTATGCAAACAGAGCCGAACCTAAATCTCTTTCAGTGATTTCGATACTACTGCTAGGAGCGGCAGGGGATATTACTAAATTACGTTGCATTCATAGGGAGTGTTATATCTTTGCTTCGCAAAATCTTTGATATTACTACGAGCTAATATATTAAACTATTGTATTGTTATCATTAGCTCCGTCTAACAATACACCTATTATATAACCACCACGTGGTCTGAGTGGCTAAAGTGACCACAACATACATAGCATGTGGTCATCATAACTGGGCCAATGATGCAGTAACTCGTGTAGCTATCACTGGACATGCGTGTGTGTGTGTGCACTGCACGCCTATCTAAATAGTCACATTTTAATAGTAACTGAATTATAATGTATACATTATAAATGTATCCATTATAATGGACTTTGCTAATTAAACAGTGTTATAAAAAAAGTATATATTATGCCTAATGTAATAATTATATATATATATATATATATATTATCATCATATATGATCATCATCTCTATAGACCTAGAGATAAATAATTAATTTCTCGTTAGCTCATCATAATAAAATATAATATCAGCGTTATCTATAGTCATTGTAAATAACGTTATCTATAATCGTTCCAAACCATCTCACCCACAGACTTTTCAAGATATCTTATGCCGATGAATTTCAACAATCCGAACGATAAGGTTACTTCTTTATATCTCAGTATCTCGAGTTGTTATATGTAGTGAATATTGTAGTATTGGCAGCCTAGTGGTGTACCCGAATAGCGAATACTCGAATTTAATAATAAACATTCAAAAATAACGAATACCGAATACGATTGAATAATGTAAACATGAATATGATTCATTGAAATGATTCAATAACTATTCGTATTTAAAAAAAAATAATCAGTTGCTGAACACACTATTAATGTTAGATATTATTAAATTTAATAATTTTTTTAATTTATTATTAAATATTATTAAATGTAGGTTATAACCTTAACTATAGCTAAACTTAACTATAGTTAATCCTAGATAATTTATAATTATATTCAAAATGTAATGACTGATAGTTAGTGATAAATCGCTAATATTTAGTGAAAATATATTAGATATATATTTAGATAAAACGTGATTGCGTTTGACATCTTGTGATTGGACGATTTTATTTATTTATTGCAATTTTCATGTATTTCAGATTTTATTATAAATTAATATTATTGTAAAATCATATTTATAATTATATATTTATAATAATAATATAAAAGTTCATTATATTATATGTATGTATATATATATATATATATATAATATAGATATTATGTTATATAGGATGCTACATATTAATGATAATATCACTAATCAATGAAATAGTATAAGTATAGTACCTATTTATAATTCAAATGTTCATATTATATTCCTATAATTATTATTATTATAATTATAATGAATATAACTTATGTAGGAATATATAAGTTATAAACTTATAACCTATATGATTAATACGTATTACCAGTAAACCATACATATTATTAATATTATACTATTATATATATATATATATATATATATATATATATTATATTAGTAATTATTAGTAACTTTTGTATATCACATATTTATCCCTATAGGGATAACCCTATAG
The DNA here is from genome assembly GCA_964019155.1 of Osedax fenrisi. Lineage (NCBI taxonomy): Eukaryota > Metazoa > Annelida > Polychaeta > Sabellida > Siboglinidae > Osedax > Osedax fenrisi. Next base: position 75,221,891 of record OZ025239.1, read on the forward strand.
CCTATAGGACAGATAGGTGATATAAAACTATATATATAACCCTATAGGGATAAATCTGTGATATACAAAAGCAGGCGCAGAATATGCACTAAACTGTACAATGTGTTATGTGGTTTGACATATAAGAATGACATATTTTATATTGAAGCTATTATAATAACATTGGTATAAGTGGACAGATTTTTATATTATATAATATATTTAAATTATGGTTTTTTCACAATTTTATATATTTTAATAAAATTATAATATATATTTTTATTAATTATTTTATTATGAAATTAAAATAACTTATAATAATATAAATGATATATGATTGTACCAGTTTAATATAATGCTATTGATATCAATATATAGGTATTATTTCATATATATAAAATATTTAAAATATAATAGTGAATATAATACTATTAATATTTAATATATTTAGTATATTAGAAATTATATTTTAGTGTTGTTTATATATAAATAGATAGATATGTGTACAATATATTGTCATATAATTTACACATATATATATATATATATATATATATATATATATATATATATATATATGTATATATATATTTAATTGACATTAACTTTATTTTATAATATACTACATATTATATATATAATATATATATATATATATATATATATATATTATTAATATTTATAAATTATAAGTCTATGTGTTATAATAATTATAATAATCATTATAATAGTATGAAAGTTTGAATTATAAATATACTATTCCATTGATATAAAATTATAATTTTCAATCTTTCAACATCTCGATGACCACATATTAAATATTTTAACTTCTCTAAAACCATATTTACAATATTTTAAATTCTTGAGAAGCAAATTTTCAATATTTGAACTTCTCGAGATGCACATTTTCATTATTTGTAATTCATGAAAACCAATATTTTCTCCCATTAAATATTTTATTATTCAAATTATTTTCAAATTATTTCGAACTATTCAATATATTTATATTTCAAATAGAATTAAAATTCCCTTTTTTAAATCGAATGTGAATAGAACCAAATTGAATCACTAGTACAGGGCCGTCTTCAGGAGGGGTCAAATTGACCGGGTCCCATATTTTGAGGGGCCTATCAATTATTCGAAACAAAATATTTGTTTACTATTTATATAAAAAAATAATTTGTCTTATACATTCTATTTTCCTATATATTATTAATTTTTTTTTTTAAATAAAAATAATATAATAAATTATGTAAATATGAGTTATTTGCGTGGATATGAAAAGAGAATTTTAAATTTTTTTTGAAATTAACACGCGAATATGCTGGAAACACATACCAATGAATATGTTGGATGCACATGATAATATTGATCACTACATACTAGTGCTGTAAATGAACTCGGATAGGTAGAATAAATATCAAACTTTGAAACAAAATTTGGTTTGGAACTTTACACATTTTGAACTAATGACTTTCGAACTTGAATGCAAGTATCGAACTTTCGTAATTTTAATTTGTTATGCCATTATCGAACTTGCGATCATATGTTTGATAATATAATTAATTTGATGCAGTCTTAGTCTCAGTTACCCAAATCATCGATGCAGTCTCAATGTAGATATTTGATATTAAAAAACTAAAAATAATAAAAAAAATAAATTAGCTACTTATGGAAATAATAACACTTATTTATTATTATATGCACAGATTATGTAAGAGATATATAGATTAATATTTATATCTAATAAATATACATTAAAATTATGATTAAAATGTAATATAAAAAGTATCGTTGGTGCTCGGTTATATCTAGTAAGAGTCTCAATTTAGTTTGAACTCATTACGTAATAGTCTTGTTTCTTTTTTGCTTGTAGAGTAAAAGTCTCGGGCAGGCATCATTTACCCTAAGGCACTATGAAAATGCTTGGCGTAATTTATATATATATATAGTTATATATCGATACTTGTATACAAATATCAATACTTTAAAAATGTTGTTCAAAAAAGTATCAATAATGCAACATTTTCTTCGAACAAGTTCAATACTTCAACAATTTTGTTTGAACAGTTCGATAGTTCAAAAAGTGAGTTCGAACAAGTATCAATACTTTAAAAAGTGAGTTAATTTACAGAACTACTACATACCACCTTATATACCACCTTAAACATATCTAATTTTAAAATTAAATAATATGAAATAAATTGATAAATAATTTATTGATAAACTAGAAAGCGATAAATGATACAGATGAACCAAATTAAGGGAATCTTTACCACTATTAATTAGGAAAAAAATTATTTAATACTTTGTTTATTAGAATTAAATATCATTCAGATATAGTTTAACTATAACTTCTTACATTTGTAAAGGATTATATTGATAATAAATTATGAAAAAAAAGAAATACTATATTGATGCATAATCTAATTAAACTTAATTAGTAATTTCCAAATAATTGTTATCACAATAATTAATTTTCTATATCTACATTACAAAATGTGTTTCTTCTTACAGTATATATTTTTTATAATTTTTCTAGTCTATATATAATATTTATAAATACATATTTAGTATTAAAATATGAGTATTCTGATTTATAGTTTGTTTTAATAATGATTATATTGATGACACTCTGTAAACCAATGAATACTTTGTCGTACAGACTATTGCGGATATAAATTATATTTATATTTATTGAAACGGTTATTATTTTAGATATATATATAATTTGAACATCATTTTAAAGATATTTTTGCAATTAGGTAACCTAACTAACATGTAATTAACTAATATTTGTAAATGAATGTTTATATCACCCATCTATTTATTTACATACACACCCAACACTGGCCATATTAGTATTGGAGAACAGGTGAGTATTAAATAATTGAAGATATACAAAATTCAAATTATTATAGTATCCTATATTAGTGGTCTCAACTCCAGATTTATCACATATAGATCAGTTAACAATTATTGTCATATATACCAAGTAAGGTATAAATATCGAATGATTCTTGAGATTCATTATCACATTTGTCTATATTTAACTAATGTTTTATTAGTATTTTTTTAAATAATATTATAAATATAAAATAATATAGAGCACAAAGTTACGAAAATGTCATCACTATTTCTGGAAGATTCAACTGAATGTATATATCAATATACACCATTATCCATTAGCAATATTGATTCCATGAGCTGTACATTATTTAAATATGGTTGGGCAAAATACTGTTGAATATGCACAAAAGTAGCAAAATTCTTTGCTTTCATTAACAATAGTAGGCTATACGTATTTATTTAGCCCACCTAAATATAGAATATAACACCTCTAGATTAAATAAAGGATGGTATATTTTAATATGGTTATAATATGGTCATCACAAGTGGATACTGTAAGTGTACTCTCTTATGGATTTCCTATAATTACATAAGTTATATCTGATATGATAAGTGATAATAAATTACATAAATTACATTAATAGAGGCAAAATATATATTCAATAAAATGTAACAATTGGAGACTTTAATATTACATGATGGAACATGCAGCTTATTACTTTGTAGACTAAAGTTTACCTGCACATTTTTGTAATCAAGTTAAATTTTAATAATGGCTGTAATAAATAATATGTATGCAATCTCTAAATATATAGGTGAGTAAAGAAATGATTATGAGGAGTAGGTTGGGTGATATGTATGATGATAATACATGATCAAGTATAGAATGTACATCATATGAGAAGTTGAAAAGTAACTATTTTCTACAAATAGTGATAATTTAATTGATAAAAATATAAAAAAGATAATCATGTAGTTATTACTAATTATATTATTTAAATAATTAATATATATATATATATCATTTGAAATCAGCAATTAATTAGTAAATAAGCTGATTCATTATTAAAAATATATTATACTATCTTTATATACATCACACATGAATGTACTATCCAAATATGAATATATAATAATATGATATACCATATATGGCTTATAGGCTAGATATATAGACTAGATGTATATCCAAATGTAGAAATTGTCTTCTAAATATACATGTATGGCACACAATACATGTATATTTAGAAGACAATTTCTACATTGGCACACGATATGCATACAATATACATACAATGGCACTTATTATACCTGAGTGAGAACCTTAAACTGATAAAGAATATTCTATGAAATTATCTGACTCAATAAACACTTTCAAATCTGGAAATATTATCTTTAGAATAAAATCTACTTGATGAAATTGTTACTGAATACATTAATACTCGTTTTGTAGAGATAAAATCGAGTAAATAAATATTTAATTATTCTTATATCATTTTTATTTTTAATTAATTCATAACTTATAAAATAGTATATTGCGATGATTTCAAGGGGATCTCCTTCATAATTTCCATTTATAACAAATTTTATATTTTGTTTATCTAACAAAAATGTATCTAATCATTTATCTATCAGTTCATTTAAATATCATACCTACAATATTTATATTATAATAATTATAAATTATGTTTTATACCACTACAAATATACATTCATTATAATACAATCAAAATATTTCACTAATCTTTGATAGTTATTTTCTCATTATTTTAATTTGGTGAATATTATTCTAGTAAAATAGCCGGGACTATATTTAGTTTAAAAAAATTTATACTTGAAATATACTTTAAATTATTTTATTTTTTAAAATAGGTTTTAACCTATATAACTTATAAATAACAAATAGTTAGCGTAAGAAATGATATATTATTATTATATCTGAGAAAAAATTAAGTAAAAATATTTAAAATCTCTAAAGTTTATATGTTTAAAAAATGTTGAATGTTGTTCATATCTATTTACGCGTGAAGAAGGTTACTCCGCTACTATACATATAATATATATATATATATAAATATAAATAAATATAAATTGTATAGTTATAAATATATTAGTAATTATTAGAATTACCTATATGTTAGAACATTCTTATGGAGCCTATCATTTTTTTTCATCTAATTTGTAATAGTCAATTTTATTTTCCACTTTTATTATTTATTATTATATTCTATATTTAATATTCTGTTACATACCTATAGGTATTGTACATCTATGTATTCTCAGATAAAATCTGTACCTGTTTATGATTATTTATATCTATAACTTGGATGATTATAATATGTTCTTGATATAAATATTATTTCATATTAAATTTATAATTAAACTCTATATTCGATTCTAAAAAATATTTGTTTGCGCTTCACATTTATTATTCCTGATAATGATAATCTTTATATTTTGTTTTCTTAATTATTAGAAAAAGTAATACATTTATATATAACTTTTATATATAAAATATTTATCAAATTGATGAATATTTGATGAATTTATTATTAAAATCATTACAAAAAATAAAAATAAAATTAATATATAAAAAATTAAATTAAAATGTCAATACAAAATTGTAATATAAAATTACAATATACTTATAATTAATTTAAACAATTATTGATGTTATCAATAAAATGCTAAATTATTTATGTAAGGTTTTATTTATATATATTTAATATTAATAATAATAACATCTATAATGTTAGCTCTTCTATAGAGTTGAGTACATTATTTCGTTTTATCCTACAATTAATTTAATATTTTTATTTTTTATATAAGATATTGTAAATATTATAAATTTAAAAATGTCAATTCATTCACCGCGATATCATATAGTGTTCTATGTAGAAACCATATTCAACCCGATATTTACTATACACTGTTATAATAGTAGGTATAGTTACGGGTGGATATAGGGTGGAGTGAATTTTGAAATAATTATGGCGGTCTGGATATGTCTCGTGATAGTGATTTAAGGTTATATGTGGAGTTAAATAATGTAAATAAATTCACATACAACCTTAAATCACAATCGCGAGACATAACCAGACCACATCCACTCTATCCTAATGTATACTATTATCGAATGTATAGCAAATCAAACTAATTAAATAAATAAATAAATAAATATAAAAATAAATAATCATATCCGATCACTTACTCAGAGAGGAAAAGGTTCGATGAATTCGTCGACACCTTCCATTGTGACCGCCCGTTCGAACGCCTCGGTCAAGCATAACTCGATATTCTTCAGAGGTGACCCCATGCGTGACCTCTTGAGCCAGTCGTTGGAGGAAGCTCGGCTCAGTCTGATGGCGAGTATGAATACAACGAAAGCGACGTCGCACGGTTACATCACACTTATATGTAGGTCACGTCGTGAATTTAAGATATATGTCGTAGACAATATTGAAACTTGAAACCGTTGAATTATACAAATAATGAAAAAATAGCTTAATTTTATTTTAAATTATTATTTTTTATCGTTAACATATTTGATAAATACTATATACTGGGGCAAGATGTTCCTATAATAATAATTGTTCTAGAAGTATACTAGGACAATTTATTTTACCGTAACGTCTGGCCTTATATTTAATATTTATCATACATGTTAACGATGAAAAATAATAATTTTATAATTTAATTGAAAATAATGTTAAGATCTCTTTTCAATATTCGTATAATTTAAAGTTTCAATATATCTATAAGAAATTTAACATAAATATTGATACACACACACATATATATATATATATATATATTATATGTACACGGCCCCTCCTAAGATACGAATATATCTATTGAGACCGTTAACAACGCTTTACCATTACAGAGTTTGGGCAACTTACGGAACAACCCAGGTCTATTTACAAAAAAGTGGTATCCATCAATGAGATCGGCGACGTGTTGTCTACCCCAAACAACTATATGCCTAGGCGTGTGACCGGAAGAACAAGCGTCACACGAAAAATTAAAATATGTATAGGCAGTACAAGGAAAGTATGTAAAAACAGCGCTACCACCTTAGAGAGTATGCGTAGTACTATTACAGTATTTACAAACGACGATGATCATATACATTTTCTATTTCGAGCTGCGCAAAAACTGGCGTATAGTGATGTTGTGTAGTTTATTTTGTAATTAACACATCAAAAAAGATATACCGATGATATATAGCTATCGCATAACGAATTCAAACGTTATGGCTATATATATATATATATATATATATGTGTGTGTGTATATCTACAGAGATGCAATTGCATTCGATAATGGATAGGTGATTATCACAATGGGTGTAACATAACAGATAACATAATGATATGAGTAATCGATTACATTTAAATACATTAAACTAATATGGTAAATACATTACTAATATATTAGTGTCACTACTAATATATTGGACACATCGCTAACACATTACGAAGCCCGACCAATTAACGCTAGCACACTGGCGCAGGATATAAAAACCGATGCGAATCACAAGAATCTGAGGTTGCTGACGCCCAAGAGAGAAGCCGACACTCCGTTGCCCGGTCCTTCTAGGCGACGATATAACAAAGTCATGGAAACCCCGAACAGCAATGTTAGTAGGCGGTGGATTGTAACGCGCATGTTGCATACCTGTAAATCGCATGTTGCATACCTGTAATACAATACGTACAGGTGTATCGTAACAATCATCATGGTCGTAGACTTATTTATGAATCTTTTTGTAAATAAACTATTCGTAAATGTTTCTAGAAATACTTTTATAAATCTGCTTATAAATCTACTTGTAAACCTATTATAAACCTATAATAATATATTTATAAACCTATGTATAAACAGTCGTAGTCATGGTAACCTCATTAACATGATAAGTAACATTCGTTTCACTATTTAATTCTAAACTTTCTAGTCGATTCAGAAATGTGCGGAAAGAAAATGTTGCAGTGCGGATATTGAGAACCTACTTCCACGAAGGGTTGGTTACCAAGGCAACCTATGCTAGCCTACTGGAGAGACTGCGATATCCTACGAGAATCTGTGACATGCATAGCATAGGATAGCCTAAGAGAGACTGTGATATGAATGTACTATGATAACCTATGATACGCATATACTATGATAGCCTATTCGTGTATATTTTAGTTCTGTTAATGATAAATATAAAATATATAATAATTAATATGATATATAAATGAAACTAAAAAAAATATATAAAATCAAGTGAACATATATCACTAATATATTTACCCTGCTCGAATATTTTATAGCATATTATATATAATTGGTAGAGTATGCTATGTACTCAATAGCATATGATATGTCCTCTATAATATATTCCATTTCCTCTATAATATATGATATGTCCTCTATAATATATTCTATGTCCTCTATAACATATGCCATGTCCTCTATAATATATAATATGTCCCCTATAACATATGATATGTCCTCTATAACATATGCTATTTCATCCATAATATATGCTATGTCCTCTATAATATATGATATGTCCTCTATAATATATGCTATTTCCTCCTAATATATGCTATGTCCTCTATAACATATGATATGTCCTCTATAGCATATTATATATATTCTATGGAGTATTCTATATCCTTTATAGTATATGATATGTATGATATTCATATGATATGTCCTCTATAAATATGATATATGATATCCTCTATAGTTAAGTATACTACATGTACATAGTATGTCTATGCTATACATGTACATAGTATGTCTATGCTATACATGTACATAGTATGTCTATGCAATGTGCTATGGTAGTCGATGACGCAATGTTGCTCATTACCTTAGTTGTCCTTCATGGCCTTAGAAGAAGATCACGAAGACGTCTGCAAAGCTTTGCAGTCGAATACGCCTCTACCACAGCACTCAGACGATGATCGTAATCACAACTATGATCTCAGTATCGCTCAGGGTTCGCAGCTTAGCCTCTCAACGTTAAACTCTCATCTCAAGGCATTCACGTTCTTAACGAGAGTCAAACTTTACCTTATAAACAGTTATATGAGATCACTTCTAAATATTATTTTAAGATCTATTTGAATGATCTGAACTGAGCTTGAACACGCATCATACTGTCTGAATATCAATATATATATATATATATATATATATATATGTATGCATATAAATTAATATTCCTTAATTGACCAAATGAATAGTGTTACTACAATGTAGAATGGTGGGTTTATATTCCTGCGGAGATAAATTATTCATTATAAAATACACGAAAATGTAAACAATTAAATAGTTTCGATGACCCTCAGATATTGATGACCATGCATTACATGCACATTACAATAACTTGTGAACTGTGAAAACTGTTAACTCTTTGCCAGTTCCATGAAAAGTCGGTAGGCAAGGGTATGAACGAAGTTAATCTTATAGTATAATTCACTGTATAATGAATACTTACTATCTAGGCCATAGTAAACATTGTATTATTACTTTATATATGTATAACCATATATGGTATATAACCATATATATATATATATATATATATATATATATATATATATATGGTTTTAGTATATTCACATATTTCATTCAGAAAAGGATATTATTGAGCAGAGAATTGAGATGATAACTAAAGAAAAGATATCGTTGCTGAAACGACTGGCAGAGCTGAACAAAGGTTCATAGATTATTGTATTTCAGACTATTATAATTAAAATTCAAGTCTATTTTATAAAATAATTTACAACCATATTCACACCAATTTTAGAACTCTATATTTATTGTGATTATGATTTTCAAAAGTTAATATAATTTGTATATAGTGAATAGATATGCATATAGTTATTAATAATGATTAATTCTAATAAAAAGGTGCTTTATTTATTTTATATTATATATTTTATTGTTACATTGTTTATTGTTGATGACATTTAATTATTTAATGTTCAATTATATGCCAAAATAAAATATTTATCGAATTTACACCTAGAGTGGTTATTACAGTTTTATTTCAGTATTTTCTATTATATGAGTTCGGTGAGGTGGAATTATATGTGTTCAGTATTTAACCTTCAATATTTTACATTCAGTATGTAACCTATAGTATTTAACTTTATTATATAACTTCAGTATTTAACCTTCAATTTTAACCTCCAATATTTATCATTCAATATTTAACATTCAGTATTTAACCTATAGTATTTAACTTTATTATATAACTTCAGTATTTAACCTTAAATATTTAACATTCAGTATTTAACCTATAGTATTTAACTTTATTATATAACTTCAGTATTTAACCTTCAATATTTAACCTCCAATATTTATCATTCAATATTTAACATTCAGTATTTAACCTATAGTATTTAACTTTATTATATAACTTCAGTATTTAACCTTCAATATTTAACCTCCAATATTTATCATTCAATATTTAACATTCAGTATTTAACCTATAGTATTTAACTTTATTATATAACTTCAGTATTTAACCTTAAATATTTAACATTCAGTATTTAACCTATAGTATTTAACTTTATTATATAACTTCAGTATTTAACCTTCAATATTTAACCTCCAATATTTATCATTCAATATTTAACATTCAGTATTTAACCTATAGTATTTAACTTTATTATATAACTTCAGTATTTAACCTTTAACATTCAGTATTTAACCTATAGTATTTAACTTTATTATATAACTTCAGTATTTAACCTTCAGTATTTAACTTTCAATATTTAACCTCCAATATTTAACATTCAGTATTTAACCTATAGTATTTAACTTTATTATATAACTTCAATATTTAACCTTGACCAGCTGCAGAACGCCGCTCCGATATTGGCAATACATCGCTGCACCAGAATGTTAAGGAGGACATGACAACGTAGATCACTGCCGTCACATAATCTACATTATAGTCACATTATTCAAATGTATATAATATAATAATAATTTTGTATATATAAACTTAATTTTTATAATGTGTACACTTTCGCCTTGTTAGTTTGTTACTTTATAAATTACAATATAATAACTGTATTAGTGTATCTATTGTTTCATAGAGATAATAAAATACATGAACACTTCATAGAGAGATATACATAATACACATGTAGTCTGGGCAATCACTACCACTAACATTGAAATCATATAATTCCTATAAATGCTAATTTCTCTGTCTTTTCCCATAACAATTGTTGATACCTAAACGTGATAAGATGATCAATAAACCTCGATATTAAAACAATGAAAAATGAGTATGCTACACATACCTACATGCATATGAACTTGCAACAATATACATAATGGACACATTATGATTCATCAGTGATGCATCATCAACCTTACTGCTCATGTCATTCGAGATTCATTTATTTTCAAACAAAATTCATAATATTTATCTTTTTTTAAACAACAAATGATATATTAATATTACTCAAAAAAATTATAAATTTAATCTAATCATGATATCTATATGTTGTAATTGAATTTAAACACTATCATCGCTACTCATTGCGCATCTGTAGATATCACTCTGCGTCTATTTAAACATTACTTTACATATTACAACGTAATCACATGTTATATATTAAAATAAGCATTATACTATGTAACTGATAACATAACTATTTATTTTACTAATATTTAAAATACAATAATTAAATATCGAATATGTATTAATAATACAGTATAATCAATTATATAGAACATCAATTGAAAAATATATTCTAAGTAACCTGCAAAGTTTTCTGATGAGAATATATTAAAATATCGGCATTATAAATATGATATTTTAATGATTCATCAATAGATTCAAATGCTGAACCTCGTGGAACTCCACAATTTACTTTGCTAGATTCCGACTAAGAACTAGTAATTATTATGAACTAGGTTCTATTATTAATGAAGTAATGTAGCCAGCCAATCGCAGTAGAGGATGTTCTATTTTCACATAAACGAGTAGACAATATTCAATAACTTGGGAGTATCGAATACCGACTAAATATCTAGAAGTAAATATATAATTTGTTCATTAGAATCAAGCCATACAAAAATATCATTGCAAATACATTGCAATAATGTTATCAAAACTAACTTTGTACATGTACACGAAAGTTGATTGTATCACTTATTAAACACACTCTTTCTCAGTAATTATAGTTAGATGCTTGAGATGGGGCTATAATTTAATAGATTTTTAACGGCTAGATTATATTTTTTTAATTTGAATTATTATTGTGTTTTAGATAAACAGATTATGGTTCTATATAAATGTATAAATTTAGTATATAAATGAGTATAAAGATGTGTATTAATAAATGTGAATAAAAAGATATAAGAGAAGTGACAATAATGCTGATAAATTTAATGAAACATATGAGGAAGAGAATAAGTTAGAGAATAATTAGATTTTAGATTTAAATGTTAGAAGACCAAATAACATTTAAATATTAGTTTATTCATAGAATTGTGATTGGGGATATATGAATATATTCTTATGTTATGTTAACAAAGAGTAGTTTATCTGAAATACTATTATATAATTTAGAAAAAAAACTATAGCTAAATTTATCCTATAGTAAATTATCTGAGATTGAAGGATAACTTTTATCTGTATTAATTTCCAAACAAAGCATTAGAAAATTAATATAATTTGTATTGATTCTTACCATATAAATTTATTTCATCATGATAAAGTTTAGATTTAGTGAGATGAAAACTTATTTTAGTATAAATATAGAATTATTATAGGAAATTAAATTTAACAAAGTATGATTCTTAATAAATAATCTCTGATTTACATATAGTCGTTTATTTTCTAACATTTCTTGCTTAATTTTATCCCTTAAACTATTTAAAATTTCGAATCCTAATAGTTATATGTTTTTATGAGCATAATTAGAATAGTAGTAAGCTGTTGGTGAGTGATTGCTTCATTGATAGGACATATTCCCCGGGCATGGAACGAACTTCCCGATATTCTGCGGTGCACCACATCAAGAACTGAATTCAAGAGAGAATTAAAAACTCACCTTTTCTCACCTTATGAATGATACATTTAATCCTATTTATTTTCCATCGTTTATATAATCCATTTAATCACATATTTTTTATGAATATGTACACACCTTTGTTAACGTTTATTTTCCGTTTAAAAAGTGTTTAAATAAAATTTAATAATAATAATAATAAGTACGGTACGGATAAATAAATTAACATATATATGAAACAATATTGTTTATATTTCTATTAGATGTTATTTGTTTTATGTTCATTATAAAGTTAGGAGTATTAGGTATTTCATAGTGTTGTGAGTTAATAAAAAACACGTTTTAAACATAGAATAAAAAACAAGAATCATACATTTATACATATATTTATATTAATTGTTAATATTTAAATTTAAATTTAATTTGACAAATAATAATTGATCTGCTCTATTTTTTTGATATAATAAATGTATAAAAATATAATATTATTATTATAATAAAGTTAAATTATATTTCTTTTATGTTTTGATATAATAAATTATATAATAATATATATTATGTTTAATATTATATAAAAAAATAGTATGAATTTTCCATTTATATAAAGAAAGAATAGAATACTTTCTTTATAACTGGAATTTTCATATTTTTTTAATAATAATATATAATTTATAATAATATATTAATATATAAAAGAAATATGAAAGTTTATAATATAAAATAAATCTAATTTTACTTTATTATTTATAATAATTTATTATAAAATAAATATAAAATTTCATACATCTTTTATAATATTAATTATATAATGTGCATATATCTATAGATTGTGATACAATCTCCATGTCTATAACATTAAATAATACAGAAATACTCAGTGTTATATTGTAACAAAATAAATATTATAATTAATATAATTGTCATACTAATGTATAGTTTGACAATATGATTTAATGATGCTAATAATACAGATAATATATTATTTGAATTATTACTGATTATTCATATAATATGTACTTACTTTATTATTATTTTATTATTTAACAACATATCTACTTTATTTATATATTTTTACTTTACATATTTTTATTTTTTGTAACAGAAAAAAACGGATTAAAACGAAAAAAACTGTTTAAAACATGTTTTAAACAAACATTAATAAAAAACGCGTTTTTTAACAACACTAGTTATTCGAAATGCAAAATCATCAGTTATTAGTGAATACAAATTAAATGGAAATTAATTTATTTAAATTATTACGGTTAATCGAGAACAACGCAGAAGGTCATGTGCTTCATTGTCACATCGTGTCCTTAAACTCACCGATCAAGTGATGAAGTAAGTAAAGAATATGTTATGATTTAATAACTAAATTCTAAGTTAATATTGTGAATAATAATTTATACTGCATCCGCAGTATATTCGAACGATAATATAAAACATTGAATACATATTTGTTGTGAATATTAATACCTGTACACACGTACTTAATACGATCGTTAAGTTTGGCTTTGAAAATGTAGAATATAATATTACGTATATAAAAATATAAATATGTACTGTAGTCGCCAGTGCTACAGGTTTAACTTCTTCCTGTAGAGGAGCTTCAACGGGTCCTGTGTTAAAGGGGCGCGCGTTAATCAAATCTGTAAGTGTAGCATGCAATTCTAATAGAAAGCCATTCATATAGGAGTTACGTAATAATTAGAAATATGTTATTGTGATTATAATAGTGTCACAACTGAAATTGCGTAGTCTATTTTCAAGTAGAGTGTCGCAAATTACCTTGTCTTGCAACATAAATTAATAAATATTATATTAATTATAAGTATACATCATAAAATACCAAAATAAAATCCCTTTATTATTATAAAATGAAATTTGAAAAAATATATTTAAAATGATGCACAAATTATACCTTTATATGGAATAGAATTCATAAAATAATCACATTAATATGCCAATGAAACTATAAAATAAAATATGTATAAATATTTTAATAAACGTAAATTTAATTTTTAATATATATATATTTGTTTATGTTATTTTAGTTTATATAAATATAATAGTGTGTATTTTACATGAAAACGTATGTATGACATTTTTATATATATTTCAGCAATTATTTATTTCTTCAAAAAAAATAGTAAATATTTAATTAAAACTGGATTTATTAAAAATAAATATATTTCAAAATGGAATTAAAAAATTACATTAATTTTAAATTTATAGTATATAATCATAATATATGTATTAATTATTTTGTTAGTTTTTTTTATAATATTAATTTATTATTATTTCGGAATAACAATTTGTAATAGACAATTAGATACTTTTTTCCGTTTTTATAACAAAATACAGTGAATAACTTGTAGAAAAATATATAGGATATCAAAAATGTACATTTAAAATGCTAATTATTTTTTGAAAACTGTTTACATTTAACAAATATAGGTTTATCGTATACCATTTTAGTTGGCCTGGAAGCAGACATATACATAAATACGTTAATAGTTCAATGTTACTATGTAATGGATGATAGTGTGTCTTATAGTAAGAAAACAGTGTTACATCATTAGAACAAGACGAGCGTCTCTGTAACAATAGCTGCATTGTTATGGTGAACTTCATTCGTTATGTGATAGTACAATAAAGAAGTTAACATCGTGGTAATTAATAATGTCTACGCATATGATAACTTCATAATATCAGTGATAATCTATGGTAAATCTATGCATAGGTAGTTAAGCAGGATAAGGTGTAGGAGACGGCTTCAAAACTCATCCAGACTCATAAAATAGGTCTTCAAATCATATTTAGAAGTGATCTTATATAAATGCATATACACAATTATCGGCTCTCATTTAAACATGGATGACTTAATAAAAGAGCGGCTTTGAAAGGACATTAGAGTAATAAAGTAAGGACTTCATCTAACTTCCTGGCAGGGATGAAAGAACTTCACCATAATAACAATAATAATATAGCTATGTTAATTTGTGACTATTTATAAATTTATTAACTAAATTTATTATTTATTAGTTTTAATAATTTCTAATAAAATTTCAATAAAACACAAGAATATGTATATGTAAAATGTTAATTATAATTATATATATTATAAAATGTTATCAACATTAAACTTATAATATGGTATTGCAATAATTTTAAGAACATAAGGATATATTACTTTAAGGAGGGGTTTAATTGTTTTTCATAAGTATTATACTTTAAAATATAATTCATTATATTTAACATGATCTTTAAAAATAATTATAAGTCATTATTTATGCATTATAAACATACTCCTAATCAAAATATAATACACATAATTATGTAATAC
Organism: Osedax fenrisi; assembly: GCA_964019155.1. Lineage (NCBI taxonomy): Eukaryota > Metazoa > Annelida > Polychaeta > Sabellida > Siboglinidae > Osedax > Osedax fenrisi. The sequence goes on from OZ025239.1 coordinate 75,238,097, forward strand.
ATATTACACACAACATTTAGAAGCTTATATATAAGACATTTTTTCACATAATTTATAATGTTTGGAAGTTTCCACATTTTGAACTGTTTGATAAATCTTTATACAATTTCCAGAGTTTATAAATAATATATTGATGATGTTAAATAGAAATATATATTTTAAAATATAAATATATTGATTTGATACAATGATTTGATTATAATAAAAATTAAATTTCTTTCACGAAACCAGAAGGATATATACATCATTTTAAAGATAATGAATTATATTTTGGTATTTTAAAGTTACAAATAGTTGATAACAAATTAAAAAGAACGCTCCCCCTCCTCCTCGAGGCTGTGGCTTAAACAAGTCACTATAGTGACATCAAGCGACCCGCCTATTCAATCAGATTATCATTTTAACATCACACATTAATAAAGCACTCAGCATATGCTTAATAACATATGTTATTGATCGGAGCAGACGATCGAGTGACGTAACCCAGGCAACCACAACCTAAACAACGCGAGCACACCGACCTTATGGCACCACCTGGTGGCGTTAATGAACTTCAGCGTGTGATCCTTGCCGAGGATCTCGTCGTTGCAGAGGATGTCGACTTCGTGGAAGTTGAGAAGCGTCGAGTCGGCGATAAGCTTGTGAACGACGTACTTCTTGATGTTGGAGATGGTGGCGAAGGCGGACACGCGCATGTAGGGCCGGTGCAGGGGCTCCATCAGCTTGTCTTCGCTCTCCAGGTAGAGGAGAACCTGCGGTGGCGGTGAGAGAGAGTTAGCCGTACTGATGACAAATCTACTAACTTGCACTGGCATATACACGCGCGCATATACTCACATATATACGCATACATGTATACATTTATAAATATATACATAAAAACACACGTATATAAATCTATATAGCTACTATGTGATGACATTGTCAAACTTTTTAATACATTTTAAATGAATTAAGTTAGTTCATAATTGAAATTTTGTTATTACACATATATAATTCAGAAGGTAGCGAACTACTGGGTAGAAAAAAAATCAAATCTTATCTAGTTCTATATATATATATACTAGTATCTACTAGAATAAGATTGATTAATTCGAGAGAATTGTTAATGAAATAAAACTTGTTCATCGGCTTTGTGATTATCGGAATTCTTTTTTTCGTCTGCGGTATTAACGGAAGAGACGGAGGAAGTGGAGGGTGTTGTTGCTGCACAAAGAGATGGATGATAGATTAAAGTACGTAACTCTATAATGATGATTGATGTTGTTGTATTAGAGATAATTTTTTTAATATAATAACATTTTTAATGAAAATATTAGTGTTACGTATGAATAATGATGATGATGTACCTGTCAAGCTATCAGGTAGGGGTAAATTTCTGTTTTCGTAAAATTCTTTCTGTCTTTTAAATTGTACTAAAATGCGAGATATTTCATATTTAGAGTTTTAGAAGTGATGATGATGAAGATTTTATTTAAACACTAATTCAATTATAAAATTCCTATAGTGTGACAATAATATATAAAAACAATAAATAAATGTAATAACAAGTACATACAAGTGTACAAGGTGGGAAAATGAATATATTTCAAGTTCAGATATCATGGACAAGGAGGTATTTCTTTGTTTGAAGGTGGTTGTTGATGTATTGATGGTTTTAAGGGATGGAGGGAGTTAATTTCAAAGGATGCTGGCGCAAACAGAGTAGCGACGCTTACCAAGTTTTTTCCGGCGATAGGACAGTTCAGTCAGGACCGTATAGTTAGAGGATCGTAGGTGGTGTGGTGCAGTATGGAGAGAAATTAGTCGGTAAAGGTATTCAGGTTGTTTAGTCAGTAGGGAGGAATGTAGAATGGATATTAATTTAAGTTGAGCTATTTTTTTTGCGGATGGCCAGTTAAGTTGTGTTCGTAGGTCAGTTATACTTGTAGTGTAGTCGGTAGATTAGTCTAAGTAATCTGCTAGTTAAGCGGTCGATGGTTGTAAGGTATTTATTGTGAGAAGAAAGTAGTATAGGTATGCAGTAGTGTAGAATTAAAGTCTGGGTAATAGTTAGTGTGGTGGATATTATTATGTAAGGACGTATTTTGTTTATATTGAATAAATGGTGAAATGTTGATATGTGTTTATCAAAAGTTAATTTGTTATTGATATGGATGCCAAGATATGTTGACGTAATAGAAGGAGGGATTAAGGTATGACCTAGGTACATTTGTGAGAATATTGTGGTGGGAAGGGAATTTGGAGGTCTTATTGGGGTTTAGTAGTAAATAGTTATTGGTGAGCCAGTTATTAATAGTAGTGAGACATGCTTGAAGGTGAATATTGGATGATTGGTGAAAATCGGCGTGAATTTCAATATCGTCTGCATAAATATTGTATTTGACGGAAGGAAATGATTTAACTAGTTTGTTAAGGGGATGTATGTAAATACTGAAGAGTATAGGGGAGAGGGACGATCCTTGAGGTACTCCAAAGATGACTTTGAGTTAGGGTGATAGTGATTTGATAATTTTAGTACTGTAGGTTCTGTTAGTAATGTAATTGGAAAACCAGAGTAGTACAGTATCTTCAAGTCCAATTAGTTTTAGTCTGTGGATAAGTAGGTCTAAGTTAATGGTGTCGAATGCCGAAGAGAGGTCTAGAAGCAGTAGTTGTGTTGGGAAGTCGTTGTCAAGGGGTTTCATTAGGTCGTCGAGTAGTGAGAATATATGCGAATCCGATATATATTGTAAATAGACTTATGAATATAAAACTAATAGACTAGATATAAAACTAACTTTCATTGATATTGGGAACCAGTTTCGCGACGATGGCTTGCATTGTTCTGTCATGACTGTGATGTAATATACGTATTAATATGAATACCTTTCATTATCATCACATTACAGTATACTTATAATCAGGGATGGGGTGAAATACGTATTTGTATTTAAATACGCTGCTTTGGTGTATTTGTATTTGTATTTGAATTTGATTCAGTGATGTATTTGTATTTGTATTTGATTGTCGTATTTGGTGTATATGATGAAATTAAGGTTCAAATACACTTTTAAAAATATGTTAAATTAATAATTTAATAGAATGTAGAAATTAACAATTGATTTATTAATTTACAAAAATTAACAAATAATTTACCATTTATATTATATTAAAGAAAACAATAATTAAATAATAAAAATTATATAATATAACAATCATTTTCAAAGAATTTTATGAAACTATATATATAAATTAATGAATTTAAATTTATATTCTATATAGAAAATGTATAGGTGTTATCAATTATAACTTATAATATCCCAAGCAACCAGTCTATTGTTTACAGTTTTTTATTTTATTGATTTTCATTAGGAATCAAATATATTTTAAATAGATTTCAATTAATTATTATGAAATCGTACAGGGATAGGGATTATTATTTGATGATTTAATATTTAATGTGTTAATATTTTTATTTTGTATTTTTATTTGTATTTGATAAAATGTATTTTTATTTGTATAACAATTTAATAAATATTAGTATTTGTATTTGTATTTGATGATTTAAGAAAAATGTGTTTGTATTTGTATTTGATAAAGTGTATTTGACCCCATCCCTTCCTATAATACAATTAAATCAAGCTAAGTCCGTTAATTGTGAATCTGATTGACCACGATACCATAAGTAGAATTACCAGACACTATATGTAAATATCAATTATAATTATAATCAATGGAAATAGGGTTTCAATATTTACCATGATAGTTCTCAAATCTGAATTACAATTAATGAACACATTATAAGAAGTTAAGTAAACAGTGACGAAATCTATGGTAAATCGTAGAGCTTCGTGGTAGATATTACAATGAATAAAGAATACCAGAAAGTTCGGACCAGGTAAACTCGGACCACTTTTGAAGTAAACTCGGACCAGTTTAAAATAACTATATATAGTATACATCTATAATCTGGTTTAGAGCATAAAAGTGGTACGAGTTTTCTTCAAAAGTGGTCCGAGTTTACCTGTTCCCAGTTTACCGGTACCCTGAATAAAGTTCTCATGCTTGTATTAGTACAGTACAACTACCTCAGCAGTTATTGATATCACCATTATCACTATTAATACATGGATGCGTGGATACACACAATAGGCGACCATGTCAATATAATCAATGTATTAACAGTCGGAACATTGGGCCGCTAATTAATTCCTACATTATAATTAGTCAGCTACTATATAAAATAACGGATATCAGTCATTTTGTACCAAGACAAAATTCATTTCGTACAATATATATATATAAGTTAAATTGATTATTTTTGGTATGAACTAGTGCTGTAAATGAACTCACTGTTTGAAGTATCGAACTTGTTTGAACAACATTTTTGAATTATTGATACTTGTATATAAATTACGCCAAGCATTTTGATAGAGCTGTGCCTTTGGGTAAAAGATGCCTACCCGAGACTTTTCTCTACAAGCAAAAAACCAACCAAGACTATTACGTAATGGGCTCAAACCAAATTGAGATTCTTACTAGATATAACCGAGCACAAACGATACTTTTTATGTTACATTTTAATCATAATTTTTATATATTTATTATAGATATAAATATTAATCTATATATATCTTACATAATCTGTGTATAAATAAATGTTATTATTTCCATAGGTGGTTAATTTATGTTTTTATTATTTTTAGTTTTTTAATATCTAATATCTGCATCGATACTTTGGGTAACCGAGACTGAGACTGCATCGATGATTTGGGTAACTTAAATTAATTATATTATCAAACATATGATCGCAAGTTCGATAATTGTATATAAAGTTTGAATTACGAAAGTCATAAGTTCAAAATTTGTAAAGTTTGAAACTGAATTTTTTTTCAAAGTTCGAAGTATAAAAAGTTTGATACTTGTTATAACTATCTGAGTTGATTTACAGCACTAGTATGAACTGAATTGATACTTTATTCATAATAACAACATTTAAGAGACAGTTATATTAACTATAGTAGGATAAGCTATATTAACTATAGTGAGATAAGTGGGATAAACCTTAGATATTGTAGTTTCGGATTAACAAGATAAGATAAAATAATAAATAATTGGATTTTTAGTCTTTTAACATATCTCTGATTATGTTATACTACGACCTTTACTGACCTTATGAAACTCTTCGGATAGCTTTGATGTATGACGATGCTACAGGTGGGACAGTGAACGTTGCTGTTCAGGTGAAGCACTATACAACTCCTGCAAACTGTGCAAGCGAACGTAGCTTAATACTGATTCAGTGAATTACACATAGTATACTAGATGTTAGTAATGCGGTCTTAGCGTATCGTAAGTAGTCGTACGATATTGAAATAGTAAACTTATCGTAGTAAAGGTTAATTACGGTAGAACTATAGAGATGGGTAGAGATGGGTAGATACGAGGCGGCACTGGCGTAACTAACACGTGTGTAGACATTCTGTAATCGTTGTAGCGTTGATCAGATAGCCGCAGCATAGTCTGCACGTGATGAATTGATTCAGGGATTTCAGGCGAATCTTACGCTCCGTCGGATTCTTTACCTTCATCGTACTGAGGGAATATACATGCAGAGGTCACATGTATGCAGAGGTCAAATGTATGCAGAGGTTAATTATAAGTATATATGAAATCCTAGGTAATATTGAGAAGATAAATTATGAATTTCACGAAAACAAATCTTATTTTAATTATTTATAAAACTTATAATATCAATATATATAGCACAAAATTTATATATATAATAAATAGTTTATAATCTCAAGAATCATATAATTACTGTAGAAATTGGCCGTTTTAGACTTAAAACACTAGTTTAAAAATAGAGCAAAGGTTATCTCTAATAAACGAAGTAAGACTACTTTTTAAATACCATTTATACATAAATTATTAGATAACTAGAAGAATATATATATATATACATTTTATATATATTATATATATATACAGTGCGCTCTCGATATACCGGCTCTCGATATACCAGCAAACGCGTTATACCGGCACATCTCTGAATGACCGATTTCTTTCCAATATCTTCAATGATAATAATTTGCGATGCACCGGCACTCGTATACCGGCTCCGGCGCCTAATATCTAGGCACAAAAGTCGAATTGTAATCGATATACCAGCATATATATACATATTTCCCAAAATTGCTCACTATGATTCATACTTAATTGCGAGTAATTGTTTTTATTATATTTCAATGCACTCGCATTAAAGTTAAGTGTATACACATGATTCATGATTACTCCTAGTCTAGGAGTCCAATAGGACGTATAAGTGCGTGTGTATTATTATTATACTAATGGCACAGTGTTCCATAGGTTATTACCGCCTATGGTAATAACCGCGGTAATAACCGGTAATAACCTGTCCGGTAAAAACAGGTTTTTACCATGGTAAAAACCTACTAGTGTCTATATAATTTACAATTATATATTATTTATAGATTTTATATTTAATAGATAATATACAATTATAAAGTTAAATAATACTACATTAAAATCAATATTATAAGATTTTTTATATTAAAAAAAAAACTTTATTAATTTTGACTCTATGTAAAGAAAACATTTTTAAAATAAATAATATGATATTGAAATAAATGAGTAAATAAGTCAATATATATATATATATAAAATATTGAATATAATAATATATTTATTTTTGCATTAGTAAAAGGAAAGCCCATTCACACCAAATAAAGCGAGCGATTTTTCACCGATATGCGCAGTAACGAAATCGTCGAGAAATAGTTAAATATTTAGAGATATCTCGAAATGATGAATAGTGATATTGTCACGATATCGATGATATATTGGTGATATATCGGTAGGGATGTAGCACAGAGAGAGAGAGAGAAAAATCCGTACGATATTGGTGAAAAATTGGCCAACTTTTTCGGTGTGACAGGGACTTAATATTGTAAAAAATAATATATATATTAAACAATAGAACTAATAATATTTTCATTGAGAAATTATTTGAATATATTCATTATTTGATTTTATACCATGATATTTAATTAAATATATTAAATATATCTATATATATTGTTAATTATATATATATATATATAAATACTGAATAGAATATTTATTTTTATATATATGAAATTAAATATAGTTTTTACAAATATTTTTTACAATACTGTATAACTATTTAGTAATATTTTCATAGTGTAATTTTATGAATATATAACACAGTATGATTTTATTTCATTTATAAAATATATCCAATTACATCAACTTGTTAATTTTACAATATAAGGGTGGCAGACCTCAAAATCTAGTTGGATTTAAAATAATAAATGTACTATAAATGGCATAATAAAGCAGACAAATGTTGACAAATTTTCAAATAAATCTGCTAGATTAATTAGCCATAACATTTATATATAAATGAATCAATATTACTTTAAATTTCAATATAATTTTTTTTTAAAGGTATTATATTTTATGAGTACTAGGTTTTTACCGGTAATTACCGGTTATTACCGGTTTTTACCGTAAATTAACATGGTAGAGATAGGTTTTTACCGGTTATTACCGGTTTTGCCCGGTAAAAATAGGTTTTTACCGAAAATAATGGAACCCTGTAATGGCATACTTTGAATGTTACTCCAAAGATTCAAATGATATACATTTATTAAATTTATTATCTAAACGTTTGGATATATTATGTATTAATAATAAAAAGCAAACTACTTTATCTTTTGTAAATAATTCAAAATAGTTTATTTTATTTAGCATTCGTTTCATACCATTATAATAATATTTTATATCATCTTATACGAGTTTATACCTATTTTATACCATTATAATAATTAAAAGTAGTTCATTTTATTTTATTTTACATTCGTTTCATACCTTTATAATAATATTGTATACCATTTTATATGTGTTTATACCTATTTTATACCATTATAATAAACATAATATTTAATATTCTTCATCATATATTCTTTATTTTCTGCTAGATCGATATACCGGCACTCTCGATATACAGGCACAATTCCTCATTCCCGATGGTGCCGGTATATCGAGAGCGCACTGCATATATATATGTAGTAGAGAGATATAGTAGCTAGAGCGCATGCTCACAACACATACACATTTTAATAGCACTTATTTATAAACTGACTTAAGTCAGAATTAACTTTTAGAATTATTAATATTATATTGACTGATAAGGAGTGTTTCTAAGATATAATAAGTAGAGAGTGGACACTCGCACTAATTCGGCTAAGGTAAATATAATATGTATAAATATAAAATACACAATATTGTGTATTCGTATACCTACGATAATATTTGTACACATCTTTTGTATGAGAATTTCTAATAGAACCTATTAAAAAGTAAACTAGTTTGAACCCCTTTATAGGCCTCACTACATATACTAATTCATCATACATAAACATATATATACTAATAAATGTTATAAAATATATCAATCGTTCTATAACTAATGTATTATCGTATAAAACTTTACTAATAATAAATGCAAATATATTTCAGAATAATATTCAAATTACTTCACCTAGAATTATTGTATTATATAATATTTATATTAAATACTTGATATATTTGTAGAAGTATGAATATTTATTATATTATAGAATTTATAACAAATATATCTCATACATAGAAATGGAAAATCAGCGATTCAATATATTGTAAACATGAAGAAACCATACATTATTCTATAGAGAAACAAGTATCAATCATGCATAATGATGTATCATTATTACATATATATATATATTATATACTATATATATTCTACGATTTACAATTGGTAGTAAAACAATTGAAAATTAAGTAAGAGGCATTATATAATATTAAGCAGTACTATTATGCTGACTATTGATGTAAACTTTTACAATATTCTCATGTCTATCATATGAAGAATTAAATAATATATGGGAAATTATGTTTATATTTTTAAATCACAGCCACACTTTTATATTTCCAAGCCATGAAATGCCTATATAAAAGACGTGTTATTCACAAATATTGTAAAATTTCTATTCAACAATTAAACACTATAGGAATCAGTATGCATTTTATATTATATTATAATATTTACCCATTTTTACTTTTTTAATAATATCAGATTCAGTTGATGACCGAGATCAAAAACCCAGGTATGGTATAGAAGTTCTATTGAACTTATCGAGATACCAACCTGCTCTTGGTAATGAGAGAATTAATACAAAATGAATAAATATAAATAAATATTTTACAATTCTATATTGTTCATTCGTGTTCTGTCTCATAAAAAAGCAATACAATAAAATTAAATATATCTCTCAATACCAAGAAATCATCATGTATATAACAATAAAATAATAATAAAATATAATAAAAATATATAATAAAATATTAAAAAATGTAAAAAGATACTAAAATAATAAATAAGTTAAACTATAAAAATCAAAGAAAACTAAAGACCAAAGGCTAAAGATAAAAATATGTACAATACGAACAATTTAAAAGAGCTAAAAAGAAGAAAAGATGATCATGTAAATAAAATAACAAACAATACAGATAAGGTGTAAGTGATTAAATATAACTATTTAAAAGCATGTTTTTAATATGTATTGTAAAAGTATTCAAATTCGTCAAAGATGATGTGGTTGTATTTAAAGAATTCCATAAATATGCGCCTTTGTAACGAATACTAAATTTATCATGATCAAATCTTATTTTTGGTATTAAGAATGTTCTATTTAACCTAAAAGTATATAAAGAGAAATTATAGGAAAATAACTTAAAAATTGAACTATGCAAATAATGATTGTTATATATTCTAAACATATATTTATAAATGGATATATTTATTATATCTTTAAATTTAAGAATGTTATGTCTTAAAAAAATGTAATCAATATTGGTTTTGTTATCAAGTTTATATATTGCTCGCATACATTTATTTTGTAAAATTTGAATAAATTTGATATTGCTATGGTAAGTACTTCCCCATATAATAGAACAATAATTAATATGACTATGAAAAAAAGAAAAATATAGCATAACTAAAGTATTAATATTAAATTTAAACTTAGTTTCATATTTATATATTAATTAGTACTAATGTAAAATATTATATATATATATATATTTTTAATATTAATTAAATGACGTAATATAAAATACACTAAATAAATTTATATATAATTTGAATTTTTTAAATATCAGTTTTTAAATTATACTAAAATCTTAAAAAGATGCAGTAAAATATTTATATTTCATGATATAATTAATTGAAGGAATGCAACATAGAATGCCAGTAATCTCGTACGAGGTAATCCCGTACGAGGTAATTTCGTACGACTTATTAAATTAAAATTATTTCATAATTATACAGTTCTTATACGAATATATATAATACAATATATGATATCAATATATAATAAGTTATTATATATAATCGTATAAAAACTGTATTATTATGAAATAAATTAAATTTAACAAGTCGTACGAAATTACGGATTATATGCGATTAGACCGCTAAATATAAACAAACTTAATAAATAATAACAACAAAATATCGCGCACACATATATATATATATGGTTTATGATCACAACTGATGGGTTCACTTTGGGATATAAGGCAGCTAAAAAAACAGATAGTTAAAACTAAACCAACGAAATAAAAGAAACCAAAAATATCAATCCGCAAATATTATATTTGCGTTATATTTAATATATATACATAGTTATAGATGTTGTATATATAACAAGTATTTTATTATACGCGGTTATTTACATTCTTAACCCGTCCACTATGATCAGATATCAAATAACTCTAATAAATGTTATATTGAATATAATATTCAATAATGTATTGAATAAATACTTGATAATAAATCATATAATCAATGATTAAATCATTATCATATATAATCATTATTAATTTTTATTTGTAACATTGACTCAATGATTGAGCGGTCTAATCGCACATTTACCTAATCATTAGACTACTAATATTAGTAATGAATTAGTAATAATTTGCAATGAATAACAATTAGTAAATGAATTACATTTAATAAATGATTTATTAAATTATTAATAATAATATGTTACATATATTATATTATACATATTATGTATAATCATTATTATAATAATTATAATTATTATAATAATAATTATTAAAATGATATTTATGTTATAATAAATTATTATAATATTATTATATTATTAAATAATATCATATTTAAATAATTTAAATATGTATACAAAACTAAATATTAGATAATGAGTAGTATTAAATAATCTTACCTGTTTATTATTTCAAGTTTAAAATGTCGGTAACATAATTTTAAGTAATTAGTTATTATTAAAAAGTGACATGATTAATACTAATGTATAAGTTATTAAACAATATTAATGAAATAATAACGAAATTTTGAAAATATGTAATATAATTTGTATTATTTGTTGATAAATAAAATCAAAGATAATAAACGTACATATTTTATATTTCACATGAAATTGGAATCATTAATTAATTGTTGGGGTTGGGGTATTCTATAATATAGATTCTATATTATAGAATCAATATAATACCAAGGAAACTCCCTGATAATACATATGGTTATTGGCAATAGCTATTGGCAAGAGTATACACCTCTACCTATTTATTTTCTCTCCCTCCTTTAAAGCCGTGTGTTATTTCATGCATGTATTATTAATTTTATAAATGTATTATACATTAAAAGTCATAGTAATACAATAATGTTTGTTTATTTGATATATAGTTTATTGTTAAGTCAAATCTCACATAAAAACCCAACATAAAACGTAACAATATGCTGTTAAACAATAGGACATTGAGAGAGAGAGAGATAGAGAGAGAGAGAGAGATAGAGAGATAGAGAGAGAGAGAGAGAGAGAGAGAGAGAGAGAGAGAGAGAGAGAGAGAGAGAGAGAGAGAGAGAGAGAGAGAGAGAGAGAGAGAGAGAGAGTGAGAGAGAGAGAGAGAGAGAAAGAGAGAGAGAGAGTGAGAGAGATAGCGAGAGAGGGGGATATACATACATACAGACAGACAAACAGCTGTTTACTATAGTATATCATAATTTATAATGTCATTATTTTTAAACATTAATATTAATTTATGAGATAGATAATACTTATTTTTAATTCATACAGATGATATCACATATAATATAATTTTAAAAATAATTATATTTTATTTAGTATCACTCATTCATTAGATGATAACATTAATTGTGTCAATTTAACATTATTAAAATATAAGTAATATGTAATTATTTATTGTGTAATTAAAATTAAATTAAGATTAATTATATGCTTATTTTTAATTTATATTGATATTATCATGGATTAATTTAATTTAAATTATATGTATATAATTGTATTTTGTATTATTATCACTTATTTATTGTATCATTATGATAATCATATAATTGAATGCGTTAATTTAAATTACATAATTTATTTAAAATATATTAATATCTTATATATATATTATATTATATAATATATATATATATATAAGTATTCATTATAATACTATCCATTGGGTAACCCAGCTACCAAAATTGGGAAGTGCCCTAATGATGTGGGTAGCTGGCAGCTAGTAGCTGCCCTAAATAACTCCCCTATATTATAATATTGATTAAGTTTAATTATTAAGTTCTTATTAATATATTACTTATCATAATTATTATTCCAATATATATAATACATATATAATGGTTAAATATGGTTTAAAGGAATTAAGGGATAAATTCGTAAACAAATAGCATGTATTTTAAAATTAATTACTACTTATTGGTTATTATTTAAAGTCAGCCGCACGTTGGCGGAATGTTGATACATGATCATGACATATTTTATATTTATGTTATATTGGTATTACTGAAGAGCTTATTAAATTATATAAAAGTCATATTATGGTTTTTTTACTTTGTATTTAAAAAAAGATATGATCAGAAATGTGCAAACAAATTAATCCATTTTAATAATCAATATATACTTTATAATAATGTATACCAGTGTCATATGCGAGAATGGTAATCCATACGAGAATGGTCACTCATGTGATTACTTCAAAGAAATTTATAGAAATGATGTATATAATGTTTATAAAATTATAGAATAAACCATAAAATACTTTAAGTTTGGGTAAAGTTAGGTTAATGTTAGAGTAACGTAAGGTTAATGTTAGAGTAAAGTTAGGGTAAAATTAGGTTAATATTACTTACTTTTATTTTTACTCCCTTGACTCTTGAATCGTAGGGGGAATCATCAGACAAGTATCAACAACAAATTTCTTCCATTTTTCGCGATCTTCCGTCATCCGTATTAGTTCGCTAGTACTTCTATCTGTCCATTTACTTATGTTATGCATCCAATTATTTCGTGGCAAGCCTTTTTTCCTCTTGCCTTCTACTTTTCCTTGTAAAATGGTTTTGGCCAGTCCATCGTGTCGGCAAATATGACCATAATACTTAAGCTTTCTTCGTTTTATAGTGCTTAAGAGTGGTTCATATTTACCTATTAGATTATTCATTTTTTCATGGATATAGTCATTTGTTTTTCTTTGGCGAAATGTAATACACAGTAATCTTCTATGCGATTTATATTGGAATGCTTGTATCCTTTTTTCCTCTTTTTCCATTAAAGTCCAAGTTTCGCAGCCGTAGAGAAGTATTGATAATATAAGTGATTTATAGAGGTTGTATTTTACATGGAATGCAATTTTTTTGCTTTGCCATATTGTTCCAAGTTTTACCATTGCTGAGGTTGCTGTTGCTAATCGTATTCGTAATTCGTTATCTGATGATCCATCTGATTTCAACGTTGATCCAAGATACTTCAATATTTTGACATTTTCGAGTAGGGTTCCGTCCATCATTATTGTTGCACTTTCGTTTTTACTATTTACCATTGTCTTGCTTTTCTCTTTGCTTACTTCCATCCCATAATCTTCAGAAAGTCTATTAGTAAGCTCTTGTAATTCGGAATTGGTTCCAGCGATCGGTTAATGTTAGAGTAACGTTATGTTAATTTTAGGGTAATAGTAGGGTAATGTTATGTTAATGTTAGGATAAACTTATAGTAATGTTAGGGTAAAGTTATGGTAAAGTTAGGTTAATGTTAGGTTAAATTTATGTTAATGTTAGGGTAAAGTTAGGGTAACGTTACGTTAATGTTAGGTTAATGTTAGAGTATAATTAGGCTAAAGTCAGGGTAATATTAGGGTCAATTTATGTTAATATTAGAGTAACCTTATGTTAATGTTAAAGTAAAGTAAGGTAAGTTATAACTATATATATAACCTATAGGTTAAACTTATATTAATGTTATTAAAATTAACATTTTTGCATTACAGTATTAACACAAAGTCTAAAAAACATGATTTAATTTATTGTATATTATTTTATTTTCTTTTTTGTTCATATTACACTATAATTATATTATCATATTGCATTTGTATTTATATTATATAATAATTAATTATTTCTTTAACAGTTTTAATTTTAATTTTTATTTAAACGGTATAACAATATATGTCATATTGATAGTAACAACTTTTATTTTTCTCTTTCTTTAAAATTTAACTTTGAATGCTTATTCACATATCACAACTTTTATTTGTATTATCTGAAGGGAGATTATTGTGGAGAGTTTTCTGGTATTGTGGATAATACACCTTTATCTTTTTAAATATATATATATATGAAATCTATAGATTGTTAAATATACCAAAATGTGTGTGCACATAAAATGACTTATTATCTAATATATGTATATTTCTATTTAAAATATTTGTAAATATATATTATTAAATAGTACTTTTTATTAATTACGTTAATAATTATTATTCCTTAATAATATTCTAGAAATTTATTTTTTATAATTTATATTAATTAATTTATTCAATAATATTTATAAAATATTAAAATAATAACTATGTCACATATTCTATATAAATATATAGAATCACTAAAGTTATATTTTTATTGTAATATTCATTTATATTAAAAATAAATATATAAAATATACAATGTTATGTATATATATACACATATATATATATATATATATATATATATATATGTTTTATTTACTATGTATACGTATGTAGAGTATACTATAGGTATAAACAACACTACATTGTACGAGAAATGCACGTGGTCAATATTACAGATAACACTACAAAGAAAGTTAGACCGTCCGAATGACTAGCTATACAAGTTGCCGAGCGGAGAGTTGCCGCAGTAGCCTTTGATCAAATACGCAGATATGGATAGTTACATCCGGGTTTCTATGGCAACAGTAACATACAAACAGCGCCACCCTACGGGGGTCTGGATAACTATTGTGGCGTAAAAACACTACTGAATAACAGTGTATGTTCTGGTGTATTATTCAAGTCTATCTATTTACGTAAACAGTTATTTGATATTTAATAAATAATAAACATTTTCAAATTTTACAGGATATAGAGGAATTTACATATTTAAGAAACAATTATTTGTGGAGCGATGTTTCATTAGTCAAGCTTCACTGCACATTGTATTAATTCATCATATTCGATGTATATTATTATAATAAAATATACTATACTTATTACAATATGTAATACGTAATAATAATAATAATACAGTATTATACTACTATTAACTAAATACACATGAGCAATGCGCATTGCGCATGTGCATAACTGTAGTTACCATGGTGACAGCACTGATTTCTATGACGTAATGTAAAGTACATCTAGGTCGCGCCATTCCGCTGAGTAAATATAACTTGTTGTTGTACTATCTACTGGTCACACCCAGTCACGTGGTTCATAACTTGTAATACCATTAATTAATTAAAATAAAGATAATTACATTTAAAATACAATTAGTCATGCTTGAACATGTCGTAACATACATGATGTACATCACAACGTAACGATCGTATAAGCCAGTTCCTTTTTAAGAATTTGAAAGTGGGGGGAGGGTAATTTCAAAAATGATGTGTTTGTATTAAATTATACATGGAAAACTATCTGCTTATTTATAATAAATAAATAGTATAATAATATAATTGATTATGAAAAGTAAGATTCTGTTGGTTAATCCGCTTGTACATCTTACACCTACACCCCAACAGAAGTTATCAAGATTTTATCAAAAGATTTTTAATTTAATATTTTTAAATAAAAAATCTTCATTATAAATTTTACGTTGACAATTGCTTGTACACCAAATATATTAGAATTGTATCAAACATTCTATTATCGTGATTGTTAATTATTCATCTGACATTTAATACTATAGTGTATGTGAGTGATTGCATTACCGTGACGTTATCTTGGAGCGTGACCATATATATTACGTAATCATAGCTTTAGATGGTCATATGATATTACATAATATTATATACTATTATAAATACATATACATAGAGACATTCATAGTATAAATCTTTAGATTTAATTATCGTGGTTTTGAATTAAATACCAGAAATATACTATGTTCATCGTTTTAACATGACATTGTCATATCCATGACCATATTAGTTATTTATAATTCGAGATATTTAGATGGTCATATGATATTTCATTAAATTTATATATTTAATATACCAATATAATTATGGACAATGGGAGTATAAATACTATAATATCCCCTATAAGGGAAAGTAACCTAATACGGACACTCTCGGTATCTCAAAAACCATAAATCATACAAAAAAAATGTATAAATTATATAAATAGTCTAAAAAAGTATTTTTATTTTTTAATTATTCAAAATATTGCTAATATCCAATAAACTGATTTTTTTTATTACGTTTTTAAATTTATGAAAAAAAATGTCAACTTAAAACCTTCTCAAGAATATACAAATGTATCGATAATATCGATTCGATATAAAAATAATAATATATTATTAAAAACTAAATAATTCTAAACATTATATACCTAATTTCTATATTTGTTATCAGATATTAATTAAGTTATAAGCATATATCTAGATGTCATATACGTCCCTAATACGGACATTCTATAGAGTGTATATCTATAGATGTATTAATACGGATACCATATATATAACGAATCAGCGCGGATGTGAATATTCTGATTTTCATAAAAATCGCGTACGTTAGTAATACCACCGATCAAGCTACATCTACAAATATTATTATTTATATACTTACATTGTATTATTAATTAATAAAATAATTAAAATTAATAAATTAATTACTAATTAAATTATTCATAAAATTAATTATACATAATGTAATTGTAATTTATATCATTGGTTCATCAATAATATATAGTTTATATAGTGGTATATGGGTATCCGTATTCGGACATGGGAACCGAATATGGACACCCCCGTTATCTATTGAATAAAATGATTAAATAAAATTTTAAAATCACAATAATATCTATAATCATATAATATTAATATATTGTAATTTTTGTAATAAATATTAAGACATTTATTGTTAAAGTGTCCATATTAGGTTACTTTCCCCTATATACTATATTTTATATACCGCCCAAAGATGCAGTTCCCGAACTAGATCGTATATCAAGGGTGTATTGAATACATTATACTTTATACAATATATATGTGTGTGTAAAGTAGTGTCATTAAATAACTATCACATATATAAATGTTATTTATTAATTCAATTAATCACAATTTATAAATTATTTTAACTTATTCAAAATAAATAGTAATACCTTATAAATATATTTATAAATTTAAAATAATATATATATATAAATATATATATATATATATATATATATATATATATATATATATATATATGTTACATATATTATATTGAAATAATAGTATCGAAAATAAAAATAAATGTGATGTAAATAATATGTAATTAATAATACATTTATTTTTTGAAATATTTTGAAGTAAATAACAAATACATTTAAGTTTGACGATAATAATTTGAATATTAATACAAAGCTGTAGAATGTAGCCTGTATAATTATGTAACATTTTATGTAAATCGATTCACAAATTAATTATTATTAATTAACTGTGGTGTATCCGGTCTATTCAATGTCCTATGTCGATGTCCTTATCTTACAGTTTGGATCTCGATATTACGTAATGAACTTGCCTACACGTCACTATGTAACTCTGTCACTCTTACGCACCGCACACCGCTCCGACCCGCACATCTGACCTATACTCGCTGATTACGTAATAGGTGAACATTTCTCATTGGCTACAATTACAACTTTACAAGCACCAGTATCACCAAGGATATGTCCTTGATATTACTATCGGTATTAATGTTCACCTATAGAATATATTATACTATTAAATCCTATATTACATTATACTTCTTTCCGATGTTATACCCACATCCTTTTTCAATAGAATTACATATATATATATTTGTATACCATAAAGAATAATATATATATATATATATATATATATAATTGTTATTTTTGATTTGGTGGAGTCCTTTCATCCCATCCAGGAACTTAGATGAAGTTTTCACTTATAACCATATATGGCTCTAATGTCCCTTCGAAGCCGCTCTCATGTTAAGGCATCCATGGTTTTAACGAGAGCCGATCATTTATTTATACACAATTATATAAGATCACTTCTAAATAATATTTTAAGACCCATTTTATAAATTTAATTAATGGTCCGGACGAGGGTCGAACCCGTGTCCTACTGCTTGTGTGTCTGACGCCTTAGCCACTGAGCCACACAGGCAGTTGATATTATATATTTATATTTATATTTAATATATATATATATATATATATAATACATAATATATTAAATATTATATACTAATTTAGTATAAATGATCTATATACGCATTTTAACAATGTCTACTCGTTTATGTGAACATGGAATATCCTCTACTGTGATTGGCTGATTAAATTACTTCATTAATAATAGAACGTCGTCTTTCATAATTACTAGTTCTTACTCGGAATCCAGCTACATAAGTTGTGGTATTCCACCAGGGTCAATATTTGTTAGGTGACTTTTTTCAGCCCTACTATCATTGAATCATTAACATTTAATATTACCGATGGAGATGTTTTAATATACTATTATGATAACTTTGCAGGTGACCTTACAATATAGTTTTCAATTGATGTTCTATATTATTGATAATAATAAAACAAAAATAAAACATTAATACATACTATTCGATATTTAATTATTGTATTTTAAATATTAGTGAAATTAATAGTTATTGTATTATGTACTTAATATAACGGTAATGTATAACATGTGCTTACATTGTAATATGTAAAATAACGTTGAAATAGAGCGATGCGCAAGTGAACATATACTGTACTTTGGTCTACTAACTTCACTTCCGCCGTGGTCGAAGGCTGTAATAACACCATAGATTTATAGTTTACATTTATTTATAAATTTATTGTAAACTATAAATCTATGAATAACACAGACAATTACCACTGAAATTCTATTGTATTATATTGATTCTATTGTTAGTCGAGCCTTGTGATAACAATTATATTTAAATTTCGTAAATAGTGCGCATTTACAAAAGTCGTGGACAGAATATATTATTATATATTTATTTAATATTAATACAATATATTTGTTTATAACATTTAAAAATACATATATGTATATATTGTATACACTATATATATATACACATATATATAACAAACATATACGTATACACTTTGTATATAATGTATACACTTACACACACACACACACACACACACACACACATACACACACACATATACATATACTGACATTATTTAACTATACATATTTAGTATGAATATATTAAATGTAATCAAGTATTTACCATATAACGTTTATATATATAAGGTATATTATAATTTACATGATATATATTATGTATAGATTTACGAGTTTTACTATATAATAAGTTATATTTAGATTACTGTTAATACAGATTGAATACGAATGCATATTCTATACCTATATGCTAAAGCTAATAGAACGTTCTAGTGTGAAATAGTAATATTATCTTTAATGAAGGTATGATATGTAATGGGAGGTTTAATAATGAATTCTCAACTGTAATATTCACTGATAGTACACGTGTGAGATGGGTATGTTCTGTTTATGTATCAAACATTATGTATACGTATCATCAGGATAAGGACATTACTGATATTACAAGGACATATATAAAGAAAGTCACCTAAAACGGACACCCCCATTATCTCAGAAACTATATATATATAGTATTTAAATTTATAATTTGAAACCTTTACATTCAATATATAACACATTTGTTTTATAATTCACATTACGTAACATACTGCAGAAGTTCTATTAGCTACTATTACGTAATCCAGCTCTAGCGACATTATTACGTAATATGTTAAACTTCACTGAACAGTCGATTCTTATCTTACGTTTACTGGATATTTTATTGTGTGAGAGACTTGTATATATATATATATTAAGTTGTATATTAACACATGATATGATTACTATATTAAATATTTAACGTATACGTTTGACATATATGTCATTTGTATACAAAATATTTATATATAAATACATGATGATAATATTATATAATAGTTATATATTACATAATGGTTAGTATAATACATTTCGGTTTGTGTTTTCACAAGTTAATTTTATTATTCAGAAGAGATATTATAACATTTTGTATACAAATGACATATATGTACCTATAGGAATATGAATTAATATAATAGTAAGAATCCCTATATAATGTTATATATATTTTGAATATATTATATGTCACCATACATTATTAATACTTTATAAAGTATAAAGTATATAAAGTCCTATAGAATATTATCGAAATATTATCAGCCTATAACAAATACTTGCATATAGTTTATATATATATATATATATATATATATATATACAGTCAACTCCCAATAAGTCGGACTCGCAGGGGGAAAGTGTCCGACTTAGCGAGATGTCCGACTTATCCGAGATTCAGAATATCATGCAAATAAGACATGAAATGTGCAGCGCGAGTTAAATGATTACCGAAATACGGAATTATGCGACAATCAACAACATAAAATGTTGTATTCAATAATATTACTTACTAACATTATAATATTCATTATTAAAATACATTTCTGACAATTTATAAAAAGTCCGACTTATCATGTATAAAAATCATAAAAATGACTATAATATGTATCCGATTTATAGAAAATTCCGACTTATCCAATGCAACTTATCAACTTATTATGGTTTAATTAACTGGGCTATTCCATATCCTATGCCGATGTCCTTATCTTACGGATCGGATCTAGGGATTATGTAATACAGTTGCCTACAAGTCACTCTTTCACTGTTACGCACCGCACCGACCCGCACCTACCCGCACACCGTCATAGGGTGAACATTTCTCATTGGCTACAATTACAACTTTACAGGCAGTAGGAACACCAAGAATATGTATACATATATACGATATGTACAACATATATAGGTATCTTATTTAATAGGTATTCCAGTCTGGATATTAAATGTATGCAAACAGAGTATGATTAAACGAATATGTATTATATATGTTATCATATAAATTAGTCATTACCTTAATTATATATGTTATATAATAATATATTTAATAACAATATTACTAAAATCGTTAGTTACAATAATCTTGCATGTAAATGATAAACTAGTTTAGATAACATCGTTGCTGTTCTATATCGGAATGGTTGCATGGCTTATTTCTAACAACAACTTAAATATGTACTTCAAGATATTTAGTCGGATTTGATACTCCAAAGTATTTCAATATTGTCTACTGGTTTATGTGGACATGGAATATCCTTTACTGTGATTAGCTGATTACATTACTTCATTCTTAATATAACCTCGTTTATCATAATAACTAGTTCTTACTCGGAATCCAGCTACATACATTATTACACTATATTATTATAATTAATTATTAAACTTTATTTATTATACTTAATTATTAAACTTAAGTATTATAATTATTTATTACATTTGTATATTATATTATATGTATATTCTTCAATAGTGTATGCAATATAAATGGAGATAGGGGAGAGAGGGAATAGAGTGTATAGACTTTTATTTACAAAAACTTATAATAGGAGAAACTATGCGAACTGTGTTGGGTTATTATATCAAATATATATTGGTCCTCCAGAATTCTTTACAAATAAAAATTATAAATAAAATAATAAATTATAAAATTACAACTTACATTTATTTTACATTATTATATTATATTATTTTTTGCATAGTATATATCTTCCCATTATCTATGGAATAAACTATCGTATAAATTACGCTCTACTTAAATCTACTTAATCCATTAACTCATTTAATCATTAAATCTCTATTCAAAACTTATCTATTTATCGCTGCATTTCCCTAATCACTATATTTATTAATAGTCAAAATCATATATTAATGTTGAGTACATTCTATTAACAAGTGTTCGTTATTATTAGTAATTTTATTTGTTCACTAATTTTCAGTTCTATTGTTTATTGTTTTTACATTCATGCAAGTGATTGTTATGACACAGAGATGTTAAAATAAATTAAATTAATCTATACAATCCTGCATGTACTTATTAGAAAATGTACACACATGGGTATAATCAGTCATTATATATGTATGTTGAGTTCAGAGCATTGCTATAATAACTATTTACATTACTATTTAAACATATTCATATAAATAGGTGTTGGATTACGTATTTGAAATATAATATAGAAGAATAATAATGTTATAGGTATATATATATATTGTTGTATATCTTTGTTATTTAATTATATTAATTATTTAGATATTAATACTGGCTATTAACAATGTGGATGTAAATATAATACCTGAGTATTCTCCCTATCTCTTGCTCTCTATCCTTATTTCTCTATATACTATCTCTTGCTACGTATTATTGAGTTTATGAATGTATTATACGTTAAAAGTCATAGTAATAAAATCATTAACGTTTATCATATACATTTTATTATAAAGTTACGTGTACATATGTACATAAAGATTAGGGTAGTGCACCACACGGCCTTTGAATCTAACTCGTGACCTTGTGGCCATGTGGTGAACACTTCTTTTGTAGTAAGCTTCTGATACTACAATGGGTTTTCTGAACGTCACCTTCTTTGTCTTCTCATTCTTCCTTTGTAGTCCATTTTTATATTTTAAAATTGAGGCCGGAATTTCTGTCATGCTGTTTAATATTTAAAATTAATTTATAATATGCTATATATAAGTATATATATATATATATATATATGATAATAAACATAAAATCTGATATTAAATATACATAAATAATATTAAATTTATCAAAAGCAATCATACACTACATATTTATAATATATAATTGAAAATCACTTATACTGGAAACAACATATATGTATTATCAGTTAAATTGAATTCGAATAATATTAAAATGTCAATTTTGCATATCATTAGAACTGTACATATATTATTAAATTGATGTACTCGGTAAACTTGATTCGTGTTAATGAAAATCGTGCTAAATAGGCAAGTATATAATTGAACATTGTTTTCAAGGAGATTATATCATTTTCAGTTAAATAAAAAATAAAATATATTAATAATAAAAGTACATATAAATAAGAAATATATACATTTTTATTAAAAGGAAAAGCATATATAACACAGGTGAAATAAATGCTTAAATTATGTAAAAATATAAATTAAAAAAAAATTAAAAGATAAAGTAACTAAACACAATAAAAAATATAAAAATGTTACTAATACGAAGTGGTAATAAATAATTTAATATTTTTTTTTTAAGTTATTTTATTCATTAATGTGTGAAAAAAAGCTGGTAATGCATTCCATATCTCATGAGCTTTGTTAGAGAGGCAAACATATATTCTATATGTTTTTATTTTAGGATAAACCAATTATATATATATATATATATATAATAATAATGAGAATAATTTGTAAAATATGATATATATGGGACGTGAGGGGGTTTTGGTCAACTAATATAGGTCACTTAACAAAACAGTGATTACTCTATGAATTTTAAATTGTATGAGATAATATTTTAAAGGCTAATATGTAAGTAAAATATATCAATCTAAAACATGTATATTTGCGAATTTAATATTATCATATAATTTTCAATATATTTCGTTTTAACAATTAGGTAATAAATTTGCGATTTTTCGTATGTGCGGGGTTTTGGTAAATAGTTTCGAATTCACCGATAGGAACCGCCACATATTCTCGAGCAATATTCAATAATAAATATTCAATTCAATAATACAAATGTCATCAACTGTATTAGATATGAGTTTTCTACGCCGTGCGCCGCAAGCAATATAATAAGTGTTCATTAAATCATAATAAGACATTTCATGTTGTAAATAATTATTAATCTCACAACTATCAATTTATTATTTCTTAAACCAACATATAAATATATTGTATATACCTATAGGTATATATGGCCTAAAATAAATGAGAAAATAAATCTATGCTGTATGCTATTTCGTATGTGAAGGGCGGGCACTCCTTTCACGGTAGTAGCATATATGCTATATACACTATGTGTGTACCGTGTACAATTGTTATCACAACATTAAGCAGAACAGTAAAGTCGGAAATAGACTATCAATATAACAATATAACAAATAATAGGGCCGAATGCTACTAAAAAAATGTAGAAATAGAATTAAAAAGTATTGTGTTTACATGGCAGATATATTATTAGGACTGTCATGTACGGAAATAATGCAAGTATTGCAACGAGCAACCACATAGGGGATACCTACATGTCTATATACACTATCACCACTATAGCGTGTACACTTTACACACATAGGTATTGCAGGCTGTACAGTGTACGGCCTGCAATACCTATACTGGATGTTATCTATACCCACAAATTGTGGGCCACAATGTAAATATAGTATTATTATATGAGTTATACAGTCAACTCCCGATAAGTCGGACTCGCAAGGGACCGGGAAAAGTGTCCGACTTAGCGAGATGTCCGACTTATCCGAGATTCAGAATATCATGCAAATAAGACATGAGATGCGCAGCGTGAGTTAAAGGGTTACCGAAATGTGGAATTATGAAACAATCAACAACATAAAATGTTGTATTAAATAATATTACTTACTAAAATTATAATATTCATTATTTAAAGTAAATATTTCTGACAATTTATAAAAAGTCCGACTTATCAAGTATAACATCATAAAAATGACTATAATATGTGTCCGACTTATAGAAAAGTCCGACTTATCCAATCCAACTTATCCGACTTATCCGATTAATTTAACATGGAACTAGATATAAATCCAATCAAACCAACTAAATGTGTCCAACTTATAGAGAATTCCGACTTATCCGTAGTCCGACTTACCGAGAGTTGACTGTATATATATATGAGTATAATAAAATAATATAAGAATGTATGAATATATAAGAGTAAATAAATAGAATATAAGATTGTTATTAATTAAAATTAATTAGTTTTTAATATAAATATTAATTTATAGTGCTGTATTTAATAGTATATTAGTGTGTATGTGTGTGATTGTGTATGTGATTATGTATGTGTATGTATATGTCTATGTGTATGCATGTATGCATATATATATATATATATATATATATATATATATATATATATATATATATAACTCTTACTATTGTGTAATATTCAAGCTCATAATTGTTATGTAATATATTATTATTATTATATATAGCTATTTATATATATAGCTTATTTTTAGTATACAATTGTATTAATAACATAATACAAAATTATATTACATTCATCATATTTATGGATTTTTTAAATGTGTATAATATTAAAATAGTATAATATTTAAATTATTACAATAAAATATCTGATTAAATTATATATGAATAAAATATTCAGTTATTAATATTATTACCCTTAATAATTTGTTATCATAAGTCATGGGTATATATGCCATATATTATATGGTGTTCATGTATATATGCATATATGTATACACAGTGTGTATGCCAGACATGCATATATTTAGGTAAACATACAACTGTTATTTCTATAGAATACTATCATGCATCCACATATGTTTACAGGTGCCTATGTCTGTTAGGCATGTCATTGTATAAGTCCTCTGTAGCTGTAATGTCCTACAGCTCTTACTAAATGTATTCATACACTGTATGTATACAAGTATACACAATACTATGCTGAGTTGATACATAAAGTACATAATGAAACATATATACATAAAGACAGACACATATATAAAGACAGAAAAACAGACATGTGTGTTTCTCTCAGAGGTGAATTCTGTCTGTGCGCACAATACCATGCTATCATTCATAACACATACAGGGTTACATGTACTATATACACTATCATCACTATAATGTATACCGCCTCCATTCCTATATGAGTATAATAAAATAATATAAGAATGTAGGAATATATAAAAGTGAATAAATAGATTATAAGATTGTTATAAATTAAAATCAATTACTTTTTAATATAAATATTAATTTATTTTGCTGACTTTAATAGTATATTCGTGTGCATGTGTGTGTGTGTATGTGTGTATGTGTGTGTGTGTGTGTGTGTGTGTGCCTATGTTATTATGTATGTGTATGCATATGAGTGTGTGTATGTGCATATATATAAGGTTCTTACTATAGGAATTTTGTACTACAAATAAGCTATATATATATTACTTATAAGCAGTATATATACTATAGTAATATATTACTTATAAGCATATATATAAGCTTGGTTATATACTATATATAATATATAGCCATGCTTAATTTCGAAGACGATCTTGTTGATCTTTTACTCGAAATCAGTATTTGACAACTCCCACCAGATATATATATATATATATATATATATATATATATATATATATATATATATATATAATAATACTAATAACAATAAATATAATAATAATAATAATATATTACATAACAAGTAAGGCGCTTTAATAGTACATAGCATACTATACTTATAATCACATATGTGTACTATAGTATGTATACAGGCATACTATAGTATGTATCCATGTATACATACATGATATTGTATATGGTACATAGGTACATTCCTAATATGTCATATAATATGTGCCCTATATAATTATCATTAATATTTCGTATACTATATAATATATACAAATTAATTATATCCCAGAAGTAGCTCGTATAATTATTTTGCATTGCAATTATTTTATAATTTATCATCATCATTATATTGTTATTGTTATTGTTATTTTTATTTGGTAGAGTCCTTCATCCCATCAAGGAACTTAGATGAAGTTTTCACTTATAACCATTTATGGCTCTAATGTCCCTACGAAGCTGCTCTCATGTTAAGGCATCCATGGTTTTAACGAGATCCGATCATTTATTTATACACAAATATATAAGATCACTTCTAAATAATATTTTAAGACACATTTTATAAAATTAATTAATGGTCCGGACAAGGGTCGAACCCGTGTCCTACTGCTTGTGTGTCTGACGCCTTAGACAGGCACTGAGCCACACAGGCAGTTATATATATATTATACTATTAGATAATTTATAAAACTAATTACCTATAAATAAATTATATATGTAATATTGTGTATTAAATATCATATACAATTTGTCTATATCTCATGATGATGTTGATAATTATTAAATACGTGATATGTATCACCTATATATACTCATAATAATATTATATTATTTTTATATTAATTAATTGATATTTAACTAATTTATATGTTTAATAAAATATATATATATATATATATATATATATATATATTTACTTTTAATATATTTATATATTAATAAGTTTATAATACTTAATATATATGAAATATATATACATAGAATGGTAGTAACCTACTACTAGTAGGTATATAATATTTATAATATACCTATATAATATTCAGTGATACTCACGCATATGTAAAGATATTTAAATAAATATGAACATGAACATTTCTATTCGATGATTGGTTAATCATTGACCATAACAGCCGCACTTCATTGACCCCAAACCCCCCTACTTTATGTACCATCACTGTTTAATCAATAACTTATATATATATATATATATATATATATATATATAATAATTAGTTATTACTGATATATAAGTGGTATTATATGTAAAACATATTGGGAATTATAATGGTATTACAATTTTAGTCAACATGTCAACATTTAAGTTGTATTATGACATTTTATGGTACTATTTTCTCTCTAATATTAGCTAAAATTAGCGATTTTTCTAACAATCGATAATTTGTCATTAATATTTATTTTTTTTTGAAATTTATAAATATAAATAAGTTAACAACTGTATTAGTTATATTTCATCAATGTATTTTTTGTGTATAACTATCACCGTTTTCCGAATATTTCGTATTGACCAAAACCCCCTCACGTCCCCTATAATATGAAATAATTTCATATTTGACTATTATTAATTAATATAATAATTAATAAACTTATTAATATTTAAGATTTAGTAATTAATAATACATATATGTCATCATATAAGATGTTATGGTTATCATTTTTTCTTCACTTAAAAATAATACATTAACTATTTTTTTACTAATTAATAATACTGATTATTTTTTTACTAATTAATAAATATGTTATTCTAAATATAATATTCAACAATTTTGTATTGGTCAATATATAATTTATAAGACCATTATTTTAATTATATTATCCATATTGAACTTGTACTTTCTATTAGTTAAACATTATTTTCCGTATCTTTACATTTTTATCTTTATTTATTTATGTTCATTCTTTTACTAACTTAAAGTTTACATATTTATTTTATTTATATTATTATTTATTAACTAAATAAGTTTATTTAGTAAATATGGTGATTTTAATGTATTCAATATTTTGTATTTGTATTCAATTATATATAATATATTGGTGTAAACGAGATGTCGGGTATAATATAATTATATTAGTTTATTAAATTAAATTAAATTAATTATATTATATACGACCATCGTATTTTATTAATAAAATATATATTATTTAAAAAATAAAATAAATTAAAAAATATGTTTTTTTAGAAGTGAATATAATTAACGAAAATTGATATAACATTTAATTATCAAATTATGTTAAAAACATGGTATATATATATATGTATATCATCTAAATATATAGAATTTTCAATAATATATATTAAAGAATAAAACAGTTCCAGACTTTTAGTAGAGACTTTTAATATTCGTCAAAATTAAAATACTGAGAAAATAGCAGTCTAAGTTTAGTGAAATATTATGATACAATATGAATTTTAGTTGTAATAGTATGTGTTATAAAAATTCATTTATGCATATTATTATGGACAATTTAAGTATGATTTGTACATGAAATGATAGATACATTATTATATAAATGATCTCTTAGTATAAACAAAAACATAATTTGAATATAGTTTAAAATTATGATGGAGGTATATATATATATATATATATATATATATATATATATATATATATTAATTGAGATTATTTAAATTTTATATTTTATTAAAATATTAATTTAACTTAAGATAAAATAAATAGTTCAGATATATGTTACACTCATAAATATATACACACGTATGTATTTTATAATTATTACATTAGATATAATATATACTTTATTTATAACACTGTTTATTAGAAAATGTTACATTACATTATAATTCATTTACTATTAAAATGTGACTATTTAGATAGGCGTGCAGTGCACACACATACGCATGTCCAGTGATAGCTACACGAGTTACTGCATCATTGGCCCAGTTATGATGACCACATGCTATGTCTGTTGTGGTCACTTTAGCCACTCAGACCACGTGGTGGTTATATAATAGGTGTATTGTTAGACGGAGCTAATGATAACAATACAATAGTTTAATATATTAGCTCGTAGTAATATCAAAGATTTTGCGAAGCAAAGATATAACACTCCCTATGAATGCAACGTAATTTAGTAATATCCCCTGCCGCTCCTAGCAGTAGTATCGAAATCACTGAAAGAGATTTAGGTTCGGCTCTGTTTGCATACAACAATGTTTTCATTGCTCTATTAAATTACATGCAATATAAATTAGCTTTTACTTACTAAATATATACTTATAGAATTTAAAACATAAATATCATATTTGTTTGTTATATATTATTAATGAACACTTAGTTGTCATCATATAAATATTAATTTAAAGCATATTATTTAACATTTTAAAAGTGTATAGTTAAATACGAATTTACATTATAAACAACACATAGTTCCTAAAAGTAACCCGCTATAGGTGGCACCAGGGTATTTTGTATACAAATTCGAATTACACGATTTCGCGTAAGTGTTATATATTTCCTTCGGAAAATCTTTGGTAATATACTACATTGATTCTAGGAATACATTATTTATGTTTCATGTTAGCTTGGCGTATACGGTATACAGTATATATATATATATATATATATATATATATATATATATATATATACTGCTGGTAAAATAGTAGTCATATATTATATTCTAATATTATGTGTGCGTATATATATATACACTGTTAGAAATAAATGGTATAACATTGATTACAAAATGGTATAACCCCGTGGCGTCCTGGTATACCATTTACGGTAGAACTAAAAAAACAAATGTTATACTATATAATTTGTGATCTTATAGCATTTAACGTAATTGTATGGTATAACTCGTATTTCCATATGTTATACCATATAATTCATAATGTTATACCCTTATTGTTAACAGTTTACGCATACATGTGTGATTTGTCAGATACGATATATCTTATATTTTATCATTTTCTATATATATATATATATATATATGTTAGTGATTGTGATTTGACTTAACTATAATGACCTCACTACTTACGTAATACTAGCTGTATATTACGTAATACATAAGTTACGTAACACTCACTGTGTATTACATCATAGTAGATGTAAAGGAGGGCTCACTACGAATATTGTGATGTTATTAATGTATTAACTGTAGTTAACTATATATATATATATATATATATATATATATATATTAATATATAGATCATATGTTTATTATTTATATGATATAGTAAATAATATTTGTAAATTTGTATATATATATATTATATATTATATATAATATATATATATATATATATATATAATAAAGTAACATACAGTTTATAATTAAAACATTACATTAATATATAGAAGTGTATGATTTAATAAACTAAAGGCTAATGAATACGTATCAGTAGTAGTACTAA
This sequence comes from Osedax fenrisi, assembly GCA_964019155.1. Taxonomy (NCBI): domain Eukaryota; kingdom Metazoa; phylum Annelida; class Polychaeta; order Sabellida; family Siboglinidae; genus Osedax; species Osedax fenrisi. Next base: position 75,269,458 of record OZ025239.1, read on the forward strand.
CATTCTGCAATACTATATTGATCAGAAGATTAACTAAGAATGAACATTACATCGTGTGTACGATAAAACCTGTCAGTTATATTACTGAATTAATCACGTGCTTTTATCAACCAATGAAATCAAGGAAATTCCAGTATTACAATATTCGTATCTGTATTCGTATGTAACAAACACATACATCTCATAATTAATATAATTAATGACTTAAATATCGCATATTATGTTGTATATTATTATTTTATTATATCAATAGATATGCATATTATATATATATAGTGAAAGCCGCTTACTTCGACAGCCACGTACAATGTACGTCGTACATCGATAATTCGGCTACATCGACATTTCGAGATATGTTTGTTGGATATACACCTATTTACATCTAAATTAATCCGCGTACATAGACAATCCACTTATATAGATAATTCGGCATTATCGACATATTTATAAGGTAATATTTGGAATTGAATCCACTTATATCGACAAATTTGATTATAAAACAAATTATTTACAAATTTTAATTTGTATGAAAAGTATTCCCATAGTATTCATTGCTATTCCCCTACTACTCAATATCGTCAGTATATTTATAAATAACTTGATCTTTAATATCTTACATACTTGGTCAATATTTAGATACGCCTAAAAATATGTAATGTGATATAATTACGTATGTCATATTTAATTTATTACATTATTGTAACGATGCCAAAACGTAAATTCATTTCTATCGTTGATAAAGCTACTGCTATCAATAATATTAAAATGGAAACGATAGACAGATTGTGGCAGAGGAACTGGGTATTGGATTGTCTACTATTGTAGGATGGATGACAGTTTTTATCATATACAAATATCAAAACATTAACATAAGTAAAAAGTAGGAAAGTAACAATGAACTATATAATCCGTAGTCATATATTATTGTGTCAGTAGTGTATAGTACCCTTAATTACTGGCTTCACTATTACGTACTAACACCTATGACTCATCGTGTAGGTATATATGTATATTCAATTTATATCTCAATATCATGTTATCCATTATAAGTAATACTATATATAGTTAACTATATTGTATTATAGTACCATATGGCACGGTAATACTATAAACTATTATATTGTATATAAATACATTGCATGTATCAACTCTCTTTATCGAGTACAAGTCGGTGGTGCATTGCATCACCAGATATATGAGCTCAATTGTAATTAACAATTATTAAAATAGATTTTGGTCATAAGATCAATTGTATCAAAGGTATTGGCGTAACTTGCTAACATGTCGAATCACGAATTGTTACGTCATTAGTTTCCATTAGGTTTTTTATTTTTTCTATATCCTTATATTTAATAAAGTAAATGTAAATGTTTACAAAACAATGATCCAGACGATTGTACAATTATATATGATACCAGTGATATTGCAAATTGTGATGATATCGATTTACCTAAATTAATATCTATTTATAACAATTATAACAATTAAAATGAATCTTATAACGATCATGTATCAATTGATAGAAATATGTTACCGTATGATAATGGTATATTATCTATATATAGACGATATATCGTCGATTATACGATCACGTACAGTGTACGACGTACACTCACAGAACATAAAGAAGATGTTAATGAGTGTACACATGATTCAATTATTGTAAAACCATGGTCGTTGCAACGTCTGTAGTTTTAAATATGTTACAAGAAATCCAATTGTATATAGTCATGTAAATAGTCATACCAATCACGATAAAAGTAATATAAATACATGCATATCCACAATACAATCACATATTGATAATATACACTTAAATAAAATACAATCCGCTAAACAATCATCGATTACAACATATTTTAATTTATATATAAACTTTTTAGTAAATATATATTTATTATTTAATAAACATAATTAAATAAACGTAATTAAACCTTTTTTTGTTATTAAATTATATGCATATATTATATTATTATATAAAATGAATTATAAATAAACTAATGCGTTATACATCATACACCCTATCGCTCATATCGACAATCCGCCTATATCGACATTTTTGGAGCTTACACAACCATGTCGATGTAAGCGGATTTCACTGTATATAAATATATATATATATATATATATATATATATATATTATTTAGTTAGTTTATTTTATTGATTGAATAATAAGAATATTACATTTACAACTATCATATTTTATGTGAAATGATTAATTGTGAAAAATAATTAATTTGTTATAAATAATTTATTAATCAACTTAATTAATTATTGAGTTTATTTTTATGAAAACAACAATATTACTAAATTATTAATATATTTATATAATTAATTAAGTATGATTATACTATATATATAGAGATATTAATTATGATCACTATTTATATAAATATTTTCTGAAATTAATATATTGATAACAAATATAAATAAGAAAATTATAATCGGAATAGACGAATATAAAACATAAAGTATAAAACAAGTGTGAAGGAAGAGACCACTCTAACGTATTTAACCTATATTACTTAGCTATTCCGATACGGCAGTAACATCGATACACACATACATAGAGACCACCCTCTATCTCACGTATACTGAGATACACACGCATACACACACACATATACACACGCATACACACACACGCATATGCACTCTATACGGCATGCATTGCACGCGCACACAAACAATCACACACTCCGGCACTCGCACTAAGTTGTGATATCGCACACATGTGTGCGGAATAGCCCAAACACTCCATTACATCACTACAGTGCGTACGAATAAACCTATGTATTACAGCGGTGCTGGTGTGTCTGTAGTGCATCAAGCATCATTATTAGTCTCCTCGATCGTATTTTAATTATTTTGTATACAAATTATAATTATTCAAATTATTGCTGATATATCCAATGAACTGATTTTTTTATTACGTTTTTAAATTTATGAAAAAAAAATGTCAACTTAAAACCTTCTCAAGAATATACAAATGTATCGATAATATCGATTCGATATAAAACATAATAATAAATTATTAAAAACTAAATAATTCTAAACATTATATACCTAATTTCTATATTTGTTATCAAATATTAATTAAGTTATAAGCATATATCTAGATGTCATATAAGTCCCTAATACGGACATTCTATAGAGTGTATATCTATAGATGTATTAATACGGATACCATATATATAACGAATCAGCGCGGATGTGAATATTCTGATTTTCATAAAAATCGCGTACGTTAGTAATACCACCGATCAAGCTACATCTACAAATATTATTATTTATATACTTACATTGTATTATTAATTAATAAAATAATTAAAATTAATAAATTAATTACTAATTAAATTATTCATAAAACTAATTATACATAATGTAATTGTAATTTATATCATTGGTTCATCAATAGTATATAGTTTATATAGTGGTATATGGGTGTCCGTATTCGGACATGGGTACCGAATACGGACACCCCCGTTATCTATTGAATAAAATGATTAAATACAATTTTAAAATCACAATAATATCTATAATCATATAATATTAATATATTGTAATTTGTGTAATAAAATATTAAGACATGTATTGTTAAAGTGTTTGTATTAGGTTACTTTCCCCTATATATTATATTTTATATACCGCCCAAAGATGCAGCTCCCGAACTAGGTCGTATATCAAGGGTGTATTGAATACATTATACTTTATACAATATATATATATATATATATATATATATATATATATATATATATATATGTATAAAGTAGTGTCATTAAATAACTATCACATATATACTTTTTATTTATTAATTCAATTAATCACAACTTATAAATTATTGTAACTTATTCAAAATAAATAGTAATACCTTATAAATATATTTATAAATTTAAAATAATATATATATATATATATATATATATTTATATGTTACATATATTATTTTGAAATAATAGTATCGAAAATAAAAATAAATTTGATGTAAATAATATGTAACTAATAATACATTTATTGTTTGAAATCTTATGAAGTAAATAACAAATACATTAAAGTTTGACGATAATAATTTGAATATTAATACAAAGCTGTAGAATGTAGCCTGTATAATTATGTAACATTTTATGTAAATCGATTCACAAATGAACTATTATTAATTAACTGGGCTGTATCCGGCCTATTCAATGTCCTATGCCGATGTCCTTATCTTACGGTTTGGATCTCGATATTACGTAATGCACTTGCCTACACGTCACTACGTAACTCTGTCACTCTTACGCACCGCACACCGCTCCGACCCGCACACCTGACCTATACTCGCTGATTACGTAATGGATGAACATTTCTCTTAGACTACAATTACAACTTTACAATCCTTCTTCAATAGAATTATATATATATATATATATATATATATATATATTTGTATACCATAAAGAATAATATATATATATATATATATATATATATATATATATAGTACATAATATATTATATATTATATACTAATTTAGTATAAATGATCTCGATACGTATTTTAACAATGTCTACTCGTTTATGTGAACATGGAATATCCTTTACTGTGATTGGCTGATTAAATTACTTCATTAATAATAGTACGTCTTCTTTCCTAATTACTAGTTCTTACTCGGAATCCAGCTACATAAGTTGTGGTATTCCACCAGGGTCAATATTTGTTAGGTGACTTTTTTCAGCCCTACTATCATTGAATCATTAACATTTCATATTACCGATGGAGATGTTTTAATATACTATCATGATAACTTTGCAGGTGACCTTAGAATATAGTTTTCAATTGATGTTCTATATTATTGATAATAATAAAACAAAAATAAAACATTAATACATACTATTCGATATTTAATTATTGTATTTTAAATATTAGTGAAATTAATAGTTATTGTATTATGTACTTAATATAACGGTAATGTATAACATGTGCTTACATTGTAATATGTAAAATAACGTTGAAATAGAGCGATGCGCACGCGCAAGTGAACATATACTGCACTTTGGTCTACTAACTTCACTTCCGCCGTGGTCGAAGGCTGTAATAACATAGACAATTCTCACTGAAATTCTATTGTATTATATTGAATCTATTGTTAGTCGAGCCTTGTGATAACAATTATATTTAAATTTCGTAGATAGTGCGCATTTACAAAAGTCGTAGACAGAATATATTATTATATATTTATATTGCTACTTATTTTAAAATTATTACAATTTATTTGTTTATAACATTTACAAATACATATATGTATATAGTGTATACACTATATATACACACATATATAACAAACATATACGTATACACTTTGTATATAATGTATACACTTACACTTACACACACACACACACACACACACACACACACACACACACACACACACACACATATACATATACTGACATTATTTAACTATACATATTTAGTATGAATATATTAAATGTAATCAAGTATATACCATATAACGTTTATATATATAAGGTATATTATAATTTACATGATATATATTATGTATAGATTTACGAGTTTTACTATATAATAAGTTATATTTAGATTACTGTTAATACAGATTGAATATGAATGTATATTATAAACCTATATGCTAAAGCTAATAGAACGTTCTAGTGTGAAATAGTAATATTATCTCTTTAATGAAGGTATGATATGTAATGGGAGGTTTAATAATGAATTCTCAACTGTAATATTCACTGATAGTACATGTGTGAGATGGGTATGTTCTGTTTATGCATCAAACATTATGTATACGTATCATCAGGACATTACTGATATTACAAACACATACATAAGGGAAAGTCACCTAATACGGACACCCCCATTATCTCAGAAACTATATATATATATATATATATATATAGTATTTAAATTTATAATTTGAAACCTTTACATTCAATATATAACACATTTATTTTATTATTCACATTACGTAACACACTGCAGAAGTTCTATTCGCTAATATTACGTAATCCAGCTCTAGCGACATTATTACGTAATATGTTAAACTTCACCGAACAGTCGATTCTTATCTTACGTTTACTGGCTATTTTATTGTGTGAGAGACTTATATATATATATATATATATATATATATACATATATATATACTAAGTTATATATTGACACATGATGTGATTACTATATTGAATATTTAACATATACGTTTGACATATATGTCATTTGTATACAAAATGTTATAATATCTCTTCTGAATAATAAAATTCACTTTTGAAAATACAAACAGAAATGTATTATATTGACCATTATGTAATATATAACTATTATATAATATTATCATCATGTATTTATAGGAATATGAATTAATATAATAGTAAGAATCCATATATAATGTTATATATTTTTTTAATATATTATATCTCAACATACATTATTAATACTTTATAAAGTATACAGTATATAAAGTCCTATAGAATATTATCAGCTTATAACAAATTCTTGCATACATTTTATATATATATATATATATATATATATATATATATATATATATTACGTATACTATTTTACATTGAAAGAATAGCATATAGTAATAGTTATATATATATATATATATAAATATTACATATATTATATATAATATATTATATTGAAATAATAGTATCGGAAATAAAATGAATGTGATTTAAATAATATGTAACTTATTAAGTAATTTATTTGTTGAATTCTTATGAAGTAAATAACACATAAATGAAACAAAGTATACTTTATATATAACGGATAATTTGAATATTAATACAAATATGTGGAATGTAGCCTGTATAATTATGTACCACTTTATGTAAATATATTCACTAATGAACTTGTATTAATTAACTGTATCTAATCCGGCCTAGTCCATGTCCTATGCCAATGTCCTTATCTTACGGATTAAATCTCGATATCGTGGGCGCATTGCATAACACTAGTGCGTGACACACGTGCCACTCTTACGCACCGCACACCGCACACCTGACCTATACTCGCTGATTACGCATAGGTGAACTTTATCATCGGCTACAATTACAACTTTACAAGTAGCAGTATCATCAAGGATATGTCCTTTATATTACTTTCGGTCGTAATGTTCAACTATAGAATATATTATACTATTGTTTATTTAATCCTATAATACATTATACTTCTTTCCGATGTTATACCCACATCCTACTTCATTAAAGTTACGTAGGTATACTTATACCATAGAGAATATATATATAAATATATATATATATATATATATATATATATATGTTATACATTAATATATACACGTTTTTATTAAAGTTATATTATATAAATTTACTAAATGTTATTACATATTATTTGTTGTATCGAAAATTTCAAATAAGTGTTATATAGATTTGATCCATAATGAGTAATAATATTCTATAAATATACACACACATATATATATATATATATATATATTATATATACATACATATATATATATATATATATATATATATATATATATATATATATATATATATATATATGTATATATACGAATTATTATATAAATACTCACTAAAACACATACCCACACAAATACACAAATACACCAGCACAATAACGAATGAATATTTACATATAATTACTCGCATATAATCAACATACATACTAGTGAAGTATATGATGCCGAGCCGAGACTTTTGGTTTTTGAGGCCGCGCTGAGACTTTCATTTTCGGAAAAAAAAACGAGCCCGAGCAGAGCCGATACTTTAGTCAAACGAGCAGAGACTCTAGTTAAATGATCCTGAGCCGAGATAATACACTTACAAAACATAATCGAGCCAAAATGATGCTTTTTTGAAGTTAAATTTTAAACATAATTTGTATATATTTATCCATATTTGTATTAATGTTTCCTATTTAATGTGACATAATATTAATTATATGTATCGATAGGTGGCTATTTTGTTTATAACATACTCATATGTTCGTATAGTATAGTATACCTACGTATATTTTAAAAATTACAAAATATAATCGTAAATCTATAATCAATATTATATAGTTTTATTTAATACAATGGAAAATTCTGAAGATTCTATTGTTGTGTTGCTTTTAATATATATTATGTGGTCTCTGTACTATCAGACTTGAATATGGCTTTATTAATTTCGCGAGGTATGTCGGCGTCATGATCATTATGATGATGATATGCAAAATATGTAGTTAGCCTACCAGTAATTTATAAATAATGTGGACAATAATTGATAGTAGGTGTTGTTGTCGCATCAGTTCAGTTATACTGATGTATCGTCTATTGATCTTGGTGGTCATTTATATAATACGCGAATGACGATCGAATTACTTTATTTAATGGCATTAACCGTATGGATTAACTGATAGCTAGAAGTGGAACAGATCATCAAAGAAATTATTTGTATTTTATTTGTTTTCTTTTATTAAGTTCAGTGATTATTTATTTATTATTATGAATTACTAATATGTAAATTGTTTACTAATTATTATTATATAGTTCAGATGGATAAACATAGGGATTATATTTCTGATTGTTTGAAACGCTAAATAAATCACTGAGTATTACACTCCTGGGTGTGGGCTACCTATATGGGATTTGGGCAACTCCGAAGCTTCCTTCACTTATATATTCCCTTTGGTTATCCTTCTATACACATACATGTTTCAATGTATAATATTTAATTGCATTATTATTTACTCTGGCCAAACACCTCGAAAGTCAATTTGACTATTTTGTTTAGCCATTTATTGTTAAAAATCAAATTTTGTTGCAATAATAAATTATCCTTATCCTTATCCTTATAAGTAGGTAAATTAATTAAAAGTATGTTACAAATTGTAACTTACAATAGTCCAATATAGATATAACTAGGCTTTGATTTAGCAATTTACGTGTATTACAATTTATATTTTTTCTTATAATTCTAATATTATGCAATTGATAGTTGGCTGATTTTACTTTTTTCGTTTATGAACATATTAAGATTCTTATCAATTGACACTCCGATATTTTTTCCCTTATCTGATAGTTTGTATTGTATATTACTTATTGTAATGACATTATTTTCGTTTGATATATAAAACAATGATTCTGGTAACTGACACTGAAACTATATTGAGCTTATGAAAACTTAGACTAGCACTTAAATGATGCCTTTAATAAGCATGAGTTAATAGCAATGCATTTTATAGATACCGAGACTGCATCGATGCTTTAGGTAACCCATTCTGAGACTTAAACGATGTTATTGTTATTTACATTGAGACTGCATCGATGCTTTAGGTAACCCATTCTGAGACTTAAACGATATTATTGTTATTTACATTGAGACTGCATCGATGCTTTAGGTGACCGAGACTGAGACTGATTCGATGCTTTAAGTATTGAGACTGAGACTGCATTGATTATTTGGGTAACCGAGACTGAGACTGCATTGATGCTCTAGGTGACCGAGACTGAGACTGCATCATGCTTTAGATTTGAGCATCATTTACATCCCTAATACATACCATGGTATTGCAATACAGATACACACATACACTGTAAAAAATTAGGGTACAACAACTCATTTTTATAGGGTACGGTAATCGCAAAATCGAATATTATGAGTGATGTACCCTAATTAGGGTACACCATGAACAAATGCATTAGGGTACGATGCAACGCTTATTTAGGGTACATCAATGCTACAGTACAGATACAGCTACGGTACACTGTATCAAAAAATGAAAAATGATAGTGATGTACCCTAATTAGGGTACAATATATACAAAATCGTTAGGGTACAGCACTATACATTTTTAGGGTACATAATATCTATTTGTTAGGATACACCATGTTCAAAAATATAACATTACTCAAATGTACACTAATATAATAAACGCGCGGGGTGGTGGTTGTAAGTCTCAACTATAGTTGATACCCTATACACTGTTATAAATAAGGGTATAACATTATGAATTATATGGTATAACATATGGAAATACGAGTTATACCATACAATTACGTTAAATGGTATAAGATCACATATTATATGGTATAACATTTGATTTTTTTAGTTATACCATATAGTTTAATTGAAATGGTATAAGATCACAAATTGTATAGTATAACATTTGTTTTTTTTAGTTATACCTTATAGCTTAATTTAAATGGTATAAGATTACGAATTATATGGTATAGCATTCGTAATCTGTATTTATACCATTAGCTATTAAATATAATGGTATAACTTTATGAATTATATGGTATACAATATGGAAATAAAATAAGTTATACCATAACATTTTAAAATTAATTTTATATTTGATTGAAAATAAAATGTATAAGAAATATAATTCATAATAGTATCCTTCATAATATCCTTAATATAACAGTCTACTTATTGTTGTATTATATTATTATAGACATAGCATTTATTGCTTCTAATTGCAATTAAACTATAGTTTTGAGAAACTATATAGATTCCCCATAGGGAAATATGTATACATATACATATTTCCTATATTTTATATACAAATACTTATAATTATTCGAGTATATATATATACATAATTCCATTGTATTTATTAACATATTCTATGTCCATCTACACTCAAAATGATAAGCATCTATTTTTTAACACATTACAATATACATAAGGTATTTATACTTATATTATATATATATATATATATATATATATATATATATATATATATATATATATACACATTATATCATATATATATAATAATATAAAATTTATATAATATATAATTTTATAATATATTTATATATTATTTACAAAATATATAATTAAATTGTTAGAATATAATTATATAATTATATATATATGTTATAAAGTCAAATTTGTAGATATATCTATTAATGTAATATACATTTAAATGCATTTAGCATTACGTAACAGAAATCGATATATCTACATACAAACTTTAAACTATATTTCGGTGTCTCGCTCTGTGTTAATTACATAGCCATATAAATGTTTATTTTTCTGATATTTTATATTTTTATCGTCTGTAAAGTATATTTCATAATTTTTCTATAGAATAAATTCCACTCGGTGAGATTGCTTCATTCTTCGGTCTGCATCTCATCGGGTAGGTACTATTATTCTTATTATTATAATTATTATTATGTTATATTATTATTATGTTCAACAGGTCTTTACTTTGAGTAATAAACTGTATTAGAACATTCACTTTATTACATATATATATATATATATATTTTATAAATCATGATAACTATATGCTATATATTAATATGCAGGAAACTGGTGAATTATTTGCAGAATTTCAAATTTCATTTAAAATATTATAAAAACTGCCGGAGAGGAATAGTGAATTGATGGGGATGATAACGCATATAACGTATATACAAAAATATATAAACGAATATATTGATGTAGGCTACTAGGTAGTGCTACTAGGCAAACTAATCAAACAAGTAATTTAGTTATATAATTAATAACATTAGTTAAATATCTATATAAAATAAATATGCAATTATATGTTATTAGTCCATGGATAGTATTATACTATACTATATATAGTAGTATACTATACTATATATCCATAAATGGTCAATTATTTATTTTATTTTTAGCTCACAATGTAATTAAATTTAAATAATATTAATAATAGATATATATATATATATATATATATAAATAATGTTAACTGTTGTACAAATATTATCAATATCATTCTATCCTTAATCAAATATAGATTATAAAATGTATAATTAAATATATAATATAATATGTCCTAAAATAGATTCGGGAATCTTATATTTTATGATGGAAGTTTGCGAATTATTGAAAAATTAATTTACAATGAAAATAAAGATAAGGTTACTTAATAATTACTTAATAACTATAGATTTAATATTATAGTTATTTTATGATTTTTCGTATGCTAATTCAAAAGTATAATATACTCTATTATATATATAACTGCAGTAATTAATATAATATAGTGGATTTTTCTAATTACAATTCTATACTTTATATAGTATTATCATATATGATATTAACTGTATAAAGTTTCTTATATATAATATAAGATCTTATAAGATACATATTTATACTATTATATAATATACAATATTATTATATACTCTTGTATACTATATATATATATATATATATATATATATATATATATAAATGAATAATTAAAATGTGAGTACCTATATAAATTTATTTTTAATAACTAGTTACAATAATTATATAAAAGAAAATAATTCAACAGGAAAAATAATGTGTTTGAATTATTTAATATTTATATATTAATATAATATGTATATCATTTAATTTATATTTAATATATTCTCAGAACAAAGTAAAGAATAATAAAGACGAGGTTATTATATCTAGTGTTTGTTGCAGTTGCGTCAACTGGGTATTTACTAGAGCTAGATAACTCACTGCAATCTGAGGAGGAATATGCAACAATGGTGAGTTTTTATATAATTGATATTCTTATTTAATGTATATTTATTATATAAATTAATATTACAAATATAATAATTATTATGGTTGACCTGTTTATATAAAACATGAATTAAAAATAAACACTATTAGTCATTAATAGTTGATATAATATTCACTATAATATATATATATATATATATATTTCACAGTGATTAGTATTATATTTTGTAAAAAAGGTTGTTCCTATGAGAACATACTTTAATTTTTCAAAGAAATTTTAATTAGATATGTATTTAATATAGTTATTCATATGGATGCATATATATATATATAAATATATATATTACAATTATTATATATACAATATATACTCATAAACTATAAAGCAATATTCTAACATCATTAAAACATGAAATAAACTTTTCCAAACATTAAAAAAGACGTATCATTTACAAATACCATCCTGACCTATCCCTACACAATATCTATATATTTATTACTAATAGACATTTAAAAAAAAAAATAACGTATAAATAAAACTTCCATTAAATATTTATTAATTATTATTATATTTCCATCAGCTATATGCAAATAACATTTAAAATCCTACCAAGTCCTAGATGAGGAGATGTGCTAAAGGAAATGCAACAAATGGTCAATAGGAGGACAAAGTGACTTGATGATGTTAATATAGACAGTTTCATTTTTAGTTATTGTATAATACACATTCACTTCAATATTTATTAATTATTGTTATTCTATAGGTATCTGAAAAGACGAATGTGGAGGACCTGGGGGAAATGATTTCTACAATAAATATAATTTAATTTACTTTATAATTTACTTTAAGATTAATTATTTATTTATTAATACCTAATTACAGAGTTCTCACGCGACCATATCATGTTATTATTTTCCATTTTTCTCGGTCCGTCATTAGTGTTTATAATTTGTCTTCTTAACAGACCAAATGTTTCTTTATGATGTATATAGATGTTGTGGGTTGTTTCCCTGTTTCGTATGTTGTATGGCATGCCGTTCTTTGTCTTCCATAAAATTAAGTTGTGTACCTTATGCAGTGTCCTGCTAGTTGCAATTTTCTTTGTTTAATTACCCAATTGATCTTTGGCATTCCATGTACTTTGTATGTTGGTAATCTTCTCTTTCCATGATGTGTTTGTTATCATTCTAGACTATTAATAATTTAGGGTACGGCATCAATAATAATTTAGGGTACAACATCGTTAATAAATTAGGGTACGGCATCAATAATAATTTAGGGTACGGCATCAATAATAAATTAGGGTACGGCATCAATAATAATTTAGGGTACAACATTGTTAATAAATTAGGGTACGGCATCAATAATAAATTAGGGTACGGCATCAATAATAATGTAGGGTACAGCATTGTTAATAAATTAGGGTACGACATCAATAATAATTTAGGGTACAACATCGTTAATAAATTAGGGTACATTTAGGGTACAGAAGACTTAAATTTGCTAGGGTACACATCAATCTTTTTAGGGTACAAGTATTCATTTATAGCATGATGGACCCTAATTAGGGTACGGCTATACAGACATGGTTTACACCCTAATTTTTACTACTCTTGTACCCTAATTTTTTACAGTGTACAACTCTATACGGCATGCATTGCACGCGCACACAAACAATCACACACTCCGGCACGCGCACACACGCACTAAGTTGTGATATCGCACACATGTGTGCGGAATAGCGTGAATAGCCCAAACACTCCATTACATCAGTGTGTACGAATAAACCTATGTATTACAGCGGTGCTGGTGTATCTGTAGTGCATCAAGCATCATTATTAGTCTCCTCGATCGTATTGATAATACATCAAACACTTGCTAAGAACTCGCTTCGCACTCTCTGGTATTATCACATTTAGTAGGTCCGTATTACCAACTTAATTATCAATGTTAATTAATGCTACCACTCCTTTGATAGTGAATATTATGTTAATTTTATAAATTTAAATTTATGTTATTGAAGTTATGTTGCAATGGTGCATTAACATATGATATAAGATATAAGTATTAGTAGGAAATATAGCACAGTTCACAAAGTACTATATGTTTACTGTACAACCATCATATCGAATAATCTTCATATATATATATATATTGCTATTAAGTTTCTAATAACTACTGTTATGATGTTATATATAAAGATGAATGCAGTGACCTATAGGTCTGACTATAGTGTGTGTGTATGTTATTGACTCGGTATACCGAGTAATCTACTATAGTAGATTACTATTGATGAGGTACTACTACCTATACCTCTACTATAGTCATGTGACCTGCATTATCTTATGTTACCTTATAGGTTATATTATGATACCTACATATATTTTCACAGTAAATATAAACATGCTAATATGCACTTAACCATTACGTTTATTTGTAATGATTACATAGTATTTTAGTGTTGACTTTTAATTATTCATCTGTTCAAATTTGTAATATTTAGTATTTATAATATTTAATATATAAGTCTTCCCTATAGGAGAACGTATTCATTAATCTATATTCGATGCTATTTGAATTTGTATATATAAGTTTAATATCAAAATATATATAATATGAACATAATTATTACATACCTTTACCCTATCTTGAAAATTAAAAATAGTTATTTTTAAGTTATTTAAAATTATAATACAATTATTAAAAAAAAATCTAATAAATTATCTTATTAAATCTATCACATAGTTAGTATGTTAAAGTAATATTATTAAAAATGTTAACATATAATTAATAAATACAACATAATGATTTGTATATTATAAATAATATTAAGGGCCACATAAATATGCTGTCCTGTTGGTAGAGAGCCGTGGCATTTTGTATATTTTTCATATTTAGTAGTATACATTTTTAAATACGCATTTCTATATGAAATATTGATTTCTTAACTTTACAAGTTATGTTTATTTTAAAGATAACAAAATATTCTAAGAATATCTAATAGGTTTTAGAATATAATTCAATATCCAATGATATCTATTACAATTAATATGTTTTTTTTAATTGAACAAAATTAAGGTAAATAAGTAATTTGTAATTATTTTATTTAAAATGTGAACTTTTATAATACATATATATTTAATAAGTTATAGTAATTATATTACTTTATAATAATCTATAATAATCTATAAGAAATATGGATTTTATCAATAATTCAATAATTTATCTACAATTGTATTATGTATTATGTATCTACTATATTAATATAGTATTTTAATATTTGTGTGTATTTTATATATTATTTACATTCAGCAGTATAACTTTTAAAATATAAATTTCTACATGAAATATTAATATGTTAACATTATAAATTATGTTTATTTTAAAGATAATAAAATACTCTATAAGATTATCTAATATTTTTTTAAATATAATTCAATATCCAATGATATATATTACAATAAAGTTGTCTTTTTTAATAAAAAAAATAAATTACAATATATATTTTTAATGTTTATTTAAAAACTTAATACTTAAAATAATTAAAAGTATAAGAATAAGTAAAATTTTATAAAATAATCATATTTAATATATAGAAATATTATTACTTAATAATAATCTCTTTAAAATATTATATTATATCAAATATTCAATTAATAAGTTATACTTAATATAAAATTGTATCATTTCTTATAAAAATAAATTACTAAAATAAGTGGAATTGTACATTTATCTATATAATTATTATTTTATTAATCTTAATATGGTATGTTCAATGGAATAATTTATATTATTTAATTTAATTTTTTGTAAATATTCTAATTTGTATTATTTTTTTCTGAAATAAACTATTTTACTACTATAAACTATGTATTATAATTAGATAATTAATTAAACAAAAAAAAACACTAATCAATTTAAATTTAGAATACAAGATTTTATTACATACACAATTATAATATCATATGGTTATTTAAATAAATATATATCTTATACAAGAAGAGTATTTAATAGACGGAAGTGTATAATCAAGAAGATGGTTTTACAATTTACATAAACACATATGTAGCATAGGTAGGTATCCAGAAAACAGGAGCTGCGCATTTGCTTATAGGTATGATTTCTTTAACGCCCCTTTTTGGTGGGCGGTTTGAAAGCTGATAGAATTCACGATCTCCAGAAGGACTCGACACGACAGACGACTTCTTTAGAAACTCGCGGCACCTATTCAGCAGATTGGTACGACAGGCGACCTCTTTAGCAGCTTGACACGACAGTAATCCCTTGATGTTGTGGCATTTCTTCTATCTATAATCCCCAATATAATTGTATTATCGTAGTAGAACTTGTTATTAACATCTTTCACTTAAACAGATATACTATTCTTTATATATATGATAGTATATCATGCTTCGGTGATAGATGTACATAACGTATTAAAGTGTATTCAAATAGACAAACATATTTAGTTACTTTATTTTAATTTGTATCTTATAGGGAATTTACCCTATTACCTGCATTTATCATATTTCATTCAAAGCCCTTCTTATATAATCCGAAACTTTAACAAACAAATTTTACTTTTAAATTAACTCTATCATTTATAAAGTTTTTTCGTTTGAAATATTAACATAATCTATCATGTAAATACGAGTTTAATAATAATTAGATTTAAATTGAAATATTATTTTAAAGAAAATTTGACCTAGTTTTCTAAGCATTTATTATATTTTATATACATATAAGGTAATATATTCGAGTTAATTTATAAAAAATATTATTATATTGTTTTCTTATCTTTATATTGTAATACAGTTATAAAATTATATATACAAGTATATTAAATTAATATAAATAGGTAACCTTATAAAAAAATAAATAAAATAGAACAGAATAATTCACATATACGATCAAAACAATTATTTATATATAAAATTATAATTTTATATATATATATATATATATTAGTAAACAAAATATATAATCTATATAAGAAGTCAACTGTTTACTTGGTTTATTCTATGTGTAATATGTAAACGATAGAAATACGTATACTTACATTACAGGATACGCATATCAATCACTCATATATTATATAGATACACATATAAACAGTTCAATTATTTACCTGTATGTACGATTAAATACGATAATATTTGAAATGAATATTATATAGAGTGATTAAATTTAAAGTTATATATTTGAAGAATAATTTAATTTAAATAAGTGTTTTGTAATACTATGTTTTTTAATAATGAAAAGATATACCTCAATATTTATAATAATTATAATTATTTACAATTATAATTAAGTAAGTTTGTATATATGTTATGAATTAGATATACAATGATTATAAATAGTGTGCAAAACCTTGTTAACATCAAATTGAAGCGTAACATCGAGAAAACAATGACATTGACATTATTTCTTAAATCACTATTTTATATGTTCTTCATTACTGTGAAATATTATAAATAAAATATACATTTAATATTTGGTAACAAAAATAATAATATCTGTATTAAAAATAAACATATCTAAATATTTACTAATCTTATATTGTTTTCTTAATATTATTAGTTTCAGATTTATCGAAGTAATATTGTTTATTTTTACATATATTTTTCTGTAAATTCGATATATTAACTAATAATATTATAATAATATAATATATTAATATTACATAATAGATAATATAAATATTTTGTTCGAATAAAAAATATATCAAAATAATTACCAATAATAAAAGGAATATATATTTTTTATAAATTAAGTATTATTATAATATTATAACTTATATTTATAATAAGATATTAATTAACAAAGTTCAAATTTTAAATTAATAATCCTAGATATATACTCCATATGTCCTTCACATGTACTACTTGATTAAGTTTGTAAAGTATTTAAGTAAAAATTTTTGATATATCATTAAAATATTGAAAATTTGTTTTAGTTATTCAAGTTTTAATGGTGGCCCAAAACCAATAACCAAACGCATCTATATAGTATGATTTTTATACATTTTGTTTACAATTTAGATTGCAAATTTATATTACATATAGTTGTAAATATATAAAGTAGAATACTATATTTAATCACAGTATACAATATTATACAAATCATAATATTAAATAGAATATCTATTCTTTATTTATGAGATAGAATGTATATTAAATATAACGATTTCAATAACATAATTACAGACAATTATAATTGTTGAATGTTTTATTTAGACATTATATATTTTTTTAAATAAAATTATATATAATTATACATAATTACAATTTTGTTCTTAAGAACAAAATTGTAATGTATATATTATTCATACAACAATATATTTAAGCATATATGCTGAATAAAAATTAGTATTTATTTTACAAAATACTTGTAAGCTTTCAGAACATATTATATAGAATTAAAATGATAATGTTACACCCGTAGACATATAAGGGCAGAAGGGTATTAATATATAACGTATTTGGTTACACCTTAGGTTATAATAACAAAGAATATAATGCATAACCTAAGAGTCTTGTGAAGAGAACAAAGTTTGCATAAGAGAGCATTTCCTATAAAAAAGTTAATTTCCTGGTCTAGATTATGGCCAACATTTGATAGTATAACATATGTATGTTTGTATATTTGTGTATATATATATATATGTCAATTAATTAAACCATAAAATATTACTAAATATATTAATATTTCTATAACAAATTATTGAAAATTAGGTAATTTAAATATATTCTTGTATATAATCCAAAGTTTGAATTAAAATAAAGAGATTACATTTTAAAATCGAAGAAATATTTGTTATGAATTATTTTTTATAATAGTATAAATAGTATAACCTCAATAATGAAATTTAGACCAGTTTTATCTTGAATATATATTAAACTTTATATTGTACTCCAATAGATATTGATATATATTTTCTTCATTCCTGTGTAATATGATAAATTTTAAATAATTTAATATTTAGTAACATAATAGTAATATTAAATTAAATTAATACATATCAATATTTACTAATCTTCAACTGTTTTCTAAATTCTATATTAGTTTCAATCCCATTAATATATTAATTTACCTAAAAATTTGTAATAATAAATATAATTATTCGTTTAGGTAAGTTATATTCATTATATTAAAAAAATAATTCATAATAGAATACATTTTCATAGAATAGGTGTTGTATGTATTATTATATCTATAAAATACACATAGAATAATATATTCAAATTAATATGTAAACATAGTATTAATAACCAAACGTATACTATTTTTAAATATGAAAATTATAAAATATATTTATAAATACATTTTTAATTACAAAATTTAAAATTATTTTAAAATTAATATGAAATAAGTGTAATATCAAATATTAATTAAATTGAAAAAAAAGTCATATAAATATGAATTAATATATAACAGCATAAGTATTACTTTATATTATCATATATTTATTATTAAAGATATACAGTATTATTAAAGAATCGAATAGATACTAACTTTGTTTATTTTAAATAACATCATATGAATAATATGTTATCAATAATTCACCATTACATAGAAGGTTATACACATCGTAAAATTTAATATATATTCTATTCTTTATAATATGATAGAATACACATTATATTTCACAATGTAAATACCATATGTAAGTAATATTATTATTTAACACAATTTTAAACCTGTATTTATTATATATTTTACTTTAACAATATCATAACATATTTAATACAAATGTAATATTAAATAAATATGAACAAGAGTTATTTAATAGTATTTAACTTATGTAATACTTATAAATATGAATTAAATAATGTTTCTTATATTTTAGAGTTCAATTTTTATTGATTACAGACAACAAAAATAATATATATTTAAATGATTAATTTTTACTAAATAATTTTATTAAATATATACTAAATAAAAGTAGACATATTATAAATTATACTTGCTTCTTTCTAGTAAATATTATATAGATATTGTTATCAGATTTGAAATACAAAATAATACAAAGTATTTGAACTATAAACTATTAAATCATCATGGAATTATTTATAAATAAATAACAAAATTAAATAATAAGGTTTAATAATTATATAAATAAATATAATCTATATAATCTAGTAAATTATACCTTCACATTTAATTTAATAAAATAGTAAATAAAGTCCAGTTTTATGTTTAGTAATTGATATAGTATGACATTAAATCAGGATAACAAATAAATGTGATAAATTAAATAAAATATAATATAAATTAATTTTAATTAAATATATATGAATGATAAATTAATATTTAAATAAATTAAACATTTGAATAAATATAATTATAATAATTAATAATTTACTAAATGGACTAAATTGTCAACAACAAAATTAACTTTATATAATAATAAGTGTAATTTATATAGCATCTTAATAATAAAAGTATAGATTAATCCCCAATATACTTGTGTTATCGTAGTAGAACTTGTTATTAACATCTTTCACTTAACAGATATACTATTCTTTATATATATGATAGTATATCATGTTATGTGATAGATTTACATAACGTATTACAGTGTATTCAAATAGACAAACATATTTAGTTACTTTATTTTAGTTTGTATCTTATAGGGAATTTACCCTATTACCTGCATTCATCATATTTCCTTCAAAGCCCTTCTTATATAATCCGAAACTTTAACAAAACAATGTTACTTTTCAATTAACTCTATCATTTCTAAAGTTTTTTCGTTTGAAATATTAACATAATCTATCATGTAAATACGAGTTTAATAATAATTAGATTCAGATTGAAATATTAGTAAAAATAAAATTTATAAACAACGAATGAAAATTCTACCTACTTTTCTAAGCAGTTATTATATTTTATATACATATAATATAATATATTCGAGTTAATTTATTAAAAATATTATTAAGAATCTAATATAATATTTTTGTAATCAAATATAATTATAATTAATTTTTGTAATTACATATTTAATTTAAAATTTCCTAATATTTAAAATTAAAATATTATGAAATAATTCTAATATTAATAATTACATAGAATTAAATTATTAAATATGATTTAATTTATAATAGCTTAGGATATATTATAAATTATATTGATTTATATTTGTATTAAATAATATATGAAAATTAAATTAAATTGAATATAATTAAAATTTAAATATAATTATATTATCCTGACTAATTTTATAAACTATTATTTTCCTGATTTGTTACCTAATAAAAAATGTACATAATGTAAGTGTTTTTTTAACTATATCGTAAAAAGTATAACTGATACCATCAAAACCAATAGTATATATATACATAGATGAAGTTATTTATGGGTGTTAAGATAACCCACCATTGAAAAATTGATAACCGTGTATGGTTTATCTAAAATTTATTTGATTATTAGTTGTAGTAATTTTATATGATTCTTGGTTTCGGGATATATAGTGGTTATTGGTTTTCTATAATTGTTTAGGTAATGTGTTTTAGTTAGTTAACTTACTTAATTATATTTATTTATGAATAATTACTTTATGAACTAATAATAAACTAGTTATATAATGGTTATGGGTTTTCTATAATTGTTTAGGTAATGTGTTTTAGTTAGTTAACTTACTTAATTATATTTATTTATGAATAATTACTTTATGAACTAATAATAAACTAGTTATAAACTTATAACTAAATATATTCCGAAACCCATAACCAAATAAAAGTACTACATCACTTTAATCATACTATAGTCCGAAATCCAATATCATATACAATTATTATAATTCATAAATACAGAAATTATTGAAACAAATATGAGCTTTTAAACTTTAATGAAAGGCCAAAACCCATAATCAAATACATTTGTATAATATGATATTTTTTAGATGTTTTGTTTACAAAGAGGATAACATACTATTGATATTAAGTAACATTATAAGAATAATTTGATAAAGTGATATAATATATTTCGTATTAGGAGAAACTGTTATACATATCGTAATATTTAATAGATATTCTATTCTTTATTTATAAGATAGAATTCCAATTTAATATTACAATGTAAATAACATATTCATATAAAAATCATAACATATACCCAGTCAACGATCTGAAATACACATAAAATTAATTAATGAGTTATAGTTAATTACATAAAGTTATTTGTCATAAATATATTCAATATTAATAGTTAGTATGCTATGCAGGGTATCTACAACTATTGAGTACATATGTTATATAGATCTAAATCAACATAAATAACTATGCAGGATGTACTTGCATATGTGTTTAATAAGATAATAAATATTAGAATAAACATATTTATAATAATAAATTCATATAATATTATGATTTAAATAATTAATATATATATATATATCAATGTATACATTATTATGAATAGTAAATATAATAATAAATTCATATAATATTATGATTTAAATAATTAATATATATATATATATATATATATATCAATGTATAAATTATTATGAATAGTAAAACCTTATATCAAATAGATGTCTTGACAAAAGGTTGATATTTACATCATTTCTTATACTATGTTCTTCATTCCTGAGAAATATGATAAATTGAATATAAATTATATATTTAGTAAAATAAACATATATTGTCTGTAATAAATAAACACATCTAAATATTTACTAATCTTATATTGTTTCAGTACATTACACATATATGGTAAGTTACATATAACGCTATATAGTCCAATATTATATATACAGTGAAAGCCGCTTACTTCGACAGCCACGTACATCGATAATTCGGCTACATCGACATTTCGAGATATTTTTGTTGGATTTACACCTATTTACATGTAAATTAATCCGCGTACATCGACAATCCACTTATATCGATAATTCGGCATTATCGACATATTTATAAGGTAATATTTGGAATTGAATCCACTTATATCGACAAATTTGATTATAAAACAAATTATTTACACATTTTAATTTGTATGAAAAGTATTCCCATAGTATTCATTGCTATTCCCCTACTAATCAATATCGTCAGTATATCTAAAAATAACTTGATCTTTAATATCTTACGTAATTGGTCAATTAGATACGCCTACAAATATGTATTGTCAAATAATTACGTATGTCTTATTTCATTTATTAAATTATTGTAACGATGCCAAATCGTAAATTAATTTCTATCGTTGATAAAGCTACTGCTATCAATAATATTAAAAATGGAAAGGAGAGAAAGATTGTGGCAGAGGAACTGGGTGTTGGATTGCCTACTATTATAGGATGGATGAAAGATGAGAAAAATATAATAGAAAATAGTAAAATTGTAAATTCAAAAAATGTAAAAAAAAATAAATTATCACCTTATGATGATGTAGAAAACCCATTATTAACATGGTTTGCTAATATATTTCGTAATTATGATTTATTAGTGTTATTTTGCGTACGTTATTAAATATATTATATTATAAAATAAGATTGTTATTGGAAAATGAATAGTTTGTAACATAAAATAAAATACAATCCTTAAACAATCATCGATTACAAAATATTTGTAGTTTATATAACATTTTTAGTAAATACATATTTATTATTTAATAAACATATAATTAAACCTTTTTTGTTATTATATTATATGCATATATTATATTATTACATACAATTAATTATAAATAAACTAATGTGTTATACATCATTAGGGCTACGCCCCTATCGCTCATATCGACAATCCGCCTATATCGACATTTTTGGAGCTTATACAACCATGTCGATGTAAGCGGCTTTCACTGTATATATATATATATATATATATATATAATAATTGTAGTAATATTAAACATAAATATGCAATATGAAATGTGAAAAATTAAATAACACTATGTTGAATTTGAAGTTGAATCATATATACATATCGTTTATTGTAACAGATATACTATTATTTGTATATATTATAGTGGACCTGCTAAAATAATAGATGTAAATAATATATCAATGTACATATACATATAATAAGATAGGTTTGAAATGTAGATATATTTAGATAATTAAATATAGTGACGTTCAATAAGTACGAGTGTCAGATCGGTTTCGGATAGTTACCACTACTAAAGATTCGGGCAGTAAATATTAAATGATATTAATCGTGTAGGTACATTATCCTACGATTTATATCACTATATTTGAGGCTAACTTTTTGACATATGACTTAAAGATTTAAAACCGTTATAATTTGTCAATCTTTCATGATGGACCAAAACCTGAAACCAAATGTAGAATTATTTGTATAAGCTTTATTTTACAGTAGAATTAATATAGTAAGTATATGTAGTAATTATATATCCTAATATATATTAAATTATATGTACTACATATTACGTAAACATGTTGAAACTACTTGATTAAGTTTGTAAAGTTATAATTAAAATATTTGTGATATATCATTGAAAGATTAAAAATTTATTTTGGTTTTTCAAGTTTTAATGGTGGCCCAAAACCAATAACCAAATGCATCTATATAGTATGATTTTTATAAATTTTATTTACAATTTAGATTGAAAATTTATATTACATATCGTTATACATATATAAAGTAGAATACTATATTTAATCACAGTATACAATCTTATACAAATCATAATATTAATAGATATTCTATTCTTTATTTATGAGATAGAATGTATATTAAATATAATGATGTCAATAACATAATTAACTGACAATTATAATTGTTGAATGTTTTATTTAGACATTATATATTTTTTAAATAAAATTATATATAAGAACACAATTGTAATGTATATATATATTATTCATACAACAATATGTTGATTAAAAATAATTATTTATATTTTACAAAATACTTGTAAGCTTTCAGAACATATTATATAGAATTAAAATTATAATGTTACACCCGTAGACATATAAGGGCAGAAGGGTATTAATATATAACGTTTTGGTTACACCTTAGGTTATAATAACAAAGAATATAATGCATAACCTAAGAGTCTTTTGAAGAGAACAAAGTTTGCATAAGAGAGTATTTCCTATAAGGTTAATTGCCTGGTCTAGAATATGGTCAACCTTTGATAATATAAAATATATGTATGTTTGTATATTTGTATATATATATATATATATATATATATATGTCAATTAATTAAACCATAGAATATTACTAAATAAATTAATATTTCTATAACAAATTATTGAAAATTAGGTAATTTAAATATATTCTTGTATATAATCCAAATTTTGAATTAAAATAAAGAGATTACATTTTAAAATAGAAGAAATATTTGTTATGAATTATTTATTATAATAGTATAAATAGTATAACCTCAATAATTAAATTTAGACCAGTTTTATCTTGAATATATATTAAACTTTATAAAGTGTACTCCAATATATATTTTCTTCATTCCTGTGTAATATGATAAATTTAAATAATTTTATATTTAGTAACATAATAGTAATATTAAATTAAATTAATACATATCAATATTTACTAATCTTCAACTGTTTTCTAAATTCTATATTAGTTTCAATCACATTAATATATTAATTTACCTAAAAATTAGAATAATAAATATAATTATTCGTTTAGGTAAGTTATATTCATTATATTAAAAAAATAATTCATAGAATACATTTTCATAGAATAGTTGTTGTATGTATAATTATATCTATACAATATACATAGAATAATATATTCAAATTAATATGTAAACATAGTATTAATAACCAAACGTATACTATTTTTAAATATGAAAATTATAAAATATATTTATAAATACATTTTTAATTACAAAATTTAAAATTATTTTAAAATTAATATGAAATAAGTGTAATATCAAATTTTAATTAAATTGAAAAAAAAGTCATACAAATATGAATTAATATATAACAGCATAAGTATTACTTTATATTATCATATATTTATTATTAAAGATATACAGTATTATTAAAGAATCGAATAGATACTAACTTTGTTTATTTTAAATAACATCATATGAATAATATGTTATCAATAATTCACCATTACATAGAAGGTTATACACATCGTAAAATTTAATATATATTCTATTCTTTATAATATGATAGAATACACATTATATTTCACAATGTAAATACCATATGTAAGTAATATTATTATTTAACACAATTTTAAACCTGTATTTATTATATATTTTACTTTAACAATATCATAACATATTTAATACAAATGTAATATTAAATAAATATGAACAAGAGTTATTTAATAGTATTTAATTTATGTAATACTTATAAATATGAATTAAATAATTTTTCTTTATTTTCTATATATTTTTAATACAATAATATTAATAATTAAAACTGTAGAATTTAAAATATTAATTATGTTATATAAATAATTTTAGAGTTCAATATTTTATTGATTACAGACAACAACAATAATATATATATATATATATATAAATGATTAATGTTTACTAAATATTTGTATTAAATATATACTAAATAAAAGTAGACATATTATAAATTATACTTGCTTCTTTCTAGTAAATATTATATAGATATTGTTATCAGATTTGAAATACAAAATAATACAAAGTATTTGAACTATAAACTATTAAATCATCATGGAATTATTTATAAATAAATAACTAAATTAAATAATAAGGTTTAATAATTATATATATATAAATATAATCAATATAATCTAGTAAATTATACCTTCACATTTAATTAAATAAAATAGTAAATAAAGTGATAAATGATAAAATAATAAAATATAATATAAATTAATTTTAATTAAATATATATGAATTATAAAGTTATATTTAAATAAATTAAACATTTGAATAAATATAATTCTAATAATTAATAATTTACTAAATAGACTAAATTGTCAACAACAAAATTAACTTTATATAATAATAAGTGTAATTGATATAGTATCTTAATAATAAAAGTATAGATTAATCCCCAATATACTTGTGTTATCGTAGTAGAACTTGTTATTAACATCTTTCACTTAACAGATATACTATTCTTTATATATATGATAGTATATCATGTTATGTGATAGATGTACATAACGTATTAAAGTGTATTCAAATCCACAAACATATTTAGTTACTTTATTTTAGTTTGTATCTTATAGGGAATTTAACTTATTACCTGCATTTATCATATTTCCTTCAAAGCCCTTCTTATATAATCCGAAACTTTAACAAAACAATGTTACTTTTCAATTAACTCTATCATTTCTAAAGTTTTTTCGTTTGAAATATTAACATAATCTATCATGTAAATACGAGTTTAATAATAATTAGATTTAGATTGAAATATTATTAAAAATAAAATTTATAAACAACAAATGAAAATTTTACCTACTTTTCTAAGCAGTTATTATATTTTATATACATATAATATAATATATTCGAGTTAATTTATTAAAAATATTATTAAGAATCTAATATAATATTTTTTTAATCAAATATAATTATAATTAATTTTTGTAATTACATATTTAATTTAAAATTTCCTAATATTTAAAATTAAAATATTATGAAATAATTCTAATATTAATAATTACATAGAATTAAATTATTAAATATGATTTAATTTATGATAGCTTAGGATATATTATACATTTTTTTGATTTATATATGTATTAAATAATATATGAAAATTAAATTAAATTGAATATAAGTAAAATTTAAATATAATTATATTATCCTGACTAATTTATAAACTATTATTTTCCTGATTTGTTACCTAATAAACAAATGTACATAATGTAAGTGTTTTTTTTAACTATATCGTAAAAACTATAACTGATACCATCAAAACCAATAGTATATATATATACATAGATGAAGTTATTTATGGGTGTTAAGATAACCCACCATTGCAAAATTGATAACCGTGTATGGTTTATCTAAAATTTATTTGATTATTGGTTGTAGTAATTTCATATGATTATTGGTTTCGGGATATATAATGGTTATTGGTTTTCTATAATTGTTTAGGTAATGTGTTTTAGTTAGTTAACTTACTAAATTATATATATTTATGAATAATTAATTTATAAACTAATAATAAACTAGTTATAAACTTATAACTAAATATATTCCGAAACCCATTACCAAATATAAGTACTACATCACTTTAATAATGCTATTGAATTTAATATAAATTATATATAATTTATATTCAAATATATATATTTAGTAAAATAAACATATATTATCTGTAATAAATAAACACATCTAAATATTTACTAATATTATATTGTTTTAGTAAATGATATATCAGATTCATCAAATTAATATTGTATTATTTGTACATTTCTTTATATGAAATTAGAGATATATTATAGTAATATTATAATAATGTAATCCAACAATATTTAATACAAAAATCTAAATATTTACAAATATTATATTGTTTAGTACATTACACATGTATGGAAAATAAATAGAATGTTATATATTCCAATATTATTATACCTAGTAATTTCTGTAATATGAAACATAAAGATAAAATATGAAATGTGAAAAATTAATTAACATTATGTTGAATTTGTGTTGAATTAGATATACATATCGTTTATTTTAACAGATATACTATTCTTTATATTAATTATAGTGGACCTGCTAAAATAATAGATGTAAATAACATATCAATGTATATATAAATATGATTAGATTGGTTTGAAATTTAGATATATTTAGATAATTTAATATAGTGGCTTTCAATAAGTATCAGATTTATTATACTCTTTGTTATATTTTACTTTATGTTATTGTAATTCTTTATGTATTTCTTATCTTTTAATTTTATAATGTTATCATTTATTTATATTATTACATGATTAGATTCCTACATTATTATATGATGATTACATTTAGTTACAATATAACTTTCATTATATTTTATTATATATTTTATTTATTTGTATCATATAGGGGAAAGTAACCTAATACGGTCAGTGCCCGAATACGGACACTCTCGGTATCTCAGAAACCATAAATCCTACAAAAAAATGTTTAATGAATAAAATATTCATAATCATATAAATAGTCTAACAAATTATTTTTTATTTTTTAATTATTCAAAATATTGCTGATATATCGAATAAACTGATTTTTTATTACGTTTTTAAATTTATGAAAAAAAATTCAACTCAAAACCTTCTCAAGAATATAAAAATGTATCGATATAAAATATATCACTATATTAATACAAAATAAAGCATTCTAAAATTAAATATATGATTTTTATATTGTTATTAAATATTCATTAAGTTATAAGCATATATCTAGAGGCCATATAAGTACCTAATACGGACACTCTAGATGTCTTAATACGGACACCCTATAACCAATCAGCGCGCAACGTATGAATTAATATTATTGATACCACCAATAAAGCTAAATATAAAATTTGTATTATTTAGATACTTAAATTGTATTATTAATTAAAAAAATAATAAAAATAAATAAATTATTAACCAATTAAATTAGAATAAATTATTAATAAAATTAATTATAAATAATGTAATTGTGATTTGTCTGATTGATTCATAATATATAGTTTATCTGGTGGTATAAACGGTGTCGTATTATAACACAGGGTGTCAATATTCGGACATAGGTACCGAATACGGACACCCGACTTATTAATTATATCAACGTGATTAGTAATTGTATTAACATGATAATAATGATTAAAATTGTAATTCATTGTGTCACTTGAATAAGATGATTTTGAAAAAGCCATAAGATTACTAAATGAATTTTAGTTTTTAATATGTCAACTTTATTTATTAAATTCAGAATATTAATAAATATCAGAATATTTTAAATATAAAATTAAAATAATAATTAATTAATTAATTTACATTAATAATATATTAAATATATTAAATTAATAATATATTAAAATAAATAAAATGTAATATTGTATTGATTATATATTAAATACATATTTTACCTATAACTTAGGTAAAACTTAAGTTCCTAACTTAAGTTTACAATATATTAAAATATATGTTCTTACGTCATAACTCTATTCAAATTAAATCATTTAACATATATGTCAAATATTAAACAAATATTATATCTTATAGACTATAATATTTGTTTAATATTTTATCTTAAATATAAACATAATTTCAACTTACATCAAAAACTTATGTCGTGTAATAGTTAAATAGTAATTGTATAGCATGTTATAAACTATATATATATATATATATATAAGGCTGTGATTGTTTATTTTAAACACCAATACAGTAGAAGAATACCCTCACCGGTGTATATAGAGAGTGAGAGAGAGGGTGTGTTGTAATGCATATCGTACTATCGTATAATATAGTACAATACACATTATACTATAGTATAATAGACGCGCGTCACTTTAAACAGATACGGGTCACGTGACTACAATACGAGAGCAGCGATCCTAGTGGCGTGTGTTATAGTTGTGGTATAGTACAGGCGTAGGCGTGTGTGCGTGTGTTTAGACGTGTGGACACTCACGCAACGTGTGTACATCATACACACACATTATTATATTAAGATAGAATATATATATATTATATATATATATTTTATAACAAATACATTTGTTTATTAACTTCTCCATTAGTTCATGCTTTACAACATGAAATAATAAATCTGATTTATTTATATATGATATCGTTAACTCTCGATTTATCAGAATTCAAGGAACCGAATAAATGTGTCTAGATATCGAGTTACTAAGAATTATTCTTAAATTTACATTGATACAAAACCAAACTAACATTTGTAAAATGTTTGATTTAGCTGGGTTTTTTATAGAGAGTCTGGGATATCGAGATTTGACTGTGTATATAATATAATACAACATTATATTGAATAGAATATACAAATATCGAATATATATATATATAGTTATAATAAATAACTCAAGATATTAGTTCTAGATATATAATAATGTATCAACGACAATTTTAAAAGTGTAAACAAACATATACATGTTCAATATTGTTATCTCGAGAGATATCGCGCATGCTATAAGTGCACACGTGGTGATATGTATACATTAAGGAGGCGTTAATAAGCTATACTATCTGTAAATACAGTTAACTAACGTATGGGCATCTTTATCTTAATCTTAATCGGAAATCATTGAGGCTTGACCTTTCAGGAAGTGTGTATTGAGCTGAGTGATAGCTTTCTTAGCGAGGCGGGCGTCGTAGATTTGAGTACGTTCAGTCAACTGAATTATTCGTCCAATGAAAGCGTCTCGATGACCATATCTCGCGACGCTGATTGGTCGATGCCGAAGTGCTGTGAATTATTACATTTAAAGCTATCATCAAGGACATGATACCATGTCCTTGTTATTATTATCAACATTTAAGTTTAAGCAGTGCAGTATTTCGTACGCTATTTAACGCATTCATATGTTAAAGATAGGAAATATATACTTCCATTCACAATTTGGGTTTGATGGAAATAATCATTAAATTCTACTTATTCTATTTTATATTAGGTTTTATACAACAAATATATTTGTTTCCTATAAATGATTTATATTACTATATAGCTATATTTTAATATATGGTATATTTCACATATAAAAATAGACATAAAAAGTTATATTCATTTTGTTCAAGTTATATTTCTATACATATTATTTGTTATAAATTATTTATAATTATATTAACTTATATTTAATTCATACTTTCATGACCTATAGGTACAACATATAACACATGTAATAGTAGACAAATACGATGAAAGATTACTATATATAGAGTATAGATATATGAATACTTATAACGATGTTTACTTCTAAATTACCGTCACCTTCACGTCACCTTAACCTTGAGGGGTCACCTTTATAGCTTAATGTATTACATCGCGCATTATGAATGACTACATACGTGCGCGTGTACGTGCGTATGTGTGTGCGCGTGTATATGCGCATGTAACCACGCTGTGCATGCTGTTCGTACATGTATAATGTGCACCGTGCAACAAAACCCCGATACTAGGAAACACCCATATATGGGCATAGGGTAAGGGTATTCATTAGGTTAAAGGTTGACAGTGAATACTGTTGACCCATTATCTAAAACTTAAAGACAGTATGTTTGTACATGTTTATTAGTTATGAATTACACCATGGGGTGTAACATATTTCATAAACGATTATTTAAATATCTGATAAGATTATATTGTAATATGTAAAATAATGTTGAAATAGAGCGATGCGCAAGTGAACATATACTGTACTTTGGTCTACTAACTTCACTTCCGCCGTGGTCGAAGGCTGTAATAACACAGACAATTCTCACTGAAATTCTATTGTAATCTATTGTTAGTCGAGCCTTGTGCTAACAATTATATTTAAATGTCGTAAATAGTGCGCATTTACAAAAGTCGTGGACAGAATATATTATTATATATTTATTTTAATATTAATACAATATATTTATTTATAACATTTGATAATATACATACATTATATATATGTGTGTATGTATGTATGTATGTATGTGTATACATGTGTGTGTGTTTGTGTATGTATGTGCATGTGTTTGTTTGTTTGTGTGTGTGAGTGTGTGATAAATATATGATAGATAGTGAGACATTTATTATTTAAGATAAACTAGAGTGGTCAGATAAACTATATTAATGAGTTATGGTGTATACATGTTTATAAAATACCCATAGCCAATCAAGTAGTTTCTACCTATATATACAGTATGTTCCGGCTATATCGACAGCCACATGTATCCATAAATCGGTTCTAACGACAATTTAAAATAGATTTATTGGAATTAATTTAAATGGCAATTGCCATCTAATGGAATTATATAATATAATGGAACTATATAATAAGTTAAATTTAGATTACTGTTAATACAGCTTGGGTATCATACATATGTAATGGGAATTCTTATAATGAATTCTCAACTGTAATATTGAATGATGTAATAGTTCATGTGTGAGATGGGTATGTTCTGTTTATGTATCAAACATTATGTATACGTGTCATTAGCATAAGGACATTACTTATATTACAAGGATATACATAAAGTCGCCTAATACGGACACCCCCATTATCTCAGAAACTATATATATATATATATATATATATAGTATTTAAATTTATAATTTGAAACCTTTACATTCAATATATAACACATTTATTCTATAATTCACATTACGTAACACACTGCAGAAGTTCTATTCGCTAATATTACGTAATCCAGCTCTAGCTATAATATTACGTAATATGTTAAACTTCACCGAACAGTCGATTCTTATCTTACGTTTACTGGCTATTTTATTGTGTGAGAGACTTGTATATATATATATATATATATATATATGTGTGTATATATGTATATATACTAAGTTGTATATTAACACATGATGTGATTACTATATTAAATATTTAACGTATGTCATTTTTATACAAAATGTTATAATATAATAAAATAATAATAAAATTCACTTTTGAAAATACAAACAGAAATGTATTATATTGACCATTATGTAATATCTAACTATTATATAATATTATCATCATGTATTTATAGGAATATGAATTAATATAATAGTAAGAATCCATATATAATGATATATATTTTTAGAATATATTATATCTCAACATACATTATTAATACTTTATAAAGTATACAGTATATAAAGTCCTATAGAATATTATCGAAATATTACCAGACTATAACAAATACTTGCATATAGTTTATATATATATATATATATATATATATATATTACGTATACAATTTTACATTGAAATAATAGTATATAGTAATAGTAATATATATATATATATATATATATATATATATATAAATATATTACATATATTATATATATAAATATATTACATATATTATATTGAAATAATAGTATCAGAAATAAAATGAATGTGATGTAAATAATATGTAACTAGTAATTTATTTATTTGTTGAATTCTTATGAAGTAAATAATACATAAATGAAACAAAGTACTTTATATATAACGTATAATTTGAATATTAATACAAAGATGTGGAATTTAGCCTGTATAATTATGTACCACTTTATTTAAATAGATTAACTAATGAACTATTATTAATTAACGGTGCTTCATCCGGGCTAGTCTATGTCCTATGCCGATGTCCTTATCTTACAGTTTAAATTGTGTGCGCTTTGCATAACACTAGTGCGCATGTCACTTTTACGCACCGCACCGACCCGCACACCTGACCTATACACGCTGATTACGTAATGGGTGAATATTTATCATCGGCTATAATTACAACTTTACAAGTAGCAGATACATCAAGGATATGTCCTTGATATTACTATCGGTCGTAATGTTCAACTATATTACATCTTATACTATTGTTTATTAAATCCTATATTACATTATACTTCTTTCCGATGTTATACCCACATCCTACTTCAGTAGAGTTACGTATATATATATATAAATATATAAATATTGTTTATTGAGATATAACAGTTCGTATGAAATAATAAATATAAGTTATAAATTATAATGTATAGCTATTTTAAATCTCAAAATGCCATAGATTTAAGGTTCCGTTGAGATCCTTTACTCTATATATATATATATATATATATATATATATATATAATAATTATCATATTAAACACATACCCACACAAATACACCAACACAATAACGAATGAATATTTACATATAATGACAAGATATCAACCTACCGATATAGATACACACATACGCATGCACACACACATATACACACGCATATAACACTCACACACGCATATGCACTCTATACGGCATGCACTGCACGCGCACACAAACAATCACACACTCCGGCACGCGCACAGTGTGCACTAAGTTGTGATATCGCACACATGTGTGCGGAATAGCGTGAATAGCCCAAACACTCCATTACATCAGTGTGTACGAATAAACCTATGTATTACAGCGATGCTGGTGTATCTGTAGTGCATCAAGCATCATTATTAGTCTCCTCGATCGTATTTATAATACATCAAACACTTTCTAAGAACTCGCTTCGCACTCTCTGGTATTATCACATTTAGTAGGTCCGTATTACCAACTTTATTATCAATGTTAATTAATGCTACCACTCCTTTGATAGTGAATATTATGTTAATTTTATAAATTTAAATTGATGTTATTGAAGTTATGTTGCAATGGTGCATTAACATATGATATAAGATATAAGTAATTTTGAAATTAATAACTTAACTGACTAATCATAATTATTAGTTATTTTTTTTAAATATTTTCATTGGTAAATTAATATTGAATGTAAGTTATATACATTGTATATATATATATATATATATATATATATATATATATATACAGTAAGATATCGATAAGTCGGACTACGGATAAGTTGGACTTCTCGATAAGTCGGACACATTTAGTTGGTTTGGTTGGAATTTTATCTAGTTCAATGTTAAATTAATCGGATAAGTTGGATAATTCGGACTTTTCTATAGGTCGGACACATATTATTGTAATTTTTATGATTTTTATATTGGATAAGTCGGATTTTTTATATATTGTCAGAAATGTTTATTTTAAATAATGTATATTATAATTTTAGTAAGTAATATTATTGAATACAACATTTTATATTGTTGATTGTTGCATAATTCCACATTTCGGTAACCCTTAAGAGTTAAATTTAACTCATGCTACGCATCTCATGTCTTATTTGCATGATATTCTTAATATCGGATAAGTCGGACATCTCGCTAAGTCGGACACTTTTCGCGGTCCCTTGCGAGTCCGACTTATCGGGAGTTGACTGTATATATATACTTCATATATAATTCATCGATTTTATAGTCATGAATATAATTATTAAAATAACAAATACGAATTAATAATAAAATATAATATATGACACAGAATACATATATTATAAATATATATATATATACATGCATATATATTTTCGATTTAAAAAATATATCATATATGATAGTATACTCTCTCGTATGATCAACACCACTCCTAAATACAATTATAATATATATATGTGTATATATATATATATATATACATATATTATACGATATAAATGTGCATGTCCTCCTTATCTATCAGGGACTCCACCACACGGTAGCTTGCCTACAAAATTAGACACGAGTGACACCATAGCTTGGCCTCCTAACTAGCGGATACCCATACAGTGATTATGTAATAGGCGTGTATTGCGTAATCACTACGCTGGTCGCTGATTGGCTGACGTGTGTCCGATAGATGACGTAACGAGTGGGCGGAGTTATGACGTCACGCGGCAGTTTAAGCTGTATCACTTATGTGTGTTATTGTCGTTTTAGCAGTAGAAGATAGAGATGTCTGTCAAACAGTTAAACATCGATATGAATAAGTTAGTACATTACTTTTATGAATTAGTTACCACAAATATGTATATAAATATATATATATATATATATATATATATATATATATATATGTGTGTGTGTATTTGTGATAGTATTACATATGTCCATTTCAGATTTATTCAGTTTATTTCCAGATACATTTTTATATATTTAAAATTTAAGATTTAGGACATAAACCGAAGTATTATACTATATCAACAATAAGAATATAGTTTATTGTTGTTATCAATACATTATAATACTAATTATTATTATTATATTTAAATAATAATTATTATAATATAATAATATTAGTAATAATAATAATATATCTCCAATTGGGCTTGTTTATATCCTTATTTATATTGTATTTAATTTAAATATAATATTGTAGCTATATAAATTCTAAATTCAATATTAAACGGTTAACCTAAACATTCTAACCCCGCCATGATACACATAATACGATGATAGGTATCACGGTAGCAATACTGTGATGACGTCATCAATGCTATATCAACTAGGTATACTGTCAGCCTCATAGTGTGAGTTTGCTGGCATTACTACTTGTTATAGTAGTACATCTATTATAATATGTCCTAATATGGTATTGTATTATTATAATATGGGTGCGTTTTTTGTACATACCAACCTATACGTGGAATCCCATCTGCATGTACATGTATATAATTACAGATGGGACGTTGTTATGTTTGTATGTTACAACAAACGTACGCTAAATCGATATTATAATATATTTTAATATGGTATAATATCTTTATTACAATATTTTAACTTTAATATTAGAAGGTATTAATTTTAATTCTAAATATTTTAGATATAATTAGTATAATATATAACACTAGTATTACCAATATTATTTATTGATTATAGAATTAATTGTATTCTTTTATAATTAGAATATATTAATTTTGATATTAAAATATATTAACTTTTATATTTAATATGAGTGATAACTTTACACGTATTTACTGTATGAATAATATGAAATAACAATACATTATGTTTAATATCTCTTTAATTTAATATTAATTAATGAATATTTAATTTAATATTTTATATATAAATGTAATGCAAACATTTCCATGATCATAATGTATACATATATATATATATATATATATATGGTAATAGTATCATAATTACCATTAATTAAGTAATAATATAGTTTGAATTTAAATTTTTACAATATAATCAATAACATAGTATATATATATATATATATATATATATATGTAAACATATCTAAATATATTGTCTAGATAAGAACTAATTATTGCTCTATGCAATTATATAATATATTAGATAAACGTGTATATGTATAAATTGCACTTTTCATATTGATTTTTAATTAGTGAAATGTTAAATGCGATTTACACAGACTAATTATGTACACATACCTATTTCATATATAAAATTAACCGCACAGATAACACTAGTATAGTAATCTTACTAATTTTTTTTGCTATATATAAATATCATACATGCGCAAAACAATATGTTGCCGTAATTTTAATAATATATTTGAAAATACTTTATAATTGCTATTTTCTATGAAATATTATATAAAAAAATGTATACTTTTATGTATGAATTATATTGAAATATAAAAATAAGCCAATATATTGTTGTAGCTTTGTATTTCCTCTATATCTCACCAACAAAATCAATAAAATTCATTGAATAGATTTTTGTGTGCGGAGCTTTATACGGAGTAATGTATTTACTATCTCTATACATTGAATGGTAGGATTTTAATGGCGTTGTGCGATATCCCCTTAAATAAATCCAAAATATCAATATTTAATATATATATATAAATATGTAAATAAACGTATGTATTAATATTCATATGTATCTAAATCGCTCTACATAGTATATATATATATATGGGCACGGGTATATCCATAGGGTAAAGTAACCTAATACGGGGGACACTTTAACAATAAATGGTCTTAATATTTTATAACTCATTATTTTTATTCAAAAATTACAATATATTAATATTATATGATTATATATATTATTTTGATTTTAAAATTTTATTTAATCTTTTAATTCCATAGATAATGGCGGTGTCCGTATTCGGTACCCATGTCCGAATACGGACACCCTGTGTTATAATACGGACACCCTATATACCACAAGATAAACTATATATTATTGATGAATCAATCAGGCAAATTACAATTACATTATTTATAATTAATTTTACAAACAATGTATTCTAATTTAATTAGTCAATCATTTATTTATTTTTATTATTTTGTTAATTAATAATACAATTTATGTATCTAAATAATAATAATTTTAGATTTAGTTTTATTGGTGGTATAAATATTATAACGCACAAGATTTTGATTAAAATCAGAATAGTTCATATGCTGCGCGCTAATTGGTTATAGGGTGTCAGTATTAAGACATCTAGAGTGTCCGTATTAGGGACTTATATGACCTCTAGATATATGCTTATAACTTAAAGAATATTTGATAACAAATATAGAAATTATATATATAGTTTTAGAATGCTTTATTTTTTAATAATATAGTGTTATATTTTATATAGTAATAATATAGTGTTATATTTCTAAAACGTAATAAAAAATCAGTTTATTGGATATATCAGCAATATTTTGAATAATTAAAAAATAAAAATACTTTTTTAGACTATTTATTTAATTGTGTCTGTATTCGGTTATTTCCCCCTAGATGTATAGTTAACCTATAGGTTTACCTTATAAGCTAACAAATAAATCTATGTATATATCTGATGACTAATTTAGAGGAATAATATAATCTCCCACCTCCATGCTCGCGATCACCGTATGTACATGTTAGATTACTATTTACTATAGTAACAGTATAAACTGAAGTATATTATAAATAGTCAAGTATAAGTATAAGTTGAACTTACATATGTCCTACATATGATGTCCTTGCCGACTAACAGTTTCTTTGTTCCATATATTGGTATCAAGGTAACTGTTCGACGGCAATATAGCACAGTTCACAAAGTACTATATGTTTACTGTACAACCATGGTATGATCATATCGAATAATCTTCATATATATATTGCTATTAAGTTTCTAATAACTACTGTTATGATGTTATGTATATAAAGAGGAATGCAGTGACCATTAGGTCTGACTATAGTGTGTGTGTGTGTGTGTGAGTGTGTGTGTGTTACTGACTCGGTAGTAGATTACTATTGATGAGGTAGTACTGCCTATACCTCTACTATAGTCATGTGACCTGCATTATCTTATGTTATCTTATACATATGAATTAATGAATGAATTCAGTTTATAGACAATGTCTAAGGAGAATCAGTGAAAGCGATTACATTTTTTAATTCGATATCTCCTAACAGTAGTGTAATGTCATATTTCATCATTTTCATTCGGATAAAATACAATAAAATTACATAAAAATAGATATTAAAATAAACAATAAAACAAAACTAAAACAAAATATAAAAGAAATAAAATATAAAAGAAAGAATAAAACAAAACTAAAACAAATATTTGATATATTATCACAGTAAATATAAACATGTAGATATTCACTTAACCATTACGTTTATGTGTAATGATTACATAGTATTTTAGTGATTAAAATTATGTATCAGTTCAACATTTTAATCTTTAGTATTTATAATATTTCACTTATAATATTTAACTTATACATTTTCCCTATAGGAGAAATCTCCATTATTATCCATTTGATGTTATTTGAATGTGTAATACATAGCTTTAGAGTACCATGGTACTTTAAATTTATGGTGTAATATGAACATAATAATTACATACATTTTCCTATTTTGAAAATTAAATCTATCTACTTAATGAAACAACTTATATTATTAGATATATTATTATTTTTTTTATAGTTATTTCCATAGTTAAACTATTTCATATTTTAATATTATATTTAAATAATAAATTCAATGAAAAAATATTACCCCACTTTGTATATGTGCCATTTCAACAAAATATATTATTCATTACTAAAAAAACATATATATATATATTTTATTATAATTGTTTAATCAATAATAAAGGGCAGACAAAACATATGATTTTTGAAAAAATATATTTTTTAAATTAAAAATGATATTATATAAAAATCAATAAATATAATATAATATCTTTAAACTGATATATGACTTGATGCATACAAGTAACAATAAGTATCATAAATAAGTGTTTATAATTATAATGATATATAAAAATAAGGATTTAAATACTAGTAACATATTTATAATTAAAAAAAACTGATATTACAGCTCTTTTTTTAACTTTATTTGAATCTTTCAAGAACTAAAATTGTGATCTACTTGATAAATTGATATGAAACTTTCAAAGCTTAATCATGATAAATATATATTCTTATATATTAAGTAAGACCTAAAAGAAAACTTATTTACTAGTTAACTTAATTACTGGAAATTACCAAAAAAAAATTATTTTGAAATTAGTGTTTGTAGGTCTGATTCTCATCATCTTATAATTATCATTTAATTCTATTACTTAATATATATATATCTGAATATAATTATTAAAACAATGTTGTCATTCTGTTATTTATTTCATAAGTTATCAGACTTTTAGTAAAACAAACCGTATCTTCACCATTTCAATATTCATATATTAATATATATAATTTCATAGGGCCTTAAAAACTACAAGTGATGTATTCATACAATAGAATAATATTAAACAATGTATATTAAGTTATATAACCTAGTTATACAGGTATATAATTATATATCATAAGATTATTTGAAATAACTAATTTTAAATATAATGTACAGATTGTGAATTATTCGAATCTAAAATCTTGAATCTTAAGTGAATACATATCAAAGTATGAGATATTGAGGGTTTACCATATTACATCAAATTTCACCGCTGTGTACATGTAACCTCTGCATATATTTGACCTCTGCATATATTTCCTACAGTTTAATGATTGAAGAGGTCAATGAAAGTGTTCGTCTTCAGTCTGTAAATAAGCTGATAACATGCATACTCTGTTGTGGATATCTGATAGAAGCAATAACGATAACAGAATGTCTCCACACATGTATGTTACCCCTTAGCTACTGCATATATATTTAGCTCTAATATCTATAATGTAATTAATCATAAGGAGGAGCATGACACACGTTTTTTTGGAAAAAATTTGATTTTCAATTTTTGTATAAGTGTAAAATTATAACATTTTA
Source organism: Osedax fenrisi (assembly GCA_964019155.1). Lineage (NCBI taxonomy): Eukaryota > Metazoa > Annelida > Polychaeta > Sabellida > Siboglinidae > Osedax > Osedax fenrisi. Next base: position 75,311,626 of record OZ025239.1, read on the forward strand.
AATATAATATTTTAAGTGAAATTTAAAGGAAATTTATACATGAAATATAATTTCTATAAAAATGTACACTTTAAAATATGATTACCTAGAAAAATTTAAATTTAAATATATAATACAATTATAATTTATACTACTAATTTATTATTATATCGATTTTAAAAATTGAAAGATTATATTAAGGCTTATTTATATTAGTATTAAAATATAATTGATATGTAATACTATTTATCATCTATAGACCAGGAATTGAAACAGAGTATGATATATAAGATGTATTTAACACATAAAGAAAAAACTAATTTTAATATTTTAATATTATAATATATTTAAATCTAAATATATTTACTGTAATTTTTAACAATTGTGCTGATATTAATTATGATAAGTTTTTTAATATCGAATAATTTTACTTTAGATTATATTAGTATTTTATATAGAATCTTTTTTGTAAATGATATTTAAAAAGTTATCGTCTATCTAAAAATAACATTTGTTCATTCATGTAAAGTAAACGAGTATCATGGATCATCTTAACTACAACACTTCACATAATTGTTAATAATGATATTATATATATATATATATATATATAAGTTATAACTTATTAATATAATTATCTACGCTATGTTAAGGCCTGAATTACTAACATCTAGTGTATCACTGTATCATGTATATCACTGAATCAGTATAGGGTTAATAATGATAATCCTCCGTATGCTATACACAGTCTGCAAAAGTTGTATAGTTATTCACCTGTCTAGTGAAGTCACGTGTCCTATTTGCAGACTAGTTCTCCATCACAGATATCCCAAGTGTTTCATAAGGTCAGCCAAGGTCATGTCTGTATGTCCCTATCGCGTATCTATCATTCACTTAACATGCACATTACTATCACCTATTCTTATATATCTGACTTTCTCCTACATAACCTAAGTGAATCTCCTACCTATATAACTATAGTTACCACTAATTGTCTCCTCATTAATAAAGTAACTGTTCTAATGTAGCAATTCATTATTAGTGAGACCTAATTGTACAATGTACATTGTGCATGGTGTTGTTTATTTACTAATATGATGATAATTAAAGATATTCACATTAATATTACATAATAGAGAGGACGCAACAATGCAGGCTATTGTAGAGAAACTTGTTCCAAATATATCTCAAAGTAAGTTTAATATTTAGTCCACTTATATAATATATGTATATAAGATTTGCATATCAAATCTCTTTGTGAATGTAACATCTTACATCTTAGTACAATCTGAAAGACTGCAGCAATTTTATGACGTTCAAGATATATCACAGTCTAATAACATCACAGGTAATGTTAATTACGAAACAATTGTTAACTGTTAATTGTTCAACCACTTATGTTTCTATTATTACAATACCCGTAATGTTAATTATTTCACTAATTATGGCTAAACCTTCTACTTCAGGTGTTCGAGATGATAATAATGTTAATCTGTCAGATGAGGAACAGGTTATATTGTTTTCCTTAATAAATAATACCACGTAGTATTTAATTCACATATATTTTGGTAATTAATTATTTATAAATAGAAATAATGTTGTTATAAAATGTCCTATATTATGAGATATTTAAATGTATGCAGGAATTAAATTAGAAAATCATATTATAATTGTATTCATTATATTAGTTAATAATTCACACAAAGTTGTGTGTATATTCATATATAAGTATATCTTGGCTTATAATAATGTTACATAATACTCTAATTAATAATATCCGTTTATTGCGTAATATATAAAAGATATTAGAGATATTAATAATACGAAATAGATATGAAAATGAGCTGCAAATCACATGGTTTTTCTGTTAATCACAGATTCGGATCTTCTTGATGTGCGATGACATAATGATGGAGTCTATTGAGAGTCCCTACATATTAGTATGTGATATGGCCACTATAACAGTGGTTAAGAAGTATGTATTACAGTCTTTATTATTGGAGGCCATCTTGACGAATGAAGATATCGAAATACTTTGCAAGGGTAAACTCATGTCTGAATGTTTCATTGTGAAGTACATTAAACATTACTACTGTTTTCAGCAAGAGGTTATTGTACAATACAATTGTATCTAGGTGATGTAGTATTACTGATATTTTTATATTGTAATATATATATATATATTTATATTATCTCTAAATAATATTATATAATATTTATATCTGACATTTAAGAAAATATGATCAAACTATAAATATATAATATTGATATTATGACCTACAACAATATAAATAAAATTGCATAGAATAATAATAAACTTATCTTGATAAAAGTATCAATCTTATACTGAATTATAATAATATATTTACAAATCTTATTTCACTATAACATATTTACAAATCTTATTTCCGTATAATAATATATTAACAAATATTACATGTTTTACAGTATAAGCCACTGATTCTCACATACAGAAAGAAATTAAACATCAAATTAAATTTCAATGAATGAGAATTGTATTTATGTTTATATTTATCTTATATTTAAATAGTTTTCTTAAATAAATATCATAATTATCTTGAAGTAAATATACAAGTTATTCTATTCAATCTTATTTCACTATAATATCATATTTACAAATCTTATTTCACTATAATAACCTATTTTCAAATATTATTTCAGTATTAAAACCTATTTACAAAGCTTATTTCACAATAATAACATATTTACAAAGCTTATTTCACTATAATAACCTATTTTCAAATATTATTTCACTATAATAACCTATTTTCAAATATTATTTCAGTATTAAAACCTATTTACAAAGCTTATTTCACAATAATAACATATTTACAAATCTTATTTCACTATAATAACATATTTACAAATCTTATTTCACTATAATAACCTATTTACAAATCTTATTTCACAATAATAACATATTTACAAAGCTTATTTCACAATAATAACATATTTACAAAGCTTATTTCACTATAATAACCTATTTACAAAGCTTATTTCAGTGTAATAACATATTTACTAATCTTATTTCACTATAATAATCTATTTTCAAATCTTATTTCACTATAATAACCTATTTTCAAATATTATTTCAGTATTAAAACCTATTTACAAAGCTTATTTCACAATAATAACATATTTACAAAGCTTATTTCAGTATTAAAACCTATTTACAAAGCTTATTTCACAATAATAACATATTTACAAATCTTATTTCACTATAATAACCTATTTTCAAATATTATTTCAGTATTAAAACCTATTTACAAAGCTTATTTCACAATAATAACATATTTACAAATCTTATTTCACTATAATAACCTATTTTCAAATATTATTTCAGTATTAAAACCTATTTACAAAGCTTATTTCACAATAATAATCTATTTACAAATCTTATTTCACTATAATAACCTATTTACAAATCTTATTTCACTATAATAACCTATTTTCAAATATTATTTCAGTATTAAAACCTATTTACAAAGCTTATTTCACAATAATAACATATTTACAAATCTTATTTCACTATAATAACCTATTTTCAAATATTATTTCAGTATTAAAACCTATTTACAAAGCTTATTTCACAATAATAATCTATTTACAAATCTTATTTCACTATAATAACCTATTTACAAATCTTATTTCACTATAATAACCTATTTTCAAATATTATTTCAGTATTAAAACCTATTTACAAAGCTTATTTCACAATAATAACATATTTACAAATCTTATTTCACTATAATAACCTATTTTCAAATATTATTTCAGTATTAAAACCTATTTACAAAGCTTATTTCACAATAATAACATATTTACAAATCTTATTTCACTATAATAACCTATTTACAAATCTTATTTCAGTATAATAACCTATTTTCAAATATTATTTCAGTATTAAAACCTATTTACAAAGCTTATTTCACAATAATAACATATTTACAAATCTTATTTCACTATAATAACCTATTTTCAAATATTATTTCAGTATTAAAACCTATTTACAAAGCTTATTTCACAATAATAACATATTTACAAAGCTTATTTCACTATAATAACCTATTTACAAAGCTTATTTCAGTGTAATAACATATTTACTAATCTTATTTCACTATAATAATCTATTTTCAAATATTATTTCACTATAATAATCTATTTTCAAATCTTATTATAGTATAATAACATATTTACATATATTATTTCACTATAGGTCACCTACAGTTATAAATATACACAACAAACTCCTATTTTACATTTCATTTATTCTAATATGTGTTATCATATTATATCCTAGAATATTTAAGTTATTATCATTAATGTATATTTACCATATTTAAATAATTAAAATAATATCTAGATGTTTACTATCTTATAAAAATAATTACATTGTAAAAGTTCATATTTGGACATATTATATTTCATTAACTTTCATTAACCTACATATTAAGTTATGATATAGATGATGATGTATTTTACTAATGCATATATATGTATACCTATGTATATATTTTGTAATAATTATTATACTTTTTTACTATAATATTTACATTTGTAAATGTTTGATCAATACAAGCCTAAATATATATATATAAGTATATCTCCCATATAATTAGAGATTGACTATATATATATTACTAATACTGATTATTATTTCAATTGATTGTTCTAAATCTCTTGGAGTAATATTATATTCTAAATTAGGATTTAATTAATTCGTCACTTCGAAATTGGAATCTATTTAATATAAGAAAAATAAGAAAGTACTTGAGTACAGTTCATGATCAATTGAGTTATTTATAATCTTTTATTTTTCTAGATTACAATATTGTAATAGTTTACATATTAATTATAAAAGCAAGTTATATTATGGCTTAACTAGAATTATTAAGTCATTTCAGTTAATTTATAATATTAAGAGGTGTAAAGAAATAAGTATTACAAACAAATAATGATTATTAAATTTGTTTCTATCTGATATTTGATATTTACAATATTAATATTATATATTCTCAACACTTGTGAGATTTCATCATATAGGTATACACTTACTAGTTTTTTTAAATAAATTATTTATTTACTTACAGATTGACGGCTTAATTATTATGACTAATATTCATAAAGTTAAACATAATTATCTAAAACTAGCTATATTACACACTTCTATGTAATATTAATTATTTGTTATTAATATCCCATTATTTATATATGAGTAATTAACAAATGATGTATGACATAAATTAAATTTAATAAATTAAATGTATTCGATTATAATATTAGTGTATGCGTATACATATATTATATATTCAGTGTGTTATTGTTTCGCTGGTTGGAGATCTTGTAGCTGCAGCACATACGGACAATATTTCCCCAGTCAGTCGAGTGCCTATAGGAAAATAGAGTAAGATGTATTAGGTATTATAAAATTAATGTTTAATATTATAATATTAGTAACAATTATGTATGTAGCTTAAATATTTGACACAGGTGTATATATATATATATATATATATATATATATATACGTGCGTATGTGTGTAATGCTAACCTAGAATATGTACATAATTGAAGAATTCAGCTTATCCCTACGGTTCCTATTAGCTGGACCAAGACGTACTCTAGCCAATCGGATATCGTCTACAGGAATCCAATAACAATGTTTGACTACAGGACATGGAGTGATGTCCTCACGTGCAGGATGACGTAGCGGCGTGTCACGTGTCTGATCACATGTGACTATGAAGGCTACTGGTGAAGAGATCACGTGGTTCCGGTTGTTGTTCATCGTATCCGCATCAATATCGTACGGGCCTAGTCTCGTCAATCCAGTAGTATCCATGGCAACCGTATTAGCATTATCTACTAGAATATCAGTACACGAGTGTTGCACTACTTCGCTTGACGAGTATTTCTCATATTTCGAGAAACTCTTCCGGAAACTTCTATAGGTTTCTCTCTTCCGGTTCGCATTTTCACTGAGAACTGTGAACTTCTTAGAAGCATTATCACTGAGAACTAAAAACTTCTCAGAAGCCTTATCACTGAGAACTGACAACTTCTCAGGAACCTTATCACTGATAACTGACAACTTCTCAGGAGCCTTATCACTGAGAACTGAGAACTTCTCAGGAGCCTTATCACTGAGAACTGACAACTTCTCAGGAGCCTTATCACTGATAACTGGCAACTTATCAGGAGCCTTATCCTTGAGAACTATTAATTTCTCAGGAGCCTTATCACTGAGAACTGGCAACTTCTCAGGAGCCTTATCACTGAGAACTGGCAACTTCTCATGAGCCTTATCACTGATAACTGGCAACTTCTCAGGAGCCTTATCACTGATAACTGGCAACTTATCAGGAGCCTTATCCTTGAGAACTGTTAACTTCTCAGGAGCCTTATCACTGAGAACTGGCAACTTCTCAGGAGCCTTATCACTGATAACTGGCAACTTATCAGGAGCCTTATCCTTGAGAACTGTTAACTTCTCAGGAGCCTTATCACTGAGAACTGGCAACTTCTCAGGAGCCTTATCACTGAGAACTGGCAACTTCTCAGGAGCCTTATCCTTGAGAACTGTTAACTTCTCAGGAGCCTTATCACTGAGAACTGGCAACTTCTCAGGAGCCTTATCACTGAGAACTGGCAACTTCTCAGGAGCCTTATCCTTGAGAACTGTTAACTTCTCAGGAGCCTTATCACTGAGAACTGGCAACTTCTCAGGAGCCTTATCTTTGAGAACTGTTAACTTCTCAGGAGCCTTATCACTGAGAACTGGCAACTTCTCAGGAGCCTTATCACTGATAACTGGCAACTTCTCAGGAGCCTTATCCTTGAGAACTGTTAACTTCTCAGGAACCTTATCACTGAGAACTGGCAACTTCTCAGGAGCCTTATCACTGAAAAATGTTAACTTCTCAGGAGCCTTATCCTCTGGTAAGAGCTTATCTGGTATTAACTGCATTTTACCCGTTACCTCATTTATCATGATACGACGCTTATGTTCGGGAATAATCCTAGTCGATGATCTTTTTAGTTTAGGGCTCTTTGTTATTTGCCGAGAACTTCTTTTTGACATAACTTTAATTTCTGGTTTCTCGCATTCACCACTTTCCTCCTCCTCCTTATCACTGTCACCTACAGCGACACGAAGTTTGGCCATTATCCTGTCCTCGATAAGGACATTGGTGTCGCGGTCTTCAGTATAGTATAACTCCGATTGAGGGTCAAGATCTGTGTTATACATCAATACCACGTGACAACTGAGGTAGTTAAATACATACGAAACAGTCATCACAGACAGTAGTATGTTTACGTATATGTACGTGGTGTAATAAGATGTTGGATAATACAACACGTACAGAGGGGGCGTGACAGCGGAACGGATAGATGTAGTCACGTGGTAAGAGCTCAGCAGATGTATACAGTTTGCCTGAACTTTGGCCCCGATGTATAGAATGCACAACGCGCGCATGTTACGTACGGGTAACGCGTATGACATCGCCACCAGTATCTCAAACGGAACCATCGTTAATACTTGTGATAGCATCTGTGTGTGCGGGTGTATGGTATTAGCTGATGACGTCATAATAGAGATACATCGAGAGAGATAGAGATAGTGAGTGGGAAGATATATATATATATATATATATATTAATATATATAAGGGATATATAGATAGAGATAAATAGAGAGGGAGAGAACGAGTGAGAGAGATATCTATAGCTATATATATATAGATAAAAGATAGGAGCGAGAGAGATATAGGGGGATAGAGAGATAGTAATGTTGAATATGATAAGGTATACGAGATATATTGCATAAGATATTACCACGACTCCCTCTATCGGTAGTAGCGTATATTAATACAGAGCTTAACACTGCTAACATTAGTTCTTATTTTCCGATAGGAAACACAAATATTAAAAGTGGAATAATAAATATATATTTATTATATATATTACTTAATATTAATTAATATTAGTCACTAAATGATATATAATTTATAATTCACATTTAACCTGAGTACATTGACATTCGCTAATACATCCAATTATGTTTATATGATAGGACAACTTATTATAAGTTGACATTAGTAAAATAAATGATTAATAATGTAGGCATATGTAAAGTATTATTAATTAGTACACGGAAATAAAATAGGTGACATATAATTTAGTCACATTGAAATATACGTGAATCTTTCAATACAATTTTAAATATAATTATACATAGGTGCCTAAGTATATGTAGGGATAGACTTGAACACGCAGGAGACCTGACCTACCCGTAATAACTATATTTCTACTAGGTTTAGTATGATAAAATATGAGATATCAATATTAATAAAAATCATAACTTTTAACAAAATAAGAACCAGGTAATAAAGTTATGAAAATAATGTATACTAAAAAGGATAAATAAACTCACACTGTGAAAGAGTTGAACCATTAATGGTATGCGTAATTGTTTATAATGCTAACAATTACTAACAATTTCTACAACAATTAATTTAAATATATATAATTATTGAATAATTTATATAACGAATAATCTATAGTCATATTGACTATAAATAGTCACTCTAGAGAATAGTAAATATAGAGGTATTATTTTGTAGGGGATATTAATGAATGAAATCAGTGTATAGACAATTATCTAAAGATCATTGAAAGCTATAAGTAGCTTTATCAAATCTATACCTCCATAGTATAAGAATATAATAGCTTTAGGACAGTTATACAATAATAATAAGACTTGTGTACTAGATATTAATAGTAGAGTAATATATAAATAATAAAAAAATAATAATAATAATAATAATATTGTCCCTCAGCGTATTTCATCATGTTTCAATTCATTATCTAAACTAATAAAACAATTATAATACAAAAAGTGCGGATAAAAAAATAAAAAATTATAAAAATGTAATAAGACATAATATGACCCAAATGGTATAATATAAAAAAATGTAAAAAATTAACAACGATTAAAAATATTTAAAAGTATTAGAAGATTAAATATAAAAACAACATATTAAAATATATAGTAATAATATGATAGTAAACAAAATTGTATATTATTTACTTCTAATTTATTTATATTAAAAGTATTTCTTTAATACTTTTTTAATTTGTATATATTATATACATTTTAAAATTTAATAAATTATTAATCATCCAATTATTATAGTATACTATAAAGGTATTCCGTTAACAAAAATCGTATTTTGGAATTACTACATTACCCCATAGAGTATATACATATTTCTATTACATATGACATATTTGACAACAATAGTGAATTATATATTAAAATTAAATTGCGAATGTTAAAATTTTAACTTCCGAAAAAGTTTATTTATATTAAACCAATGATATAATCTATCTAAATACAATTGCATATTACTACTCAATTCGTCATTTGAATTTGCAAATATATTTGCAAATTTTCTTTATAAAGAAAGTGATGTGTCATCTGAATATAGATTTAAATTTATATGATCATCGTTATTAAATATATTTGATATCACATTCAAATAATAAAAATAATAAAATAAATAGTGAACTTAATACTGATCCCTGAGGATATCATATATAACCGTTAATTTTCATAAATGTTGATTGTATATGATTATATTCATAAACTAATTATTTAGAATCAGTTTTTAAAACGATTCCTATAGGATTAGTTTATAAACTAATTTTTTAAAATCGATTTTTAAAAACGATTCCTAAACGAATTATTGAGAATCGGTTTACGTTATTGATGTAAGTATTTCTTAAATTAAGGTATATTATTTTTTTAATATAGAAAGAATAAAATATTATAACTTTTAATTATTTTAATATATTGATTTAATTTTTATCTATGCAAATTAATTATTAATTATTATTTTAATTTTTTATTAAAAGTAAATATACTGATTTTAATAAATAAAATATTATTTATAAACTACAATTATTTAAGTAATCCTATGTATTTTAATTTTTTATTTAAAGTAAATATACTGATTTTAATAAATAAAATATTATTTATAAACTACAATTATTTAAGTAATCCTATGTATTTTTCTAAATTACCATAATATCATTAAAGTGGCAGATTGAACTACAATTGTAATCATAATTATATTGATAATACAATTGGAATCATGTTGAACTAATTGCTCAATATTGAATATATAGTATACTATAGTTGAATATTTATTACAATATATTGTATTCAATATTAAAATGTTATTATTATTAAATTTATGTTTTAAATCTAACTTAAATGAAATTATATAATACATTATAATATATGAGTTAATACTTTGCTACAATACTAATATTTATTTTAATATTATATTTTACATCTAAACTTACATTCAACTTACATCAACAACTTAAGTTAAACCGATTCTTATATTAATAGTTTAGGAATCGGTTTCAAATAAACCGATTCCTATAGTAATAGTTTAGGAATCGGTTTCAAATAAACCGATATTTGTAACTGTGTACTCATTAAGCAAACATAACAAGAATATGTAGGTAATAGGCCTACCTATGAGCGGTAACATTCATTTTATAATGCACATACGGAACTCTAACATTATCTGAATTAATAGTAATTACATTTTGTTATTGAATTATATATGTATGTATATAGGATATATTCAATTAACTGAAAAATATTAATGTAATTATAAAATCAAATGTAACATGATATTTTTTATATCTATTTAAATAATTATTTACCCAAAATAAATATAAAAAGTTAGTAATTATTACAAAGGCCAGTTCTATCGATAACCTACCAAAAGTGATTATATATAAAATGTGGTTATAAGTTATAACTTATAACCCATCACCTTTATACGAGATATTGATACACATATAGTTTTAACATTATCTGTAAATAAATGTGATCAAACAAAAAGGTAATACATTATTATACATTGTGATAATGACCTCCCTTTTAATTGTGAAAACTCTTTCAACTAATAACTATTAATAACTATAGTTATATATACAATATGAGTTTAATTTCATATATTTGATATTATAATAAGATAAACAAAATACTATCTCAGGTATCCCCATTTTTGGATATAAGCCATCTTTAATTTTGTAATTTTCAAATCAAAATTGTTCTAATAAAAGTTAGAAAATATATATCATATTTATTAATTATAATATGCTAAATATTTCGAATATGTAAATTAATGTATTAATGTACAATTATACTGTTTTAGAAGTATTATAGGTCTTCAATATGTTGTTCTAGTCTCCCCTATTACGCACTAATAATAATATTACATAACAATAGAATAAACAATACAATTATGTAACCTGCACACGTGCAAATGAGTGGATACTGCCGAGGTAAGGTTCGAAATAATTTACCCACATCGCCAACCATGAATCAGTACCATCTTCTAGTGAAACCTGTGTGGAATGTTCGGCTGTTATTCGCAATACATGTTCATAGTATAGGTATATAGTGTACTATAGTTAAATAGTTATAGTTAAATTATATATATATATATATAGTTATAATTAATAGTATTACTATTGCTATTTAAATAATTATTGAAATGTAGTATTAACAGACATACATTAATTACAATATAAATTATCGAAAATAATCGATAATTTATAAATAAGTTAAATTATTCTTCTTTATTAATTTTATTTAATACTTTATTCATTTCTTCATTATATTATTATATTCAAATATGGGGTTAAGCGTATATATCGAATACTAATTATATTAATGTTTTACAGAATAAAGCCATGCGAATTATATTAAGATAATCGTCCTACAAATATTGATTATATTTATAAAAAATTAAATATTCTAAAATTCAATGACTTTGAAAGTATATATGTTAAATTATATGTATAAAGCATTTCATATCAATTAACCTAATATCATACAAGATAAATATATCAAAAAATATACAGGGTATAACGTTTAAGAAATGATAAATTATTCTATATTAAAATGATTAAAATCAATAAAAATATTAAATGTTTATCTATTTATGGTTATATTATTGGAATGAATTAGATTTAATTAACAGTTACTTAATTTAAAAATTCAGTTATTTATTGTATTTAAAAAAAAAATTAATATATAAGTAAATATTGATTCATCTAATATTAATTCATTCATACTCTAGTTTCCATCAGTTTATGAAACATATATCGGAGACAGAATCCAGCCCTAACAAGTGAACCCTAATTCTGATATGGAAGAGATTATTTGATTTATTATGCTATTATTATATTACTCAAATTTATTATTTATTTTTATTGTTAGTATTTTTTGTTTCGATTATAAATATATTTTAAATTATGTACGTCTTTTTTATTATAGTACTCTTGTCTCATGTGTATGTAACGCTATTCATAGCATGTACATATGACCGTTAATTCCACCATATTACTGTTTTCTATGATTGAAATATATTATATACTAATGAAATCCTTTTGGACTAATATACCAATTGGTCTTAAGACATGTAGCCGATAAAGGCCATTCGGGCATGCCATGTGTGTATGTTGTGAGTAGATATTTACCGCACGTGAGATTGGAACTATTCGATTCACTTTGTCATTTACTTTTGTTCTAGTTATTATATATTATATTAGTTATGTTATTATCATATTTCATTTGTGTTTGTTCTTTTATTCATATATGTTATTTGTGGAATCCTTTATTGAAATCTTCTTGATATTAAAGGGTTCATTTTTTACTTATTATATAACTATATTATATTTTATACATATTCCATGTGAATTAATTATTTATTTATATATAAATACTATAGTATATAAGTAAAATAAATATTATTCATCTGCGTTAGATTTGAACACACTATAATGTGAGATGGTCGTATAACTAACCACGCCCCTAATAACTTGTAATAATACTGTGAACAAGAGGCCACATATGAAGGTTATGTTCTTGTTAATAATGCTTTCCATCAATACTCTCCACACTAGTCCCATGTCCTTATGCTTTAGAGTCACTTTCGTTTTATACTGTAAAATGAACAATGTAAAACAATGTAATATTTTAAATATATGACGTAAGTGAACAGTAACAATAGTAATAACATATTGTAGTAAACTTTCAGACAGAATCACTTACGAGAACCACGATGAACACAACTATATATGTGTGTATATCGTCACTATATAAATATACATGTACTAATGTCGATGTCATACGGGTAAATTTGAGTGATTTTAAAAGAAATACCAGAAGTGAATTGATACAACGGAAGTAGATTTCCAGTAGTTAGGGTAAACATTAGAAAATATTAGGGATGTATTATAAATACTGAAGGTGTGAGGAATGTGGGAGATAAGCAGAAGGAGGGTGTAGCGATGATATAGGTATAAAGAAAGGGTAGTAATGGTATAGGTGTAACTATGTACTATCTTTGTATAATGAATGTGTATATAGATATACATATTTAGTATGTGTAGATAATAACATCAAAGAAGAATTGTCTTACCACGCCCCTATTCATGTCAGACGTGTTGTTCAATGTTATGGAGCTAACGTCAATATCCTGTAGATATATTAATGTTGAATATAATAATAACTTTATAACAATATTTTATATGTGTATACACATAGGTATACACATAGGTATACACCTATACTATAATGAATAACTATATTTAATATAATATTGCAAATAAATAGACTAATAAAACGTACTCTATAACTATATAATTATACGATTTTATAAATAAATATATTACAATATAATTTATTATTCAAATATAAAATGATAATTATGATGAAATATTAAATGAACTAAACTCAGGACAATATGATAACACTACATACTATTTACACACACATACACACACACATGCGCACACACATACGCACATATGCACACACATACGCACACACATATACGTATACGTATATATCACTAACATTGGCATTGACATGTAGAATGTCTCCATAGATAGACCAGTAGATGATATAGAACATTGCACACAATGGCATGAACATAATAGGTAAACATACCAATATAGTTACCCAGGTGGGGATGTCTTTCTCTTAACGAGTATTATATCATATTAATCATTATTATTATTATATCGGGTTTAGGTAGTGGAGAAACGTAAATAAAGTAACAATAAATTCTCAACAAATCAAATTATTTAATTAAATTTAATTATAGTGTAATTAAGAATTCGACTGACAATTATAAATAGATTGATATAATATTATAACAATATAACGTATAATACAAATATATAATTACACAAGGACACAATAGATATATAATACACTACCATTGGATAAAGAAAGTCCACTGGTGATAACATGTATGTAATAAGAAAACGACCCCATCCATATTAGAAATACGGAGTCATAGGTCTTCCTGTTTAAATATTACCATTAGTTTATTGTTAATACATACTGATATGAATTATGACATATTATGTTCATATATATATATATATATATATATATATATATATATATATAATTAGTGTAGTACATGTATTAACATGCCTATTGCAGACATATAGAGTTTCTTAAAGCTGTCACGTGATATTACAACACGTGATAATGACTAACCTATTGATAATTCTGCCGTAGATGACGAACACCAAAATCAGATGAAATATCCCTGTTAATTCGGAGGATACGGCATTTTGTCTTGTCCTTAGTAATGTTTCACTGGGTTCGTATGCTTCGTCCTGCGGAGTGACGTAATCAGTACGAGCGTATATTACGTAATAGTTGTGAGTGACAGCTGAGGCTATTACTGTAGCTATGATACCGTTAGCATGATTACGTAATCCTAGCTTCGGTTAGGTCACACGGTACGTAACACACACCCACACACGTGTGTAGCTAACGATAATAGGATGTTATGTAACATGTTCGTTGTATCGGCCATTGATTACGTAATATACTGTAGGAGTATAACTACGGAAGTATGTTATTGCGCAATGTTTAGTTATCAATACGTTTATTTCAATTGTATACTTCAAATGTTATTTTAACATGCATATAACAAATAAATAACAGTATTATTACAACTCTATATATATTGATCATTTAATTACAAGGTTTATTAGTATATACTAGGGATGTAAATGATGCCGAGCTGAGATTATTGGTTTTTGATGCCGAGCCGAGACTTTTATTTTCGGAAAAAAACGAGCCCAGGCTGAGCCGAAACTCTAACCAAACGAGCCGAGCTGAACCGAGACTCTAGCCAAACGAGCCCGAGCCGAGTTGAGACTTTTACAAAACATTACCGAGTCGAAATGATGCTTTTTTGAAATTACATTTTAATACTAATTTTTATATATTTCACATTTACCTCAATTTAAAAAAAAATAATCTGCACCAACTTCCCGATTCAGTGAATAATAATGTAAATTTTATATAATGGGGTAAATATACCGAGCTTTTTGATGCCGAGCTGAGACTTTTGGTTATTGATACCGAGCCGATACTTTCATTTTCGGAAAAAAAAACGAGCCCGAGCCGAGCCGAGACTCTAGCCAAGCGAGCCAGAGCCGAGCTGAGACTCTAACAAAACGAGCCCGAACCGAGTTGAGACTTTAGGTAACTGAGATTGAGACTGCATCATGCTTTAGATTTGAGCATCATTTACATCACTAGTATATACTGTGTTTTATTCTAATATATTAATAATTGTGATAGTAAACTATATGAAGCTATAACACGTGCTCTAGAACAACTATAATGTTTATATTGCATGAACATTAAGCTGCTGAGAAAACAATCACAAACCGTCACGTATATCGAAGTATTTGCGTTGTCCAACTCTCTACTGATCACAACCATCATCACTGAGGCATACACTCCTAAGTTTACATCTGTAACGTTAAGGTCAAGGTCAAGGTAATACTACGAGGTTATTGTGTGTATAGATAGTGGAATGAGTATCTAAATCTCGATGTCTACCACATATAATATACCATACAATAATATATATATATATATATATATATATATATATATATATATATATATATATATATATATATATATATATATATATATGTGTGTATATGTGTATATATGTAAACTGTACATTTTACAGTAAAGCATATATTCTATAATGAACACCCAAATACATGCATAATTACGTATATATATATATATATACAAAGTACACGTTTATACACAAACAGGTAGCTATGTGTAGCTATGTGTGTGTGTGTGTGTGAGTTTAATAATGGATACGAACAATGAATCATGAAGTCTGTGGTTGGTTTCTTCAAAGCGCTCGTCAGAATCACGATGCACAGCATACAACCGGAAGTCCATAGATATAAGGGCACGTGTTGGAGGTCACTGTATGTGGTGTGCAGGAAACCACCTCCTTTGTTCATGTGACACGCCTGGAAGGTTAGGAATACCGCCAGTATGCAGATGATCCTCGGTATGTATACGGTGTACTGCGGTAGGGGTAACCATGTATTATATCATAGTAGTGCGCGAACGTTAAGAGTGCTTTTATTTACCAGATAATACCACGACATAGTATATTCTATAGCAATGGTGTTCAATATAGCTATAATATATGTATAGCTATGATGATAATATTTTATTAATACATATACATGTTGGTTCAAACTGGGTGATGAGTTTAAGGTTTTAAAAAATAATAATCTCGAAATTGCGTTACTCCTATAGGAGTATATGTATATAATTGTATTGTTTATGTTTATAAACAAGGACATTTATTTGAATTTTGTGAATTTTATTTTTAATTTATTGTAATGGATCTATATAATAATGAGTAATTTTCTTAGATACTATATTCTTCTAATATATAACATTAATATATAGCAAATATTATCTATATTATCCCTAATTACAATATTAGTTATTAGATCTCTATATATATATTTATTAAACAATAAAATAAAATTTATATATACATATATATAAAAATTGTCTATAAATTGACTATTATTAAAATTATAAAGACCTATTTTAATAATAGTCAATTTATATAAAATGTATATATATATATGTATATATACATTTTATTTTATTGTTTAAATTAATATATATAGAGATCTAATAATATATATTAGATCTAATAAAAGCTTGTACATTAAAATATATCTTAAGATGAGGTAGAAAAAAAATCTTAAAATTTGTAAAGGTCCAACTCCACAGAAAAATGGTAATTTATTGATGATTTTTAACCAAATTAAATAAATTCCGTGGTAGTTATAATTTGTAAGCCAAATTGTTATATATAGTAGTTAATGAATTGTTTTTTTATTATATAAAATATAAATTTTTAAATATATCGATTCTGTAAACAATTATGAGAGGTTAAAAAAAATTCTGGAAAATCCTATAATTTAAAAAAAAATCCTAGAAATAAAATTATTTTTTTTATAATTTTGATATTATTCATAGTAACTATACACATTACACATATTTTGAAAATTTCATGTATTTAGCTTAATTATAAATGTGAAAAATATACATATTTATGTTTTTTTTTGTATTTACCTATTATTCCCATGTTCAATTTTGTTAAATTTGACAAGGCATGTACAATATTGAATTAATTTTAAAAAAAAATATTGATGGGTATTCTCAATACCCATATTTAAATGATCAAAATGTCGTGGTCCATAATCAACACAGTGTTTAAAAGCACTCTTTGCGCACGTGTGTGCTATGTGTGTGCTAATGTAAGTCATATATGACGTTATAAATTAAATGAGTTTTAAGGAAGTTAAATATAGTTACAATTAAGGAATAATTTAATAAATAATATTTGAATAACTTCTTTCGTGTATTATGAATATAACATGCCATTAATGTTATAAATAAATATTATATATAAAAAATAATATAATCTATTGCGATTTCCATAAATAAACCATGATTCAACCAAACTTAAATAATATTGTATTATATAATTATATTATTATTATTTTTATTAATTATATAAAACATTTTTCAAGTTATATACGGGTTATATATTTAATTAATAATTTACATTTTCACTTTACAGAGCACGTGATGTGCTTCTCGAATATTATATAACGTAATTTAGAACTAAATTCTAAGTGAACTTAAGGTGATGATACTAGTGTTCCCTAAGGAGATGTTTGTCGGACATTGTCCGTATGTCTGCCATATCTATAATACTTCGGACACCCCTATTACACCCCACACCACGCATTATAATATAGATAACATGTTTACATATCTACATTATGTACAGTACATTGTTAATATATTTATATTTTGAAATAATCAAATGAGAAATACAAAAGTTATGGCGATTTATTGCAAATGTGTCCGTATGTTAGTACTTTGGTCTACTTTAGGACTCAACTTAACTAATGCATTAATCTAAAGTAACATGTATACCTATTCGTGTGTACAGTGTATGTATACATCAACGTACTACCACTACACAGGGTGCTGCTATCATAATGTGTGCTGCTATAAGTGTGTTACTCGGCTTAGTATTAACATATAGAATACACACACCTAAGTATTTCTAATCGGAATATAATGCGAGAATGTATTAGTAAACATTTAAAATATATCGTATAATTTATTTATTTATACCATCAAAATGGTATATTAATGTATTCATATTATATACATATTCACAATATATTAATATATGTATTTTTGGATTATTTTCTGTTATAATACAAATTAGCTATTATATAATAATTATAATAATTACCTTATACTATAATATAATATTATATAATTATATAAATTAACAATTATATATAATTGGCAGTATATAATACCATAATATTAGTATGTATTCGATTAATTTATTATATATTGGATACATATATATATATATATATATATATATATATATATATATATAATATTGCATAACTATAGCGTCTATATAACATTACGTAATACCTTGTCATAGTTACACACGACAGGTTGGTCACGTCCGACAGCAGAAGTAGAAGTAGCAGAGGAAGACATCGTATCCGATAGTGCCGTAGTAGTAATGCGTAAAGTAAATAACAAACAAACAATGACAATAGGGGACGCTGTTTAGTTTTGTTTGTTTACGTTATTTACGTAACCAGTTTAAAGAAATTAAATAATTTAATATTTTATATTTTTTACAAAGAAGATTTGTATTTAATTTTGTAAAATAGAATATGAATAATAAATATATAACATAATGTTTACAACGAATTATTAAAATAGTTTTAAAATAATAAAATCATATATATAAGACATACATAATAATTAATATAAATTGTATCAATTTTATAAATATAATATATTAGACATATATGTTTATTATTAAACATTATATAGGAAACTATTATTAATGATAATGTCTAGTATACCCTATTTAGTGGGACATAGGATTACAGTAAAAGTACCGTGCCGCACGGCGTGCGTTAACTTCTCCATGGATAACTACTATATATAACCTGTACGCATTGCCATATGGCATATGTCATATGTATATACATATGTATATGAATGAATGAATGAAATCAGTTTATAGACAATTGTCTAAGGAGGATCATTGAAAGCTATAATTAGCTTTATTAAGTCGATACCTCCATAGTATATGAATATAATAGCTTTGGGACATTTATACAATAATAATAAGACTTGTGTACTAGAATTCAATATAATAAGAGTAAAGAAATATATATAAAGAGAATAATAATAATAATAAAAATAATGTCCCTCAGCGTATTTCATCATGTTTCATCAATCCATTAAATAAACTAATAAAATAAAATGTGTTAAAACTTGTGCAAACAAATATAAAACAAAAAGTGCGAATAAAATAATAAAAAATTATTGAAATGTAATAACATAAAATGATTCAAATGGTCTAGTATATACAAATTAAAATAAAGTATGTTTAAAACTTGTGCAAACAATTATATAACAAAAAAGTACGAATAAAATAATAAAAAATGATAAAAATATAATAACATAAAAATGACCCAAGTAGTTTTAAATATAAAAATTTTAAAAATTGACGTAGATTAAAATTATTAAAAATGATTAAAATGCTAAAATATAAAAACTAATATTTATTTAAAAAGTAATTCTTTAATACTTTTTTAATTTGTGTATATTATGTATATTTTCAGATTTTAATATATTATTACTCATTATATTATTATAGTATTTTGGGCCTTTAAAAAAAATTGTGTTTTGAAATTTCGTTGTTTTCATTAATGGTAAAATAAATCTTGTTTTGTCTTTATTATAAATAAAAAATGTATCTAGATTAATGTTATAGTTATTATGTAAAAGGTTATATAAAAATAATATTATTATAAAAGTTATGAGTTCATTCAATTTTAAAATAGAATTATATTTAAACATATTATTAGTGTGTGATAAACGAATCAGAGGTAATTGAGACTTGTCTATCATATTTTTATTGATAATTCGAATTGTTTTTTTTTGTATTAATACTAGTTTTTTTAATCTATCTTCATAAACATTACCCCATATTTCTATTCCATATGACATATTTGATAAAAATAGTGAATTATATAATATAATTAAATTGCGTAGGTTAAGAAATTTTAGCTTCCGAAAAAGATATACAATTTTTGATAATTTATTACACAAATTTATAATATGAAACGAATATGTTAAATTACTATCTAATATAATACCTAAAAACGTATATCTATCTACTATTTCTATGTTCACATTATTTAAATTTATATTATTTATAATTTTTGTATTAAAATAAGGAAGTATTTTAGTTTTTTCAATATTCAATTTTAATTTATTTATATTAAACCAATGACATAATCTATCTAAATATAATTGCAGATTACTACTCAATTCTTCATTTGAATTTGCAAATATAGAGAGTGATGTGTCATCTGCATATATATTTAAATTTATATTATCATCATTATTAAATATATTTGATATGTCATTAATAAATATAACAAAACATAATGGACCTAATACTGATCCCTGAGGAACACCAAAACGTACATTTCTAACAGATGATACAGTATTATTTATTCGAGTTTTAACTTTTCTGTCTAATAAATAATTTTTTAAAAACACATTTACATGACCCCTAAAACCACAGTATTCTAATTTTTTTAATAAAATGTCGTGGTCTACAACATCGAACGCTTTTTTAAGGTCTAAAAATAGCGTAGCAATTTTTTTATTTAAACTATGTTTAGTAAATAAAAAATTTTGTAAGTTAAAATGTGAAAGGGTAGTATTGGATTTTTCTACAAATCCATATTGGTTATCATTAATTATTTTATTTTTATATATAAAGTCCATCATTCTATTATAAATTATTTTTTCGAAGATTTTACTAATTTGCGGTAGTAATGAAATGGGTCTATAGTTGATTATCTGTTTTTTATCATTTGCTTTAAATACTGGTTTAATGATAGAAATTTTCATATTATCAGGAAATTCAGAATTAGCCAAGCATAAATTAAATAAATATTCTAATGGTTTAGCAATAGAATTTATTAAAAGCTTGATTAATTTCATGTCCCAGTTATTTATATCTTTGGATGATTTAGATTTCATATTAAGTGTAATATTAATTATTTCCTTATCAGTAATAGGTAAAAAATAAAAACTGTTCTCAATAGAGTTTAAAAAATATCTAAAATCATTATCATTAGTTATATTATCATTAGTCATATTATCACTAGTCATATTATCATTAATCAAATTATCATTAGTCATATTTTTATTTAAAAAACTTTCATTTATTTTAAAACCCACATTTGAAAAATAATTATTAAAATGTTCACATTGATCTTTTATATTTATAATTTCTTTTCCTTCATATTTAAGTATTTTGGGTAATTCATCAACATTTTGATTAATTATAGTGTTCAAATGTGTCCAATTTTCTTTTTGATTACAATTTGAAAAAATATTTGAGTAATATTTATTTTTTTCATATTTTATATTTTTATTAATTTTATTTTTTAGTTTTTTATATTTAATAAATATGATAGGGCAGTTTTTAGTTTTATATGTGTTAAATAATTTATTTTTTTTCTTATTGCATTTTTCAATTTACTTGTAGCCATGGATTGTTAATGCTATTTTTATTTATTTTTTTTCTAGATATGGGACAAAATTTATTAAACATTTCATTTAATTTTATTACTAATTCATCATAACATATAGAAGGATCTGTAATTGTGTAAAAATAGTCCCATTTGTAAATCGATAATGTATTTACTAATGCATTAATATTATGCATATTTCTGATATATACATAGTCACAACTTTTAGTATAGTTATTTTTTATATTCAAAGTAGTAAATACAACAGAATGATCAGATATATCTGTATTAATAACACCATTCAATAAAATTGAATTACTATTTGTTAATATGTTATCTATTAATGAATTCTTATAAGTTGATAATCTAGTTGGTATTTTTATTAAATTATTTAGGCCTAATTGTGAAATGGTATTATTAAAATCAATTGTGAATGGATTAAAAACATATAAAAAATCAATATTAAAATCACCACAAATGAAAATTTCAGAATTAATATATTTTAAAAACAAATTATAAAAGAAATCATTAAAGATAGTTCTATTAATATTTGGAGCTTTATACAACCCTGTGATTATTATAGGTTTATATTTAAATTTTAAATTTAATTGTATACTGATTATTTCTAAGTCATCATCAATTGCTGTTGATAAGTCTTCTATATATAAACAATCTAAATTTTTGTGAGCAAAAATTGCAACTCCTCCACCTTTTTTTTTAATTTTTAGTATACGATTTGTTTTATACATTTTGTAATCTGTTAGATATATTGAAGGATCATCAGTATCAGTTAACCATGTTTCAGTTAGTACTATTATATCTGGTTTACTGACTAATGTATCCAACAATATATTAAATGTATTGATATTTTTATTGAAACTTCTAATGTTTAGCATCAATATAGTTATATTTAACGTATTATGTATATTATTATATTCCTTAATAGTATAATAATCTGTGTTTTGAATTGTATTATTCATCATACTGTTGTGATTCAGATACTATAGATATTGTTTTAAAGGAATTATTTAAAAATATTACTTTATATTTACATCATCAGTTGAATTACTTTTTGCCTTTTTTATAAGGTCTGAGAATACATATGAAATATTGGTATCGATGCATGTATGCAGAGATATATAGGTGTTCGTATATATTCATAGTTCGCTTCGTATCTCCACACACACCATACAGACATATATGTACACTGTATAAAATGTATACATTGTACAGTGTACATTGTACACTGCACAATGCAAATATAGATATATAGATATATTATATATCATATATATATATATATATATATATATATATATATATATATATCATATATTATATTATATATCATATATATATATATATACTGATAACATGTGTAATATATATTAATTAATAAGATATTTTACACATTATATAAATTAAATATCTCATATCCTACCTACATTGTATACTCAAATTCAGAAAATAAATATTATTAAATAAAATCCATGTAAATAAATAATGCTATCAATCATAAACGTCGTCACAATAGACGCATTGTTCTCTATACTTCGGTTAATAATAACGCGATTTTATTCATATAATATAGAACAATACAAAATAACGTTATTTCATTAAATTATTATTATATAATTAATTATTCTTATTTTTAATTTATATAATTACATCATTTTTGTGTGCAAATGTTTATTTAAATGCTCTTTATTTTAAGAACTAATTGTTTTAATAGTATATCTATTTTATATAAAATAAACAATGCAGGGGAAAGTAACTGAATACGGACAGTGCCCTAATACGGACACTCTCGGTATCTCAGAAACCATAAATCCTACAAAAAAATTTGTAATGAATAAAATATTCATAATTATATAAATAGTCTAAAAAAGTATTTTTTATTTTTTAATTATTCAAAATATTGCTGATATATCCAATAAACTGATTTTTTTATTACGATTTTAAATTTATGAAAAATAATCTTGATATTACGTAATTAACTTGCCTACACGTCACTACGTAACTCTGTCACTATTACGCACCGTACACGCTCCGACCCGCACATCTGACCTATACTCGCTGATTACGTAATGGGTGAACATTTCTCATTGGCTACAATTACAACTTTACAAGCACCAGTATCACCAAGGATATGTCCTTGATATTATTATCGTCTTAATGTTCAACTATATAATATATTATACTATTAAATCCTATATTACATTATACTTCTTTCCGATGTTATACCCACATCCTTCTTCAATAGAATTATATATATATATATATATATATATATATATATTTGTATACCATAAAGAATAATATATATATATATATATATATATATAATACATAATATATTAAATATTATATACTAAGTTAGTATAAATGATCTCGATAAGTATTTTAACAATGTCTACTCGTTTATGTGAACATGGAATATCCTCTACTGTGATTGGCTGATTAAATTACTTCATTAATAATAGTACGTCTTCTTTCCTAATAACTAGTTCTTACTCGGAATCCATCTACATAAGTTGTGGTATTACACCAGGGTCAATATTTGTTAGGTGACTTTTTTCAGCCCTACTATCATTGAATCATTAAAATTTCATATTACCGGTGGAGATGTTTTAATATACTATCATGATAACTTCGCAGGTGATCTTACAATATAGTCTTCAATTGATGTTCTATATTATTGATAATAATAAAACAAAAATAAAACATTAATACATACTATTCGATAATTAATTATTGTATTTTAAATATTAGTGAAATTAATAGTTAATAACTATTAGTTATTGTATTATTTACTTAATATAACGGTTATTTTAATGTATAACATGTGATTACAACACGTGCTTACATTGTAATATGTAAAATAATGTTGAAATAGAGCGATGCGCAAGTGAACATATACTGCACTTTGGTCTACTAACTTCACTTCCGCCGTGGTCGAAGGCTGTAATAACACAGACAATTCTCACTGAAATTCTATTGTATTATATTGAATCTATTGTTAGTCGAGCCTTGTGATAACAATTATATTTAAATTTCGTAAATAGTGCGCATTTACAAAAGTCGTGGACAGAATATATTATTATATATTTATTTAATATTAATACAATATATTTGTTTATAACATTTACAAATACATATATGTATATAGTATATACACTATATATATATATACACATATATATAACAAACATATACGTATACACTTTGTATATAATGTATACACTTACACACACACACACACACACACACACACACACACACACACACACATACATATACTGACATTATTTAACTATACATATTTAGTATGAATATATTAAATGTAATCAAGTATTTACCATATATGATAGGATAGGATAGGATGGTTTATTTATACACCAAATATGGTAAAGAAAGATTACCCTCACTGGTGTTGTGAACGAACAAACAAAACGAAACAATAACATTAAATAAGGTAGCAATATAATATATAAAAATAGAGATGGAACCAGATCAACATCAAGGAGAGGGTTACTTTAAGTTTAAATTTAAATAGTATTTGAGACTATTAGCAAATACGTGAGGCGACTTCAATCTTCGTAGGCGGTAAGGCAACAGATTCCATGTAGTAGGAGCCATGCTTGTAAAGGAGCGAGAACGCATCACGTTACGAGTAACAGGTAAGTCGAGTAGTGTGGCATCAGACGAGCGCAGATGTGGGAGGATGTTGCGACGAGTGAGCAATCCACGTAAGTATGCAGGTCTGCCTAGGAATAGTGTTTTATGTGTTAAGCAGAGAAGCCTAAATTGACACCATATAACGTTTATATATATATATATAAGGTATACTATAATTTACATGATATATATTATGTATAAATTTACGAGTTTTACTATATAATAAGTTATATTTAGATTACTGTTAATACAGATTGAATACGAATGCATATTCTAAACCTATATGCTAAAGCTAATAGAACATTCTAGTGTGAAATAGTAATATTATCTCTTTAATGAAGGTATGATATGTAATGGGAGGTTTAATAATGAATTCTCAACTGTAATATTCACTGATAGTACACGTGTGAGATGGGTATGTTCTGTTTATGCATCAAACATTATGTATACGTATCATCAGGATAAGGACATTACTGATATTACAAGGACATATATAAAGAAAGTTACATAATACGGACACCCCCATTATCTCAGAAACTATATATATATATATATAGTATTTAAATTTATAATTTGAAACCTTTACATTCAATATATAACACATTTATTCTATAATTCACATTACGTAACATACTGCAGAAGTTCTATTCGCTAATATTACGTAATCCAGCTCTAGCATTATTACGTAATATGTTAAACTTCACCGAACAGTCGATTCTTATCTTACGTTTACTGGCTATTTTATTGTGTGAGAGACTTATATATATTAATATATTATATATACTAAGTTGTATATTAACACATGATATGATTACTATATTAAATATTTAACATATGTCATTTGTATACAAAATGTTATAATATCTCTTCTGAATAATAAAATTAACTTGTGAAAACACAAACCGAAATGTATTATATTAACCATTATGTAATATATAACTATTATATAATATTATCATCATGTATTTATAGGAATATGCATTAATATAATAGTAAGAATCCCTATATAATGTTATATATATTTTGAATATATTATATGTCACCATACATTATTATTACTTTATAAAGTATACAGTATATAAAGTCCTATAGAATATTATCAGCCTATAACAAATACTTGCATATAGTTTTTATATATATATATATACATTCAACTCCCGATAAGTCGGACTTGCAAGGGATCGGGAAAAGTGTCCGACTTATCCGAGATTCAGAATATCATGCAAATAAGACATGAAATGCGCATCGCGAGTTAAATGGTTACCGAAATACGGAATTTTGCAACAATCAACAAAATAAAATGTTGTATTCAATAATATTACTTACTAAAATTATAATATTCATTATTAAAGAAAACATTTCTGACAATTTATAAAAAGTCCGACTTATCATGTATAAAAATCATAAAAATGACTATAATATGTATCCGATTTATAGAAAATTCCGACTTATCCAATGCAACTTATCAACTTATTATGGTTTAATTAACTGGGCTATTCCATATCCTATGCCGATGTCCTTATCTTACGTATCGGATCTAGGGATTATGTAATACAGTTGCCTACAAGTCACTCTTTCACTGTTACGCACCGCACCGACCCGCACCTACCCGCACACCGTCATAGGGTGAACATTTCTCCTTGGCTACAATTACAACTTTACAGGCAGCCGTAGCAACACCAAGAAGATATGTGTACATATATACGATATGTACAACATATATAGGTATCTTATTTAATAGGTATTCCAGTCTGGATATTAAATGTATGCAAACAGAGTATGATAAAACGAATATGTATTATATATGTTATAATATAAATATAATATAGTCATTATATTAATTATATATGTTATATAATAATATATTTGATAACAATATTACTAAAATCATTAGTTCCAATAATCTTGCATGTAAATTATAAATTAGTTAGATAACATCGTTTCTGTTCTATATCGGAATGGTTGCATGGCTTATTTCTAACAACAACTTAAATATGTACTTCAAGATATTTAGTCGGATTTAATACTCCACAGTATTTCAATATTGTCTACTGGTTTTTGTGGACATGGAATATCCTTTACTGTGATTAGCTGATTACATTACTTCATTCTTAATATAACCTCGTTTATCATAACAACTAGTTCTTACTCGGAATCCAGCTACATAAATTATTACACTATATTATTATAATTAATTATTAAACTTTATTTATTATACTTAATTATTAAACTTAAGTATTATAATTATTTATTACATTTATATATTATATTATATGTATATTCTTCAATAGTGTATGAAATATAAATATAAATGGAGATAGGGGAGAGTGTATAGACTTTTATTTATAAAAACTTATACTAGGAGAAACTATAGTTTCTATAATATATTCGAACTGTGTTGGGTTGTTATATCAAATATTTATTGGTCCTCCAGAATTCTTTACAAATAAAAATTGTAAATAAAACAATAAATTATAAAATTACAACTTACATTTATTTGACATTATTATATTATATTATTTTTTGCATAGTATATATCTTCCCATTATATATGGAATAAACTATCGTATAAACTACGCTCTACTTAAATCTACTTAATCCATTAACTCATTTAATCATTAAATCTCTATTCAAAACTTATCTATTTATCGCTGCATTTCCCTAATCACTATATTTATTAATAGTCATAATCATATATTAATGTTGAGTACTTTCTATTAACAAGTGTTCGTTATTATTAGTAATTTTATTTGTTCACTAATGTTCCGTTCTATTGTTTATTGTTTTTACATTCATGCAAGTGATTGTTATGACACAGAGATGTTAAAATAAATTAAATTAATCTATACAATCCTGCATGTACTTATTAGCAAATGTACACACATGGGTATAATCAGTCATTATATATGTATGTTGAGTTCAGAGCATTGCTATAATAACTATTTACATTACTATTTAAACATATTCATATAAATAGGTGTTGGATTACGTATTTGAAATATAATATAGAAGAATAATAATGTTATAGGTATATATATATTGTTGTATATCTTCGTAATTTAATTATATTAATTATTTAGATATTAATACTGGCTATTAACAATGTGGATGTAAATATAATACCTGAGTATTCTCCCTATCTCTTGCTCTCTATCCTTATTTCTCTATATACTATCTCTTGCTACGTATTATTGAGTTTATGAATGTATTATACGTTAAAAGTCATAGTAATAAAATCATTAACGTTTATCATATACATTTTATTATAAAGTTACGTGTACATATGTACATAAAGATTAGGGTAGTGCACCACACGGCCTTTGAATCTAACTCGTGACCTTGTGGCCATGTGGTGAACACTTCTTTTGTAGTAAGCTTCTGATACTACAATGGGTTTTCTGAACGTCACCTTCTTTGTCTTCTCATTCTTCCTTTGTAGTCCATTTTTATATTTTAAAATTGAGGCCGGAATTTCTGTCATGCTGTTTAATATTTAAAATTAATTTATAATATGCTATATATAAGTATATATATATATATATATGATAATAAACATAAAATCTGATATTAAATATACATAAATAATATTAAATTTATCAAAAGCAATCATACACTACATATTTATAATATATAATTGAAAATCACTTATACTGGAAACAACATATATGTATTATCAGTTAAATTGAATTCGAATAATATTAAAATGTCAATTTTGCATATCATTAGAACTGTACATATATTATTAAATTGATGTACTCGGTAAACTTGATTCGTGTTAATGAAAATCGTGCTAAATAGGCAAGTATATAATTGAACATTGTTTTCAAGGAGATTATATCATTTTCAGTTAAATAAAAAATAAAATATATTAATAATAAAAGTACATATAAATAAGAAATATATACATTTTTATTAAAAGGAAAAGCATATATAACACAGGTGAAATAAATGCTTAAATTATGTAAAAATATAAATTAAAAAAAAATTAAAAGATAAAGTAACTAAACACAATAAAAAATATAAAAATGTTACTAATACGAAGTGGTAATAAATAATTTAATATTTTTTTTTTAAGTTATTTTATTCATTAATGTGTGAAAAAAAGCTGGTAATGCATTCCATATCTCATGAGCTTTGTTAGAGAGGCAAACATATATTCTATATGTTTTTATTTTAGGATAAACCAATTATATATATATATATATATATAATAATAATGAGAATAATTTGTAAAATATGATATATATGGGACGTGAGGGGGTTTTGGTCAACTAATATAGGTCACTTAACAAAACAGTGATTACTCTATGAATTTTAAATTGTATGAGATAATATTTTAAAGGCTAATATGTAAGTAAAATATATCAATCTAAAACATGTATATTTGCGAATTTAATATTATCATATAATTTTCAATATATTTCGTTTTAACAATTAGGTAATAAATTTGCGATTTTTCGTATGTGCGGGGTTTTGGTAAATAGTTTCGAATTCACCGATAGGAACCGCCACATATTCTCGAGCAATATTCAATAATAAATATTCAATTCAATAATACAAATGTCATCAACTGTATTAGATATGAGTTTTCTACGCCGTGCGCCGCAAGCAATATAATAAGTGTTCATTAAATCATAATAAGACATTTCATGTTGTAAATAATTATTAATCTCACAACTATCAATTTATTATTTCTTAAACCAACATATAAATATATTGTATATACCTATAGGTATATATGGCCTAAAATAAATGAGAAAATAAATCTATGCTGTATGCTATTTCGTATGTGAAGGGCGGGCACTCCTTTCACGGTAGTAGCATATATGCTATATACACTATGTGTGTACCGTGTACAATTGTTATCACAACATTAAGCAGAACAGTAAAGTCGGAAATAGACTATCAATATAACAATATAACAAATAATAGGGCCGAATGCTACTAAAAAAATGTAGAAATAGAATTAAAAAGTATTGTGTTTACATGGCAGATATATTATTAGGACTGTCATGTACGGAAATAATGCAAGTATTGCAACGAGCAACCACATAGGGGATACCTACATGTCTATATACACTATCACCACTATAGCGTGTACACTTTACACACATAGGTATTGCAGGCTGTACAGTGTACGGCCTGCAATACCTATACTGGATGTTATCTATACCCACAAATTGTGGGCCACAATGTAAATATAGTATTATTATATGAGTTATACAGTCAACTCCCGATAAGTCGGACTCGCAAGGGACCGGGAAAAGTGTCCGACTTAGCGAGATGTCCGACTTATCCGAGATTCAGAATATCATGCAAATAAGACATGAGATGCGCAGCGTGAGTTAAAGGGTTACCGAAATGTGGAATTATGAAACAATCAACAACATAAAATGTTGTATTAAATAATATTACTTACTAAAATTATAATATTCATTATTTAAAGTAAATATTTCTGACAATTTATAAAAAGTCCGACTTATCAAGTATAACATCATAAAAACGACTATAATATGTGTCCGACTTATAGAAAAGTCCGACTTATCCAATCCAACTTATCCGACTTATCCGATTAATTTAACATGGAACTAGATATAAATCCAACCAAACCAACTAAATGTGTCCAACTTATAGATAATTCCGACTTATCCGTAGTCCGACTTACCGAGAGTTGACTGTATATATATATGAGTATAATAAAATAATATAAGAATGTATGAATATATAAGAGTAAATAAATAGAATATAAGATTGTTATTAATTAAAATTAATTAGTTTTTAATATAAATATTAATTTATAGTGCTGTATTTAATAGTATATTAGTGTGTATGTGTGTGATTGTGTATGTGATTATGTATGTGTATGTATATGTCTATGTGTATGCATGTATGCATATATATATATATATATATATATATATATATATATATAACTCTTACTATTGTGTAATATTCAAGCTCATAATTGTTATGTAATATATTATTATTATTATATATAGCTATTTATATATATAGCTTATTTTTAGTATACAATTGTATTAATAACATAATACAAAATTATATTACATTCATCATATTTATGGATTTTTTAAATGTGTATAATATTAAAATAGTATAATATTTAAATTATTACAATAAAATATCTGATTAAATTATATATGAATAAAATATTCAGTTATTAATATTATTACCCTTAATAATGTGTTATCATAAGTCATGGGTATATATGCCATATATTATATGGTGTTCATGTATATATGCATATATGTATACACAGTGTGTATGCCAGACATGCATATATGTAGGTAAACATACAACTGTTATTTCTATAGAATACTATCATGCATCCACATATGTTTACAGGTGCCTATGTCTGTTAGGCATGTCATTGTATAAGTCCTCTGTAGCTGTAATGTCCTACAGCTCTTACTAAATGTATTCATACACTGTATGTATACAAGTATACACAATACTATGCTGAGTTGATACATAAAGTACATAATGAAACATATATACATAAAGACAGACACATATATAAAGACAGAAAAACAGACATGTGTGTTTCTCTCAGAGGTGAATTCTGTCTGTGCGCACAATACCATGCTATCATTCATAACACATACAGGGTTACATGTACTATATACACTATCATCACTATAATGTATACCGCCTCCATTCCTATATGAGTATAATAAAATAATATAAGAATGTAGGAATATATAAAAGTGAATAAATAGATTATAAGATTGTTATAAATTAAAATCAATTACTTTTTAATATAAATATTAATTTATTTTGCTGACTTTAATAGTATATTCGTGTGCATGTGTGTGTGTGTGTGTATGTGTGTGTGTGTGTGTGTGCGCCTATGTTATTATGTATGTGTATGCATATGAGTGTGTGTATGTGCATATATATAAGGTTCTTACTATAGGAATTTTGTACTACAAATAAGCTATATATATATTACTTATAAGCAGTATATATACTATAGTAATATATTACTTATAAGCATATATATAAGCTTGGTTATATACTATATATAATATATAGCCATGCTTAATTTCGAAGACGATCTTGTTGATCTTTTACTCGAAATCAGTATTTGACAACTCCCACCAGATATATATATATATATAAATATATATATATATATATATATATATATATAATAATACTAATAACAATAAATATAATAATAATAATAATATATTACATAACAAGTAAGGCGCTTTAATAGTACATAGCATACTATACTTATAATCACATATGTGTACTATAGTATGTATACAGGCATACTATAGTATGTATCCATATATACATACATGATATTGTATATGGTACATAAGCACATTCCTAATATGTCATATGTGCTCTATATAATTATCATTAATATTTCGTATACTATATAATATATACAAATTAATTATATCCCAGAAGTAGCTCGTATAATTATTTTGCATTGCAATTATTTTATAATTTATCATCATCATTATATTGTTATTGTTATTGTTATTTTTATTTGGTAGAGTCCTTCATCCCATCAAGGAACTTAGATGAAGTTTTCACTTATAACCATTTATGGCTCTAATGTCCCTTCGAAGCCGCTCTCATGTTAAGGCATCCATGGTTTTAACGAGATCCGATCATTTATTTATACACAAATATATAAGATCACTTCTAAATAATATTTTAAGACACATTTTATAAAATGAATTAATGGTCCGGACAAGGGTCGAACCCGTGTCCTACTGCTTGTGTGTCTGACGCCTTAGACAGGCACTGAGCCACACAGGCAGTTATATATATATTATACTATTAGATAATTTATAAAACTAATTACCTATAAATAAATTATATATGTAATATTGTGTATTAAATATCATATACAATTTGTCTATATCTCATGATGATGTTGATAATTATTAAATACGTGATATGTATCACCTATATATACTCATAATAATATTATATTATTTTTATATTAATTAATTGATATTTAACTAATTTATATGTTTAATAAAATATATATATATATATATATATATATATTTACTTTTAATATATTTATATATTAATAAGTTTATAATACTTAATATATATGAAATATATATACATAGAATGGTAGTAACCTACTACTAGTAGGTATATAATATTTATAATATACCTATATAATATTCAGTGATACTCACGCATATGTAAAGATATTTAAATAAATATGAACATGAACATTTCTATTCGATGATTGGTTAATCATTGACCATAACAGCCGCACTTCATTGACCCCAAACCCCCCTACTTTATGTACCATCACTGTTTAATCAATAACTTATATATATATATATATATATATATAATAATTAGTTATTACTGATATATAAGTGGTATTATATGTAAAACATATTGGGAATTATAATGGTATTACAATTTTAGTCAACATGTCAACATTTAAGTTGTATTATGACATTTTATGGTACTATTTTCTCTCTAATATTAGCTAAAATTAGCGATTTTTCTAACAATCGATAATTTGTCATTAATATTTATTTTTTTTTGAAATTTATAAATATAAATAAGTTAACAACTGTATTAGTTATATTTCATCAATGTATTTTTTGTGTATAACTATCACCGTTTTCCGAATATTTCGTATTGACCAAAACCCCCTCACGTCCCCTATAATATGAAATAATTTCATATTTGACTATTATTAATTAATATAATAATTAATAAACTTATTAATATTTAAGATTTAGTAATTAATAATACATATATGTCATCATATAAGATGTTATGGTTATCATTTTTTCTTCACTTAAAAATAATACATTAACTATTTTTTTACTAATTAATAATACTGATTATTTTTTTACTAATTAATAAATATGTTATTCTAAATATAATATTCAACAATTTTGTATTGGTCAATATATAATTTATAAGACCATTATTTTAATTATATTATCCATCTTGAACTTGTACTTTCTATTAGTTAAACATTATTTTCCGTATCTTTACATTTTTATCTTTATTTATTTATGTTCATTCTTTTACTAACTTAAAGTTTACATATTTATTTTATTTATATTATTATTTATTAACTAAATAAGTTTATTTAGTAAATATGGTGATTTTAATGTATTCAATATTTTGTATTTGTATTCAATTATATATAATATATTGGTGTAAACGAGATGTCGGGTATAATATAATTATATTAGTTTATTAAATTAAATTAAATTAATTATATTATATACGACCATCGTATTTTATTAATAAAATATATATTATTTAAAAAATAAAATAAATTAAAAAATATGTTTTTTTAGAAGTGAATATAATTAACGAAAATTGATATAACATTTAATTATCAAATTATGTTAAAAACATGGTATATATATATATATATATGTATATCATCTAAATATATAGAATTTTCAATAATATATATTAAAGAATAAAACAGTTCCAGACTTTTAGTAGAGACTTTTAATATTCGTCAAAATTAAAATACTGAGAAAATAGCAGTCTAAGTTTAGTGAAATATTATGATACAATATGAATTTTAGTTGTAATAGTATGTGTTATAAAAATTCATTTATGCATATTATTATGGACAATTTAAGTATGATTTGTACATGAAATGATAGATACATTATTATATAAATGATCTCTTAGTATAAACAAAAACATAATTTGAATATAGTTTAAAATTATGATGGAGGTATATATATATATATATATATATATATATATATATATATATATATATTAATTGAGATTATTTAAATTTTATATTTTATTAAAATATTAATTTAACTTAAGATAAAATAAATAGTTCAGATATATGTTACACTCATAAATATATACACACGTATGTATTTTATAATTATTACATTAGATATAATATATACTTTATTTATAACACTGTTTATTAGAAAATGTTACATTACATTATAATTCATTTACTATTAAAATGTGACTATTTAGATAGGCGTGCAGTGCACACACATACGCATGTCCAGTGATAGCTACACGAGTTACTGCATCATTGGCCCAGTTATGATGACCACATGCTATGTCTGTTGTTGTCACTTTAGCCACTCAGACCACGTGGTGGTTATATAATAGGTGTATTGTTAGACTGAGCTAATGATAACAATACAATAGTTTAATATATTAGCTCGTAGTAATATCAAAGATTTTGCGAAGCAAAGATATAACACTCCCTATGAATGCAACGTAATTTAGTAATATCCCCTGCCGCTCCTAGCAGTAGTATCGAAATCACTGAAAGAGATTTAGGTTCGGCTCTGTTTGCATACAACAATGTTTTCATTGCTCTATTAAATTACATGAAATATAAATTAGCTTTTACTTACTAAATATATACTTATAGAATTTAAAACATAAATATCATATTTGTTTGTTATATATTATTAATGAACACTTAGTTGTCATCATATAAATATTAATTTAAAGCATATTATTTAACATTTTAAAAGTGTATAGTTAAATACGAATTTACATTATAAACAACACATAGTTCCTAAAAGTAACCCGCTATAGGTGGCACCAGGGTATTTTGTATACAAATTCGAATTACACGATTTCGCGTAAGTGTTATATATTTCCTTCGGAAAATCTTTGGTAATATACTACATTGATTCTAGGAATACATTATTTATGTTTCATGTTAGCTTGGCGTATACGGTATACAGTATATATATATATATATATATATATATATATATATATATACTGCTGGTAAAATAGTAGTCATATATTATATTCTAATATTATGTGTGCGTATATATATATACACTGTTAGAAATAAATGGTATAACATTGATTACAAAATGGTATAACCCCGTGGCGTCCTGGTATACCATTTACGGTATAACTAAAAAAACAAATGTTATACTATATAATTTGTGATCTTATAGCATTTAACGTAATTGTATGGTATAACTCGTATTTCCATATGTTATACCATATAATTCATAATGTTATACCCTTATTGTTAACAGTTTACGCATACATGTGTGATTTGTCAGATACGATATATCTTATATTTTATCATTTTCTATATATATATATATATATATATGTTAGTGATTGTGATTTGACTTAACTATAATGACCTCACTACTTACGTAATACTAGCTGTATATTACGTAATACATAAGTTACGTAACACTCACTGTGTATTACATCATAGTAGATGTAAAGGAGGGCTCACTACGAATATTGTGATGTTATTAATGTATTAACTGTAGTTAACTATATATATATATATATATATATATATATATATATATATATATATATATATTAATATATAGATCATATGTTTATTATTTATATGATATAGTAAATAATATTTGTAAATTTGTATATATATATATTATATATTATATATAATATATATATATATATATATATATATAATAAAGTAACATACAGTTTATAATTAAAACATTACATTAATATATAGAAGTGTATGATTTACGTATCAGTAGTAGTACTAACATTCGGCAATGCTATATTGATCAGAAGATTAACTAAGAATGAACATTACATCGTGTGTACGATAAAACCTGTCAGTTATATTACTGAATTAATCACGTGCTTTTATCAACCAATGAAATCAAGGAAATTCCAGTATTACAATATTCGTATCTGTATTCGTATGTAACAAACACATACATCTCATAATTAATATAATTAATGACTTAAATATCGCATATTATGTTGTATATTATTATTTTATTATATCAATAGATATGAATATTATATATATATAGTGAAAGCCGCTTACTTCGACAGCCACGTACAATGTACGTCGTACATCGATAATTCGGCTACATCGACATTTCGAGATATGTTTGTTGGATATACACCTATTTACATCTAAATTAATCCGCGTACATCGACAATCCACTTATATAGATAATTCGGCATTATCGACATATTTATAAGGTAATATTTGGAATTGAATCCACTTATATCGACAAATTTGATTATAAAACAAATTATTTACAAATTTTAATTTGTATGAAAAGTATTCCCATAGTATTCATTGCTATTCCCCTACTACTCAATATCGTCAGTATATTTATAAATAACTTGATCTTTAATATCTTACATACTTGGTCAATATTTAGATACGCCTAAAAATATGTAATGTGATATAATTACGTATGTCATATTTAATTTATTACATTATTGTAACGATGCCAAAACGTAAATTCATTTCTATCTTTGATAAAGCTACTGCTATCAATAATATTAAAATGGAAACGATAGACAGATTGTGGCAGAGGAACTGGGTATTGGATTGTCTACTATTGTAGGATGGATGACAGTTTTTATCATATACAAATATCAAAACATTAACATAAGTAAAAAGTAGGAAAGTAACAATGAACTATATAATCCGTAGTCATATATTATTGTGTCAGTAGTGTATAGTACCCTTAATTACTGGCTTCACTATTACGTACTAACACCTATGACTCATCGTGTAGGTATATATGTATATTCAATTTATATCTCAATATCATGTTATCCATTATAAGTAATACTATATATAGTTAACCATATTGTATTATAGTACCATATTGCACGGTAATACTATAAACTATTATATTGTATATAAATACATTGCATGTATCAACTCTCTTTATCGAGTACAAGTCGGTGGTGCATTGCATCACCAGATATATGAGCTCAATTGTAATTAACAATTATTAAAATAGATTTTGGTCATAAGATCAATTGTATCAAAGGTATTGGCGTAACTTGCTAACATGTCGAATCACGAATTGTTACGTCATTAGTTTCCATTAGGTTTTTTATTTTTTCTATATCCTTATATTTAATAAAGTAAATGTAAATGTTTACAAAACAATGATCCAGACGATTGTACAATTATCTATGATACCAGTGATATTGCAAATTGTGATGATATCGATTTACCTAAATTAATATCTATTTATAACAATTATAACAATTAAAATGAATCTTATTACGATCATGTATCAATTGATATAAATATGTTACCGTATGATAATGGTATATTATCTATATATAGACGATATATCGTCGATTATACGATCACGTACAGTGTACGACGTACACTCACATAACATAAAGAAGATGTTAATGAGTGTACACATGATTCAATTATTGTAAAACCATGGTCGTTGCAACGTCTGTAGTTTTAAATATGTTACAAGAAATCCAATTGTATATAGTCATGTAAATAGTCATACCAATCACGATAAAAGTAATATAAATACATGCATATCCACAATACAATCACATATTGATAATATACACTTAAATAAAATACAATCCGCTAAACAATCATCGATTACAACATATTTTTAATTTATATATAAACTTTTTAGTAAATATATATTTATTATTTAATAAACATAATTAAATAAACGTAATTAAACCTTTTTTTGTTATTAAATTATATGCATATATTATATTATTATATAAAATGAATTATAAATAAACTAATGCGTTATACATCATACACCCTATCGCTCATATCGACAATCCGCCTATATCGACATTTTTGGAGCTTACACAACCATGTCGATGTAAGCGGATTTCACTGTATATAAATATATATATATATATATATATATATATATATTATTTAGTTAGTTTATTTTATTGATTGAATAATAAGAATATTACATTTACAACTATCATATTTTATGTGAAATGATTAATTGTGAAAAATAATTAATTTGTTATAAATAATTTATTAATCAACTTAATTAATTATTGAGTTTATTTTTATGAAAACAACAATATTACTAAATTATTAATATATTTATATAATTAATTAAGTATGATTATACTATATATATAGAGATATTAATTATGATCACTATTTATATAAATATTTTCTGAAATTAATATATTGATAACAAATATAAATAAGAAAATTATAATCGGAATAGACGAATATAAAACATAAAGTATAAAACAAGTGTGAAGGAAGAGATCACTCTAACGTATTTAACCTATATTACTTACCCAGTAAGTAAAGTAATCAGTGATAGCGGTTAGATTATAGTTTGATCACCATCATGATTTGTGATTAACTGATCACAGTACGATTACAATCAGATTACAATCATTGATAAGCAACTATGATTTGATTACGAACTACACTTATAAATCATTGATTGTAATACGATTGTAATCAATGATTGTTAACTGATCACTAACATTGCTTCACGATCAGTTGGTAATCATTGATTGTAATACGATTGTAATCAATGATTGTTAACTGATCACTAACATTGATTCACGATCAGTTGGTAATCGTTGATTGTAATACGATTGTAATCAATGATTGTAATACGATTGTAATCAATGATTGTAATACGATTGTAATCAATGATTGTTAACTGATCATTAACAGTGATTCACGATCAGTTGGTAATCATTGATTGTAATACGATTGTAATCAATGATTGTAATACGATTGTAATCAATGATTGTTAACTGATCACTAACATTGCTTCACGATCAGTTGGTAATCATTGATTGTAATACGATTGTAATCAATG
Source organism: Osedax fenrisi (assembly GCA_964019155.1). NCBI lineage: Eukaryota > Metazoa > Annelida > Polychaeta > Sabellida > Siboglinidae > Osedax > Osedax fenrisi. The sequence continues at coordinate 75,351,986 of OZ025239.1, forward strand.
ATTGTAATACGATTGTAATCAATGATTGTTAACTGATCACTAACATTGATTCACGATCAGTTGGTAATCGTTGATTGTAATACGATTGTAATCAATGATTGTAATACGATTGTAATCAATGATTGTTAACTGATCATTAACAGTGATTCACGATCAGTTGGTAATCATTGATTGTAATACGATTGTAATCAATGATTGTTAACTGATTGTTAACTGATCACTAACATTGATTCACGATCAGTTGGTAATCATTGATTGTCAACTTAACAGAATAAATGTACAGTTAAGTCCCAGCCACATTAGAGTACCATATATATACAGAGTAACATACGATAATTGAATACACAACAATGGAAAATCTGATATGTATCGCTCAAGTGGTGAAAACAAAAACACACGCCTCCCAGAAAACAATTTATCGACGCTTTTGAGAATTTATGGGTGCTTTTTCGACGCTTTTAGGGGCTTTGGTTACGAACAATATTTAGTATTATTTGGGAACTTATAGTTCTTATTATCACCTGAATGGTCTTTGGGCTGGCTACATTTTCCAAAATACGTCGAAACATTTACTTTTTGTCATGTAAAATATTTCGCGACGCTTTTTTGAAATATTTTTTCGATATTTTTAATGACATTTTTCGACATTTTAAAATTATTTTTCGACATATTTTGAAAATATATTTTTTAATATTTTAAAATATATTGTGTATTTTTTTAAATATTTTGTTATATTTTACAACTATCTTTTTGAAATATTAAAAAAAAACAATGCAGAAAAAAAAATATCTATAATTAATAAATAATAGATAGACAATAAATCAAAAACCGAGCAAAGCTTGGTCGGGTACGGGCCATACCGTACGGCTAGTATACATATATTTAACTATAAACTATACATCTATGGACATAGATGTGTGAACAAGATGTGTTTCACTATGCAAAAATGCAATATTTACAATGTAAAATATATATCTACTATGCATTTTAATAATTCTGATTTATACTGTATTTTGTAATATGCACTATCAACGATTATCAACGATAATATTTTAAAATATTTATACTTTAAAATTTATTTGTAATATATAATGTTTTCTTATATCATTTAATTCAATTTCTAAGACAATAATGTTCAACAAAATAGTAAGTAGACATAATATTATATTATATAATAATATAATTTTATATATACATATGACCATATATATATATACCGTTGTAACTATTTATTAGTTTAGTATTTAAAACATGTATTTATTTTTAATATAATATTATTTAATAATATTATTATTATAATTTAAAATGCTATAATATTGAATATTATATCGTTAATTAAATAATTGTATTTTAATTTGTATTGTATATTATATAATATATACGTATAAAATAATATGTTATATATATAATAATTAGATATTCAATGAGTTATTTAATTGTGATAAAAATAATTTATTTTTCATAATTAATAATTTAATTATTAAATTAATAATTAATTATGATAATTATTATTAAAACGTTCGGTTTCATGTTGATACTTTTAACAAAATCGATAATGTTAACTTAAATTTAATTATAATGAACGCTGGACCAATAGTTATGAACTATATATTATATATAATATCATATTATATAATATTATATTAAATATGGCCTCCGACTATTTTGATTACTAATGACAGGGTCAAATCTATAATTATTAATAATTATAATTATTATAATAATAATACGCGTTGCGGGAGTTGACATGCTCGAGTGCAAACGATAACATAATTCAAGAAATATACTTGTATATTTAATATAATATTATTAAATACGCTATTATTACTAAATTACATTGGAATATATATAAATAGATATGAATACAAATTTGTATATTATTAATAAATAATAAATTTGTATATTATTAGTTGTTGTGCTTTTAGTAAATCATACATCTCCTATGTTCACCATGTAAAACACCATAACTGGCGCCCTTAAATACGCTATTATTACTAAATTACAGTGGAATATTATATTGAATATAATATTCAATATATAAATAGATATACAATGTATATCATATAGTATATGTATAACTGTATATATATATATATATATATATATATATATATATATATATATATATATATATATATATATATATACAGTTTACAAACATATCATAAGCGCTCGAGCATGTCAACTCCCGCAACGGGTAATACCCGTTGGGTATTATATATTTGACCCTGTCATTAGTATTCAACATATACAGAGGCCATATTATATATTCAGCATAGTTATGACCTTATATTGTTTCGTTTAATATAAGTTATATAATAAACAAATATTGACTGTTAAACTTTAACACTGTCAGTTAAATTGACCGGTGGACATATATTTCGTTTGATCCTAATGATTATAGTATATACCCTATTATAATATATACTATATATAGTCAATAATTGTGTTTATTTATGTATATCATATACTGTATATTTAATTCTTTATAATAAAATTAATTAAGTTATACATGTATAACTTAAACTTGAACTTGTTAAACAAGTTAAACTTGTGTTATCATAATTGTAGACGTAGATATTTAAAAATAGAATCACGTGAGAGCTTTAAATAACGAAAGAGACTGTTCTAAATAGACCACTAAATTACGTATATATTTTATATGTTCATAATTATTATTCCTTTCATATAAATATTATAATAATATAATATATTTAATAGTAGAAATATATATTCTAGTAATTTGTTTATTATATTTTATTCATTATAATATACTTATGAATTAATTCATTAATTAGTATAATGATTATACTATATTTATAAATATATATGTTTACACTATCAAAGTTACTTTGAAAGTATAATAATTATGATAATATAAAATGTATACCAAATTTCACGATCTATTTTAAACCGTAACTTTTGTTATTTAGAGCACACGATTCGATTTTTAATATTTACCAATATTACTAGGATACCATATATAATTGATTACTTTTTAAAAATATTAATATTAAGTAACCTATATTATATACTATATAATATTCAAGGTAACTAGTGATCTCGTTTGGAATATTTTGGTTTGATTATTTTGTGTTCAATATCTATTCTACCATCTATAAATAATTATTTAATTAACATTTATAACACCAATCTTGACGATATCACTTCGTACGAGATCATTGGAATCCATATGTAATACACTTTTAAATTATATAGTGATTATATAATATAGTATTATATTACTAAAGTAAATAGATATGTTGTATTATCTCATAGACTATCTATAGATATATATATATATATATATATATATTTTATAATTTATTGATAATTTGTAGTACAAATATTAAATATTAAATATGTTTATATATTTTATCATACATATTTGTGCTAAAATCCTTTTTTATTCTTCTATATTATATAGGTATAATTAATTTAATAATATATTCATATGACGAAATATTAAAATTACTAAAAAATGTATATTACCCACTGTATATTTGTGTTTACAGTCTGTAAATTCATATTACACAATGCATATTCTTATGACCTTGTTTATAACAAAATGAAATATAGTATATTTTATATTTATTTGAGCAATGTAGCCTATGATTTCAGTGTGGATGATGTGGGTATGACTATTTTATGGCTAGAGCTAGTATATTGGTAGTGATTATATGATTTTATAAATTACTTATTCAATAATAAAATAATGTAGTTAACATTTTGTATTTGGCTATCTTATTTTATTTGATAGCTTGACTTATGTTCTGTTTAAAAACATATGTGAATATAAGTTATTAGAAATAAAACCCGCATTTTAAAATCAACGGCTACAGTGTCATTTAGTAATTACAGAAGTGGTCATATTTTCATCAGTTATTTCATTCATATATATTATATATATATATATATATTGTTGTTTTTTATTACTTTCAAAGCTACTCTCACGTTAATTCAATCAGATTATAACCATATCTATACATATAGATATATATCCAAAACTCTAAACTATAATGCAAACCAATTAATTTATATTAAATATATAAGTTGACTTATAATCTTATTTGTATATATCATACATCCATCTAGATTTGAAAAGCAGTCCTTACTTATCATTGACAAGACACCTTCAAGATGAACATAAGCAGTCTATATACTTTCGCCTTTGAGATAACAAATACGTTAGAAAATATTACAACTTTATACTTACGACTATTTCTACTATATATTTCGACTATAGTCGTATATAGATATATTTGCTTAAAAAATTAAATCATTCAACAGCAGTCCATGATATTCAGTGACGTAACACCTTCGATATTAACACAGAAGCCCGTGTCCGCCTTCTATGATACCAGCTTAGAGATGACAATATCTTTCCGTAAAATTTCTTCTTCGAGATAACAATAATGTTAGCAAATAATTATACTTTCAACTATATATTTGCTTAAACCAAAAATCAATACATCAACAGCAGTCTGTGATATTCAGTGACGTGTCGCATTTGAGGTGACAAAATCAACCTTTCTCCTTCAAGATGACAATAACGTTAGTAAATATTTATAAGTATATAACTATATTTAATTAAATATAAACTCAATAATCCACAGCAGTCGATGATATCTAGTGATGTGTCACCTTCAAGATGACAATAGCTTTCTGTGATAATCAATGACGTGGTGCCTTAGAGATAACAATAGAAGTCTGTGACGCCATCGTGATGACTATAGAATCTAAGTGAAGCCCTCATAGATGCTGACTGATCAAGGTACTATCCAGCATTTCCATCATGCATAATAGTAGTATTATTCCATATGCAATCTTATATTATATTGTGTATTTAATAGATTGTGGAATAAATATTCCGCCTGAAATAATGTAATGAGAAATTTGTATATTTGGACATTATATTGTATGTAAAATTTAATCTTATAAATTACTAATATTGTAGGTACAATTTTGTATTTAGTTAGCATATTTTATTGGAAAGCTTGACGTAAGTTTCATTATAGACATTTATATGTAACTATATAAGTGGATATAGGTTGTTAGTAACGGAATACGTATTTCGAAATCAAAGGCTACAATGCACAGTCAACCTGACGAAGCGTTATAATGTTATAACACATAAAATATATATTCATCGTATAAGCTAGCATGTCAGTGTCATTTAGTAAGTAAAGAAGTGGTCATATGTTCATCAGTTATGATTCATTTGTATATATTGTTGTTATTTTATTATCTTGAAAGCCACTCTCATGCTAATGCAATCAGATTATAATGAGAGCTAATACATATACATATGTATAAAAAACTATACACAAATCTATTAATTTATATTAAATATATAAGTTTACTTATAACCTTATTTATATATATATATTTATATATATATATATATATATATTTATATATATATATATATATATATATATATATATATATTATATATCCATTTAGATGACAACAGCAGCCCATGATTATTATTTAATCGCGTCTTCAAGATGAACCACAACAGTCCATATACTTTCACCTTCGAGATAACAACTACGTTAGCAAATATTTATACTATATTAACTATATATTATTATATTCTTATTTCGGGATTATTGATTTCGGGACAGTAAAAGTTCTCCAAACAGCACGGTTCATAATAGCTACTCTCATCTCGCTCACCGGTATACCAGTTTCGCGCTCCAGATTCCTGATGTGTTTTCTGGTGGCTTTCCCCGTCTTCTAGTTCCATAAGTTAGTTCCCAAAGAACTAGATCCGAAACAACTTCATCATCTCTACGTTTAATATCATTCGTAGAATTCGAGTGTATATACCATCAAGTTGTTTGAGTGGTGTTTTTGCTAGGGTCCAAGTCTCACATCCGTACAGCAGAACCGATTCAACTGTGTTATTCATGAGTCTGAGTTTTAGTTTCCTACTAAGAGTTGATTATCAGATATTCCTCATTTGATAACATGTTCTCCAAGCAAGCGCTTTTCTGATCAAATCTTTTGCACTGCTGTCTATCCATGCCCCTAGGTACTTGAAGTCTTCAACGCTTTTCAGATTTGACCTATCTATAGCTTTGATTTCAAACTGTTGATTAGTATTGTAACTCATATATTTCGTTTTCCATGTATTCATGCTTAGTCCTACTCGTTTAGCTGATTTTTCGACTCGAGTGAGCATCTCTTAGGCTTCTTTGATACCTTCACTTAATATGCAATATCATCTGCTATATATATATATATCCATGTGCTATATATGCTATATCCATATATATATATATTTACTAAAATAAAAATCACTCAATCCACAGCAGTCCATGATATCCAGTAACGTGTTGCCTTCAAGATGACTACATCAGTCCATGATAATCAATGATGTTGAGCCTTAGAGATGACAATATAAGTCTGTGCTTCCTTCGTGATTATCATAGAATCTCCGTGAAGCCCTCATTAGATATATGCTAGTAGCATGATTCCATATGCAACCTTATATTATATTTAGTATTTAATAGAATGTGGAATAAATATTCCGCCTGAAGGAATATAATGTGAAAATGTAGTCATCATGACTTTTACATTGCGACATTATATTTTCTGTCGACGCTGCATGCGTTCAGATGTGTTTAAACGTTACTCAGCTTTGCTGGATGCAATTATTATTATCCATATAACTATTATTACATTATTGATCACTTAAATATAAGTAGAAGTGTTTTTTTAATGCGTGTTATTAAGTAGTGTAATTGTTTTCCCCCAAATAAAGTGTAAAATCGTTTATTGGGTTGTCCTCCTCATTTGGCCTAAAATAATCATATCACAATATATAATGTATATCACAATTTATAATAATAATTTATCATATTTAAACTCTGTACACATTCGAGTGTGATTACATACATGTATATTTTTTCAATAATATATAATATATATATATATATGTTAAAACTATTAATAGTATATATAGTAGGCTAGGTTTATTTCAATTTAATTGTTTCCAAAGCATTGGTCCAATATTTGAAAGATAATAACATAACCATTTATGTTCTTACTTTAATTATAGTAATCATATACTTTTATATGGATTAATATTAAATAATAATTGCATATATATAACATATAAATTGTATAACTATTTATATATATATATATATATATATATATATATATATATATATATATATATATATATATATATATATATATATATATATATATATATATATCTCTCTATATATTTATATATAACCTATATGCTTTATTTATAAATACTTAAGAATATATACATAGATCATCTATATATAGATATAAAGCTATAAATAGTTTCCTGTAAATAATATAATAGAAGTTTTGGGCCCAAAGTATAATAACTTTTATGTGCAAATTCAATACTTTTGGGCACAACGGTGTCTAAAGTACAATAGAACAATTCGACACCTTTGGGTGAAAATTGTCATCAAAGCGACGAATTAATTCCGGAACTTTTAGGCGCATGGTGTCCAAAAGCGTCGAATATATTATTTGCTGGGCTAAGCAACAAATTTAGAAAATAGACTTACTTTTATATAGTAGATTAGATAACTACGACCCGGCGTTGCCCGGGTATTATACTTTTAGTGGGATCGTAAGGAACGTAGATGTAAAAAAAGATTTAATAACTGGAAACAATTTATTTATTTATAACATACACTTAAATTTAAGTGTTTATACAAATTTAAAACTTAGTAAAATATAGCGAAAACATAAACGTTATCACCATTTATTGCCATTTACGAATGCCTTAATTAAAGTAAAGTGAATATAATTACATTTTTACTATACACCTCACATTCGCATACATTTTATGTGTGAAACATGTTTTTCTATAATCTAAAGATATCCCGATATGTCGAAAATAGCTCTAAAAGGACAGTTTTACGTAATTATTATAGGTGTAGCGGTGGAAAAATTCTTCCGAACAATGACAATACTACTATCCTAGAGAATTAGTAGCCATTTAAATTTTGTAAATCCGTACGGCTGTTTTCTTAATTGTTGCTAATTAAATATAAACAGATCTATAATATATATATTTTACACTTGGTTGGCAAAAATTATTGTGTGTGTTTTGTATTTTTGCTAGGTTTTTTGGATATTAGAATTTGAATAAGTATTTTCTCAATATAATAATAATCTGAATTGAGATAACAAATATATAATTTTGAACTAATTATATTTTTTATTATCATACAGAAGTGTTACATCATAAATATCGGCTTGAGGATAAATTATTTTGTCCAAGATAGCAAATTACCTAAATAACGCCTCAAGAACATAACAGTAATAAATAATCACTTATATAAAAAACTTGTGTTATCCTTATTTGTTATTCATGTTAAGTCAGTTAGTTTAATATTGTAATCGAACGATGATAAGTGATCGTAATCAAACCGTAATCACTGATCGTAATCGAACGATGATAAGTGATCGTAATCAAACCGTAATCAATGATCATAATCGAACGATGATAAGTGATCGTAATCAAACCGTAATCAATGATCGTAATCGAACGATGATAAGTGATCGTAATCAAATCGTAATCACTGATCGTAATCGAACGATGATAAGTGATCGTAATCAATACATAGCCCCATGATTGTAATCTGATTACTTGTTCGATTGTAATCTGATTACGATCGTTGATTACTTTACTTACTGGGTAGCTATTCCGATACGGCAGTAACATCGATACACACATACATAGAGACCACCCTCTATCTCACGTATACTGAGATACACACGCATATACACACGCATACACACACACGCATATGCACTCTATACGGCATGCATTGCACGCGCACACAAACAATCACACACTCCGGCACCCGCACTAAGTTGTGATATCGCACACATGTGTGCGGAATAGTCCAAACACTCCGTTACATCACTACAGTGCGTACGAATAAACCTATGTATTACAGCGGTGCTGGTGTGTCTGTAGTGCATCAAGCATCATTATTAGTCTACTCGATCGTATTTTAATTATTTTGTATACAAATTATAATTATTCAAATTATTGCTGATATATCCAATGAACTGATTTTTTTATTACGTTTTTAAATTTATGAAAAAAAAATGTCAACTTAAAACCTTCTCAAGAATATACAAATGTATCGATAATATCGATTCGATATAAAACATAATAATAAATTATTAAAAACTAAATAATTCTAAACATTATATACCTAATTTCTATATTTGTTATCAAATATTAATTAAGTTATAAGCATATATCTAGATGTCATATAAGTCCCTAATACGGACATTCTATAGAGTGTATATCTATAGATGTATTAATACGGATACCATATATATAACGAATCAGCGCGGATGTGAATATTCTGATTTTCATAAAAATCGCGTACGTTAGTAATACCACCGATCAAGCTACATCTACAAATATTATTATTTATATACTTACATTGTATTATTAATAAATAAAATAATTAAAATTAATAAATTAATTACTAATTAAATTATTCATAAAACTAATTATACATAATGTAATTGTAATTTATATCATTGGTTCATCAATAGTATATAGTTTATATAGTGGTATATGGGTGTCCGTATTCGGACATGGGTACCGAATACGGACACCCCGTTATCTATTGAATAAAATGATTAAATACAATTTTAAAATCACAATAATATCTATAATCATATAATATTAATATATTGTAATTTGTGTAATAAAATATTAAGACATGTATTGTTAAAGTGTTTGTATTAGGTTACTTTCCCCTATATATTATATTTTATATACCGCCCAAAGATGCAGCTCCCGAACTAGGTCGTATATCAAGGGTGTATTGAATACATTATACTTTATACAATATATATATATATATATATATATATATGTATAAAGTAGTGTCATTAAATAACTATCACATATATACTTTTTATTTATTAATTCAATTAATCACAACTTATAAATTATTGTAACTTATTCAAAATAAATAGTAATACCTTATAAATATATTTATAAATTTAAAATAATATATATATATATATATATATATTTATATGTTACATATATTATTTTGAAATAATAGTATCGAAAATAAAAATAAATTTGATGTAAATAATATGTAACTAATAATACATTTATTGTTTGAAATCTTATGAAGTAAATAACAAATACATTAAAGTTTGACGATAATAATTTGAATATTAATACAAAGCTGTAGAATGTAGCCTGTATAATTATGTAACATTTTATGTAAATCGATTCACAAATGAACTATTATTAATTAACTGGGCTGTATCCGGCCTATTCAATGTCCTATGCCGATGTCCTTATCTTACGGTTTGGATCTCGATATTACGTAATGAACTTGCCTACACGTCACTACGTAACTCTGTCACTCTTACGCACCGCACACCGCTCCGACCCGCACACCTGACCTATACTCGCTGATTACGTAATGAATGAACATTTCTCTTAGACTACAATTACAACTTTACAATCCTTCTTCAATAGAATTATATATATATATATATATATATATATATATATATATATATATATATATATATATATATATATTTGTATACCATAAAGAATAATATATATATATATATATATATATATATATATATATATATAGTACATAATATATTATATATTATATACTAATTTAGTATAAATGATCTCGATACGTATTTTAACAATGTCTACTCGTTTATGTGAACATGGAATATCCTTTACTGTGATTGGCTGATTAAATTACTTCATTAATAATAGTACGTCTTCTTTCCTAATAACTAGTTCTTACTCGGAATCCAGCTACATAAGTTGTGGTATTACACCAGGGTCAATATTTGTTAGGTGACTTTTTTCAGCCCTACTATCATTGAATCATTAACATTTCATATTACCGATGGAGATGTTTTAATATACTATCATGATAACTTTGCAGGTGACCTTAGAATATAGTTTTCAATTGATGTTCTATATTATTGATAATAATAAAACAAAAATAAAACATTAATACATACTATTCGATATTTAATTATTGTATTTTAAATATTAGTGAAATTAATAGTTATTGTATTATGTACTTAATATAACGGTAATGTATAACATGTGCTTACATTGTAATATGTAAAATAACGTTGAAATAGAGCGATGCGCACGCGCAAGTGAACATATACTGCACTTTGGTCTACTAACTTCACTTCCGCCGTGGTCGAAGGCTGTAATAACATAGACAATTCTCACTGAAATTCTATTGTATTATATTGAATCTATTGTTAGTCGAGCCTTGTGCTAACAATTATATTTAAATTTCGTAGATAGTGCGCATTTACAAAAGTCGTAGACAGAATATATTATTATATATTTATATTGCTACTTATTTTAAAATTATTACAATTTATTTGTTTATAACATTTACAAATACATATATGTATATAGTGTATACACTATATATACACATATATATAACAAACATATACGTATACACTTTGTATATAATGTATACACTTACACACACACACACACACACACACACACACACACACACACACACACACACACACACACACACATACACACACACATATACATATACATATACTGACATTATTTAACTATACATATTTAGTATGAATATATTAAATGTAATCAAGTATATACCATATAACGTTTATATATATAAGGTATACTATAATTTACATGATATATATTATGTATAGATTTACGAGTTTTACTATATAATAAGTTATATTTAGATTACTGTTAATACAGATTGAATATGAATGTATATTCTAAACCTATATGCTAAAGCTAATAGAACGTTCTAGTGTGAAATAGTAATATTATCTCTTTAATGAAGGTATCATATGTAATGGGAGGTTTAATAATGAATTCTCAACTGTAATATTCACTGATAGTACACGTGTGAGATGGGTATGTTCTGTTTATGCATCAAACATTATGTATACGTATCATCAGGATAAGGACATTACTGATATTACAAGGACATATATAAAGAAAGTCACCTAAAACGGACACCCCCATTATCTCAGAAACTATATATATATAGTATTTAAATTTATAATTTGAAACCTTTACATTCAATATATAACACATTTGTTTTATAATTCACATTACGTAACACACTGCAGAAGTTCTATTCGCTAATATTACGTAATCCAGCTCTAGCGACATTATTACGTAATATGTTAAACTTCACCGAACAGTCGATTCTTATCTTACGTTTACTGGATGTTTTATTGTGTGAGAGACTTATATATATTAATATATTATATATACTAAGTTTTAAAATAACACATGATGTGCTTACTATATTAAATATTTAACGTATGTCATTTGTATACAAAATATTATAATATCTCTTCTGAATAATAAAATTCACTTTTGAAAATACAAACAGAAATGTAATATATAAACCATTGTGTAATATATAAATATTATATAATGTTATCATCATGTATTTATAGGAATATGAATTAATATAATAGTAAGAATCCCTAAATAATGTTATATATATTGTGAATATATTATATGTCAACATACATTATTAATACTTTATAAAGTATACAGTATATAAAGTCCTATAGAATATTATCTAAATATTATCAGCCTATAACAAATACTTGCATATAGTTTATATATATATATATATATATATATATATATATATATATATATATATATTACGTATACTATTTGACATTGAAAGAATAGTATATAGTAATAGTAATATATATATATATATATATATATATATATATATATATATATATATATATATACATATATATGTATATATATATATAAATATATTACATATATTATATATAATATATTATATTGAAATAATAGTATCGGAAATAAAATGAATGTATGTAAATAATATGTAACTAGTAATTTATTTATTTGTTGAATTCTTATGAAGTAAATAACACATAAATGAAACAAAGTATACTTTATATATAACGGATAATTTGAATATTAATACAAATATGTGGAATGTAGCCTGTATAATTATGTACCACTTTATGTAAATAGATTCACTAATGAACTTGTATTAATTAACTGTATCTAATCCGGCCTAGTCCATGTCCTATGCCAATGTCCTTATCTTACGGATTAAATCTCGATATCGTGGGCGCATTGCATAACACTAGTGCGTGACACACGTGCCACTCTTACGCACCGCACACCGCACACCTGACCTATACTCGTTGATTACGTCATAGGTGAACATTTATCATCGGCTACAATTACAACTTTACAAGCAGCAGTAACACCAAGGATATGTCCTTGATATTACGATCGGTCGTAATGTTCAACTATAATACATCTTATACTATTATTTATTAAATCGTATATTACATTATACTTCTTTCCGATGCTATACCAACATCCTACTTCATTAAAGTTACGTAGGTATACGTATACCATAGAGAATATATATATATATATATATATATATATATATATATATATATATATATATATGTTATACATTAATATATAAACGTTTTTATTAAAGTTATATTATATAAATTTACTAAATTGTATTACATATTATTTGTTGTATCGAAAATTTCAAATAGGTGTCATATAGATTTGATACATAATGAGTAATAATATTCTATAAATATGCACACATATATATATAATATATATATATATTATATATACATACATATATATGATGATGATGATGATAAGGTTTATTAGCACTTATCATAGGTGTGGCCACCCCTCGTAGGTGCATATAACAATATAGAACGAAAACAATAAATAGATAAATAAATAAACAAAACGATAAAATAATATAATTTATAAAAATAGTAATATTGTATGATTAAATAAGTGAATATATTACATCGATGATATGTAAGCGTAATTTATATATATATATATATATATACGAATTATTATATAAATACTCACTCAAACACATACCCACACAAACACACAAATACACCAGCACAATAACGAATGAATATTTACATATACTTACTCGCATATAATCAACATACATACTAATGATGTAAATGATGCCGAGCGTTTGATGCCGAGCCGAGACTTTCATTTTCGGAAAAAAAAAAACGAGTCCGAGACGAGACTTTAGCCAAACGAGCCCGAGCCGAGCCGAGACTTTAGTCAAACAAACCGAGACTCTAGTTAAATGATCCCGAGCCGAGATAAATATCTTAAGACACTTACAAAACATAATCGATCCAAAATGATGCTTTTTTGAAGTTACATTTTAAACATAATTTTTATATATTTATCCATATTTGTATTAATGTTTCCTATTTCATGTGACATAATATTAATTATATGTATCGATAGGTGGCTATTTTGTTTATAACATACTCATATGTTCGTATAGTATAAGTATATTTTAAAAATTACAAAATATAATCGTAAATCTATAATCAATATTATATAGTTTTATTTAATACAATGGAAAATTCTGAAGATTCTATTGTTGTGTTGCTTTTAATATATATTATGTGGTCTCTGTACTCTCAGACTTGAATATGGCTTTATTAATTTCGCGAGGTATGTCGGTGTCATGATCATTATGATGATGATATGCAAAATGTGTAGTTAGCCTACCAGTAATTTATAAATAATGTGGAAAATAATTGATAGTAGGTGTTGTTGTCGCATCAGTTCAGTTATACTGATGTATCGTCTATTGATCTTGGTGGTCATTTATATAATACGCGAATGATGATCGAATGTCTTTATTTAATGGCATTAATCGTATGGGTTAAATGATAAGTAGGTAAATTAATTAAAATTATGTTACAAATTGTAACTTACAATAGTCCAATATAGATATAACTATAGTTTAGCCTAGAGGCTTTGATTTAGCGTGTATTAAAATTAATATTTTTTCTTATAATTCTAATATTATGCAATTGATAGTTGGCTGATTTTACTTTTTGCGTTTATGAACATATTAAGATTCTTATCAATTCGATATAGTATATCCGATATTTTTTCCCTTATCTGATAGTTTGTATTGTATATTATTTATTGTAATGAAATTATTTTCGTTTGATATACAAAACAATTGTTTTGTTTTCATTAATGATTCTGGTAACTGCAGTTATGACATGTCATGACACTATATTGAGCTTATGAAAACTGAGACTAGCACTTAAATGATGCCTTTAATAAGCATGAGTTAATAGCGATGCATTTTATAGATCCCGAGACTGCATCGATGCTTTAGATAACCCATTATGAGACTTAAACGATGTTATTGTTATTTACATTGAGAATGCATCGATGCTTTAAGTATTGAGACTGAGACTGCATTGATTATGTGGGTGACCGAGACTGAGACTGCATCGATGCTTTAGATTTGAGCATCATTTACATCCCTGATACATACCATGGTATTGCAATACAGATACACACATACAACTCTATACGGCATGCATTGCACGCGCACACAAACAATCACACACTCCGGCACGCGCACACCCGCACTAAGTAGTGATATCGCACACATGTGTGCGGAATAGCGTGAATTATGTATGACCTATGTATTACAGCGGTGCTGGTGTATCTGTAGTGCATCGTTAATCAAGCATCATTATTAGTCTCCTCGATCGTATTTATAATACATCAAACACTTTCTAAGACCTCGCTTCGCACTCTCTGGTATTATCACATTTAGTAGGTCCGTATTACCAACTTAATTATCAATGTTAATTAATGCTACCACTCCTTTGATAGTGAATATTATGTTAATTTTATAAATTTACATTTAAGTTATGTTGCAATAGTGCATTAACATATGATATAAGATATAAGTATTAGTAGGCAATATAGCCCAGTTTTACAAAGTACTATATGTTTACTGTACACTCATCGATAGTATGATCATATCGAATAATCTTCATATATATTGCTATTAAGTTTCTAATAACTACTGTTATGATATTATATATAAAGAGGAATACAGTGACCTATAGGTCTGACTATAGTGTGTGTGTGTGTGTGTTACTATTGATGAGGTACTACTACCTATACCTCTACTATAGTCATGTGACTTGCATTATCTTATGTAACCTTATAGGTTATATTATGATACCTACATATATTTTCACAGTAAATATAAACATGCTAATATTCACTTAACCATTACGTTTATTTGTAATGATTACATAGTATTTTAGTGATTGACTTTTAATTATTCATCTGTTCAAATTGTAATATTTAGTATTTATAATATTTAATATATAAGTCTTCCCTATAGGAGAACGTATCCATTAATCTATATTCGATGCTATTTGAATTTGTATATATAATTTTAATATCAAAAGTATATATAATATGAACATAATTATTACATACCTTTACCCTATTTTGAAAATTAAAAATAGTTATTTTTAAGTTATTTAAAATTATAATACAATTATTAAAAAAAAATCTAATAAATTATCTTATTAAATCTATCAAATAGTTAGTATGTTAAAGTAATATTATTAAAATTTGTAACATATAATTAATAAATACAACATAATGATTTGTATATTATAAATTATAAATAATATTAAGGGCCACATAAATATGCTGTCCTGTTATTAGAGTGCCGTGGAATTTTGTATATTTTTCATATTTAGTAGTATAAATTTTCAAATACGCATTTCTATATGAAATATTGATTTCTTAACTTTACAAGTTATGTTTATTTTAAAGATAACAAAATATTCTAAGAATATCTAATAGGTTTTAGAATATAATTCAATATCCAATGATATATATTACAATTAATATGTTTTTTTTAATTGAACAAAATTAAGGTAAATAAGTAATTTGTAATTATTTTATTTAAAATGTGAACTTTTATAATACATATATATTTAATAAGTTATAGTAATTATATTACTTTATAATAATCTATAATAATCTATAAGAAATATGGATTTTATCAATAATTCAATAATTTATCTACAATTGTATTATGTATTATGTATCTACTATATTAATATAGTATTTTAATATTTGTGTGTATTTTATATATTATTTACATTCAGCAGTATAACTTTTAAAATATAAATTTCTACATGAAATATTAATATGTTAACATAATTTATAATGTTATTATTATTTTAAAGATAATAAAATACTCTATAAGATTATCTAATATTTTTTAAATATAATTCAATATCCAATGATATATATTACAATAAAGTTGTCTTTTTTAATAAAAAAAATAAATTACAATATATATTTTTAATGTTTATTTAAAAACTTAATACTTAAAATAATTAAAAGTATAAGAATAAGTAAAATTTTATAAAATAATCATATTTAATATATAGAAATATTATTACTTAATAATAATCTCTTTAAAATATTATATTATATCAAATATTCAATTAATAAGTTATACTTAATATAAAATTGTATCATTTCTTATAAAAATAAATTACTAAAATAAGTGGAATTGTACATTTATCTATATAATTATTATTTTATTAATCTTAATATGGTATGTTCAATGGAATAATTTATATTATTTAATTTAATTTTTTGTAAATATTCTAATTTGTATTATTTTTTTCTGAAATAAACTATTTTACTACTATAAACTATGTATTATAATTAGATAATTAATTAAACAAAAAAAAACACTAATCAATTTAAATTTAGAATACAAGATTTTATTACATACACAATTATAATATCATATGGTTATTTAAATAAATATATATCTTATACAAGAAGAGTATTTAATAGACGGAAGTGTATAATCAAGAAGATGGTTTTACAATTTACTAAACACATATGTAGCATAGGTAGGTATCCAGAAAACAGGAGCTGCGCATTTGCTTATAGGTATGATTTCTTTAACGCCCCTTTTTGGTGGGCGGTTTGAAAGCTGATAGAATTCACGATCTCCAGAAGGACTCGACACGACAGACGACTTCTTTAGAAACTCACGGCACCTATTTAGCAGATTGGTACGACAGGCGACCTCTTTGGCAGCTTGACACGACAGTAATCTCTTGATGTTGTGGCATTTCTTCTATCTATAATCCCCAATATAATTGTATTATCGTAGTAGAACTTGTTATTAACATCTTTCACTTAAACAGATATACTATTCTTTATATATATGATAGTATATCATGCTTCGGTGATAGATGTACATAACGTATTAAAGTGTATTCAAATAGACAAACATATTTAGTTACTTTATTTTAGTTTGTATCTTATAGGGAATTTACCCTATTACCTGCATTTATCATATTTCATTCAAAGCCCTTCTTATATAATCCGAAACTTTAACAAACAAATTTTACTTTTAAATTAACTCTATCATTTATAAAGTTTTTTCGTTAAAATATTAACATAATCTATCATGTAAATACGAGTTTAATAATAATTAGATTTAAATTGAAATATTATTTTAAAGAAATTTGACCTAGTTTTCTAAGCATTTATTATAATTTATATACATATAAGGTAATATAATCGAGTTAATTTATAAAAAATATTATTGTATTGTTTTCTTATCTTTATATTGTAATACAGTTATACAATTATATATACAAGTATATTAATATAAATAGGTAACCTTATAAAAAACTAAATAAAATAGAACAGAATAATTCACATATACGATCAAAACAATTATTTATATATAAAATTATAATTTTATATATATATATAGATATAAGTAAACAAAATATATAATCTATATATGAAGTCAACTGTTTACTTGGTTTATTCTATGTGTAATATGTAAACGATAGAAATACGTGGAATAAAGGGATAATATATTTTTTATAAATTAAGTATTATTATAATATTATAACTTATATTTATAATAAGATATTAATTAACAACGTTCAAATTTTAAATTAATAATCCTAGATATATACTCCATATATCCTTCACATGTACTACTTGATTAAGTTTGTAAAGTATTTAAGTAAACATTTTTGATATATCATTAAAATATTGAAAATTTGTTTTAGTTATTCAAGTTTTAATGGTGGCCCAAAACCAATAACCAAACGCATCTATATAGCATGATTTTTATACATTTTGTTTACAATTTAGATCGAAAATTTATATCACATATAGTTATAAATATATAAAGTGAATACTATATTTAATCCAGTATAAAATATTATACAAATAATAATATTAATAGATATTCTATTCTTTATTTATGAGATAGAATGTATATTAAATATAATGATGTCAATAATATAATTAACTGACAATTATAATTGTTGAATGTTTTGTT
The DNA here is from genome assembly GCA_964019155.1 of Osedax fenrisi. NCBI lineage: Eukaryota > Metazoa > Annelida > Polychaeta > Sabellida > Siboglinidae > Osedax > Osedax fenrisi. Next base: position 75,371,308 of record OZ025239.1, read on the forward strand.
TAGATTATATATAGTTTTTTAAATAACATTATATATAAGAACAAAATTGTAATGTATATATATATTATTCATACAACAATATTTTGAATAAAAATAAGTATTTATATTTTACATAATACTTGTAAGCTTTCAGAACATATTATATAGAATTAAATGATAATGTTACATCCGTAGACATATAAGGGCAGAAGGGTATTAATATATAACGTATTTGGTTACACCTTAGGTTATAATAACAAAGAAGATAATGCATAACCTAAGAGCCATGTGAAGAGAACAAAGTTTGCATAAGAGAGTATTTCCTATAAGGTTAATTTCCTGGTCTAGAATATGGCCAACCTTTGATAGTATAATAATATATGTGTGTTTGTGTATATTTGTGTCAATTAATTAAACCATAGAATATTACTAAATAAATTAATAATTCTATAACAAATTATTGAAAATTAGGTAATTTAAATATATTCTTGTATATAATCAAAAGTTTGAATTAAAATAAAGAGATTACATTTTAAAATAGAAGAAATATTTTTTATGAATTATTTATTATAATAGTATAAATAGTATAACCTCAATAATGAAATTTAGACCAGTTTTATCTTGAATATATATTAAACTTTATAAAGTGTACTCCAATATATATTTTCTTCATTCCTGTGTAATATGATAAATTTAAATAATTTTATATTTAGTAACATAATAGTAATATTAAATTAAATTAATACATATCAATATTTACTAATCTTCAACAGTTTTCTAAATTCTATATTAGTTTCAATCCCATTAATATATTAATTTACCTAAAAATTAGAATAATAAATATAATTATTCGTTTAGGTAAGTTATATTCATTATATTAAAAAAATAATTCATAATAGAATACATTTTCATAGAATAGGTGTTGTATGTATTATTATATCTATAAAATACACATAGAATAATATATTCAAATTAATATGTAAACATAGTATTAATAACCAAACGTATACTATTTTTAAATATGAAAATTATAAAATATATTTATAAATACATTTTTAATTACAAAATTTAAAATTATTTTAAAATTAATATGAAATAAGTGTAATATCAAATTTTAATTAAATTGAAAAAAAAGTCATACAAATATGAATTAATATAGAACAGCATAAGTATTACTTTATATTATCATATATTTATTATTAAAGATATACAGTATTATTAAAGAATCGAATAGATACTAACTTTGTTTATTTTAAATAACATCATATGAATAATATGTTATCAATAATTAACCATTACATAGAAGGTTATACACATCGTAAAATTTAATATATATTCTATTCTTTATAATATGATAGAATACACATTATATTTCACAATGTAAATACCATATGTAAGTAATATTATTATTTAACACAATTTTAAACCTGTATTTATTATATATTTTACTTTAATAATATCATAACATATTTAATACAAATTTAATATTAAATAAATATGAACAAGAGTTATTTAATAGTATTTAACTTATGTAATACTTATAAATATGAATTAAATAATTTTCTTATATTTTAGAGTTCAATTTTTATTGATTACAGACAACAAAAATAATATATATTTAAATGATAAATTTTTACTAAATAATTTTATTAAATATATACTAAATAAAAGTAGACATATTATAAATTATACTTGCTTCTTTCTAGTAAATATTATATAGATATTGTTATCAGATTTGAAATACAAAATAATACAAAGTATTTGAACTATAAACTATTAAATCATCATGGAATTATTTATAAATAAATAACAAAATTAAATAATAAGGTTTAATAATTATATAAATAAATATAATCTATATAATCTAGTAAATTATACCTCCACATTTAATTTAATAAAATAGTAAATAAAGTCCAGTTTTATGTTTAGTAATTGATATAGTATGACATTAAATCAGGATAACAAATAAATGTGATAAATTAAATAAAATATAATATAAATTAATTTTAATTAAATATATATGAATGATAAATTAATATTTAAATAAATTAAACATTTGAATAAATATAATTATAATAATTAATAATTTACTAAATGGACTAAATTGTCAACAACAAAATTAACTTTATATAATAATAAGTGTAATTGATATAGTATCTTAATAATAAAAGTATAGATTAATCCCCAATATACTTGTGTTATCGTAGTAGAACTTGTTATTAACATCTTTCACTTAACAGATATACTATTCTTTATATATATGATAGTATATCATGTTATGTGATAGATTTACATAACGTATTAAAGTGTATTCAAATAGACAAACATATTTAGTTACTTTATTTTAGTTTGTATCTTATAGGGAATTTACCCTATTACCTGCATTCATCATATTTCCTTCAAAGCCCTTCTTATATAATCCGAAACTTTAACAAAACAATGTTACTTTTCAATTAACTCTATCATTTCTAAAGTTTTTTCGTTTGAAATATTAACATAATCTATCATGTAAATACGAGTTTAATAATAATTAGATTTAAATTGAAATATTATTTTAAAGAAATTTGACCTAGTTTTCTAAGCATTTATTATATTTTATATACATATAAGGTAATATAATCGAGTTAATTTATAAAAAATATTATTAAGAATCTAATATAATATTTTTGTAATCAAATATAATTATAATTAATTTTTGTAATTACATATTTAATTTAAAATTTCCTAATATTTAAAATTAAAATATTATGAAATAATTCTAATATTAATAATTACATAGAATTAAATTATTAAATATGATTTAATTTATAATAGCTTAGGATATATTATAAATTATATTGATTTATATTTGTATTAAATAATATATGAAAATTAAATTAAATTGAATATAAGTAAAATTTAAATATAATTATATTATCCTGACTAATTTTATAAACTATTATTTTCCTGATTTGTTACCTAATAAAAAATGTACATAATGTAAGTGTTTTTTTAACTATATCGTAAAAAGTATAACTGATACCATCAAAACCAATAGTATATATATACATAGATGAAGTTATTTATGGGTGTTAAGATAACCCACCATTGAAAAATTGATAACCGTGTATGGTTTATCTAAAATTTATTTGATTATTAGTTGTAGTAATTTTATATGATTCTTGGTTTCGGGATATAGGTGGTTATTGGTTTTCTATAATTGTTTAGGTAATGTGTTTTAGTTAGTTAACTTACTTAATTATATTTATTTATGAATAATTACTTTATGAACTAATAATAAACTAGTTATATAATGGTTATGGGTTTTCTATAATTGTTTAGGTAATGTGTTTTAGTTAGTTAACTTACTTAATTATATTTATTTATGAATAATTACTTTATGAACTAATAATAAACTAGTTATAAACTTATAACTAAATATATTCCGAAACCCATAACCAAATAAAAGTACTACATCACTTTAATCATACTATAGTCCGAAATCCATTATCATATACAATTATTATAATTCATAAATACAGAAATTATTGAAACAAATATGAGCTTTTAAACTTTAATGAAAGGCCAAAACCCATAATCAAATACATTTGTATAATATTATATTTTTTAGATGTTTTGTTTACAAAGAGGATAACATACTATTGATATTAAGTAACATTATAAGAATAATTTGATAAAGTGATATAATATATTTCGTATTAGGAGAAACTGTTATACATATCGTAATATTTAATAGATATTCTATTCTTTATTTATAAGATAGAATTCCAATTTAATATTACAATGTAAATAACATATTCATATAAAAATCATAACATATACCCAGTCAACGATCTGAAATACACATAAAATTAATTAATGAGTTATAGTTAATTACATAAAGTTATTTGTCATAAATATATTCAATATTAATAGTTAGTATGCTATTCAGGGTATCTACAACTATTGAGTACATATGTTATATAGATCTAAATCAACATAAATAACTATGCAGGATGTACTTGCATATGTGTTTAATAAGATAATAAATATTAGAATAAACATATTTATAATAATAAATTCATATAATATTATGATTTAATTTAAATTTTAAAATTTTTAATTTTAAATAATTAATATATATATATATATATCAATGTATACATTATTATGAATAGTAAATATAATAATAAATTCATATAATATTATGATTTAAATAATTAATATATATATATATATATATATATATATATCAATGTATAAATTATTATGAATAGTAAAACCTTATATCAAATAGATGTCTTGACAAAAGGTTGATATTTACATCATTTCTTATACTATGTTCTTCATTCCTGTGAAATATGATAAATTGAATATAAATTATATATTTAGTAAAATAAACATATATTGTCTGTAATAAATAAACACATCTAAATATTTACTAATCTTATATTGTTTCAGTACATTACACATATATGGTAAGTTACATATAACGCTATATAGTCCAATATTATATATACAGTGAAAGCCGCTTTATATCGAAGTATACTTCGACAGCCACGTACATCGATAATTCGGCTACATCGACATTTCGAGATATTTTTGTTGGATTTACACCTATTTACATGTAAATTAATCCGCGTACATCGACAATCCACTTATATCGATAATTCGGCATTATCGACATATTTATAAGGTAATATTTGGAATTGAATCCACTTATATCGACAAATTTGATTATAAAACAAATTATTTACACATTTTAATTTGTATGAAAAGTATTCCCATAGTATTCATTGCTATTCCCCTACTAATCAATATCGTCAGTATATCTAAAAATAACTTGATCTTTAATATCTTACGTAATTGGTCAATTATATACGCCTACAAATATGTATTGTCAAATAATTACGTATGTCTTATTTCATTTATTAAATTATTGTAACGATGCCAAATCGTAAATTCATTTCTATCGTTGATAAAGCTACTGCTATCAATAATATTAAAAATGGAAAGGAGAGAAAGATTGTGGCAGAGGAACTGGGTGTTGGATTGCCTACTATTATAGGATGGATGAAAGATGAGAAAAATATAATAGAAAATAGTAAAATTGTAAATTCAAAAAATGTAAAAAAAAATAAATTATCACCTTATGATGATGTAGAAAACCCATTATTAACATGGTTTGCTAATATATTTCGTAATTATGATTTATTAGTGTTATTTTGCGTACGTTATTAAATATATTATATTATAAAATAAGATTGTTATTGGAAAATGAATAGTTTGTAACATAAAATAAAATACAATCCTTAAACAATCATCGATTACAAAATATTTGTAGTTTATATAACATTTTTAGTAAATACATATTTATTATTTATTAATAAACATGTAATTAAACCTTTTTTGTTATTATATTATATGCATATATTATATTATTACATACAATTAATTATAAATAAACTAATGTGTTATACATCATTAGGGCTACGCCCCTATCGCTCATATCGACAATCCGCCTATATCGACATTTTTGGAGCTTACACAACCATGTCGATGTAAGCGGCTTTCACTGTATATATATATATATATATATATATATATATATATAATAATTGTAGTAATATTAAACATAAATATGCAATATGAAATGTGAAAAATTAAATAACACTATGTTGAATTTGAAGTTGAATCAGATATACATATCGTTTATTGTAATAGATATACTATTATTTGTATATATTATAGTGGACCTGCTAAAATAATAGATGTAAATAATATATCAATGTACATATACATATAATAAGATAGGTTTGAAATGTAGATATATTTAGATAATTAAATATAGTGACGTTCAATAAGTACGAGTGTCAGATCGGTTTCGGATAGTTACCACTACTAAAGATTCGGGCAGTAAATATTAAATGATATTAATCGTGTAGGTACATTATCCTACGATTTATATCACTATATTTGAGGCTAACTTTTTGACATATGACTTAAAGATTTAAAACCGTTATAATTTGTCAATCTTTCATGATGGACCAAAACCTGAAACCAAATGTAGAATTATTTGTATAAGCTTTATTTTACAGTAGAATTAATATAGTAAGTATATGTAGTAATTATATATCCTAATATATATTAAATTATATGTACTACATATTACGTAAACATGTTGAAACTACTTGATTAAGTTTGTAAAGTTATAATTAAAATATTTGTGATATATCATTGAAAGATTAAAAATTTGTTTTGGTTTTTCAAGTTTTAATGGTGGCCCAAAACCAATAACCAAATGCATCTATATAGTATGATTTTTATAAATTTTATTTACAATTTAGATTGAAAATTTATATTACATATCGTTATACATATATAAAGTAGAATACTATATTTAATCACAGTATACAATCTTATACAAATCATAATATTAATAGATATTCTATTCTTTATTTATGAGATAGAATGTATATTAAATATAATGATGTCAATAACATAATTAACTGACAATTATAATTGTTGAATGTTTTATTTAGACATTATATATTTTTTAAATACAATTATATATAAGAACACAATTGTAATGTATATATATATTATTCATACAACAATATGTTGATTAAAAATAATTATTTATATTTTACAAAATACTTGTAAGCTTTCAGAACATATTATATAGAATTAAAATTATAATGTTACACCCGTAGACATATAAGGGCAGAAGGGTATTAATATATAACGTATTTGGTTACACCTTATGTTATAATAACAAAGAATATAATGCATAACCTAAGAGTCTTTTGAAGAGAAAAAAGTTTGCATAAGAGAGTATTTCCTATAAGGTTAATTTCCTGGTCTAGAATATGGCCAACCTTTGGTAGTATAATAATATATGTGTGTTTGTGTATATTTGTGTCAATTAATTAAACCATAGAATATTACTAAATAAATTAATAATTCTATAACAAATTATTGAAAATTAGGTAATTTAAATATATTCTTGTATATAATCCAAAGTTTGAATTAAAATAAAGAGATTACATTTTAAAATAGAAGAAATATTTGTTATGAATTATTTATTATAATAGTATAAATAGTATAACCTCAATAATGAAATTTAGACCAGTTTTATCTTGAATATATATTAAACTTTATAAAGTGTACTCCAATATATATTTTCTTCATTCCTGTGTAATATGATAAATTTTAAATAATTTTATATTTAGTAACATAATAGTAATATTAAATTAAATTAATACATATAAATATTTACTAATCTTCAACTGTTTTCTAAATTCTATATTAGTTTCAATCACATTAATATATTAATTTACCTAAAAATTAGAATAATAAATATAATTATTCGTTTAGGTAAGTTATATTCATTATATTAAAAAAATAATTCATAATAGAATACATGTTCATAGAATAGGTGTTGTATGTATTATTATATCTATAAAATATACATAGAATAATATATTCAAATTAATATGTAAACATAGTATTAATAACCAAACGTATACTATTTTAAAATATGAAAATTATAAAATATATTTATAAATACATTTTTAATTACAAAATTTAAAATTATTTTAAAATTAATATGAAATAAGTGTATTGTAAAATTTTAATTAAATTGAAAAAAAAGTCATACAAATATGAATTAATATATAATATATAACAGCATAAGTATTACTTAAATTATCATATATTTATTATTAAAGATATACAGTATTATTAAAGAATCGAATAGATACTAACTTTGTTTATTTTAAATAACATCATATGAATAATATGTTATCAATAATTCACCATTACATAGAAGGATATACACATCGTAAAATTTAATATATATTCTATTCTTTATAATATGATAGAATACACATTATATTTCACAATGTAAATACCATATGTAAGTAATATTATTATTTAACACAATTTTAAACCTGTATTTATTATATATTTTACTTTAACAATATCATAACATATTTAATACAAATGTAATATTAAATAAATATGAACAATAGTTATTTAATAGTATTTAACTTATGTAATACTTATAAATATGAATTAAATAATGTTTCTTTTATTCTATATATTTTTAATACAATAATATTAATAATTATAACTGTAGAATTTAAAATATTAATTATGTTATATAAATAATTTTAGAGTTCAATATTTTATTGATTACAGACAACAACAATAATATATATATATATATAAATGATTAATGTTTACTAAATAATTTTATTAAATATATTCTAAATAAAAGTAGACATATTATAAATTATACTTGCTTCTTTCTATTAAATATTATATAGATATTATTATCAGATTTGAAATACAAAATAATACAAAGTATTTGAACTATAAACTATTAAATCATCATTGAATTATGTATAAATAAATAACTAAATTAAATAATAAAGTTTAATAATTATATATATATAAATATAATCAATATAATCTAGTAAATTATACCTTCACATTTAATTAAATAAAATATTAAATAAAGTGATAAATGATAAAATAATAAAATATAATATAAATTAATTTTAATTAAATATATATGAATTATAAAGTTATATTTAAATAAATTAAACATTTGAATAAATATAATTATAATAATTAATAATTTACTAAATGGACTAAATTGTCAACAACAAAATTAACTTTATATAATAATAAGTGTAATTGATATAGTATCTTAATAATAAAAGTATAGATTAATCCCCAATATACTTGTGTTATCGTAGTAGAACTTGTTATTAACATCTTTCACTTAACAGATATACTATTCTTTATATATATGATAGTATATCATGTTATGTGATAGATTTACATAACGTATTAAAGTGTATTCAAATAGACAAACATATTTAGTTACTTTATTTTAGTTTGTATCTTATAGGGAATTTACCCTATTACCTGCATTCATCATATTTCCTTCAAAGCCCTTCTTATATAATCCGAAACTTTAACAAAACAATGTTACTTTTCAATTAACTCTATCATTTCTAAAGTTTTTTCGTTTGAAATATTAACATAATCTATCATGTAAATACGAGTTTAATAATAATTAGATTTAAATTGAAATATTATTTTAAAGAAATTTGACCTAGTTTTCTAAGCATTTATTATATTTTATATACATATAATATAATATATTCGAGTTAATTTATTAAAAATATTATTAAGAATCTAATATAATATTTTTGTAATCAAATATAATTATAATTAATTTTTGTAATTACATATTTAATTTAAAATTTCCTAATATTTAAAATTAAAATATTATGAAATAATTCTAATATTAATAATTACATAGAATTAAATTATTAAATATGATTTAATTTATAATAGCTTAGGATATATTATAAATTATATTGATTTATATTTGTATTAAATAATATATGAAAATTAAATTAAATTGAATATAAGTAAAATTTAAATATAATTATATTATCCTGACTAATTTTATAAACTATTATTTTCCTGATTTGTTACCTAATAAAAAATGTACATAATGTAAGTGTTTTTTTTAACTATATCGTAAAAAGTATAACTGATACCATCAAAACCAATAGTATATATATATATACATAGATGAAGTTATTTATGGGTGTTAAGATAACCCACCATTGAAAAATTGATAACCGTGTATGGTTTATCTAAAATTTATTTGATTATTAGTTGTAGTAATTTTATATGATTCTTGGTTTCGGGATATATAGTGGTTATTGGTTTTCTATAATTGTTTAGGTAATGTGTTTTAGTTAGTTAACTTACTTAATTATATTTATTTATGAATAATTACTTTATGAACTAATAATAAACTAGTTATATAATGGTTATGGGTTTTCTATAATTGTTTAGGTAATGTGTTTTAGTTAGTTAACTTACTTAATTATATTTATTTATGAATAATTACTTTATGAACTAATAATAAACTAGTTATAAACTTATAACTAAATATATTCCGAAACCCATAACCAAATAAAAGTACTACATCACTTTAATCATACTATAGTCCGAAATCCATTATCATATACAATTATTATAATTCATAAATACAGAAATTATTGAAACAAATATGAGCTTTTAAACTTTAATGAAAGGCCAAAACCCATAATCAAATACATTTGTATAATATGATATTTTTTAGATGTTTTGTTTACAAAGAGGATAACATACTATTGATATTAAGTAACATTATAAGAATAATTTGATAAAGTGATATAATATATTTCGTATTAGGAGAAACTGTTATACATATCGTAATATTTAATAGATATTCTATTCTTTATTTATAAGATAGAATTCCAATTTAATATTACAATGTAAATAACATATTCATATAAAAATCATAACATATACCCAGTCAACGATCTGAAATACACATAAAATTAATTAATGAGTTATAGTTAATTACATAAAGTTATTTGTCATAAATATATTCAATATTAATAGTTAGTATGCTATGCAGGGTATCTACAACTATTGAGTACATATGTTATATAGATCTAAATCAACATAAATAACTATGCAGGATGTACTTGCATATGTGTTTAATAAGATAATAAATATTAGAATAAACATATTTATAATAATAAATTCATATAATATTATGATTTAAATAATTAATATATATATATATATATATATATATATATATCAATGTATACATTATTATGAATAGTAAATATAATAATAAATTCATATAATATTATGATTTAAATAATTAATATATATATATATATATATATATATCAATGTATAAATTATTATGAATAGTAAAACCTTATATCAAATAGATGTCTTGACAAAAGGTTGATATTTACATCATTTCTTATACTATGTTCTTCATTCCTGTGAAATATGATAAATTGAATATAAATTATATATTTAGTAAAATAAACATATATTGTCTGTAATAAATAAACACATCTAAATATTTACTAATCTTATATTGTTTCAGTACATTACACATATATGGTAAGTTACATATAACGCTATATAGTCCAATATTATATATACAGTGAAAGCCGCTTACTTCGACAGCCACGTACATCGATAATTCGGCTACATCGACATTTCGAGATATTTTTGTTGGATTTACACCTATTTACATGTAAATTAATCCGCGTACATCGACAATCCACTTATATCGATAATTCGGCATTATCGACATATTTATAAGGTAATATTTGGAATTGAATCCACTTATATCGACAAATTTGATTATAAAACAAATTATTTACACATTTTAATTTGTATGAAAAGTATTCCCATAGTATTCATTGCTATTCCCCTACTAATCAATATCGTCAGTATACCTAAAAATAACTTGATCTTTAATATCTTACGTAATTGGTCAATTAGATACGCCTACAAATATGTATTGTCAAATAATTACGTATGTCTTATTTCATTTATTAAATTATTGTAACGATGCCAAATCGTAAATTCATTTCTATCGTTGATAAAGCTACTGCTATCAATAATATTAAAAATGGAAAGGAGAGAAAGATTGTGGCAGAGGAACTGGGTGTTGGATTGCCTACTATTATAGGATGGATGAAAGATGAGAAAAATATAATAGAAAATAGTAAAATTGTAAATTCAAAAAATGTAAAAAAAAATAAATTATCACCTTATGATGATGTAGAAAACCCATTATTAACATGGTTTGCTAATATATTTCGTAATTATGATTTATTAGTGTTATTTTGCGTACGTTATTAAATATATTATATTATAAAATAAGATTGTTATTGGAAAATGAATAGTTTGTAACATAAAATAAAATACAATCCTTAAACAATCATCGATTACAAAATATTTGTAGTTTATATAACATTTTTAGTAAATACATATTTATTATTTATTAATAAACATGTAATTAAACCTTTTTTGTTATTATATTATATGCATATATTATATTATTACATACAATTAATTATAAATAAACTAATGTGTTATACATCATTAGGGCTACGCCCCTATCGCTCATATCGACAATCCGCCTATATCGACATTTTTGGAGCTTACACAACCATGTCGATGTAAGCGGTTTTCACTGTATATATATATATATATATATATATATATATATATATATATAATAATTGTAGTAATATTAAACATAAATATGCAATATGAAATGTGAAAAATTAAATAACACTATGTTGAATTTGAAGTTGAATCAGATATACATATCGTTTATTGTAATAGATATACTATTATTTGTATATATTATAGTGGACCTGCTAAAATAATAGATGTAAATAATATATCAATGTACATATACATATAATAAGATAGGTTTGAAATGTAGATATATTTAGATAATTAAATATAGTGACGTTCAATAAGTACGAGTGTCAGATCGGTTTCGGATAGTTACCACTACTAAAGATTCGGGCAGTAAATATTAAATGATATTAATCGTGTAGGTACATTATCCTACGATTTATATCACTATATTTGAGGCTAACTTTTTGACATATGACTTAAAGATTTAAAACCGTTATAATTTGTCAATCTTTCATGATGGACCAAAACCTGAAACCAAATGTAGAATTATTTGTATAAGCTTTATTTTACAGTAGAATTAATATAGTAAGTATATGTAGTAATTATATATCCTAATATATATTAAATTATATGTACTACATATTACGTAAACATGTTGAAACTACTTGATTAAGTTTGTAAAGTTATAATTAAAATATTCGTGATATATCATTGAAAGATTAAAAATTTGTTTTGGTTTTTCAAGTTTTAATGGTGGCCCAAAACCAATAACCAAATGCATCTATATAGTATGATTTTTATAAATTTTATTTACAATTTAGATTGAAAATTTATATTACATATCGTTATACATATATAAAGTAGAATACTATATTTAATCACAGTATACAATCTTATAAAATCATAATATTAACAGATATTCTATTCTTTATTTATGAGATAGAATGTATATTAAATATAATGATGTCAATAACATAACTAACTGACAATTATAATTGTTGAATGTTTTATTTAGACATTATATATTTTTTAAATACAATTATATATAAGAACACAATTGTAATGTATATATATATTATTCATACAACAATATGTTGATTAAAAATAATTATTTATATTTTACAAAATACTTGTAAGCTTTCAGAACATATTATATAGAATTAAAATTATAATGTTACACCCGTATACATATAAGGGCAGAAGGGTATTAATATATAACGTTTTGGTTACACCTTAGGTTATAATAACAAAGAATATAATGCATAACCTAAGAGTCTTTTGAAGAGAACAAAGTTTTCATAAGAGAGTATTTCCTATAAGGTTAATTGCCTGGTCTAGAATATGGTCAACCTTTGATAATATAAAATATATGTATGTTTGTATATTTGTATATATATATATATATATGTCAATTAATTAAACCATAGAATATTACTAAATAAATTAATATTTCTATAACAAATTATTGAAAATTAGGTAATTTAAATATATTCTTGTATATAATCCAAAGTTTGAATTAAAATAAAGAGATTACATTTTAAAATAGAAGAAATATTTGTTATGAATTATTTATTATAATAGTATAAATAGTATAACCTCAATAATGAAATTTAGATCAGTTTTATCTTGAATATATATTAAACTTTATAAAGTGTACTCCAATATAAATTTTCTTCATTCCTGTGTAATATGATAAATTTTAAATAATTTTATATTTAGTAACATAATAGTAATATTAAATTAAATTAATACATATAAATATTTACTAATCTTCAACTGTTTTCTAAATTCTATATTAGTTTCAATCACATTAATATATTAATTTACCTAAAAATTAGAATAATAAATATAATTATTCGTTTAGGTAAGTTATATTCATTATATTAAAAAAATAATTCATAATAGAATACATTTTCATAGAATAGTTGTTGTATGTATAATTATATCTATACAATATACATAGAATAATATATTCAAATTAATATGTAAACATAGTATTAATAACCAAACGTATACTATTTTTAAATATGAAAATTATAAAATATATTTATAAATACATTTTTAATTACAAAATTTAAAATTATTTTAAAATTAATATGAAATAAGTGTAATATCAAATTTTAATTAAATTGAAAAAAAAGTCATACAAATATGAATTAATATAGAACAGCATAAGTATTACTTTATATTATCATATATTTATTATTAAAGATATACAGTATTATTAAAGAATCGAATAGATACTAACTTTGTTTATTTTAAATAACATCATATGAATAATATGTTATCAATAATTCACCATTACATAGAAGGTTATACACATCGTAAAATTTAATATATATTCTATTCTTTATAATATGATAGAATACACATTATATTTCACAATGTAAATACCATATGTAAGTAATATTATTATTTAACACAATTTTAAACCTGTATTTATTATATATTTTACTTTAACAATATCATAACATATTTAATACAAATGTAATATTAAATAAATATGAACAAGAGTTATTTAATAGTATTTAACTTATGTAATACTTATAAATATGAATTAAATAATTTTTCTTTATTTTCTATATATTTTTAATACAATAATATTAATAATTAAAACTGTAGAATTTAAAATATTAATTATGTTATATAAATAATTTTAGAGTTCAATATTTTATTGATTACAGACAACAACAATAATATATATATATATATAAATGATTAATGTTTACTAAATATTTTTATTAAATATATACTAAATAAAAGTAGACATATTATAAATTATACTTGCTTCTTTCTAGTAAATATTATATAGATATTATTATCAGATTTGAAATACAAAATAATACAAAGTATTTGAACTTTAAACTATTAAATCATCATTGAATTATTTATAAATAAATAACTAAATTAAATAATAAGGTTTAATAATTATATATATATATATATATATAAATATAATCAATATAATCTAGTAAATTATACCTTCACATTTAATTAAATAAAATAGTAAATAAAGTAATAAATGATAAAATAATAAAATTTAATATAAATTAATTTTAATTAAATATATATGAATTATAAAGTTATATTTAAATAAATTAAACATTTGAATAAATATAATTCTAATAATTAATAATTTACTAAATAGACTAAATTGTCAACAACAAAATTAACTTTATATAATAATAAGTGTAATTGATAGAGTATCTTAATAATAAAAGTATAGATTAATCCCCAATATACTTGTGTTATCGTAGTAGAACTTGTTATTAACATCTTTCACTTAACAGATATACTATTCTTTATATATATGATAGTATATCATGTTATGTGATAGATGTACATAACGTATTAAAGTGTATTCAAATAGACAAACATATTTAGTTACTTTATTTTAGTTTGTATCTTATAGGGAATTTACCCTATTACCTGCATTCATCATATTTCCTTCAAAGCCCTTCTTATATAATCCGAAACTTTAACAAAACAATGTTACTTTTCAATTAACTCTATAATTTCTAAAGTTTTTTCGTTTGAAATATTAACATAATCTATCATGTAAATACGAGTTTAATAATAATTAGATTTAGATTGAAATATTATTAAAAATAAAATTTATAAACAACGAATGAAAATTTTACCTACTTTTCTAAGCAGTTATTATATTTTATATACATATAATATAATATATTCGAGTTAATTTATTAAAAATATTATTAAGAATCTAATATAATATTTTTTTAATCAAATATAATTATAATTAATTTTTGTAATTACATATTTAATTTAAAATTTCCTAATATTTAAAATTAAAATATTATGAAATAATTCTAATATTAATAATTACATAGAATTAAATTATTAAATATGATTTAATTTATGATAGCTTAGGATATATTATAATTTTTTTTGATTTATATATGTATTAAATAATATATGAAAATTAAATTAAATTGAATATAAGTAAAATTTAAATATAATTATATTATCCTGACTAATTTATAAACTATTATTTTCCTGATTTGTTACCTAATAAACAAATGTACATAATGTAAGTGTTTTTTTTAACTATATCGTAAAAACTATAACTGATACCATCAAAACCAATAGTATATATATACATAGATGAAGTTATTTATGGGTGTTAAGATAACCTACCATTGCAGAATTGATAACCGTGTATGGTTTATCTAAAATTTATTTGATTATTAGTTGTAGTAATTTCATATGATTATTGGTTTCGGGATATATAATGGTTATTGGTTTTCTATAATTGTTTAGGTAATGTGTTTTAGTTAGTTAACTTACTAAATTATATATATTTATGAATAATTAATTTATAAACTAATAATAAACTAGTTATAAACTTATAACTAAATATATTCCGAAACCCATTACCAAATATAAGTACTACATCACTTTAATAATGCTATTGAATTTAATATAAATTATATATAATTTATATTCAAATATATATATTTAGTAAAATAAACATATATTATCTGTAATAAATAAACACATCTAAATATTTACTAATATTATATTGTTTTAGTAAATGATATATCAGATTCATCAAATTAATATTGTATTATTTGTACATTTCTTTATATGAAATTAGAGATATATTATAGTAATATTATAATAATGTAATCCAACAATATTTAATACAAAAATCTAAATATTTACAAATATTATATTGTTTAGTACATTACACATGTATGGAAAATAAATAGAATGTTATATATTCCAATATTATTATACCTAGTAATTTCTGTAATATGAAACATAAAGATAAAATATGAAATGTGAAAAATTAATTAACATTATGTTGAATTTGTGTTGAATTAGATATACATATCGTTTATTTTAACAGATATACTATTCTTTATATTAATTATAGTGGACCTGCTAAAATAATAGATGTAAATAACATATCAATGTATATATAAATATGATTAGATTGGTTTGAAATTTAGATATATTTAGATAATTAAATATAGTGGTTTTCAATAAGTATCAGATTTATTATACTCTTTGTTATATTTTACTTTATGTTATTGTAATTCTTGATGTATTTCTTAGCTTTTAATTTTATAATGTTATCATTTATTTATATTATTACATGATTACATTATTATATGATGATTACATTTAGTTACAATATAACTTTCATTATATTTTATTATATATTTTATTTATTTGTATCATATAGGGGAAAGTAACCGAATACGGTCAGTGCCCGAATACGGACACTCTCGGTATCTCAGAAACCATAAATCCTACAAAAAATGTTTAATGAATAAAATATTCATAATCATATAAATAGTCATATAAACAAATTCTTTTTTATTTTATAATTATTAAAAATATTGCTGATATATCGAATAAACTGATTCTTTTATTACGTTTTTAAATTTATGAAAAAAAATGTCAACTTAAAACCTTCTCAAGAATATAAAAATGTATCGATATAAAATATAACACTAAAACTTAATACAAAATAAAGCATTCTAAAATTAAATATATGATTTTTATATTTGTTATTAAATATTCATTAAGTTATAAGCATATATCTAGAGGCCATATAAGTTCCTAATCTCTAGATGTCTTAATACGGAGACCCTATAACCAATCAGCGCGCAACGTATGAACTAATATTATTGATACCACCAATAAAGCTAAATATAAAATTTGTATTATTTAGATACTTAAATTGTATTATTAATTAAAAAAATAATAAAAATAAATAAATTATTAACCAATTAAATTAGAATAAATTATTAATAAAATTAATTATAAATAATGTAATTGTGATTTGTCTGATTGATTCATAATATATAGTTTATCTGGTGGTATAAAGGGTGTCGTATTATAACACAGGGTGTCAATATTCGGACATAGGTACCGAATACGGACACCCGACTTATTAATTATATCAACGTGATTAGTAATTGTATTAACATGATAATAATGATTAAAATTGTAATTCATTGTGTCACTTGAATAAGATAATTTTGAAAAAGCCATAAGATTACTAAATGAATTTTAGTTTTTAAAATGTCAACTTTATTTATTAAATTCAGAGTATTAATAAATATTAATAAATATCAGAATATTTTAAATATAAAATTAAAATAATAATTATAATTAATTTACATTTAATAATATATTAAATATATTAAATTAATAATATATTAAAATAAATAAAATGTAATATTGTATTGATTATATATTAAATACATATTTTACCTATAACTTAGGTAAAACTTAAGTTCCTAACTTAAGTTTACAATATATTAAAATATATGTTCTTACGTCATAACTCTATTCAAATTAAATCATTTAACATATATGTCAAATTTTAAACAAATATTATATCTTATAGACTATAATATTTGTTTAATATTTTATCTTAAATATAAACAAACTTTCAACTTACATCAAAAACTTAAGTCGTGTAATAGTTAAATAGTAATTGTATAGAATGTTATACACTATATACATATATATATATATATATATATATATATATATATATATATATATATATATATATATATATATATATATATATGTATATAAGGCTGTGATTGTTTATTTTAAACACCGATACAATAGAAGAATACCCTCACCGGTGTATATAGAGAGTGAGAGAGAGAGGGTATATTGTAATGCATATCGTACTATCGTATAATATAGTACAATACACATTATACTATAGTATAATAGACGCGCGTCACTTTAAACAGATACGGGTCACGTGACTACAATACGAGAGCAGCGATCCTAGTGGCGTGTGTTATAGTTGTGGTATAGTACAGGCGTAGGCGTGTGTGCGTGTGTTTAGACGTGTGGACACTCACGCAACGTGTGTACATCATACACACACATTATTATATTAAGATAGAATATATATATATTATATATATATATTTTATAACAAATACATTTGTTTATTAACTTCTCCATTAGTTCATGCTTTACAACATGAAATAATAAATCTGATTTATTTATATATAATATCGTTAACTCTGGATTTATCAGAATTCAAGGAACCGAATAAATGTGTAGAGATATCGAGTTAGTGAGAATTAATCTTAAATTTACATTGATACAAAACCAAACTAACATTTGTAAAATGTTTGATTTAGCTGGGTTTTTTATAGAGAGTCTGGGATATCGAGATTTGACTGTGTATATAATATAATACAACATTATATTGAATAGAATATACAAATATCGAATATATATATATATATAGTTATAATAAATAACTCAAGATATTAGTTCTAGATATATAATAATGTATCAACGACAATTTTAAAAGTGTAAACAAACATATACATGTTCAATATTGTTATCTCGAGAGATATCGCGCATGCTATAAGTTCACACGTGGTGATATGTATACATTAAGGAGGCGTTAATAAGCTATACTATCTGTAAATACAGTTAACTAACGTATGGGCATCTTTATCTTAATCTTAATCGGAAATCATTGAGGCTTGACCTTTCAGGAAGTTCGTATTGAGCTGAGTGATAGCTTTCTTAGCGAGGCGGGCGTCGTAGATTTGAGTACGTTCAGTCAACTGAATTATTCGTCCAATGAAAGCGTCTCGATGACCATATCTCGCGACGCTGATTGGTCGATGCCGAAGTGCTGTGAATTATTACATTTAAAGCTATCATCAAGGACATGATACCATGTCCTTGTTATTATTATCAACATTTAAGTTTAAGCAGTGCAGTATTTCGTACGCTATTTAACGCATTCATATGTTAAAGATAGGAAATATATACTTCCATTCACAATTTGGGTTTGATGGAAATAATCATTAAATTCTACTTATTCTATTTTATATTAGGTTTTATACAACAAATATATTTGTTTCCTATAAATGATTTATATTACTATATAGCTATATTTTAATATATGGTATATTTCACATATAAAAATAGACATAAAAAGTTATATTCATTTTGTTCAAGTTATATTTCTATACATATTATTTGTTATAAATTATTTCTAATTATATTAACTTATATTTAATTCATACTTTCATGACCTATAGGTACAACATATAACACATGTAATAGTAGACAAATACGATGAAAGATTACTATATATAGAGTATAGATATATGAATACTTATAACGATGTTTACTTCTAAATTACCGTCACCTTCACGTCACCTTAACCTTGAGGGGTCACCTTTATAGCTTAATGTATTACATCGCGCATTATGAATGACTACATACGTGCGCGTGTACGTGCGTATGTGTGTGCGCGTGTATATGCGCATGTAACCACGCTGTGCATGCTGTTCGTACATGTATAATGTGCACCGTTCAATAAAACCCCGATACTAGGAAACACCCATATATGGGCATAGGGTAAGGGTATGCATTAGGTTAAAGGTTGACAGTGAATACTGTTGACCCATTATCTAAAACTTAAAGACAGTATGTTTGTACATGTTTATTAGTTATGCATAACACCACGGGGTGTAACATATTTTATAAACGATTATTTAAATATCTGATAAGATTATATTGTAATATGTAAAATAATGTTGAAATAGAGCGATGCGCAAGTGAACATATACTGTACTTTGGTCTACTAACTTCACTTCCGCCGTGGTCGAAAGCTGACGGACAATTCTCACTGAAATTCTATTGTATTATATTGAATCTATTGTTAGTCGAGCCTTGTGATAACAATTATATTTAAATTTCGTAAATAGTGCGCATTTACAAAAGTCGTGGACAGAATATATTATTATATATTTATTTTAATATTAATACAATATATTTGTTTATAACATTTGATAATATACATACATTATATATATGTGTGTATGTATGTATGTATGTATGTGTATACATGTGTGTGTGTTTGTGTATGTATGTGCATGTGTTTGTTTGTTTGTGTGTGTGAGTGTGTGATAAATATATGATAGATAGTGAGACATTTATTATTTAAGATAAACTAGAGTGGTCAGATAAACTATATTAATGAGTTATGGTGTATACATGTTAAATACCCATAGCCAATCAAGTAGTTTCTACCTATATATACAGTATGTTCCGGCTATATCGACAGCCACGTGTATCCATAAATCGGTTCTAACGACAATTTAAAATAGATTTATTGGAATTAATTTAAATGGCAATTGCCATCTAATGGAATTATATAATATAATGGAACTATATAATAAATTAAATTTAGATTACTGTTAATACAGCTTGGGTATCATACATATGTAATGGGAATTCTTATAATGAATTCTCAACTGTAATATTGAATGATGTAATAGTTCATGTGTGAGATGGGTATGTTCTGTTTATGTATCAAACATTATGTATACGTGTCATTAGCATAAGGACATTACTTATATTACAAGGATATACATAAAGTCGCCTAATACGGACACCCCCATTATCTCAGAAACTATATATATAGTATTTAAATTTATAATTTGAAACCTTTACATTCAATATATAACACATTTATTCTATAATTCACATTACGTAACATACTGCAGAAGTTCTATTCGCTAATATTACGTAATCCAGCTCTAGCGACATTATTACGTAATATGTTAAACTTCACCGAACAGTCGATTCTTATCTTACGTTTACTGACTATTTTATTGTGTGAGAGACTTATATATATATATATATATATATATATATATATATATATGTATATATAATAAGTTGTATATTAACACATGATGTGATTACTATATTACATATTTAACGTTAATCATTTTTATACAAAATGTTATAATATAATAAAATATAATAGTAAGAATCCATAATGTTATATATTATATGTCAACATACATTATTAATACTTTATAAAGTATACAGTATATAAAGTCCTATAGAATATTATCAGCCTATAACAAATACTTGCATATAGTTTATATATATTTCATATTACGTATACTATTTTACATTGAAAGAATAGTAATAGTTATATATATAATATATATATATATATATATATATAAATATATATAAATATATTACATATATTATATATAATATATTATATTGAAATAATAGTATCAGAAATAAAATGAATGTGATGTAAATAATATGTAACTAGTAATTTATTTATTTTTTGAATTCTTATGAAGTAAATAACACATAAATGAAACAAAGTATACTTTATATATAACGGATAATTTGAATATTAATACAAAGATGTGGAATTTAGCCTGTATAATTATGTACCACTTTATTTAAATAGATTAACTAATGAACTAATATTAATTAACGGTGCTGCATCTGGGCTAGTCTATGTCCTATGCCGATGTCCTTATCTTACAGTTTTAATCGTGTGCGCTTTGCATAACACTAGTACGCACGTCACACTTACGCACCGACCCGCACCGCTCCGACCCGCACACCTGATATATACACGCTGAATACGTTATAGGGTGAAAATTTATCATCGGCTACAATTACAACTTTACAAGCACCAGTAACATCAAGGATATGTCCTTGATATTCCTATCGATCGTAATGTTCACCTATAATACATATTATACTATTGTTTATTAAATCTTATATTACGTATATATTACGTATATAATGTACATTATACTTCTTTCCGATGTTATACCCACATCCTACTTCAGTAGAGTTACGTATATATATATAAATATATAAATATTGTTTATTGAGATATAACAGTTCGTATGAAATAATAAATATAAGTTATAAATTATAATGTATAGCTATTTTAAATCTCAAAATGCCATAGATTTAAGGTTCCGTTGAGATCCTTTACTCTATATATATATATATATATATATATATATATATATATATATAATAATTATCATATTAAACACATACCCACACAAATACACCAGCACAATAACGAATGAATATTTACATATAATGACAAGCTATCAACCTACCGATATAGATACACACATATGCATGCACACACACATATACACACGCATACAACACTCACACACGCATATGCACTCTATACGGCATGCATTGCACGCGCACACAAACAATCACACACTCCGGCACGCGCACACCCGCACTAAGTTGTGATATCGCACACATGTGTGCGGAATAGATCAAACACTCCATTACATCAGTGCGTACGAATAAACCTATGTATTACAGCGGTGCTGGTGTATCTGTAGTGCATCAAGCATCATTATTAGTCTCCTCGATCGTATTGATAATACATCAAACACTTTCTAAGACCTCGCTTCACACTCTCTGGTATTATCACATTTAGTAGGTCCGTATTACCAACTCTATTATCAATGCTAATTAATGCTACCACACTCCTTTGATAGTGAATATTATGTTAATTTTATAAATTTAAATTGATGTTATTGAAGTTATGTTGCAATGGTGCATTAACATATGATATAATATATAAGTAATTTTGAAATTAATAACTTAACTGACTAATCATAATTATTAGTTATTTTTTTTTAATATTTTCATTGGTAAATTAATATTGAATGTAAGTTATATATATATATATATATATATATATATATACAGTAAGCTCTCGATAAGTCGGACTACGGATAAGTCGGACTTCTCGATAAGTCGGACACATTTAGTTGGTCTGATTGGAATTTTATCTAGTTCAATGTTAAATTAATCGGATAATTCGGATAAGTTGGATTGGATAAGTCGGACTTTTCTATAGGTCGGAAACATATTATTGTATTTTTATGATTTTTATATTGGATAGTCGGATTTTTTATAAATTGTCAGAAATGTTTATTTTAAATAATGTATATTATAATTTTAGTAAGTAATATTATTGAATACAACATTTTATATTGTTGATTGTTGCATAATTCCACATTTCGGTAACCCTTATGAGTTAAATTTAACTCAGGCTACGCATCTCATGTCTTATTTGCATGATATTCTGAATCTCGGATAAGTCGGACATCTCGATAAGTCGGACACTTTTCGCGGTCCCTTGCGAGTCCGACTTATCGGGAGTTGACTGTATATATATATATATATATATATATATACTTCATATATAATTCATCGATTTTATAGTCATGAATAGAATTATTAAAATAACAAATACGCATTAATAATAAAATATAATATATGACACAGAAATTCTGTGACAGAATACATATATTATAAATATATATATACATGTATATATATTTTCTATTTAAAAAATATATCATATATGATAATATATATACTAAGAGTATACTCTCCCGTATTATCAACACCACTCCTAAATAAAATTATAATATATATATGTGTATATATATACATATATTATACGATATAAAAGTGCATGTCCTCCTTATCTATCAGGGATCCACCACACGGTAGCTTGCCTACAACATTAGACACGAGTGACAGCATAGCTTGGCCTCCTAACTAGCGGATACCCATACAGTGATTATGTAATAGGCGTGTATTGCGTAATCACTACGCTGGTCGCTGATTGGCTGACGTGTGTCCGATAGATGACTTAACGAGTGGGCGGAGTTATTACGTCACGCGGCAGTTTAAGCTGTATCACTTACGTGTGTTATTGTCGTTTTAGCAGTAGAAGATAGAGATGTCTGTCAAACAGTTAAACATCGATATGAATAAGTTAGTACATTACTTTTATGAATTAGTTACCACAAATATGTATATAAATATATATATATATATATATATATATATATATATATATATATTTATATATATATGTGTGTGTGTATTTGTGATAGTATTACATATGTGCATTTCAGATTTATTCAGTTTATTTCCAGATACATTTTTATATATTTAAAATTTAAGATTTAGGACATAAACCGAAGAATTATAATATATCAACAATAAGAATATAGCCTATTGTTGTTATCAATACATTATAATACTAATTATTAT
Organism: Osedax fenrisi; assembly: GCA_964019155.1. Classification (NCBI taxonomy): domain Eukaryota; kingdom Metazoa; phylum Annelida; class Polychaeta; order Sabellida; family Siboglinidae; genus Osedax; species Osedax fenrisi. Next base: position 75,396,226 of record OZ025239.1, read on the forward strand.
TATTATATTTAAATAATAATTATTATAATATAATAATATTAGTATTAATAATAATATATCTCCAATTGGGCTTGTTTATATCCTTATTTAAATTGTATTTAATTTAAATATAATATTTTAGTTATATACATTCTAAATTCAATATTAAACGGTTAACCTAAACATTCTAACCCCGCCATGATACACATAATACGAAGATAGGTATCACGGTAGCAATACTGTGATGACGTCATCAATGCTATATCAACTAGGTATACTGTCAGCCTCATAGTGTGAGGTTGCTGGCATTACTACTTGTTATAGTAGTACATCTATTATAATATGTCCTAATATGGTATTGTATTATTAGAACATGGGTGCGTTTTTGTACATACCAACCTATACGTGGAATCCCATCTGCATGTACATGTATATAATTACAGATGGGACGTTGTTACGTTTGTATGTTACAACAAACGTACGCTAAATCGATATTATAATATATTTTAATATGGTATAATATCTTTATTACAATATTTTAACTTTAATATTAGAAGGTATTAATTGTAATTCTAAATATTTTAGATATAATTAGTATAATATATAACACTAGTATTACCAATATCATGTATTGATTTTAGAATTAAATGTATTCTTTTATAATTAGAATATATTAATTTTGATATTAAAATATATTAACTTTTATATTTAATATGAGTGATAACTTTACACATATTTACTGTATGAATAATATGAAATAACAATACATTATGTTTAATATCTCTTTAATTTAATATTCATTAATGAATATTTAATTTAATATTTTATATATAAATGTAATGCAAACATTTCCATGATCATAATGTATATATACATATATATATGGTAATAGTATCATAATTACCATTAATTAAGTAATAATATAGTTTAAATTTAAATGTTTACAATATAATCATTTAATATATTATAATATACTACATGTAGTATTCTGCAGAGTATCATATATATATATACATGTATATATATATATATATATATATATATATATATATATATATATATATATATTATATAGAAATATAGATTATAGTCTATATGAAATATGATAATATAGAATATGATATGACAATGGGTATGATTGCCCATATTATGACTTACCCATGACTTACCCATGATAGTATATATAACACTAGTAAGTCATTTAAATTTACATTGATCTTGCAACTATATAAACTTGTGAAACCAAACCTGTGGAATTAAATAAATCCAAAATATAAATCTTTAATATATTATATAATATATAATTATATAATTATATATTATATACAGAGCTTGGCACGATACTCAAAAAATGTATAATAGATACAATTACAAATACAGAATATTCTTAGTAAATACATCTTAGTAGATACAAATACATTATAAGTATTTACAATATATATATATATATATATATATATATATATATATATATATATATATATATATATATATATATATATATATATATATATATATATATAGTATAGAAATATAAATTATATAGATATATATTATATCATTTCATATACCTAATATATATTTATATATATATATATATATATTCATTGATTTAGAATTTGATAGTACATAATATGTACTATATATCAAGGTACATTATACTGAAATAATGTCCGGAAATGTTTGCATATGATTATAGATATTATTGTGATTGTACAATTATATTTAATATTTTTATTTCATAGATAATGAGGTTGTCCGAATTCGGTACCCATGTCCGAATACGGACACCCTGTGTTATAATACAGATACTCTATAGAGTTGGATACTCTATATATAGCACTAGATAAACTATATATATTGTAATATATATATATATATATATTATTAATAAACCAATCAGATATATTACAATTAATTTATTTATAATTAAATTTATGAATAATTTAATATAATTTAATTAGTAATTAATTTATTAATTTTTATTATTTTATTAATTAATAATACAAATTAAGTATCTAAATAATAACATTTTTAAATTTAACTTCATTTGTGGTAATAATATTATAACGCACGCGATTTTTTATAAACATCAGAATAATTTACACGCTTCGCGATGATTGGTTATATGGTGTCCGTATTAAGACATCTATAGTATCCGTAATAGGGACTTATGTGATCTCTAGATATATGCTTATAACTTAATTAATATTTGATAAAAAATATAGCAATTTTTTATATAATGTTTAGAATTCTTTAGTTTTTAATAATATATTGTTATGTTTTTTTATATTCATACATTTGTATATTCTTGAGGTTTTAAATTAAAAATTGTGTTCATAAATTTTAAAACGTAAACAAAAATCAGTTTATTGGATATATCAGCACAAATTTAAATAATCAAAAAATAAAAAATACTTTTTTAAACTATATATTTAATTACGAATATTTTAATCATAAAACATTTTTTTGTAGGATTTATGGTTTCTGAGATACCGAGAGTGTCCGTATTCGGACACTGTCCTCTAGATGTATAGTTAACCTAAGGTAACAAATAAATCTATGTGTATATCTGATGACTAATTTAGAGGAATAACATAATCCCTACCTCCCACGCACGCGATCATCGTATGTACATGTTAGATTACTATTTACTATAGTAAAGTATAAGTATACTTTGAGCTTACATATGTCATACATAGTATGTTCTTGCCGTCTAACAGTTTCTTTGTTCCATATATTGGTATCAAGGTACCTGTTCGACGGCAATATAGCACAGTTCACAAAGTACTATATGTTTACTGTACAACCATCATATCGAATAATCTTCATATATGTATTGCTATTAAGTTTCTAATAACTACTGTTATGATGTTATGTATATAAAGATGAATGCAGTGACCTATAGGTCTGACTATAGTGTGTGTGTGTGTGTGTGTGTGTGTGTGTGTGTGAGTGTGTGTGTGTGTGAGTGTGTGTGTGTTTGTGTGTGTGTGTGTTTGTGTGTGTGTGTATGTGTGTGTGTGTGAGTGTGTGTGTGTGTGTTTGTGTGTGTGTGTTTGTGTGTGTGTGTGTGTATGTGTGTGTGTGTGTGTGTGTGTGTGTGTGTGTGTGTGTGTGTGTGTGTGCTGCTGACTCGGTAGTAGATTACTATTGATGAGGTACTATAGTATACTACCAATACCTCGACTATAGTCATGTGACCTGCATTATCTTATATTACCTTATACATATATACCGTTATAGGTTATATTATAATACCTACATATATTATAACAGTAAATATAAATATGTAGATATTCACTTAAACATAAAGTTTATATGTAATGATTACACAGTATTATAATGATTGAAAGTATGTATCAGTTCATCATTTTAATCTTTAGTATTTATAATATTTCACTTATAATATTTAACTTAAAAGCTTGAAAGCATGCATATCATGAACAAAATAATTACATAAATTTATCCCGTTTTGACAATTAAAAAAATAGTTATTTTTTAAGTTATTTAAAATTATAATACAATTATTAATAATCACTGCAAATAAAAATAAAAATAAAAGTTGTCTTTATTAAACTATATAATGTTATTGAATTACAAATAATATTTTGTATATAGTACTTTTGCATCTATATATACCCTGTAGATGCCTCTGTATTTTTTAAATCTATCTACTTAATGAAAACAAATTATATTATTAGATATATTATTATATTTTGTATAGTTATTTCCATAGTAAAACAATTTAATATTTTAATATTATATTTAAATAATAAATTCAAATTATGAAAAAATATTACCCCACTACTTTGTATATGTGCCATTTCAACAAAATCTATTATTCATTACTAAAAAAACATATAAATATATCTTATTATAATTGTTTAATTAATAGTAAGGGCAGACAAAATATATGATTTTTGAAATAAATATATTTTTTTAATTAAAATTGTTATTATAGAAAAATCAATAAATATAATATATTATCTTTAAACTGATATATGACTTGATGCATAAAAGTAATAATAAGTGTCATAAATAAGCGTTTATAAATACAATGATCAGACAGCTATTTTTTTTAACTTTATTTGAATCTTTCAAGAACGAAAATGTTGATCTACTTGATAAATTGATATGAAACTTTCAAAACTTAATCATGATAAATATATATTCTTATATATTAAGTAAGACCTAAAAGAAAACTTATTTACTAGAAATTACTGGAAATTACCAAAAAAAATATTTTGAAATTAGTGTTTTCTAGGTCTGAAATCATCTTATAATTATCATTTAATTATATTACTTAATATATATATATATATATCTGAATATAATTATTAAAACAATGTTGTCATTCTGTTATTTATTTCATAAGTTATCATACTTTTAGTAAAACAAATCGTATCTTCACCATTTAAATATTCATATATTAATATATATATATATTTTCATAGGGCATTAAAAACTACAAGTAATGTATTCATGCAATAGAATAATATTATACAATGTTTAAACAATGTATATTAATTTATAATTTGTTTAATACGGGATAAATTCCCCTATAAAATGACATATTATATGTATATATTGCATGATAAATATATAAATATATAGTTATACAGGTATATAATTATATTACATAAGATTATTTGAAATAACTAATCTTAAATATAATGTACAGATAGTGAATTATTCGAATCTAAAATCTTAATTGAATCTTAAGTGATACATATCAAAGTATGAGATATTGAGGGTTTCCCATATTACATCAAATTTCACCGCTGTATACATGTAACCTCTGCATATATTTGACCTCTGCATATATTTCCTACAGTTTAATGATTGAAGAGGTCAATGAAAGTGTTCGTCTGCAGTCTGTAAATAAGCTGATAACATGCGTGCTCTGTTGTGGATATCTGATAGAAGCAACAAAAATAACAGAATGTCTCCACACATGTATGTTACCCCTTAGCTACTGCATATCTACCTAGCGCTACTATATATAATGTAATTAATCTTAAGGAGGAGCATGACACACGTTTTTTTGGAAAAAATTTGATTTTCAATTTTTGTATAAATGTAAAATTATAACATTTTAAATATAATATTTTAAGTGAAATTTAAAGGAAATTTTAAACGAAATATAATTGCTATAAAAATGTACACTTTAAAATATGACAACCTAGACAAATTTAAATTTAAATATATAATTCAATTATAATTTATACTACTAATTTATTATAATATCGATTTTAAAAATTGAAAGATTATATTAAGGCTTATTTATATTAGTATTAAAATATAATTGATATGTAATACTATTTATCATCTATAGACTAGGAATTGAAACAGGGTATGATATACAGTCAACTCCCGATAAGTCGGACTCGCAAGGGACCGGGAAAAGTGTCCGACTTAGCGAGATGTCCGACTTATCCGAGATTAAGAATAGCATGCAAATAATACATGAAATACGCAACGCGAGTTAAATAGTTACCGAAATATGGAAGTATGCAACAATCAGCAACATAATATTTTGTATTCAATTATATTACTTACTAAAATTATAATATTCATTATTTAAAGTAAACAATTCTGACAATTTATAAAAAGTCCGACTTATCCAGTATAAAAATCATAAAAATGACTATAATATGAGTCCGACTTATAGAAAAGTCCGACTTATCCAATCCAACTTATCCGACTTATCCGATTAATGTAACATGGAACTAGATACAAATCCAACCAAACCAACTAATTGTGTCCGACTTATCGAGAAGTCCGACTTATCCGTAGTCCGACTTACCGAGAGTTGACTGTATTAGATTTATTTAACAAATTTAAAGAAAAAACTAATTTTAATATTTTAATATTATAATATATTTAAATATAAATATATTTATTGTAATTTTTAACAATTGTGCTGATATTAATTATGATAACTTTTTTAATATCGAATAATTTTACTTTCGATTATATTAGTATTTTAGTAGAGAATCTTTTTTTAAATGATATTTAAAAAGTTATCGTCTATCTAAAAATAACATTTGTTCATTCGTGTAAAGTAAACCAGTGGCATGGGTTATCTTAACTACAATACTTCACATAATTGTTAATTATGATATTATATAACTTATTAATATAATTATCTACGCTATGTTAAGGCCTGAATTACTAACATCAAGTGTATCACATATGTATATCACTGAATCAGTTTAGGGTTAATAATGATAACCCTCCGTATGCTATACACAGTCTGCAAAAGTTGTATAGTTATTCACCTGTCTAGTGAAGTCACGTGTCCTATTTGCAGACTAGTTCTCCATCACAGATATCCCAAGTGTTTCATAAGGTCAGCCGAGGTCATATCTGTATGTCCCTATCGCGTATCTATCATTCACTTAACATGCACATTACTATCACCTATTCTTATATATCTGACTTTCTCCTACATAACCTAAGTGAATCTCCTGCCTATATAACTATAGTTACCACTAATTGTCTCCTCATTAATAAAGTAACTGTTCTAATGTAGCAATTCATTATTAGTGAGACCTAATTGTACAATGTACATTATGCATGGTGTTGTTTATTTACTAATATGATGATAATTAAAGATATTCACATTAATATTACATAATAGAGAGGACCCAACAATGCAGGCTATTGTAAAGAAACTTGTTCCAAATATATCTCAAAGTAAGTTTTATATTTAGTCTAATTATATAATATATGTATATAAGATTTGAATATCAAATCTCTTTATGAATGTAATATCTTACATCTTAGTACAATCTGAAAGACTGCAGAAATTTTATGACGTTCGAGATATATCACAGTCTAATAACATCACAGGTAATGTTAATTACGAAACAATTGTTAACTGTTAATTGTTCAACCACTTATCTTTATATTATTACAATATCCATAATGTTAATTATTTCACTAATTATGGCTAAACCTTCTACTTCAGGTGTTCGATATGATAATAAAGTTAATCTGTCAGATGAGGAACAGGTTATATTGTTTTCCTTAATAAATAAATAAATAATACTACGTAGTATTTAATTCACATATATTTTGGTAATTAATTATTTATAGATAGAAATAATGTTGTTATAAAATATCCTATATTATGAGATAATTAAATTTATGCAGGAATTAAATTAGAAAATCATATTATAATTGTATTCATTATATTAGCTAATAATTCACACAAAGTTGTGTATATTCATATATAAGTATATCTTGGCTTATAATATTGTTACATAATACTCTAATTAATAATATCCGTTCATTGCATAATATATAAAAAATATTAGAGATTTTAATAATATGAAATAGATATGAAAATGAGCTGCGAATCACATGGTATTTTTGTTTATCACAGATTCGCATCTTCTTGATATGCGATGACATAATGATGGAGTCTATTGAGAGTCCCTACATATTAGTGTGTGACATGGCCACTATAACAGTGGTTAAGAAGTATGTATTACAGTCTTTATTATTGGAGGCCATAATGAGGAATGAAGATATCGAGATACTTTGCAACGGTAAACTCATGTCTGAATGTTTCATTGTGAAATACATTAAATATTACTACTGTTTTCAACAAGAGGTTATTGTACAATAACATTGTATCTAGGCTATGTAGTATTACTGATATTTTTATATTGTAATATATATATATATTTATATGATCTCTAAATAATATTATATAATATTTATATCTGACATTTAAGAAAATATGACCAAACTATAAATATATAATATTGAAATTATGACCTTACAACAATATCAATAAAATTGCATAGAATAGCAATAAACTTATCTTGATAAAAGTATCAATCTTATACTGAATTATAATAATATATTTACAAATCTTATTTCACTATAACATATTTACAAATCTTATTTCCGTATAATAATATATTTACAAATATTACATGTTTGACAGTATAAGCCTCTGATTCTCACATACAGAAAGAAATTAAACATCAAATTAAATTTCAATGAATGAGAATTGTATTTATGTTTATATTTATCTTATATTTAAATAGTTTTCTTAAATAAATATCATAATTATCTTGAAGTAAATATACAAGTTATTCTATTCAATCTTATTTCACTATAATAATATATTTACAAATATTATTTCACTATAATAACATATTTACAAATCTTATTTCAGTATAATAATATATTTACAAACCTTAAATTCTGTACAGTATAAAATATAAAATTAGAATTTCCATAAATTATATTTATGTTTTTGTTTATCTTATATTCGAATAGTTAAATATATAAATAAATATCATTGTCTTCAAGTAAATATAAAAGCATTAATATTTTTTTTAAACTTTCGATGATTAATTTTATAAAAAATTACGCTTACAATATTATGACTTATTATTTTCTAAAAAACTGAAATGGTTTAATACCATAGTAATTAGCGTAGTCATTATAGAAAGTAATGTAAGTATCATTTTATTCATAATGGCGATAATATGTGTAATTCACTAATAGAGAATATGGGTAAGCCTTATTTGTTATATTGTGTACTATTTTATTTATTGTATTTTATTATAATTCATACATTATTTAATTTTAATATCATATTACGATGTATTATAGTATGAATTGTCAACATGATTATAACGTTTAATAAAATAGTATTTATTAAATTAATAAAAATTTTCATAATATAATAATCTACTACACAAATTACTTCACAAGGTATAAAAAAAACACAAACATATTAATAAAACCAAAATACCTAGTCTTTTTTATATGTAGTTAAACCTAGATAAACCCAAAAACCCACCCTGGCCCACTTTGAGTATAAGTAATATATATTTAATATTAAATAAATAATAATAGTAATTATATTTGTAAAAATACATTAAATAAATGAAAATAAAACATAATTAATAAAGTCATTGCATAATGATAATATATATCACGTTAGAGTATATATATATATATATATATCATATGATAACTTCCATAATAACATATGAATAAACATTACAAATAATAATCTTATATATATATATATGTTTTGCAGAAAAATAACTTGAGTTAATAATATAGTAGATGACTAATAACTATGTCAAGCACTAGGCGATTCTTAGTAAGCAAGATTCACAAATAAGAAGAATCACAATAGGATAATTACTTTCTAATTTATAGAAAATTTAATATTTTCAATAAAACTTATAGGAATTATGTGATTTAAATGTTAGTAGTAGTGATTGCCCAGACTACATGTGTATTATGTATATCTCTCTATGAAGTGTTCATGTATTGTATTATCTCTATGAAACAATAGATACACTAATACAGTTATTATATTGTAATTTATAAAGTAACAATCTAACAAGGCGAAAGTGTACACATTTATTATAAAAATTAAGTTTATATACATATATATATACAAATATTATTATTATATTATATACATTTATAAGATATGAATATTATTTGAAAGTTATATATATATAATACAAAAATAATGTTAGTACAATTTATTAAATTATTGAGTTATTTATAATATTTTTTTTGTATTTACTCTCGAACAAGAAAATATATAATCACATATATTATATAATCATATATAATATATATTAATACAAGAAAATAATCAATTCAAAATGAATAAATACAAATATTTATTATATACTTCATACGTATAACTATTTATATATTTTTTGAAAACATAAATTCAATACAGTACATTTTGATTCAGCCATCGCTGCGTAAAAACTACAAATTATTAATAATATTATATTCACAACGAAATGCGAAGACAATATTAACTAGAGATATCTCTTGGCATTAACGCATCGCGTATTAGCTATGCATGAGAGGTCTGACAACGATGGAATGATTGTTTTGATTGACGGACGACTGCGGTGAGAAACTGTCGTCGACCAATAGCGCGACAGCTACTGTCGATTGCGACGAAGGACTGCGTATCATGTCCTTCGTGAGATTCGTTTGCATTTAGAGATGAGTCTGCGGTGGGGAACTCGGAATCTTTCACAATAGCCGTGTGATCTACATTAAAGGTTAAACATTGAAGGTCAACGACGATAATTTGAAATCAACAGAAATAACATTAATTTAATCGGTAAAATTACAATATACAATGATTTTATTTAATATAGTAGCGTTTAAAATGCTCTCATGTATAATAAACAAGATTCAGTTGGGGATATGATTCTCTACAATTAAGTGTTACAAAATATTTCTATATAATATTTAGATTAATTTATATATTGTTAATAATTGTGCACTACACTTACCGGGTATCGTGGTAGAGTCTCCAAACACTGCAAGTAAGCCAGTTCATCGCCTTGTCACAGTTCTCAGAACACTGTTACCAGGAGAGATGTGATTACTATAGATGATCATCAAATGAACTCACGAAATACATAGGATACATGAGATTGTATTCAATCACTAATGAAAATGATTTAGTTACGAAATAGAGAATATCATTATATATATATATATATCATATATGATATTATATCGTATAATATAATAATAATAATATAAATTTATTGAGATATAGGGAGATCGCAGTGACCAAATATTGACAATTATTTAATTTGTATTCAATATTTAGATTAAATTATATATATATATGTTATATTGTATACAATTTTTAATTGAAACTATACATTATAAGTACTATAAAAACAGTCTTATAAAGGTTATTAATATATATATTCAAAATATAAATATTATAATTGTAAAAGATATCTATTATTTTATGATATATTTTATAATGTTAATTTTCTTATAATGACTACAATAATAAAATTTATCTTATCTTATCTTATAATAATTTTATAAATTGTAAATTACCGATTTACAAAATTAGAGCACTGTTTTATTAGCACTTATTCGTTCAATCTCTTAATTAATAGATATATAATCATATGATTGATATTCATATGCAATGAGATTATTTCAAACAAATTCTATTGTGCATTTCCCAACATCTGTAATTATATATTTACTTTATGTTACATTGTTTACATCCTCCAATAGTATGTTATTAGTTATTATTAGTTATTAGTTTTTAACCATTAGTATAGATTATAAATTTAGAATATATATATTATAGAAATTTATCTAGGGGTTTTGGGCGATGCGAGGGTTTTGGTCGACGGCAATATAATCACAACGGTAATAGATATGAACATATTTTATGTTAACGAAATGTGTATAATATTAATTTTACCTAATATTTTAAGAAATATATAAGAAAAATTAAATATATTGAATAATATTATCGATTATGTAAAAAATGCATTTTCTGCTATATTATTGTAATAAATACCGACAGTTAATGGTAAATTACAATACAATTAATAATATTTTTATGATAAATTTTGTATTATATTAAACTACTCAATATTCTACATAAAATGAAATACAAATTAATTAAAAATATTAATTATATAATTGAATAAAGATAACATAATAATAACATATGCGATGAGGGGGTTTTGGTCGATATCATGAGGGGGTTTTGGTCGATGCTAATAATTACAACGGTAATATATGACATTTTTTTAAATTAACTAACTATATATAATTATAATATTACCAAATATGTTAAGAAAATTAATAAAAATTAAATATATTGCATAATATTATCTATTATGTAAAAAGTGCATTTTCTGCTGTATTATTTTAATAAATAGCGTATAATTAATGGTAAATGTTCATATATAATATATAATTAATTAAAATTATTAGTGTATTACATATTATCATATCATTATAATAAATATTCGAATTAGTTAATTTAACTCACATTTTATTATTTGAGTATATAGGGCGACAAGTATTAACACATTCGGAACTATCAACCAAAACTAACTAATCCCACACATACCATATTTCACCGATATTTATGAGTAGTATTAGAATTGATAATATATACTTTTATTATCATGATATAAAAATCCGAGATAGCTATTTATTAGATTAATATCTTTTTAATAAATATTCTAAAATTCAAATACTAATATTCAATATTCACGGAGTACCTGCTATTATAGCGAGTGATAGAGACCAAAATCCCCTCCGTCCCCTATATGTATTTTAAATAATATATTTATATATTTAATATTATTGATAAAATTTTAAAACATTATATTAAAACTTGTATATTATATACTATTTCATATATATACTATATATATAATTAATTACAAAATATACAGATAAAATATATAAATTTATTTATTATAAGAGTATTATTTTAAAATTTAGAAATAATTTTGATATATTAAGATGATATATTTTTCTAATAAAACTCTTAAGGATACCTTAAGTATGCCTAGGTAATCCCTTTCCTCCTTTATCGATATCATGTAACTAGATATGTAAATCCAAATTTAATATACTAATAATTGTATTGATTTAGAAAAAAAGTATATAGATCTTTAATTGTAAACTTGTTTTCTAATGTATGTTGTTATATAATAGAAATGATATATATGCATTTTGATAAATTTTTAGAAAAAATCAAAATTAATAATAAAATAAACAGTAAATATTTTATAAATTTATATCCTTTTTTTTAGATATATATGTCTAGTTTATAAAGGAAAATATATGTTGCCAATATTCCAAAAATTGTAGCACTGGATATAAGTATAGTAGTCCTATGCATCCTCCTATCTATATACATGTAAATGTGTGAAATTGTCGTTCAGTTAGATATCCCATTAAGGGCGGGCAACACATATGAATGTTTACATGGTGAACATAGGAGATGTATGATTTACTAAAAGTACCATATCTTTATAAATACATAATAGAATAACCACATTTTATTATTATTTTGTATATTATATTTAGAACTATATATATAATAAACATTTAAAATTGTATGATAACTATAAGATCAAGAGATGGGACCTACATATTACCATTTATAACAAAAATTAAAATTCCAAAAATGTCTATAAATGTTAAATTTATTATATGTGTTTATGAAATATATTTTAATATTATGAGATATATCTGAAGAGTATCATATTATATATAAATTCATATTATATATAAATTCTGATTATTTCATGCAGTTTGATCCAGTAGTTCAAAATTTATGGATCTTAAAATATAAAAAATTAGTTTTAAAAATAGAACAGATATATTTGTTTTGAAATTTAATTTTTTAATTTAAATATAGTTTTATTTAAAATTTGTATTGAATATATATAGCACCATAACTTTAGAAATACAAAAAAGAATAACTAATTTTTGTGTGTATCTTGTACAATACATTTAGAGTTATATACATAGTCTACATTTAAAATGTTTGGATAAGTATTGGATAAGTTTGGATAAGTATAAAGACTAAGAGAATGGGACCTACACTATTAGTAAATAAATTAATACACATTTGTTATCATTATTTATAATCATTTATCATTTATAAATGCATATTATAGGCACTTATATTTACCTTTTTGCATCATATTATATATCATTTTAAAGGGAATTCTTATTTTGATATAATATCATTTTTTTTAAATAATATATTTTTTCAAAAATCATATAGCCCTTAATGTAATAGTAAATTATATCATATATGTTATATCATGTTATATATATATAACTATTTTCTAATATAAATGTTAATTTACTATCACTAATCAATGGAATTGTATATTTATAATTCAAATTTTCATTTTATTTTGATTAAAAATCATATATATATATATATATATATATATATATATATATGATATATTATAATATATCTAATTTTTACAAGAGGAAGTCGTAAACAAATATTATTTAATATACTATTTATTAATAATTACAAATGTTGGATATTAAAATCAGCTGTACATATATAGGTATGAGAATTAGATAGTTTATATTGATGCTATTATAATAAAAACTATTTTATTGGAAAGCTTATTAAATTATATAATGTAAGTCATATTTTAGTTTTTACGATAAAAATGTTCACTAAAATACTGACTAATAGTGTCTTTTAAAAATTAAATATGTTTGTATTACGAGAGAAGCAGCTGAATACTATAAATTCAAGTTGACAGCATTGGTAATATGAAAGTGCATGGTAGATTGAAACATATTCAATATATAGTTAAAAACACTAATAAAATATATATGTGACAAATTGTATGACAATATTATATTTAATATATTATTAGATATATATATTTATATGTAACCAATTATATAATTGATAAGATACTAAATATATTAAGGTCATAATTCAATATATATTATTTTATAGAAAATTGTAATTCAATATATATTAACTAATCGAAAGTAAAAATTCAACATATATTAATTAATCAAAAGTTATTATTTAATATATATTAAATTATCGAAAGTAGTAATTCAATATATATATATTAATTAATAGAAAATCGTAATTTAATATATATTAACTAATTTAAAATAGTAATTAAATATTTATTAACTATTCAAAAATCCGAGAATCCTGCTTTTTTACTACTATAAAGTCTTAAATCAAAAATTGAATTACTCGAAAATCTAGATATCCTATACATTTTAAAATTGACATCACTAGTAAAAACTGAGTAATAAATATATACACTATACTATATTGTATTGTAAAATAGATCTATTATAATGTAAGTTTCTAAATTTAACATTAATTGAATTACATATAACATCATTGAAGATGAATATAACATGGTGAATTCATTACAAAAGTAATATTATAAGTATTATTACTAAACAATTTAATTTTCAACATATTGTTCATATGTTTTTAAATTAACAAAAATAAAACTAATTTAATATAAATAATTACTTTAGTACCATTTATGTTGATTTTGCAATGTAATTCAAAGTTATTTAGTATAAAATTGCTAACAATTCTCAAATGTATAATAAATAAGCTACAGTTGGTTAATCGTTGCTAATAAAAAAATATCATTTCAAGCAATTTTATTAATTTTTAGAAAAATATAATTATATTATAATGTTATTATATTCAGGTATAATTGTTAACTCTCTTTATTTAAAAACCACTGCATACATATCCTTTTATATCGTATTTAATCTAAAGATGAATATAAATTCAACATATAAAATATATTTTATAATATTATTCTCTACTTCATTACTTCATTATTCGATTTATATTAACATGGTTTTTTTAATGTAATAATAAATATACTATTCTAGATAATAAAATAATGTTATTTGTTAAATATGCCTTGACACATATTACATATCTCAAATATCTCAAATATATCCACATATAATAAAAATTTATTAGCATATTCAACAAATTTGTTATTTATTGAAATTAAATTTAATTACAAAATGTATACTAATTTGATTTAAATATGTTTTCAAATAAAATTATTATTTATAATTAATAAATAAACAATATTAAAGATTTCAGTTAAAAAGTCTTTGATAAATATATATTTGAAATTGTAAATGAAGAATTGAATATTCGATTTCATAATCTGCTCAAAATAAAATATACCCGTATCAATAATAACTATTGTTATCAATAATTATTGATAATACACAATAACTATAATGATATGTAGAATGTGTCTAGAACCTGGCAAGTTATAATGTTTAGTTGCGTTGTTTACTTCTCGATGTAGACATTCAGATCGGTAACTTTATATTTGATGTTCTCCGCTACCTTTTGCTTGAGCAGAGATTTACTACAGAGGATAATAGGGTGTAGTGGTTAATAATCAGGGGAGTGGAAGGGCTTCAATTCAAAGGGTAGGGACATCAACTCATCCTAATTATTTTTACTACACTCGAGTTCTCGACCAAGTGATACTGTTGATTATCCCATATCATCCATCTTCTAATAAAGTGTTTACTATGATCAAACAAATACACAGAACGAAATTATATAACATATATATATAATATTAAGTGGAGGTGTTTTGAAATTATAAATAAATTACAATATTTTTAATTTTTGTTTTCTCATATCTTACTAAAATTAAAATATTTAAACCAATCATTGTAAATATTAGGATTATAAAGTTTAAGAGAAAACATCATTTACTATATTAAATATTATACATTATCTATTGTATGACATACAATATATACTATCGAGAACTCTATGTAATTTATAATAAGTATAAATTTATATTTATACATTATTTATAATTTAAAAATGAATATATAATCAACATAATAATATAGGTGACGATACTAATAGAGCATGTGACCTGTTAATAATTAAATAATGTATTGAATGGTAGCATTATTTTATAAATATACTGTATCTATTTATAGAAATGTGTGCACACTATGTAGTCTACACAATTAGATAACAATAGATTGTGTTCTTCTTCACTAAAGAGTTGCAGATCATACATTACCTAAACCATAACTGATCATACAGAATATGAACGGGAGCACATTTATTTCGTATTAAGGTTACAAGCTGGGGTTGGGGTTTAATTCATAGTCTACCATGTTAATTCTAGCTCTAGCTAAAATACTAAGGATACTAAACTAATAAAGACAATGAAGTAATTTTTTTTTATTCAATAGATATTATTCTACTACATAAAAATAATGACTTTTTATATATATAATTTATTTAAAATGATATGTTAGAAAAATAGTTGAAATATTTTTTATATATTTTTATTAAAAATGTGAAGTTTATTCTAATTTATTTTTAAAATATGAAGTATAATACAATATCCTGTCATTATTAATATAGTATTATATGTTATTTATATACAGTAAATATTTCAGATAATATTATTAATAATCAAAGAAGTAGTAGGTATTTACGTATGCTTACTAAGTGCAAAAAGTAAAAACTTGAGAAAATTACATACAAAGTTTTTTTTAAATAAATAGTCTTGTCAATTTCATATGATTTTTTATTCGATTGATCTCGTAAAACACTTTATATTGATAGAAATACTCAAAAATAATTAAAAATATTTTACAGTGTGATAAATAAGATACTGAACAAGGATACATAATATAAAAAAAATAAAAAATAAAAAATAATATACATATTTTAACGTCAGATTGCACTTTAATTATGTTAAAATTATGATGAACCTATTTTATTTATTTATTTAATACATTTTATTTTATTTTACTTATATCATGATATATTTAATTACAACCGGTGTACTACAAGGTGATACACTTGCTCCTTTCTTATTCATAATATGCCTTGACTATATTCTAAAGAATTCCCTGGATTGCAATAAAGAACTAGGTTTCACCATTTCGAAAAGGAAGAGCAGTAGGTATCCAGCAGTAAGTATCACAGATGCAGATTACGCGGACGATATTGCTCTAACAACAAACGACCTATCAGAAGCAAATACTCTATTACTTTTAATAGAAGAGAAAGCAAACGAAATTGGTCTAAAAATAAATTCAGGAAAGACGGAATACATGAGTTTTAACCAAAATGAGAAAACATCGTCGATTATTAAGAGTTTAAACGGAGAAAATATTAAAAAAGTAGATGATTTCAAATACCTTGGAAGTTATATAGGATCTACAGAACATGATATAAATATTAGAATTGCGAAGGAATGGGCTGCACTAAACAACCTAAATATAATATGGAAATCAAATCTTAGAGAAAACCTAAAAATAAACTTCTTCAGAGCTGCTGTAGAAACTGTTCTAGTCTACGGATCCGTAACCTGGACAATGACAGTAGCTATGGAGAGAAAAATTGATGGAACATATACGAGGATGCTAAGAGCTATTAAAAATAAGCATTGGAATCTACACCTGACTAACGAAGAACTATATAAGAACATCCCGAAAATATCTGACACTATTAGAAAACAACGACTAAGTTTCGCAGGACATTGTTGGAGGAGTAAGGATGAACGGGCAAGTGATCTACTACTATGGATCCCAAAATATGGTAAGAGATCCCGTGGCAGGCCCAGGAAATCATATATAGATCAGTTAAAAGAAGACACAATGCTTAAGATAGAAGAACTTCCGACTGCAATGAATGATAGAAATGAATGGAAATTACGTGTTATGAAATGCCGAGCAAGCTCGACCTGGTAAGGTAAGGTATGATATATTATTTTACTATATTTATCAATTTATATTAATAAATTAAATATACCAGAATAGCAAAATATGTAATAAATTTAATATGAACTTTAGATGTGTTTTTCTCAATAATTAAATTATAAATTTAATAATGTATAAAATATAATAAATACTATTCAAAATAAGTTAAAACTTTTACAGATTGTTCTTAACTTATATATGCTTAGAGCAATGAACCCATGCATTTATATTTAATCTAATTTAATATATGCAGTGATGGGCAGGATTGCGATCATTGATCGGCGATCCGATCCGGATCTGGATCGGGATCGGCAAAGGATCGGATAACGAATGAGGATCGGGATCGGGAAAGGATCAGCGATCCTGATCCTGATCCATAAAAAAAGGATCGGTGCCCATCATTGCATATACGATATTCTAATATTATTATATTAATTTATAAGAATATTAACAACATTTTAGTATTGTATTATTACATTGATATGATATTTTATTGATCATTATATTGTAATGTTTTCCAAGGTATTGCAAGACTAAGTTAAACCTACGTAGTATTTAAATAATAATTGAAAAATAAAACATAATTGTTATTTTTACAATAATAGAATTTAATTAATTGATATCATATAAATAAACTACCGACTTTGACTCAACATACATTGTACGTCGTACAATGAGTAGATATTTATATATCCAATTCAATTCATTTATATAAATAAATTATATTTAATTCACTATAGGTGACTATATCATATAATATATATGATATACATTAAATATATGAATTTAATTAAATTGAATTATTATTGAAATATAATACAATATATTAATAATAAATATTATTTACAATTATTAATAATTTATATTAGGCCTAGGTGGGTACATAGATATTATAACTACATATATATGGTTTCAAATTATGAAATAAAATCGTATTAATTAAATATATAAATAATATTGTGATCGGGATCCGGATCTGGATCGGGTAAGAAACTTAGGATCGCGATCGGGAAAGGATCGGGTAACGATGTGAGGATCGGGATCGGGAAAAGGATCGCATAAGAGAATAAATAGAGGATCAGAATCGGGATCGGCGATCCAGGAAAAAAGGATCGGTGCCCATCACTGAATATATGTAATTATAATATTTATAAACTTTATGACATTTTTTGGAAATAATTATATACTAGTTTAATTAAATTATTTTCTAGTAGAATATAGTAAAAGTAACTATATTTCTTTAATAACTGAAATAATATCTTTCTGAAATAATATCTTCGATAAATATATTGTGAAAATCAATTATTTTATAGTGTTTTTGTGATACATTAATGTAAAGTCAATTGACTTATAAACTCAATAAATGTATTAATAATATTATAATTATTATTATTAAACATTTAGATGAAGTTGAATATCATTGAATAAGCGTACAGGTAATAAGTGTAGTATGCATAGGTATAGTGTGAATACACCGGAACCTTTCTGCGGGTAAGTTCATTATGCTATAGCTCCACACGCCCCGCTGAGAAGCCTCGCCGATATCTCGTCCAATCGAATGAGTTCGTTGCGGGTGCGATCGTGCCTCCGTTCCTACGTACCATACAACGCGTCGTAGTCGTGTAATCTATATGTATTAATAACAAAATGTAATAATATATATATGTATTAATAACAAACTATTGAATAATAGAGTGATTGATATACATATTTAGATTTGTATATTAATTGTGCAATGTGTAGATGCTAGGCTTAATTGTAAATCACATAATTGTCACGTTTGCAAATAAGCATTCAAATTCATAGATTTATTAGACAAATAAAAATGTTCACTTATCGAGATAATTACCATCAATAATACTACTATATTCTACAAATATATATAAATATATTTATATACCGGTATTCATTCTAGAGCTACCCAGGTACCCAAATTTGTGCCATAATTGTGTTGATAGGTTCCCTAAAGATGATATGTTTTTATAAGATATTATTAATATAATTGTATATAGTATACTTTATTTTTAATATTATGTTCATAAATAACAGCTGCATTACATATGTATTAAAATAATTATATCTCTAATTACATGAATTTATTATTTAATAAATGACATTATTTCCATTGAATATTTATAAAATTGCGATTAAGTGTATTATTATTACTCTATTATTATTGTAAGTATTAAAAGTAAAGGAGAATATTCATGACTTCCATAACAAAAAATGCATTATTATTAAATAATGGGGAATATATAGTATTTCCGTTTGCTATTTTATATAAAAATAATGTAAATAATATACAATGACAATAACAAACACAAAGTGAATACGAAATATGTTAATAATCTGCTTCAACAATATTTAGTATAATATTATTTACTGCAATATTATAATACGTATAGAAAATTCATTACCAAAATGGAAAATTGGGTATCAAACTTTAAATATTGGATGGTGAATCTGATACAAATTTATATTTAATATATATATATGAAAATATATTTAATAATTATTTTGATACCAATTCCCCATAAATAAATCAGTTGACTTTGTTATTTACAACAAATATTATAGGATTTATAGAATTTATAACAAACATTGCTTATAATCAGTAATTTGTTAATTTACATAATTATACTTACTAAAAATGCTGGCTTTAAACATAAGATTATAAATGTTAAATACTGCATGAATTTAAAAATACAACTCAAGTAATACCAATATAATTAAATATAAAAATTAATGTTAATAATGTTTTTATTGAGGAGATTACACTCAAATTTTAATGACTAAAAGTTTAACATAATAAATATAATATAATACAATATAATATAATAAAACTAACATAAATTTTAATATATTTTTATAAAATAAATATTATAAACAAATATATATATATATATATAATATATTATTAGATTTACATTTCTTAAGTAAGGGAAGGAAGGGTAATTTGGCCAATTTTGTATGTGTGTTACTTGAAGTGCTCTTATTATATATATATTTCATTAATAATTATATACTATCAAATCAAATATGTATAAGAATATGATATACAAGAGGTGGGATAGTGAAGACATGGGGAAAGCTATACATATGGTTATCAATCAATTTGTATATCAATTCTATCATTGTACTATCTGATATCTGATTGGTTAATGATCGGCCAAATAACCCTAATTGCATTGGCCAAATTACCCATTTAAGGGGCCACGCAACACCCTGCGTTTAACATGGTGGAGATAGGAAAATCATGGAATACTAAAAATAGATTCAATCTATGAATACTTCAAAATATCAATTAATTTTTTTTTATATATCATATAACTAATATGTATCTACAAATATAACTATGGCGTATGATAATTAGATTATTAAAATTATATTAACAATGGACAAACATAATACCTATTTCTAGAAAAAAAAATATGCAAGAAATTTCAATAATAAATTAAAAATATTATATATAATTGAATAATTTATTAGATTTATATAGTTATATCTGAAGAGTAACATAATACTAATATACTGTGAAAATTTCATGTCATTTGAATAAGTATTTCTATAATCGAAAGTAGTTCAAACATAGATGGTAACCGTTTTTTTTTTATTCAGAGATATTCACGTTTTAAAAATTACATTATTAAAAATGTCATAACTTCATAATTTTAACTAATTTTAAAATCTGCTTTGTTATTTATAAGTTATACAAATAAGACATAGGTGTATATTATAAGTAATAAGAATTTATTTATATAAATAATAAAAATATGACAAATATTTATATATGTTTATAACATGTATGCGAATGATTATTTATAAAATAGTAAATATAATAAGTAATAATACAAATATTTATATATGTTTATAAAATGTATGCTAATGATTATTTATAAAATAGTAAATATAATAAGTAATAATACAAATATATAAATACAAAAAATATCCATTTATAAGGCTGCACATCCAGCACCATAAGCTGAAGTAGCTTTTATAATCTTATCAGTTCTCTTGATACGAATTCTTTTCGTATCGGAGAGATGTTTCGCATCAATAGCTTTAGACTCAGATGATACAGTGGTAAACTTCAGATTTCTATTTGATAGATCAGCAAACGCAGACTCCCCGTTGTTGAAGATGGATATGGCCTTCGTCACAGCACATTGGAGCTTAGAAAGGGAAACTAACTTTCTCTGTAAAATATATATTTTATAAATTTATTTACAATGCATTTTATAAATATATATATACCTTTGAACATAGTTACCACAATGTATTGTAGATGTAAATATGTGTAGAAAGTAATGTAGAAAATATAATACATATATATGTATATCATGTATTAATTTTAGGTATGTAATATATAACTAGAATATACAAATACATATATTATAAATTTGTAAAAAATGTGTAGAAAGTAATGTAGAAAATATAATATATATGTATACCATGTATTAATTTTAGGTATGTAATATAATAACTAGAATACACAAATACATATATTATAAATTTGTAAAAAATGTGTAGAAAGTAATGTAGAAAATATAATATATATATATGTATATCATGTATTAATTTTAGGTGTGTAATATATAACTAGAATACACAAATACATATATTATAAATTTGTAAAAAATGTGTAGAAAGTAATGTAGAAAATATAATATATATATATGTATATCATGTATGAATTTTAGGTATGTAATATATAACTAGAATACACAAATACATATATTATAAATTTGTAAAATATGTGTAGAAAGTAACGTAGAAAATATAATATATATATATGTATATCATGTATGAATTTTAGGTATGTAATATATAACTAGAATATACAAATACATATATTATAAATTTGTAAAATATGTTTAGAAAGTAACATAGAAAATATAATATATATATATATGTATATCATGTATTAATATTAGGTATGTAATATATAACTAACCATATCGACTAGTGCAGTATGTTCCATAGGTTGCAGAGGAAGTTCAGGGGAAGGCTGGCTATCTCGAATTCTAAAATAATATGTATAATTTGTACATGAATATATACTATGTTATATACAATATTTGTATTTTTTAAAATAATATATGTATGTTATGAATGTTAAAATATAATATTACATTTGTAGAATGTTTGCAGAAAATAATGAAGCTTTTATTTTCAAAGAATAACATAGATAATGAGTAAATAATATAATAATACATAATAAATAATAATAAATATCATATATAATAAAATTATATTATAAATATTTAGTATATAATCAGTAAATAACGATATTATAACTATATTAGAATATTGTAATAAAAAATTAGTTATATAATCTTATTATATTATACATATTTGAATATTAGGATAGTTATAGTATATTAGTATAGCTATATAATTTTAATTAGTTATAAATTGAAGACAATTATTACGTTTTATTTTTTTTTCAATGGCCGATGAAAATTATAATATTTTATCAAATTAAATGTGTTATATCCTAGCAAATAATAATAATTTATATATTATTTTTAATATAATATATATATATATATAAACCTGATTTACTATTTCCGTAAACCGTGCATTTCTAGCACGTTTGGAAATTTGAGGCATGATACAAATTAAAACGTGATTTGTAGCAGCGAAATCAAATAGTAAAAGAAATTATTTGTATTTATAAACGTCGTAATTTAATGCTCTAACACCCATTGGCTATAAATTTAACCGATTTTAAATATTAAAACATGTAGCGACATCTATACTTATTATTATAGTTTTTAAAATATTCAAATTCGTTATTATTTCATAGAAATTATAATAAAAACGTAAACTAATTATTTGAATTTTGTGTTCATCGAGATTAGAAAAAAATATCATATTTATATAAACTATTTTTCGAGCTCGTATTTATAAATGCTTATTTATGTCACTTTTAAATACTTTTATGGACTGTCCGATATACCATTTTAAAGAGAAATAATCAAATATTATGAATATTATATAAAAAATATTTAAAAAAAATAATATTTTGTTTTCAATATCAGGGTGTTGCGCGGCCCCTTAAACGTAAGTTTTTATTTCAGCAATATATCTTTGTATCATATTGATATATAATTTAGATATTACATATATAATCAAGAACATATTATTTTTTATTTGGGTGTTAAAAATATCACAATCCAACATGTATTATGTAATGACAAGGAGATTAACAAACACCTATTTTGTAGAAATTTCTCATTTTTATACATTCAATAAATACAAAATAATTATTTATTAAAATAAATTGTAACTATTCTTAAAGATATTATGAAATACTAAAAATGTTATAAAGAATTTTTTTGGTATCTTTAATATTTTCTGAGAATTTAGAGTCGGCAAAATTATCTGCAAGTACCCTACCTTCCCTTATATATCATTTCTATAATTTACCTAGTAAATATTTCTTAATATCCTATAATTATTTGTTTGTGTATCTGCTCTAAAACCTTGAGAGAACACTGATATATACATATAACTTTTACTTTCTCTAAGTTATAGGTGGGATAAAAGGACTCCACCAAAAAAACAACAATAAGTATCTGAAATATGTTAGAAAATTATAGAAAAATTAAAAATGAGTTCCTGTATAAACATAGTTAATTTAACATAGTTAACATAGTCAATTTACTGGTGAAATTCAAACAATTATACCTGCACACTGTGCACATGTGTTGTGTAGGGCATATCAGTATTAATCATCGTAGAGTAACGAAAAATAAAACTATAACTAAAATAAACTTAAAAATTAAAAGTTAAAGGTAAAATTAAAGGTATAACTTAGATGAAGAAAGCTATTTAAATATAAGTACAACACCGATATAACTTAACTTAAGGGCTGGAGCAATAGGATTTATTTACATGGTAACATAGGAGATTTATCTAAAATTATTGCTTTACAAAAGCGCCATAACTTTAGAAATACATAAAAGAATAACTACCTTTTTTTGTATCTCGTACATTACATTTAGAGCTATATATATATATATATATATATATATATATATATATATATATATATAGTCTAAATGTTATTTTTAAGTATTAGACAAAGAGAATATGAACTACATATCACCAATTTGTAAAATAATAAATATTCTAGAAATGTCCATAAATGTTAACAAATATTATAATTATAATATATTATATGTAATCATATATTATTTTTTAGATAATAACTATATCTGAAGAGTATACAAATTTAAATAAATTCTGAAAGTTTAATAAATTTGATCAAGTAGTTCTAAAGTTATGGAGTTTAAAATATAAAAAATTAGTTTTAAAAATAGAATAGTGTATTACAATTTTTTTTTTTTAATTTTTTTAATTTTATTCTATTTTAAATTTGTATTGAATATATATTTTACCATAACTTTAGAAATACATAAAAGAATATCTAACTTTTTTTTGTATCTTGTACTATACATTTAGAGTTATATATAGTCTAAATTTAAATTGCTGTGATACGTATAAGACTAAGATAATGGGAATTACACTATTAATAAATAAATGAATACAAAATTGTTATCATTATTTGTAATCGCTTATCGTTTATAAATGCATATTTTGGCACTTATATTAACTTTTGTGCATCATATTATATATCATTTTAAAGGGAATTAATCAAATTTTATGATTTTTATATAATATTATTATTAATAAATAATATATTTTTTTCAAAAATCTCCTGTTTGCGCTTAACAACATATAGTACATGTCAACAACATTATAGCTTAGAGTTATTGTTACAGAGACATCATCGCGTGTAGACTTGCAGCCACTTCATTATTAGCGACCACTAACTCGTTGTAAGCTCTTCATGTAGTCCGCATTAGCTGCTGCCACCTGGAGGAGGTTGTCGTCACTAGATTCCTTCAGTTTCTTGTCACAGTATGAACCACTCTCAGTACACTGTAGTATATTATCGTTAGGTTGTTATGATGTTGAGTATGTAGAAATTATGAAATTAAATGGTAGACAATCCATGATATACATAAATTGTATATATTTTTAAAATAATTAGTTTGAAGTAGAAATATAATATTTTAATTAATTAATATATTTAAAATAAAAGATTAATATTTTTTTTTAAATAAACATAAGTGGAATATACACAAAAAAATATTCTTCCTAATATTCTTAATCAAATTATGCATAATATACAAAGATTTTCTGAAGGAAAGATATAACACTTACGCGAAATCGTGTAATTCGAATTTGAATACAAAATACCCCAGTGCCACCTATAGCGGGTTACTTTTAGGAACTATGTGTTGTTTATAATGTAAATTCGTATTTAACTATACACTTTTAAAATGTTAAATAATATGCTTTACATTAATATTTATATGATGAAAACTAAGTGTTCATTACTAATATATAACAAACAAATATGATATGTATGTTTTAAATGCTATAAGTATATATTTAGTAAGTAAAAGCTAGAGCAATGAAAACATTGTTGTATGCAAACAGAGCCGAACATAAATCTATTTCAGTGATTTCGATACTATTGCTAGCAGTGGCAGGGGATATTACTAAATTACGTTGCATGCATAGGGAGTGTTATATCTTTGCTTCGCAAAATCTTTGAAATATATATACAATCAGTTTCTAGCATAAATATAATGTATAGATATACAATTTAGTTTTGAATTTAACTATTAACTATTAAGTTGGCATTATATATGATGAATGAATTACAATAATAGAATATTCAATGCAGCGCATTAAATATATATATATATAATATAAATTAAGTATAATCAAATTGTTCAGCTTTCATGCAAACATTACCGTTAACCTTAAACCGTAAGTCTATGAATATATATATATATACATTTATATGCATTTATACTGCCTGTGTGGCTCAATGGCTAAGGTGTCAGACACACAAGCAGTAGGACACGGGTTCGACCCTCGTCCGGACCATTAATTAATTTTATAAAATGGATCTTAAAATATTATTTAGAAGTGATCTTATATAATTGTGTATAAATAAATGATCGGCTCTCGTTAAAACCATGGATGCCTTAACATGAGAGCGGCTTCGAAGGGACATTAGAGCCATATATGGTTATAAGTGAAAACTTCATCTAAGTTCCTGGATGGGATGAAAGGACTCCACCAAATAAAAATAACAATAACAATATATATGCATTTGTGAATACACATATATATGTACGTTTATATGAAGTCATATATATAAATTTACAAACAAAATTATTAATAAAATAAATATTTTTTTAATTAATAAAATATATTATATTTGTATTCAATATATATATTTATATATATATATATATAGTATTTTATATTCTATAGTATACCTATCCATAAATTACTTTAGTTATATATCTATTATAAAATATATTATGTTAAAAATGGCAGGCATGCCAAATCATTTATTTATTTCTAATCACTATATATATAGAGAGAAATTTCAAATTTAAATATTTATCTATACTCATTTTATTAAATATATTAAATTATATGATAACTATTATTACATTGAAATTTTAATACATGAACAATTATTTCTTGAAATATATTTAATAATTGACTAAAGTTAATGGTAGACACAACTTTGTGTACACAATAATCATGTCCGCGCATTCCGTGTTTATTTGTAAACATTGTTATTTTATTACATATATACTATATATATATATATATATATATATATATATATATATATATATATATATATATATATATTAAGATTGGCATATCAACAGATAGGAAAAGGATATAGAGAGATATTATATAACATTATAACTGAGAATATGTTAACTTACTTCTCAGTGCCCCTACAGCTACACAAACCTGGCATTGGAAACAACTAAATGTTCTAGACTCTTCTCCAGTGCCATAGTGCTGACTTCGTAGTTGTAGATCTGCATTCTCAGTGCCTCTATTTGCTTATTCTTTCCGCTCATTTTCTGTTATATCACATATATACATTTATTGAGTATTATTAAATATAGAATGTCCTATTAATTTATGATTAAATGAAGATCACTATATATATATATAATTAACTTACTTTATAAATTTAATAATCATAAATATCTATTTTAATAAAAATTAATGAACATATTAATTTCTATATACATATTGCAATAAGATATATTATTATTATGTAATATAAAATTTATCAAATAAATTCATACGATATATTTAAACATTTCATGAAAAGATAATGTGTTACCAGTGGTAACTTACCACATATATATATATATATATATATATATATAAATTATTTTAATTAAAATAACTTAAAAATGTGTAATCTAAAAGATCATAAATTTAATAAACAATCATTATCACGGTAAATAAAGATAACAAATTTAATTATCTTTTTAATAATGAATATATATAAAAGTTTTAAGATTATTATTGATGGGTAGGAATGACAAAAATAAAGTTTTGAATAAATCAAACTAAAAGTTATGTTTTAACTTATATTTCAAGCTATACTATGTAGAATATGTATATAAATGATAATACAGCTATAGAGAAGAAGAAAAGTATATGTTTACTATTATTATTATTATACATATGAAGTACATATTATATACCCATTCATTTTTAAATAATATATACGAATGATAGTGTTATATGAATTAAAACACATATATATAGGGATAATTTTATATAAAGACAATTTTTTTTTTAAATAATATTTAATTTGTATTGGTTTGTATTTAATTGTATTTACATAGAGTATAGCTATGCTTTTATACTATCTTTTAAGGTGTGTATAAACCAATGACAGTTGTTAAATTACTTATATCGATAAAGTATTGATGCTTTAATTAGATAGTACTTGTTACTTATATTATATGTTCATGCTGACTATTAAATATATTACAACAAGATATATAAATGTATACATACATTTAGTCATATACTTGATATACTTGATACATCTACTCGATGATAAACCTAAACCTGAAATATGTCCTCCTTTTCCTTTAAAACTGCATCAATCTGAAACATAAGCATCGATTAGAACAACTGAAATAGAACAATTACATTACGGAAAATGACGAAGACACAAACCGATGCGTAGTTGATATCTGATTGTTCGGTGAAGCGCGACAACGTATCGGTCAGTTGACCGTACAGTTCATCAGCTAGTCGGTCAGAGGCTGTAGCGGGGGGAGGGGTGCGATACCGCTGTCACTGACAGTAGCACACTTACCTCGAGGGGTGTGTCGGGGGAGGGAGGCTCGTGTTCTCCGGTAGAGAGGGCAGCGTTGATAGCACGTCTACAATGCGGGAATGTGCGCGCGCGTAAATATAAATGAAATACAATGAAATAATATAATGAAATACTTGTAACAAATGAGTGCGATTTAATGTTATCAATACTATATAATATGAAGTGTGCTGTTCCAGTGTTCTAGAGAATATATCCACTATATACGGTATATATACGTGTGTACACTATATACGTAGAATTAATAGATACACTGGTGTGTACAGCATATGCTAAAGTTTCACTAACTCTGCTGATGGAGACTCTGTTCAGAGGCAGTCCTGTGTGTAAACAGAGTTAGTGCTGCCATTATTAGGAGGGGGGGGTACCTAGGGGTTGGGTGGGGTGCACTGATGGCCTCGGTTATGTGGTTAACAGTTGGAACTAGTCAGGGTTTGAATAATAATAATAATGTTAAAAATAATTATAATAATAATAGTTTATTTAGACACTTAAATAATAGTAGAAACAATTCTCTAAGGTGTAATCATTTAATAATTTAAAAAAAAATAATTATAATAAAAGATGTTTCTTTTCGTTTACGGAATATTGAAGAATAGAATACACCGAGATTAACAGTGTTATGACGTGTGACATAGCTTTATCGAGGTGACTATACTAATACATGGGTAGTGGTAACTGTGTTGTAACTGTGTAGTAACTGTGTCGTAACTGTGTTGTAACTGTAGAACTAGGTGTAAGAGATGGACATATGTCACTCGAATAAGTATGAGGGACGTCAACAATATAGTCGTGGTAAATGTTGTACACATTAATATTTAAAACATGACATATTAATATAATATGAAATGATCTAATCGATAGTATGTTTGTAAAAGATATCGCTAATATGAATACGGAAGGAATGAAGTTAACTATATAGTCATATGATACAAGATTATAATGTAGTGTAAAGAAAAGTATACCCTTATAACTAATATAGTACATTAGTAATATTTAATATTAATTTAAACTTAATATAAGGGAGCAAATGGGGTTATTTCAACAAAATCATATATAGTTTGATATATTTGAATCAAGTTTAGTAGAACTATAGAGATATACTATTCAAATAGAATAGAAAATAAATAAGTACCTACTATGTGTATATAGGATATTATACATTAGGCTAACGTAGACAGCATTAGGTATACAACTTTACATAGGCTGGTAACAAGAAAACAAATATCAATTATTTATAAGTTAACGCATGATCAACAATTATTAATATTTATATGGGAATAAAGATTATTGTTAAATTACATTACTACTATTGCATACTATTCAGTAAATAAAGTGTACTACACTTGTACTTAATATATCTGCAAATAGTTTATATATAGGAGGCCTAGGATAGAGATATAATAAGCATCTATAATGACTAAGTAATGGATTATTGAGTAATATCCATGCACGTTGAAAATAAAATGTAAGAAAAGTATCTTAAAAACTGAGATATTAAATCATTATTAATTATTATTACAAACAAACTATGATCGATATGAAAATGATGTATGTTTACATGTGATAAAACATAACTTAAATACATAAATAATAAGGTTATGCATAAGTAAAGAGCATATAAATCGCGTGCATCGCTTGCGTTTAAACTACAAATATTCACGGTTAACTTAAACACGTAACAGCGTATCCTAGCTCCGTGGCGGCGAGGCAAAGGTCGCGACCTCTGAAACGAGTGGTAGCAAGTCTACCATGGTGGTCCGAGAGTGGAGTAATGATTACGTAGATCGGGGGCTGAAACCTGTAGGAGAGGAGGAGGAGCCGGATGATGCGGTGGATGTGATGTAGGTAAGGGTGGCGGCCAGTATCGGGTGTAACCGGCAGGGAGCGAAGAGTTAGAGAGTTTCCGGTACCAGGTAGATCTCGCCCGGACGGATGCCTCGTCCGAAGTAGTGGTCAAGCGAGCTGGTCATCTCAGCGGTCAGTGTGAAGGCGGAGTGCATCGGTAGAGTGGTTCCAGCATCGCTACTTCTTGTCGTTATTGTCGTTGTTCCTGTCAGATCACTATGGGTAGAGGTTATATAATTAGATATATTGTATTTATCAATTATATTTTTAAGTAGTAGCAGCAGCAGTAGCAGTAGCAGTAGAAAATTATAATATACATTTTTTTATAAATTCTAGTATAATTCTATTACATTTTAATAAGTAATAGGTTAAATTCCTATTTATTCAATATTAATCTCTCAATATTATAAGCTATCATTAAACAACACTAAATAATTATGATTACACAAAGTCAATATGGTAACAGCAAGAGTGAGAGAAGTGTAGTGTGAACATTATAAAGTCTACACGTGACACTATTTGTAAAGTACGACGACGTAGAAACATAAAGGTAAAAAGTTAAAAAGTCAATAAGCAACAAAAAATCAATAATTATGAAAAATGAAAAAATAGTACTGAGAAGCATCTCGCTTAAAAGATCTAAGGTTATTACAAGATTAAATAAGAAATAGTGTAACTAGTAGGAAAAGAAGCAGATCCAGACAATCTTCCAGAAGTAACGAAATATGTACGATGACAAATAAAAGTTGTGTATAGTTATAAAATAATACGATGGAATACAAGGATACCAGGCAGGGACATATGCATATGAATATGTTCGGAAACTTTTGGTCTATGGTTTAATGATTTTTCCATTTTTAGTAGATAGTTCTATCTGCCTTCATGAGCTTATACTGTACTACCTGCCTTCATGGGTAAATATTGTACATTTACGAATTCATCTGATAATTTTGTAATCAATCATTGAAAAAAATAAATAAACCACTGACAATTATATGTTTCGGAATATACATTATAGAAATAAATAGATATATAACACCTGTCTGTAGATCAAGAAAATACGTACAACGTCCTCTGTATTATCATTATTAGCTGTTGTATACTTTATTTAGTATATTTACACACATATTGTACAGATTAGGTCATTAATTCTAATTCTGTGAAATTAAATCTGGCAATAATTCAATTCTATGATATTACATGAGTTATATGCCGATATATTCAATGACTGGCAAATAAGTATTTGTATTTCAAATAATTATTTGTATTTAAATAATTAATTATTAATCAGAAATTTATTTGTGTAAGTATTTATGGTTTTATTTGTTGTAATGGATGACATACACTATACATATAATTATAATATAGATACTTAAATTAAGTATTCGAAGGTTTCGAATAGTAAATAAATATACTTTGAAGGTTTCAAATAGTATTATTTTTATTAAATTATTCATTTCTAAGGTGTAAATAGTAAATAGATACACTTCGAAGATTTAAAATAGTATTATTTGTATTAAATTATGTATACAAAGTTTACTAATATTTAAATTATTCATTTTAAAGGTTTAAAATAGTAAATAAATACACTTTGAAGATTTCAAATAGTAAATATATTTAATAATTAAAAAGAATAATAATTATTTATTTTGACAAATATATATAATAATAGTATGTAATATAATTAAAAATGGTAATTAATTTTGATTAATGAATATAAATAAGTCTAATTTCTCTGGACATCCTTTTGAAAATTTGTTTGTTAAAATATTTGAAGCTATAGAAAATATTCTTTCTGCAGGAACAGAAGATGACTGCCCAGTTAAATATTTATTTGCAATCTTGGAAAGAATAGGAAATTCCTTATCGTGGTCAGACTACCACATTAATTAATGGATAATCATTCCTGTCATTTCTCGGTTTATCCAGATATAATTTCAGTTCATCTATTTCATTATAAAAAAAATATGAATTATATGATAAGTATACTTATAATAGAGGTATACCTCGTCAGAAATGATTGTTATATTCGAAACAGATGCTGTGTTTACAATTTGTGAGCAAGGTTAAAAAGTTAAAACGTAAGTAAATAGCCTAGGGTAAATACTATTTACTATATAGTATTAAATTATTTGTTTATTGTATAATAAAATATATGCATGCCTTTTATCGTTTTTTTCGAATAGTTAAATTAAATATTCAAAATTTTCGAATAATAAGATTTAGGTATTCGATATTTTCGAATAATTAGATTTAGGTATTCGACATTTTCGAATATCTGTCAAATTCAAAAATTTACTATTTGAAATAATTGAATATTCAAATATTCGAAACCGTTTCCAACACTAGTGAACACACATTTGTCATATACTTTATACACATATTAATATATTTGTATTATTATTATTATATCATCAATATTTTATATTTTTATCATAAGGATATTCTGAATATTCATTTTATCCTTTCATCTATTAATTCAATATTCAGGAAAAATAAATATTTGTGCATTCATATAATAATCATTGAATAACGATTTAAATACAATATATA
This sequence comes from Osedax fenrisi, assembly GCA_964019155.1. Taxonomy (NCBI): domain Eukaryota; kingdom Metazoa; phylum Annelida; class Polychaeta; order Sabellida; family Siboglinidae; genus Osedax; species Osedax fenrisi. The sequence goes on from OZ025239.1 coordinate 75,429,974, forward strand.
TATATATATATATATATATATATATATATATATATATATATATATATGTGTGTGTGTTATTATCATATTAAATATGCTAATAATATAATATTAAATAATTTAATATAAATTAATAATAATTATACTAAGTATATTTAATATAATATTAAAAATACACTGTTACAGTGACTGTATCTTATATATATAGGGTTACGATCAAAAAGGACGAGTTTAGTTGCAAAGGTTTAAATGTGTAATAAATTTGTATAGGCTCACTTTGGCATGTAATGCAGCTAAAAACTAAACCTTTTTAATCGTCTCCCAAATATACATATGCAGTATTATACTCAGTATTATACTGAGTATATGTTTGTTAACAAAACGAGTAATTACTCGTAGAAAATATGTTACCGTGTGCAATCATACGTAACATATGTACGTGAGTGATATATATAATATATATATATGTATATATGTATATATATATATATATATATATATATATATATATATATATATATTTATTAGTTTGGAGGTCCTTATATATTAGTTGGACCGTCCAAATTAAACTGTTAAATAAATCAGCGGATTTCTCCACTTTATTATACACCAGTCTATTCAATAGACTCATTATATTCAATATAGTATATTATAGACTATAATTATTATAATAATAGTCACTATAATATGACTATTGTTGCAATAATTGTATTTATTTATTCGTCTCTTCATAATTATGGAATTCATTCGTCAAATTATTATAATAATTATAATAATTCGTTAATATATATATCCGTTAAAATATATATATATATATATATGGATATATATATATTAACCTATATGTATTTCATGAATTATTTAATCTATATATATATATTTATTAGTTTGGAGGTCCTTATATATTAGTTGGACCGTCCAAATTAAACTGTTATATAAATCAGCGGATTTCTCCACTTTATTATACACCAGTCTATTCAATAGACTCATTATATTCAATATAGTATATTATAGACTATAATTATTATAATAATAGTCACTATAATATGACTATTGTTGCAATAATTGTATTTATTTATTCGTCTCTTCATAATTATGGAATTCATTCGTCAAATTATTATAATTATAATAATTCGTTAATATATATATCCGTTAAAATATATATATATTAATATATATATATATATGGATATATATATATTAACCTATATGTATTTCATGAATTATTTAATCTTTGGTAATGTTAATACTTTTTAATAATTACTATTTGTATTATTTAATTCAAACTAATTATTTGAATTTTCATTTGTTATTTATTGACGGTGTCAAGGACCGCGATTAGATGATCCTTTGTTTACTATTATACAGAAGTACGCAGAAGTTTGGAAATTAAAATATAACCAAGATTATATAAAGATTTACGTACTATAACATCAAGACACCCTATGATCACGAAGTTATATGGGGAAAGTAAGTAAGAAGGGGTATATGTTATAGTACGTACGTATATAAACATTGAAAAGTGGTAGTGGCAGTTAATATCGTATACTTGCATAATGCAAGTTGCATTATGTCACTACCCAACAAACAATTATTTAGAACTTTTGAGAACTTTTGAGAAATATAGTTCTAGAACTTTTGGGTAGTTTTGTGGACAATAGGGGCCTAAAAGTTCCGGAACTTTTAGGCCCCTATTGTCCACTATGAGTAACAGATTCATGATAGTGTTTTGGCATATTGAAAATAATACGGATTGCTCTTCTTTGTAATTGCACATGTTTTCTCAGGTGTATTCTGGAAGTTCAACTAATAGTAAGTTACAATACTCTTCTAACTAGCGCTTCACATGCTTCTTTTTTTTAATATATGAGCTTATCTATCTGATGTTGTATAGCGAGAAATTAAAAATCTTAGAAATGTTATCAATATAGGTTTAATAATTCATATTTTAGTCTATGATAAAACCGATATTTCGGACTGGAGTATTACAATTTATATTCGTATTATTTAATGTTATCGTCGATAGAATTTTAATAGAGTTGGTGTAGTTATGTATTAAATAAATTCTGTTTTATTCATGTTTATTCTCAATGAGTTAGATGAGTACCATTGTTCTATTTCGTTAAGCCAATTATTCAGTTTATTTATTATTGTATGTGATAAATTCATTTAGTTGCTCAGAAACTACTCTTACTAATACCAAAGATTTTCCGAAGGAAAGATATAACACTTACGCGAAATTGTGTAATTCGAATTTGTATACAAAATACCCTGGTGCCACCTATAGCGGGTTATTTTTAGGAACTATGCGTTGTTTATAATGCAAATTCGTATTTAACTATATACTTTTAAAATGTTAAATAATATGCTTTAAATTAATATTTATATGATGAAAACTAAGTGTTCATTACTAATATATAACAAACAAATATGATATTTATGTTTTAAATGCTATAAGTATATATTTAGTAAGTAAAAGTTAATTTATATTGCATGTAATTTAATAGAGCAATGAAAACATTGTTGTATGCAAACAGAGCCGAACCTAAATCTATTTCAGTGATTTCGATACTACTGCTAGCAGCGGCTGGGGATATTACTAAATTACGTTGCATGCATAGGGAGTGTTATATCTTTGCTTCGCAAAATCTTTGCTAATACCTTTGATAGACATGATAGTTGCGATACTGGGCGATAATTTGATAATACATTTTTATCAAGTGAACTATTTTTAAGTACAACCTACGATGGTAGCCTTTTACGTGGATGAGGAGCGATTCCTCCATTTAGAGATATTGAGATGGTTTCATAAATGGATTCAATTATATTGGGAGATATTTTATGAAGTAGCTTAGTTGGTATATAATCCGTAGGTGAGTTTTTCTTGAAATTATGAATATGTTTGAGAAGATAGCCTTGAGAAGGATGATATATGGTATCAAATACTATGGATTCGTATGTAAATGTTATTTCTGCTGGTAATAGTGGTGGAGGAAGATTGTTGATTATATCAACCACTTTTTATTTGAAAAAGTTACAGAATTGATTTGCTAGGGTCGTGTCAGGTAATTCAGGTAAGGGTTTTTCTATGCTTTTACGACCTAGTAGTGAATTGGTCATTTTGTACATTTCTTTACTTGTGGTAGTATTGTAACTTAAGATGTCAGAGAAGTATTTTGATTTATATCATCTTAATACGTTAGTATACTAGTTCCGTTGTGTGGTATAATGCAATGTGTTATATGCAGTTTGATGTTTATTCATTATTTTCTCTACATTTCGTAATGTATTTTTTATAATGTTTAGATCTTCTGTAAGCCATGTGGATTGACTAGGGTGACTAGGTAGTACAGTAATATTTTGTCCAGGTGCCAAGTTGCTGATCATAGTTTCAAGATCAGAATTTAAAGCGTTTAGATTATATACTGTATGGTTTTATTTTGCTTTAATCGACATAGAGGTTTCGGTGAAAGTATCTAATTACATATTTTTTAATTGTCGTGCTATAATTTTCCGTGACTGATTTTTGGAATGGTATAATGGTATCGTAAAATTGATGGAATAATGATCGGTGATTAATTTGCCTCTATATGGTTGTGATATAAATTTATATTCTGATGGTGTAATCACTAAATCAAGGATGTTAACAGGTAATTAAAACTTCAAATATGAATTGGAAAGTCTTTATACTATTTAAAATTTAGCATTTCAAGAGTATACAGTAATGATATTGATATATAAGTATACTGGTGTTTGTTTATGAATATTAAAGTCACCCATGATTATAGTGTTTGAAGTGTGAATATTGCTTGTAATATAAAATAATTCGTCTATGAATATGTATTAGATAAAGGTAGCCTATATAATACAATCACACCAAAGTGCGTTGATTTATTGTCATTAAATCAACAGTAAATTGATTCAAAAGTTGTGTATGCCAGTGTGTCTCAGATATCAGACGAATAGGTTTCCGTATTAGTATACCCAGCAAACAGTAAGAGCAGCATAATAGCAGCATAACAGCATATGCTAGAGCCTCAAATGTTTACATTGTGCTATTATGCTGCTATTAAATGTCTATTATGCTGCTATAATATTAGCATAATGGCAGCATAATAGTAGCATAACAGCAGCATAATAGCGTGACAAATTAATAGCAGCATAATAGCAGCATAATATACATTTAATAGCAGCATAATAGCACAATGTAAACATTTGAGGCTCTAGCATATGCTGTTATGCTGCTATTATGCTTCTCTTACTGTTTGCTGGGTACCTACACCGCCGCCATGTTATGATGTACCTCTTGGATTATGATAACAATTGAAATAGTGCGTGCTAATTCATCAATTCTTGCTTAATCATCGTTATTGAGCCAAGTTTTAGCTATTGCTAATATGTCAATATTGTCAATATATCAACTCATTTATATATCCAATTTTATTTCTAAGTGTTACATTGGTATTATTTTTGTTGACTATATTTAATATTGTAGGTTCTCTTGTTAGCCTCTCCATCTCGGAAGAGAAATAACTTTTAAGTTGATTAAGGTAGTCCCGCGTACGCCGTACGCCGTATGATAACAAATATTGAAACGTCAGTGTTAGATTCATTATCTGACTATGGCATATGTTTAAATTTTGTAAGTTCATCTCTTTGTGCCTTATTATAATCATCTGAAAAGTGGAGTGATGAAAAGACTGTATCTTTGAGTTGTTTTAAATTATAATTGATATATTGTTTTTCATATACTGATGCATATGTTATTCTAACAATACGTTTACTAATGTCATATTTAGCGTTTTCTTTACCAAGTTGCATGTATTTAGTAGGATGTTTACAGTGAAGCATACGCGTACATTGACACGTGTATTTATCAAGTTGAGAGAGTTATTCATCCATGTATACTTAATCAGATATGCCATGTATTATATGGTTATATTCTTTTTTTGTCATTGGCCTCTATAATAGATCGTCGGATAAGTGCTGTTCTAATTATAGATTTGATAGATGATTTGGTTGTTGCTATTGTTTTTTAAAAGTTTTCAATTTTACTATCTATATTAGCATAAGTTTGCAAGTAATTTCCAAGTAAATTTTGCATTTGTATTTTCCAAGTAAATGTTGCTTTGCTTTGCACTATCAGTTCCAATGTTATCAATTTTATTTTCAATCATTTCTAATTTACATGCTACATATATATTAATGTTAGTACAGTTCCACGATACTCATAGATTATAATTATTGCAGCCGCCGAAAGTGTGTGACAATGTTTACATAACCATAAGTTGCATGAATCACAAGAAAGTACTACGTTTTTAATTACATTTCTACAACCATCACATGTAATACCTTTCATTATAAAACTAACAGTTGTTCAAAGCTACATATAGGTACTAGTGTATGCACTAAGTATACACTAGTTAAATTGTGTTTTTAATACAATAAAATGTATATAAATAAATATTCTGTTTACCAAAGATTATCAAATTCAAATATCTTAATTTACCTTACCGGATCGGGATTATTTCAACACTTAGACACTTTCAAAAATTTTCTTCCACGTCATCCTGTCTTTCATTTCTGTCTTTAGTTCTTCAGTCGTCAATGACTAGTAGTCATGACTGCAGTCCCGTATCATCATATAGCTGTTTTACATAAGTTGTTCTCGGTCGTCCAACCTTTGTTATTCCATGGTTCGGCGTCCACAACAACAAATATTTCATGATTTGTTCCTCACTTCGATAAAAATGGCTTGAGAACCGTGTTCTTCGTAAACGTATTATACGCGTTAGTGGTGGAATATTTCCGTAGAGGCGAATATTCGTCGGATGCTCTTTCCATGATATATTTAATATGGCTTTCAACATTCTTGTATAAGTTCCATCTATCTTTTCTCGTGTTTCTTAGTTAGGGTCCAAGCTTCAGAGCCATATAATAAAACAGATTCTACCACGGCTCTGAAGAAGTTCCTCTTTAAAGTTGTGCTTAGTGGTGATTTCCATATGTATCTTATTTTGTCTAGAGCTGCCCAGGATTTAGCTATTCTTATTTTGAGTTCTTTATCGGTGTATTTCTTTTCTTTAACACCTTCGATTATCCTTCTTACAGTTAGAATTTATCCAGCGGTTGATCTGTTATTTCTGAAACCATTTTAATTTGGTCTGAGGATCATATCTAGGGTGGTTGTATTCCTTCTCTTAGTAGCGTATTATATATTTTAGCCGCGATGAATGTTAGTGTAATACCTCTATAACTGTCTGTAACAGTGAGGTCACCCTTCTTTGGTAATGGGAGTATGCACCCTTTAGTCCAGTGTTCAATTTGTTTCTGAGAGTATATATCGTTGCAGAATTCTAATAGGATCCTAATATGTGATTGAAGTGACCTGTCTTCCATACTTCGGCTGGTATTTCATCAAATCCGGCGGTGTTATTTGTCTTTGTTTATTTGAATTTGAAAAATACCATTCCAAGTTCTTCTATAGTAAATGGACCTTGCTCAATTTGAAGCTCTTTATCCACTATTTTAGTTATGCCTTTATTGGTTGTTACCAGATTTTTTCCTAGTAATAGAGAGAAATGTTGTTTCCATTTTTGTATACGCTCTTTGTCATCTTTTGCTTTAATTTTAGATCTATTTTTTGTCTTTCTACCAGTAATTTTTTTACAATGTTCCATGATATAGCGTATTTCTTATTATCTGCAGCTGTCTTGATATCATCAATTTGTTTTTGCAAATATTTGGTTTGCTCGTTTATATATGTATCTTGGAGATTTTTTATAGCCTTGTTAAACTCAATTTTTTGGTTAGTATTAACATTTTCTTTCATTTTCAATGAGAATTATTTCAGTGCGTTTCGTTTCTCTATTATATACTCTTTTATATTTTCCCATGGTACTCTTTTCTTTTATTTTAATCGGAATAAATGTCTTTGTTGCTTCTGTATAAGAGTATTCGAAATGTTGTTTTAGTTAGCTTGTATAATTCTTTTCAATAGATTTGTCTTTTGTCTGAGTAGGTCCAATTACCTACCTAGTCCAGTCATATCGTTTTTTGTTAACTATTGCATTTTTATTAGATCTTAAACTTAATTTAATTGTAGCGTTAACAATTCTATGATCAGAGTAAACACCTTCGAACGTATTGTAAGCTTCACAGTTCCTAGCACTATTTATCCATTTATTATTGATAATTATATTTCAGTTGAGATTTGAAATCATTTTGATGTGTATGAGTCCATAATTTACCTCTTTTCTTTTGAAATTTCGTATTTAAACTTTTCAAACCGTTTTCAAATATGAAGTGATAAAGTAGATATCCGTTTCTATTAGTTTCAGTATGATATGACAATGTATTATCATGATCAATACCCAAATGTGCAGTGAAATCATCTGCTATGATTAAAACATTATATTGTGGTACATAGCGAGTAAATTAACTCATGTTATTATACAATTCAGTAACATCATCTTCATCAGAAACATTTGTTGGGCTATAACAGGAAATTACTGTCGTAATAGGGTTTTCATTGAAGTTTGCTGTAATTATTCTATGACTTATTTTTCCACATTTTTAAAGATTTGTTGCACTGGACTTAAAGAAGTAGGCTTATTCTACCAATTGAGCTGTTCGATTAATTGTTCTATGAAGATGCTGTCACAAGAGTCTATCCATAGTTTAAAATATTATATTTAATATCGATATCCTTATGGTATAATCTATATTCTTGTATGCATATTATGTCAATATCGTGTTCAATGGCAGATGCTACAAGTTCAGATGATTGGCAGTCATTTTTAAAAGTTCTGATGAAAGTCGATATATGTATATTTTTGAACTCTTTAAAAACTTAGTTTTTGTTGTATTAATGATTCAGTAGCTTGTTTGTCGTGATGCAGAGCTTGGCATTGTACCCTGACACGCGCTTCTTTATTACCCGCGAGACGAGCGATGCGGCATGATTGTTTGGTGTTGTTGTTGTTCATGTGCTTTTCGTTAGCTTATAACGCAAATGTGCTCGCCACTACTACATTGCTGTCAGTTGCCTATTTGACTCATTAATATTAATCGTTGGCCTTGAGTTGGTTCTTCTGCTAAATATCAACACCATTACTGATCCAATGGTTTGCAGTGCAAACTTTGCACCGTAACCCTGGTGCGGGTGGCAAAAGAGTAATAGATATTGCCAATGTACCTCTCTGATTTTTGGTTTAGGACAGCTTATTGAATATATTATTCTTGTATTCACAGCTAACACTCCATATCTGGAGGTCGATTCATTATCCACCACCTGGGGACTAGTGATCTAAAACGAGCCGAGTTTGTCGATCCGGACCGGGTTAGTGAACGGCTCGAACGAGTCGAGCCGGTCAAATGACTCGATCGAGTTTATAATCTTTGGAATTTAAAATATTTTTCTTTTTAAAAAAAAATTTTAATTTAAAAAACAAATTATTTTTTTTTAATTTTTATTAAATTTAAAAAAATTAAAATATATTTATCAAATGGATGCACCAATTATTATTATAGAAGAGGGTAATTTAACAATTGCTTATACGTATAACTTGTTTATGTACACTTTAGTTTTATAATAATATATTAGTTAAATGTCTATAAAAATTACTTTTGAACTAAATATTTTAAATTAAAATTTAATGAACGATATTGTAATTAAATAAATATATTATTTAATTTAAAAATACAATTAATTATAATTGATATTATTATAAATACAAATCTAGAGTCACACTCGTGTTCGAAAATCTAATCAGATAACTAGTTTGAAAATCAAGTAGGATATGATACGACACTCACATTTTATAATCCATTTCAATAATCGAATTGAGTATGAAAATCTAGGTCACATTCAAGTATGAAAATCTATGAAAATCTAATCCGATAAACAAATTCGATAATCAAGTACCATAATTTAATTCAATAGTAAATTAAGAAAATCTAATCTAGTATGACAATCAGGTACATGTATATATATATATATATATATATATTCTACTACGACAATCTAATTTTGTAATCAAGGACAACAAATCGAATCAAGTATGAAAATCTAGTTCGCGGTCAATTTCAAAAATAGAATCCTATAAACAAGTTTGACAATATAATATGATAAATCGAATTTGAATAATTGGCTTATATATGTTACGAAGCATATTTTTTTATGTTTTTCGAAGCTACAATTTAGGATGTTTCAGATGTTTCAGATGTTTCGAAACATAAATTGTTGATGTTTCAGTTGTTTCGAAGCCGGAAATGTTGGCTCATATATATCACTACTGTGGACCCGATGGATGGGAGTTAATATCTCCACACCAGAAAATTAACAAAGATTATCAAATTAAAATATCTATATAGTATATAATATTATAGTATACCTACTATATTTGATGTAATATTATATTATACTAAGTAATAGTAATAGTATTGTACTAAGTATACGATAATATATAGACTATGTATATTATACATTGTATAATAGTATTATATATTATCGTATAATTAGTATAATACTATTATAGTAACTATATAATATAATATAGTATATTATATATTATACATATATATATATATATATATATATATATATATATATATATATATATATATATATATATATAAAGACAATGTGGTTGTACAGGACTGAAAGCGATGTAAACACTATAGTATATTATTATTTTTTTTAATCCAGGAACTTAGATGAAGTTTTCACTTATAACCATATATGGCTCTAATTTCCTTTGAAGCCGTTATTATGTTAAGGCATCCATGGTTTTAACGATAGCCGATCATTTATGTATACAAAATTATATAAGATCACTTCTAAATAATATTTTAAGATCCATTTTATAAAATTAATTAATGGTCCGGACGAGGGTCGAACCCGTGTCCTACTGCTTGTGTGTCTGACGCCTTAGCCAACTGAGCCACACAGGTATTAGGTACTCTAGTTCTATAGTATATATATATATATATATATATATATATATAAGTATATGATACTTGGTAGATATTTCTAGCATAATATTACCCATTTGCTAGACATGATTATTTCGTGTCCACCAAATAGTTAGGGCAATAATATACCATTTTGATTGTATAAATTTGACTTTTAATAAAAGTAGATCATTAATATATATATGAATTATATAATTGTTATTTGTATTATATCAGTGTGTATTACACACCGTGTCATACACTTATGCATTCAGGTAATATACAATCAATGTTATAAAGTAATAGTTTTATATTTTCTTATCTATATATAAATATTATGTTTGTAGAATTTATATATTATATGTTATAAAATAAAAATTGTCCTTCTTTTATTCTTCTATAGAAGAATAAGGTATACCTTACCCTCCATGGAGGGTAATGTGGCCACCTTAATAATTTTAATTATATACACTAAAATGAACAATGAGTCAGTAGTCCTCTTGTATATCATTATATGTATCTGTTTTGAAAAAAGTATCGAAGAAGAACTAATATTTATAAAGTTATACAACGTTATCTAAAAGTGGCCACAAACCATATTTCCCCTAATTGCAATTTTAAATAAAGTAAAATTTAAATTAAATATATCAACATTAGCATTACAATCTAATTCATTTTTATATTCCCACTTAAATTATGTTTTTCACATATGGAGTAATACATTTAATTCTAGTTTTAAAAATAAAAATCTTACAAAAAGAGCTTTGAAAGTATTTGTAAAAATGATGATTTTGTAGGCAATTTCATTTCAAACATAAAATATCTAAATTTGATGAATTTGTTAAATTACAAATTAAATTTATGTTTAGGGAAAAGAATTTGCAAAATGCATTTTAAATAAAAAGACTAAATACGAATTAAAGTTAGGAAATATATAAAATGTTTTTGTTTATACAAGAATAGGTATATCCCTACTGCAGTATCGGTCCTACACTATGTACTACTTTAAATAATGAATTAAGAAAGAGTAACCATCACATAAGTTGTAATATAAACTATATGACATGTGTATCATAGTTGTATGATAATAACACACATTATAATATATGTTATATAACTTTTATTTACATTGTGTAATATTATTTTAACAATTTTTTTTAATTTTTTTTAAATTGTATATATATATTTGTTTATATATATTATTCATATATTAAAGAGAAAAGTAAGACAATGGTAAACAATGAAAACGATATCGCATCAATCTTACTGGACGGCACGCTACTTGAAAATGTCAAAATCTTCAAATATCTCGTTGCAACACTACAATCTGATGGAGCATCAGATAATGAACTACGCATTCGGTTAGCTACAGCTATATTGGTAATGGTGAGACTCGAAACAATATGGAACAGCACAAATATCACTTTTCATGTCAAATACAACCTATACAAGTCACTAATCTTATCAATACAGATATAGGGGTGCGAAACTTGGACCATAATGGAAATAGCGGAAAAAAGGATACAGGATTTCGAGAATAAATCCCATAGAAGACTATTATGTATAATATATCGCCAACATAAGACTAATAAATATGTCCGAGAACAAATATTAAACCAGATCGGTAAATATGAACCTCTCCTTAGCACTATAAAGCGAAGAAAGCTAACATATGTTGGCCACATTTGTCGACATGAAACCTTGGCCAAGACAATTCTGCAAGGAAAAATAGAAGGTACTAGATGAAGAGGAAGACCGAGGAATAACTGGATGACAAATATACATAAGTGGACAAAGAAACCGACCTGTGAACTAATACGAAAGGTAGATGATCGAGAAGAATGGAGAATATTTGTTGTGAAAACGAGTGAACTAACGAGATGAATCCCCCTACGATTCAAGAGTCACTGGACTAAAAGTAAAGTAAGTATAATTATGTATTACATTTAATTGTGTACAATTACGTCTAGTTCTACAATTATTCGAAATTATAACGATATCAGATAGAATTATATATGTAGATTATACCCTATAGTTATTTGAAATTTAAAAAAATGTGGTTAGATCTATTTCCAATCTTCTAAGTTCAAGTGATTCTAATTTAAAATATTCAAATCTCTCTTTATATGATTTAAATCATAATTATGATTAATATTTGATGAATTTGTATATCCTACGCATATTGTAAATAATCTTTGCACTCTTTCGATTTGGTCTATGAGACTACGAAATTTCTAACCTTTGAAAAAAAGTGACCAATTTATGGATGTGTATTGTAAAATTGGTCTGCAATAAATGTTATGTATTTAATATGCATTTAATAATGATCTAGGCCCTAGACTCTAGGGCCTAGAATCTATAGACCCTATAGGGAAGTTGTAGTAATGCATTTTAATAATGAACTATTTAATTACCATGTATTTGCCCATTGTATAAATAAATTTTAATTATTTTGTAAAAGAGATCTTTAACTCTCAGATGTGTAAGAAACTTATATGTTTGTATCATCGGTAAATAATTCAATATATATTTTAGAAGAGAATATGACAGATCATTAATATATAATACAAATAAAATTTGACCTAAAACCGATCCGTGTACCATGCATGGTACGTCAGATTTTACAATAGAACAATTTTAAAAAGAATTATTAACCTGTTTAATTTGAGATCTACTCGATAAAAAATTATAAAACTATTATATAATTTTATTAGATATACCGTATGATTTTAATTTATATAATAGTTATTTTCATGAGAAACAACATCAAAATCTTTTTAAATATATATTATATCTACACATTTTGTATTATTAAATTCATTATACCAACATTTTAAACATGTTGTTAATTGTATTCTATTGATTTTCCACTTATAAAACCATAATGATTTTTTATTAATAAATTATTAGATTTTAAATAAAACATTAATTGATTATAAATAATACCAATGATTTTGCGAAGCATTAATTCGGAAAATCTTTGATAATACCTACATATTACGCATGTTATTGAAATATGCATATAGTTATTTAAATGTGATGAGTCACCTTTTTAAAAATTGGTGTGATTATAGATTTTTCCAAATATTCGGTATTACCCGATAAAGATGAATTAAAAATAATATATAAATGCCTATATAATTCATTAGATAATAATGTTAACATAGAAGATGGTTTCCCATCAGTTCCGAGAGTATATGTAATGTGTAGCCTATTTAAAAATATTTTAATTATTTCAGGATTTTAAATCAATATTATCTAATTTTTGTTTAGTTAAATTATAAAATTCGGGTAAATTTCTATAATCATTTTGTTTAATTGAACTCAAATATGAATTTAATTTATTTGCTTTGTCGAGATCTGAAAATAATATTATTATTATTATTATTATTATTATTATTATTATTATTATTATTATTATTATTATTATTATTATTATTATTATTATTATTATTATTATTATTATTATTATTATTATTATTATTATTATTTTAATAATATATGTTATAATCTAATATAATATGTATATATGGATTGTGGTGATCAAGTTTTGTATACCTGCTACATTACATGACATTTGTACAACATACATATGACATTCATGAAAGCATGTTATGTGACGTGTATTATGAATGACTGTACATTGTACAGTGTACACTGTAAAATGTACATTGTACCATGTACATATTAGCATTGACATATTAGCATTGACATATTAGCATTGACATATTAGCATTGACATATTAGCATTGTACATATTAGCATTGACATATTAGCATTGACATATTAGCATTGACATATTAGCATTGTACATATTAGCATTGTACATATTAGCATTGTACATATTAGCATTGTACATATTAGCATTGTACATATTAGCATTATACATATTAGCATTGACATATTAGCATTGACATATTAGCATTGTACATATTAGCATTGTACATATTAGCATTGTACATATTAGCATTGTACATATTAGCATTGTACATATTAGCATTGTACATATTATCATTGTACATATTAGCATTGACATATTAGCAGTGAGATATTAGCAGTGACATATTAGCATTGACATATTAGCATTGACATATTAGCATTGACATATTAGCAGTGACATATTAGCATTGACATATTAGCATTGTACATATTAGCATTGTACATATGGTTGACTAAAGTAGATTACATAAGGAATATCGTATACTATATACAGTATACTTGGCTAGTCGACTTTCTTACACACTAATGCTATACTATGTGTACTATATCTATGTCGGCGGTGTTGATATGTGTGTTACCTGTTACCTGTTACCTAATTGGTTTAGGCACTTCCATCAACTTCTGTTTTCGGACGTGCTTTCAATATATTATTGGGTAAAAAGGTATGTTTTGAGCTTTGATTTGAATGTTACAGTTGAGTCAATTGATCGGATATGGTGAGGTAGATCATTCCAGATTTTTGGAGCATGGATGGAGAAAGATTTATGTTGGGAAGATGTTAAATGTAATAGAACTGGAGTTTTTAATTTGAATTTGTTTATGTGTCTTTGTTCGTAAATAGTTGTGTTGGGAGTTAGTACGTTGGCAAGATAGTCTGGTGTGTTATGATGTGTAGCTAAATGTATGGTGAGTGCAATTTTTTAAATTATATGGGATTTTATTGGCAGCCAATGTAATTTGGTTCTCAAATGGGATATGTTGTCTGGAATATTTAGTTATGTTGAATATAAATCTGATGGCTGAGTTCTGAAGGCGTTGGAGTTTATTTATTATAGATTGTGAGGAGGCATAGAGACAGGAATTACAGTAATCAAGGAGGTAAGAATGAGGGATGTAGTAAGAAGTTTTGCAGTATTCAAATTAATGAAGGGTCTTATTGTTCGTAAGTTGTGTAGTATGTAGTTAATTGACTGTGATAGTGATTTAGTCTGGATGTGAAATTGCAGTGTTGGGTCGATTAATATACCAAGATTTTTGATTTTATTAGCATAAGAAATACTCAGATTGTTAATGGTAATTTGTGGTGGAATGAATATAATGGTAGATGTTTTAATATGCATTGATTCAGTTTTAAGATAGTTTAGTGATAATGATTGTTGGTGAGCCAGTTATGTATATCAGTAATGCAGTTGTTAAGTAAATTTATGTCATTGTTGGGGTCTATCAATCTACAGTGTAACTGTATGTCATCAGCATATGAGTGATAGTCTATAGTGGGGTATTTGTCAATAATTTTAAATAAGGGAAGTAGGTAGATATTGAATAGGAGTGGACCAAGGACAGATCCTTGAGGTACTCCATGAGTAACTTTACGAGGTTTAGAGATTAGTGAGTTTATACTAATTTGGTAAAAACGATCAGTTAGGTATGAGATGAACCAATCGAGTGCAGTACCAGAGATTCCAATAGAAGTTAGTTGATTTATAAGGATATTATGGTCAAGGGTGTCGAAGGCAGCTGATAAATCAAGGAGAATGACCACTGAACCATGTGGTGATGCAGCAGATAGGTGAATGTGATTAAGGATATGTATTATTGCAGTTTCAGTACTTTTGTGCTTGGTATAGGCACTCTGATATGGGTTTAATATATGATTTTCATGGAGATAAGAATTTAATTGACGAGCAGCAACTCGTTCTAGGGTTTTGGAGAGCGTTGATAAGTTGGAGATTGGTCGGTAGTTGGAGAGGATTGATTTTTCAAGGTTTGGTTTTTTTATGATGTGTGTAACATATGCTGTTTTCATATAGATTGGGGTATTCATGAATGTATAACATCTTGTCGTTAGGGTATTTAATGTTAGTGTATATTATAATTGTGTATATGTATTTTATTGTTATCGAGTAGAAGACATGATGCGCATTACATATATAGTATATACATATATATATATATATATATATATATATATATATATACATGTATTTGAACATGCTTGTCTGTATGTGCATGTATTTTTGATAATATAATTAAAACCAATAACATATATCCTTATCTCACATACACATACATACACACACAAACACACACACATATATATATATATATATATATATATATAGACTGCATGACACAGTACATATTGATTATGACAAACGAAAAATAATCCATAACCTTATATAAGAGTTATAAAATAATGATATAATTCGGTTCTAACGTATATACATGTGTATGTGTGTATACATGGCATACGTATACACTGCACTATACGAATTATAGCAGTCGGACCGTATTACTAGAGAGCATCCTGGAGGGGGTGGGGGTTATAACCATAGGTTATGTGTACACTGTACACAGCATAGATTATAGACTATACACATACATATATAATACATCAGCGGTGAACGCGGCAATATATAAGTAGCGAACTTTATTCAGTGACCCCTAAGCACAGTTCAGTGATTGCAGTGTAAATTCAACTATAGATTCGTATATATGTCAATCAAGTAACTTTTATAACTGGATAAACAGCGTTCGGTAAACACGTTTAAATTTGAACTCTCTCTATCTCTCTCGATACACACACACATACACACACGCACGTACATACACACACACACATACATGTCTGCGAGGTACGTTACTTCATACTAGACCGACAACCTACAGGTACGTACCCCGTTTATTATTGCGCAACGATAGCCATTACATAATAAGCGACGAGAGATGACGCAACTGGGCGACAATACGATACCGTCCTCCGATATCTTACGACGGCTTACCCGCCTACCTACCCGCCTACCTACCCGCCTACCCGCCTGCATACCTACCTGCCTACCTGCCTACCTGCCTATCTAAGAGATTCGATATACGAGTAACCGGTATTAGGCGCGTGTACGGCGTACACTATGCGCGCGCTCGTGCGTGCGTTCGTTCGCAGGTGACAGGTGAAAATATCGATTTTCTGTTGTGTTTCTCTCCGGTGGCAGTCTCTCGGGTGTACGTACGTATGCGCGTGTATTAGCGCGTACAGCCGCGCGCCTACGAGGCACCTACTAGTGGGTACTTCGTGCGTACCTACCTGCGCTATTATACTAATCACATTTAACTACATAAGCACCAGCACCTCGTAGTTTTGTTTGCACACAATCAATAGGCACAGGTGCTACTGCTGCTGCTGTCGTGACGATATCACCACCGCGCATAGATAGTTCTATTTATAGCAATAGCGACGTATCTCGGTGAATAGATACACGCGCGCGCACACACACGTCGATGCGCGTGTATGACGTCATCGCCTGGTGATGATCCGATCTGTGCGTATGTATGTTCGTGTGTGTGTGTAGTAAGTGCGTTACTTATTACTAATAATCTTAGTCGCTATAGCCTAATTAATACACCGCACACTATATAACACATCTTGTCACACCCACACGCGCACACACACACACGCACGCACACACACACGTGTACACGAACGTATACGATGCGGTGAAAGCGCGTATGCGATGTTTGTGAGTGATTCATTTCGCAGATTTGTTTCACTCGCTAGCTATGTTCGTATGTGTTCGCATCGTAGATATATGTATGTGTGTGAGTGTGTGAGAGTGAGTGAGTGAGTGAGTGAGTGTGTGCGTGCGTGTATATAATAAATACTCCCCACATGTTATGCACCACGTCATTCTTTAGTAAATAATTAAGTTTATATATATGTATATTAATGATGGTATTATATTTAAATAGGCTATATTTAAATATAATTGTCTTTGTAATAATTATATTGATAACAGATATTATCAATAGGTGTTAGTATTAGTGGTAGTAATAGTAATAGTAGTTATAATTATAGTAGTAATAGTGGTGGTGGTATAAGTGGTGGTGGTATAAGTGGTGATGGTAGTGTTAGCGGTAGTGGTAGTAGTAGTAGGAGTATCAGTATCATTAAAGTGATATTGGTAGATATAATGCTAGTAGTAATAGTAATAGTAATAGTAGACCTATTAGTAAAGTTGTGGGTATTATCAAAGGGTATGTGGTATTAGGTTTAGTGGTGGTAAGTAAGTGGTGGTAGGAGTAATGGGGTATGGTTAGGGGTTATTAGTAATTACATACAACTTATTAATCATTTTTAAACTTACAATTAATATATTCCATCCCATAATAATAGGAACAATGAAATTAACGACTGATACAAAAGGTTAGCAAATGTTTGTAGTTAATTACTAATAAGATTTCTTATGGTTCTAACATTTCAATGCATTATAACTTAACTCTACATGGCAATATAGATACACTGCTGATAGTATCATTTTAACAAAACTTACTAAAAGTGATAAGAAATATTATAAATATTTGTTTTTATGAAATCAACAAATCAGAAAGTAGCAGTACCAGTAGCTAAACTAGTGCTATCTTGTGATCATATCACCTCGCAACCTCTGATAAGATAATAACATGTATGAGTTGTCCAAATGTACATTATTCTTACATATTGCTACCTGTCCAGTATATCATATACTGTATACTGTATATCAATTGTAACTTTACTTGCTACGAATTATGCTGATGTTTATTTTATCTTGTTTTCTTACCCCAAACTTATTTCTATAAAATAAATCTACTTATTATAATTTGTATATAAACCTCTTTTATTACATGTTAACATTGGTATAGTATGTAGGTATTCTACAATTTAACATGCTTTATTTAAATCTATCTTTTTAACTTCCCTATTATATTAAATCATTATATCATTTCTATTAATTGCATTAACAAATTACTATACCTTATACTAACATCTAAGTCTAGTTCGGAATTTTACATCTCAAATAATGACCAATCAAAAATCATCTAATTTTAATTATAATTAATATTTCAGAAAATACAGAATCGAAAATGGACTACTACATAGAAGACAATGGTTAGAACGTGTAACATGTAACATCACAATTACCTATAGAATATGTATATACATATAATGAATTAAACATATACTTTATAATAGATAGGTAAATGATGTAATACAGTGGTTTTATACAATTTCCCATTATTTCTGTAAATAATCAATTATTTACATTACTTTATAATAGCAAGTTTAGGCTGAACATACAATGTACATGCTATATATGTGTGTATGTGTGTTTCTGTATGTATGTGTGTGTGTGTGTGTGTGTGTGTGTGTGTATCCTATATAAAATACACAAGCCTGTATGAATGTTTTCAATTGAACTAAAACAAGAATATCACTCACTATACACTGACTACAGAAGTATATCTCACCTCACTGTGAATGCCATGTGTGTGTTTAATGCTACAGTGTACTGCCACTGTCTATTACAATAGTTCTATACCATCCACTACACATGTCATAGAGATCATTGCAATGTTCATTGTAAATGTAATTCTCACATTTTGTTTGGTTCTACTACTTTTTAAATTATCTTTGATTCCAACAAATGTACACTGTGTGCTTGGTAACCTATCAATAAGTGCAGCTTATTCTGATAATTCTATTGTGTGTGTATGTGTGTGTGTGTGTGTCAATGTTTCCCTGTGATCAGTTATAGCTAATATCCTAGTTAGGGATACTGTTAAACTGATGCGAGCAGCACTAACACTAGAGTGACTGTATCACTGATTATAGTAATATACTAATTATACGATAATATATAATACTATATAATACCAATAATAGTATATAATATACATAGTCTAGATATTATCGTATACTTAGCATAATACTAGTATAGTAACTATATAATATAATATTACATTAAATATAGTATATTATATACTATATAGGTATTTGAATGTGATAATCTTTGTTAATTATCTGGTGTGGAGATATTAACTTCCATCCATCGGGTCCCCGGTGGTGATGAGTCAACATTTCCTGCTTCGAAACAACTGAAACATCAACAATTTATGTTTCGAAACATCAGAAACATCCTAAATTGTCGCTTCGAAAAACATAAAAAATATGTTTCGTAACATATATAAGCTAATTATTCAAATTCAATTTATCATATTAGATTGTCAAATCAGATTGTTTATAGGATTCTATTTTTGAAATTAACCGCGAACTAGATTTTCATACTTGATTTGATTTGTTGTCCTTGATTACAAATTAGATTGTCGTAGTAGAATATATATAGCCTACCTGTACCTGATTGTCATACTAGATTAGATTTTCTTAATTTACTATTGAATTAAATTATGGTACTTGATTATCGAATTTGTTTATAGGTTTAGATTTTCATACTTGAATGTAAACTAGATTTTCATACTCAATTCACTTTGTCGTACTCGATTATCGAAATGGATTACAAAATGTGAGTGTCGTATCATACTTGATTTTCAAACTAGTTATCTGATTAGATTGTCGAACATGAGTGTGACTCTAGATTTTTATTTATAATAATATCAATTATAATTAAGTGTATTTTTTAATTACAATATCGTCCATTAAATTTTAATTTAAAATATTTAGTTCAAAAGTAATTTTTATAGACATTTAACTAATATATTATTATAAAACTAAAGTTTATATAAACAAGTTATACATATAAGCGATTGTTAAATTACCCTCTTCTATAATAATAATTGGTGCATCCATTTGATAAATATATTTTAATTTTTTAGTAGTGATTGATAAATTTATAAATAAAAAACATAATGATTTAATAACAAAGGACATACAGGTCCTTTCTCAAATGCAGAAGTAAAATAGTGAGAGCAGGTGTTCAACTAAGTGCATTGATAGGCAAGCTCTTAGCACTGTGTGTGTGTGTTTGTGTGTGTGTGTGTGTGCACATATAGATGTGTATCAATTGTGAATCAATTGCTTATAAACTAAGTGATTTATTAGAACTATTGATCTGAGGCTGTGTGCTGTGATACAGCCTATGATCAGCCTATGATAGCTGGTGATGGGATGTGATAGGCTATGTTGCTGGTAGTACTTTGTTAGGGCTAACATCAATCAGATGCACACACATACAAGTGCAGCAGCACATGATAATGACGTGATGTGTTGTGTGTATTCTGTAGCCTATAGTCAGTGATACATGTCACTCTAGTGTAGTGCTGCTCGCATCAGTTTAATATTATCCCTAACTAGGATATTAGCTATAACTGATCTCAGGAAATATTAATGATTTTATTAATTAAAGTTACTCTTGAAATTGAAATTGAAATTAACAAGTTAAATGTTTGCAAATAGGATATTATTACTATCGCACCATATAGTTTATAACCTCAGAGATTCATAACAAGTTTCAGTTTACTAACCCACACTGTGTTATTTACGTATGTGTTTAAATGTTTATTGTTATTGATGTACATGTATTGTACAAGCTATTGTTCTCTTGTTTACTGCATCTAAGTGTGATATCAGTGTGGAGGTGTTAGAATATATTCAATTTAAATTTAAGGTATTTTATTTATGTAGTGATTTTCACCATTGCTAAAGCAATCTGTATGTCTCACATAATACTACATTACATAGCATTGTTGCCAGTATCCAGTCTTCAAATCTGAATGAATACAATTTATAACAATAATCTAGTGTGTATTGAAGATATTTCTCAAAAACAAGTAATTTAAGAATAAGTATAGTTTGGTAATTAGCATGTGGTCAGTTAGCCTATGGTCAGTTAGCATGTGGTCAGTTAGCCTATGGTCAGTTAGCATGTGGTCAGTTAGCTTGTGGTCAGTTAGCCTATGTACATGTATCAGGCTTGAATTCAAAGAAAGGAAATCATTTTAAATTTAATACCAATAAATAAAAATATAAAATTATCATAAATCTAAATCATTTTAAAAAATATAAATTGTAATCAACACACAAATATTTGATATTTACAATTTAATGACCTTAAATGATGTAAGCTAAACTAAATAAATATATACATATATTATTAAAATTCTATTAAACTATTCAAGCAATTAATGCAAGTTAAATGAAATCTGCAGCATGTGATAATGAAGCTCTCTAGGTCTACCAACAATTAACACCTGTTCATTCATTAAGCCTAAAACAATGCACTGACAGCTGCACTGCACCTGTCACATGGTGTGTGTGTGTGGGTGTGAGTGTGTGTGGGTGTGGGTGTGTGTATTAGTATATATCCTCCTATATTATAGCTATTAATAGAATAATGTAGTATATTGTTAATTTAGGTAATTCTATAAATATATGAACAACACATATTATTTATAAAGCTATAAAGCTAATTGAATTAATTTTTTTTAATTATTTTACAAGTAGTTAACTGTAAATTATAAATCCCTGATTTAATAATTATCTCTGGAAATGTTTATAATATACTTAATATTGTTAAATGTTAACTAAGTTGAATAGATACTATATAGTGTATAGGTAAAGGTATGATTAAATAATACAAATAGATAGTAATTTAAATAGAGCTAGCTATATGATAGTATGCAGGTGAACACATATATTACAAATAACAACAAATAATATATATTTTTATATTTGAATATTGTGTGTCTTAAAATTATTTATTTTGTCACTCTTTTGCTAACCTATCATTATTTTGCTAACCTCTCATTCTGTTGCTAACCACTCATTCTGTTGCTAACCACTCATTCTGTTGCTAACCTATCATTATTTTGCTAACCTCTCATTCTTCTGATAACCTCTAATTAGTTTGCTAACCTATCATTATTTGATGTACCACGTTATATTACCTAGTTATATTTTCTCACTCTTATTTAATTTCAACCTAACAGGTCTATATTATCATTTATTACCTTTAATGATTTCAGATATTTCTCTTATTTCAGACATTTCTCTCTAAAAGCTCATCATACATAATAACATTTTATTATTTATTTCATTTTATTTACATCACCGTGAATGACATTTTTAAAATCTGTTTCAAAATTTACCATTTATATATTTTAAATGTATTCATATAGAGAATTTTTTTAATTTAAAAATTCTAAATATTATATAAAATTGATATTATCAATTAAATAATTCATTGAATTATTTTAGTAAATATATAATGGAATATATATTTGAGACAACAGTAACAGACAAAGTAATAGTTCACCTACTTTTGCAATATACATGCCTATTGTTGTGACTCAAACACTCACACACACACACTCACACACACACACACTATAGTCTGACTACTACCCTGGTACTAGTGTCAGGCTTGCTTTAGATACCAGACACCAGGTATAACTAAATAACCTATCACTTTTGTATAGACTTCTCTTGGCCCATCAATCAATAACTTTGCTGAGGTATAGACAACAATGAACCTTGTGAATCTACCTCATGTAGCATCAGTTTAGCTACATCCACCTAGTGTGATAAGCAGGCGACTTGTCTATATGAAATAGACATAACACTTGACTACCTGGAAAGTACTGGTACATTACTTTACCCATTAGTAGTATGTTAATGCTGCTAACTAACTGTGTGTGTTTCTATTACCTGTTGTTGTTATTGCCTAATGACCCTAATGACCCATAAGTTTATTGTTATTATTAAAATGTGACTTTTATTATAGATTTGCGCTACTTTTAGAGTTCACCTTGACTACCCGCCATTAACGTGTCATAAATGTGACATGTTACACTCTGCCACATATACATACATAGATATGACGTAATCTATAGCTATGTTGGCAAAGTACTAAACGTATCATGTATGTATCTGCTATAAAATATTTCAATATCTTTTCTAACTTTGGTAATAATATTGCGTAATCATTTTTATTCTCTACACGAAATATCTAAATTCATTTTATATATAGTTAATTTTTATATAATAACAACAATAATATTGAATGGTGTACTTTGGCCTAGTTGAATAGTCTTTGTATAACTATATATGATTATAGATTATAGTCTACCAGTACTAAAGATTATTAGTCTACCAATAGTAACTCTATCATATGGTGTAAAGTGTACACTATAAGGAAAATGTGAGACATATGCCGACACCAGTAATTACGTACTGTTTAGAACAATTTGTATATATACGAATTATAAATAATGTAATAAGGAATATGTATTTTTTATTCTGGAAAAATTATCCACAAATATATATATTTACTTTTATATTTGTTCATAGAAATATAAAAATTAATAATAACATTTAAAATTAAATTAAATTGTACGTCTTGAATATATAATATTTATAGATACATTTAATAGAACATAAAACATACATTTAAATAAACATATAGAACAATTTATTTCAAATTTGATACAAAAAAAATAATTTAAATATAATATTTAGTTTCGGTTTATAGGTATTTAATAACCCACTAAACATGCCAATACCGACCCCCCCCCCTAATAAACACTAATATCACATGTTACTTAATAAAGCAATGAATTCCTATCTATCTGAAATTGAAAATCAGCATATAAATTGCATGTGTTCTAAATAGTTTTTAATAGACTAAATAGTTTAAAATATATATCATATGTTCACAACTATTTTCTAGAAATACATACAATTTTGTTTTATTAAACATCAATTATACATCAATTTATATCTTATCTTTATATATATATATATATATATATATATATATATAGAATTGTAAAATATTTTTTATATCTACTAATTTATATAATTGTATCTATTTTCAATTGTTTGAATTTTATTTGTTTAAATTAAAGTGTTATTATTATGTTTATCTTAATGACAATTTGTTCACCATTTCGGTATTTGTAGATAGTTTTGCTAATGGTGTCGATATGTATCACTTAGTTATTAATACCCCCCCACACATTTATTAAAATATGTGAATTATATTATATTTTCAAAATTTCCATTTATAAAATAAATATACATTCTAGATAATGTATTACAATTATAAATATCCCGTAAATAATTTTTTAAATTGTAAGTAACTGAAAAAATTCTTCGGTATGGTGTCTTTGTATATTTTCCTATATTTAATATATTAGTATATGCATTGATATATGACTGTATTTTAATTTAAGCAAGCTGTAGTGGGATACCCATTACAGATGCCCTTTGTAAACTGCAATAGTTTCATGGAGTTTGCAGAGCATATAATTGTCTCATACCATATATATTATGTAACAGTATTGTGACAGCTTTTGTTTATATTATAATTATTATATTTTATTTTTATAAATTGTAAATACAATTTTATTTCTATATAAATATATTATCATCCACCAGGATTTCAATTGTGACATTATTTAGTTACATCACTAATAATAATAATAATAATAATAATAATAATAATAATAATAATAATAATAATAATAATAATAATAATAATAAATTATTAATTTTCAATTAAAAATAGTAAACTCAAGTCATTATTAAATATGATCAAAATATACTATCAATATTGTTTAACAAGTAATTATATAATCATAATTAATTATAATTAAATTATAAAACATAAAATACTGAGTTTCTTCAATGGGCATTACAAATTAAAAAATATATTATCTTATTTCAGAATTTGTCTCATGTAGCAAAAAAGCCATGCATGTTATAGGGTTGAATCAATAGTATACTTTCATATTGTAGTTATATATTTATACATTTATATATATATATATATATTTATATATATATATACACATTTATTTATTCGCATCTAATTTATCTAGATAACGGATATATATGAGAACATTATTAACGGTTGTGGCCGCTGCCGCCGCTATGTTGAAAGCATCCCCGCCCCACAGCTACTCCACCCCCCTTCTGCTCCACTATCACCCTACCACTACTATCACCCTACCACTACGCACACGCGCACACACACGCGCGCACACAAACATATATCAACCGACTTACGAACATCCTCGCCACATATGGCAATGGTTAAAGTCTGTACGTCCCGCCTCCCTCCCTCCCTCACTCCCTCCCTCCATCCCTCCCTTCTGTCTGTCTGTCTGTCTACATCCGCGTTGTACAGTTATCACTAGTGCGCATGTGTATGTAATATAGGAGGTATCTATGTGTACACACACATGTGTGCGGGTGTGTGTGTGCGGGTTACTGTTAGATGCAAGAATGTCACTTCACAATAGTGCTAAATGTATGACATATTATTGACTTGCATACATATACATATATACATATATATATATATAGATATATACATGTATGCGTGTTTACATGCTTGTGTGCGTGTGTGTGTGCGTGCGTGTTTGCCTAATGAGTGACTCGCCTAAATACAATACATTGCATACTTATTGGGTAGACTTATTGGGTAGACATATCATCAATACGCTGGTGACGTGTGAGAAATACATTATATTATTATTATTATGATGATTGTGAATTGTTATTGATGTCGCCACCCATGCCATCATAGTTTAGCATTACGATATAAAGTACCTATATAATTATCAGTTTCTCTCTATATATATATATATATATATATTTATTATTTTATATTATACGAAAGTAAGTTTATGTATATATATATAGGTTATTTGTTAATATTGTTATAAAATATAAAAATAGATATAATGTCGTCTAGTTTCGCCTATATGCTAGCATGGGGTCGCATGTACCTATCTCTCCCCCCTCTCTCTCCCTCTTTCCTCCCCCTCTCCATCTACCTCTCCCTCTCTCTCTCTCACTCTCTCTCCCTCTATCTATCTCTCCCACTCTCTCCCTCTCTCTCTATCTCTCTATATATTTATCTCTCTATCTCTCTCTCTCCTCCCTCTCCATCTACCTCTCCCTCTCTCTCTCTCTCTCATCCCCCCTCTCCATCTACCTCTCCCTCTCTCTCTCTCTCTCGGTTGGTCTATATTTCTCTATATCGTCTCATTTTCTCTATATATCTCTCTACCTATCTATATATCTCTCTCTATGTATCTATGTGTATCTCTTTCTCTCCCATCTCGCGTGCACACGGTTCAAGGGTCACGCGTTTTAATTTGATATTCGATTTATTTTAATTCGATTTATTTTTTCGCGAAATCCACATCACTGCCAGAAGAGGCAGCACACGACAGGGGGCGTGTCGGACGCGGGTTGAGGGCGTACCCGAGGGGTGGGGCTTATCGAGACGCGTGTCTAGTTCACCAATGAACGCCCGCCATAGTATGACAGCTGGCTCTCGGTGAAATCTCACCGTTTCGCGTCGGGTTTCTCGTTCTCTCTCTCTCTGTGTCTACTGCCCTCTGTATCCACCACCATTAGATGTTGTAATTTAGCTAGCTAACCACTCTTCTAATCGTATCATCGTCATTGTCTGTGTTGTGTTATAGTAGCCATCTTACCTGCGTCATACACACGCGTACAACACACACACACTCACGCAAACAAACCCTCCCAAACACACGCGTACATTGATCACTATGCTCGGTGCTGGTTAGTTGTTTAATTATCGCTGCTGCTTCTGCTCTATATCGGCCAATTAAAGCGTTTAGTTTAGTCACGTGTCGAAGTTTTAAATTTACTTAATTATATTTAATATAATTTTATTCGTAACATTATTATTATCCGTGTGTGTGTGTGCGACGTCTACACTGTTCCGTGTGTACGTCTGTGTGTGCGTATGTGTGGCCGTGCGTTTGTGAACTATCTATAGGCAGATGATCGATTGCCTATTATAACTCTCTTGCATGCTATACGCTGCGCTGTTATTAAGTGTGCGAGAGTGCGGGATGGCGTCTATCACTCCGCGAGTGTGCGCGATGCGTGGTGTCGAAGAGACTCCCCCTGGTGTAGTAGAGGAGGTACTAACTCTCCCCTCTCCCCACCCTCTCTATCTGTGTATATATCTCTATCGCTCTCACCATCTCTATAACACCATCTATCTCATACTATAGTAAGCTGTATACCTCCCTTTCTATCTATATCTATCTCCCCTTTCTATATATTTATCTCCCTCTCTCTCACACGCTACCCCCTCTCTCCGCCCCCCTTTGAAACCTGCTGATGATGATTACGATAGTGATGTACATAACAGATTGTCTAGTCATCTATAGCAGAGAGCGCTTAACTAATGAAACCGCACACTGGCGCTGCTCCCTGTAGTGATGCAGTCGCACCCACTCATTACGAGTACGCTTGATTATGTGTACCTTCGCACTCTCACTCTGGTCACCCGTGTGTGTATGCTGGCGATATTATCTCTACACACATACACACACATCTCTACACACACACACATCTATAACCGTAACAATGTAACAATACAAATTAATTATATCAATATTTAAAAAAAATGAAATACACTATTATTTTATATGTTATGTACATATTTTTTTATACAATATAAATATTATAGTATATGGATTATACATGTTAATAATATATATATATATATATATATATATATATATAATGTAAACAGTAATGCCAATAGTGGGAAATACTAATATTCAAATTAGTGAGATACACTAATTAGCCAAAGTGCAATATCTTTTATTCCGAAAATCGTTGATACTCTGTTATTATTTATAGAAAATTAAATGTTGTTTATTTCAAAGAAAAAAATCACCCAAACATTACGTAATTCGTTGATAACTCCGCGTAGCGGATATCACTGTCACTAACGAACGCACGCGTACACACTCTAGCCAACACACGCGTATTATAGATGTACCTACGCACGCACTCATTCACGCGCGCGAGGATACAGGTGTGTGTGTGTGTGTGCGCCGCACTGTGCGGGCTATACTCTTGGACGTTGGCCTACTAATTACCTATAATTGTGATTAAGACTTCGTATTACAAGCGAGCCAATGAGAGTGATGGTCGCAGTGGTCGTAGTAGTAGTAGTAGTAGTAGTGGTCGCGGTGGTAGTAGTGCTACCACTAGCGCCACACACCGTCATCACAATGTACAGCGCAATGGTGGTGGTGGCGGTGGTAGTGCTATTGGTAATGATGATGTTGCTACTAGAAGTGTTACTGGTGATGGTGGTGGTGGCGGCGGTGTTATTACTAGTGGTGTTGCTAGTGGATGTAGTGTTACTAGTGCTAGTGGTCAGTATAATAAGTGTGCGCATGCGCTGCTGATGATGACGTAAGGGTCACCATCATCAACACAGTGATATACGTGACATACGACCTCGACCCTAATACAGTGTAGTAATAGTAATACACACAGCACGTAGTAATATGCGATATGCTTGATAATTACCATTAGCAACAGTATCAATATCAGTATCAGTAACAGTATCAATATCAGTAGAAGTATCTATAATGATGATTATAACCTAATTTAATAAATTATCACATACTATAGTAGATTATATTAAATCTAACATCATATCCTATAGGAATATGCATAGCGAGTAACACTAGGTGTTTATTAATACCGTCACATGGGGCAGCACTATCGCATCACTACAGCCGATAGGGGGCAGCACCACTACTACAGCTAGTAGTGGTGGTGGTGGTGGTGGTAATGGTAGTGGTGGTAATGTTCGCCGAATACTAATCAATAATTCACACGCACACCCACGCGGACCTCACTGTATAGCTACTACATATCTCTGTATAACTCTAGCTGAGGTTAATGCACCACCTGTACTACATTATGTATGATAGCTAGATACGGTCGGCAGTGTTACTGCCTACTATGTATCAGTGTTTGCCCACCCTCGACGTGTTTGAATCAATAGAGAGTGCTGGCCAGATCGTATCTTATCTGGTGTGCATTGTGTGTGTGCGGGTGCGGGTGTGCGATATCTACTCAACACGTGTATACTACCACTCTTTCGGTGGTATTGTCGCACACCATGTAAGAACGTGTTCACCTGTAGGGGGTTATGAGATGTTCACTAAAGCTGCTCTCAGATTGGTTAACGATCTCTCTCTATATCTCTGTTCACCTGTGTATATCTACTACTACTACTACTACTACTACTACTACTACTATCACACGAGCTTGTGTGTATAACACGTACCCTGAC
Source organism: Osedax fenrisi (assembly GCA_964019155.1). Taxonomy (NCBI): domain Eukaryota; kingdom Metazoa; phylum Annelida; class Polychaeta; order Sabellida; family Siboglinidae; genus Osedax; species Osedax fenrisi. The sequence goes on from OZ025239.1 coordinate 75,459,766, forward strand.
GACGTATCCGGGAGTGTAGCGAGCACTACCCCTGTACCGGGTATTATGACGTCACCCCATTCTCCCGCCGCATTACGTAATACCAGTGCTACGAGCCTCCATTGTTGGTGGAGGAGGCAACGATATAATGCATCTCGGTACGCGCTCTAGTGTGCATGTGTGTGGTCTAATGTTGACTTGTAAAGGATAGCTCCATTAGTGGTAGTACTGGTGACAGTGGTGATGGTGGTGGTGGTGGTGGTAGTGACATGCGTGGGATATGTTGTTTAGTACTGCTAACAAGCTACGGAAGCGCCGGTGTTAATCAGCTGACCTTATCTAACGTGTCACGTGACTACCGCCTCCCGTATTGATTAACACACACACGTGACAGGCACATGTGACGTCACGTGTGTGTTAATCAGTGATTATAACACAGCTCCCCATCTCTCCTCTCTCTCCTCTCTCTCCTCTCTCTAGCTATCGTGGTCTAACTCTATACATTATTTAACTATGAATAGTTTGTTAATAGTATATAACCGATGAGATTTAATCATTATATCTCATATATATATATATATATATATATAGATATATTAAAAAAATAGATACATTATGTATCAATCAATCTCTATACACACTTAATGATAGCAATGTGTTACACTGTGTATGCTTTCCTAGCTACACCGCTAGTAACCTCTAACATCGTGCTCACGTTCATGCGATGACCTTGACTTATTCGAACAATTGAACTCTGATTGCGTGGTGGTCAAGTTACGAGATCTAATGAGAATCGGTGTGATGTGTGTGTGTGTGCGGCGTGCGTGCGCACATTTAACCGATGGAGGGAAGTCGCACACGTGTGATTACATCAACACCGAACCGCTCTCGTGTGCGTGCATGTTTATAATTATGTCAGCGCTCACACCGGGAACACACACCCTCCCTCCATCTCCCCTCTCTCCTCCTCATCATCATCCTCCTCCTCCTCCTCTATCACCTCTAGAGAATACTAAAACTATTATAATGTAAATATATGTGCCAATAGTAATAGTGGTTTTGGTAGTTAATGTATATCCTATCTCATCTATGCTAATCTTTATAAGGACGGGTCTACTTTTGTCCTCACTTGTCAACACTGTATATATGTTATAAACATACGTACCCCATACATTTATAAGTGTACGAAATACTTAGCTACTTATAATATAAATCCTAATCTATCCTAGCGCTGGAGTAGTCTTATAAGTTATGAATGACATCGCATTATGTAACACATCAAACTTCAACGAGTGGGCGTTTTTATAAATCGTCTTAAAAAATCAATAATAAGCAGCTACATTTAATCCTGTTAATCCTAGTGGTATACTACTATGCCGTTCTTCACACACACATACACACACACATACACACACACATCATATATGATATATATATATAGTCAATAGTCATACTAGTATGTGTATGTGTGTGCTCGAACGCGTGCGTCTCTGTATGAGTGTGTATGTATGCGTGCGTTCTTTGCTACCTTCATTGCGACGCGTAGAATGACCTCTGCGTGGTACCACGACCTTCATACAAAGTCACCACCACCACCACCGGTACACTAGCATCATCATGACGTACATGCAAGGGGCCGCATCATCCTTCAGTGCGTGACTAGTAACAGATGATCATTACGCGTGATTAGATTGATACTATACTATACCCCTCGCCTGTTTGTCTGTCTGTCTGCCACCCTGCCATTCACGCACTCACATATCTGTCCCCATCTAACCATATGTCTGGCCTCACCATATGCCTACTACTACTACTACTACTACTACTACTACTACTACTACTACTACTACTACTACTACTACTACTATTACTATTACTATTACTATTACTTCTACTATTACTACTACTACTACTACTACTATTACTACTATTACTACTACTACTACTACTACTACTGCCACCTATATTCAGAACATCTATAGTAATATAATAGCATCGTGAACAATGCTTTATATTTTCAACAATATTGATTTCTTCACAACGATACGTGTATTGATCTATTACGTTATGTACAAGTACCTAACGATGTACTTATCAATGTACCTAACGATGTACTTATCAATGTACCTAACGATGTGCATAGGTGACTAATAACCTACACAGCTTCCATTACGTCATACGAGATGCACTCCTATGCAACATAATCACCTCCGTCCTAATACTGTCCTAATACTACTATTAATTATTAAATGGTGAATCCATGAACACGGAGTGCGAATGGTGGTAGTGGTGCGAGAGTGTGTGCGCCACTCAAGAAACATTACCTTTGTCTCGTAGTATCACGTGTGCACTACGGATACAGGCGATGACGTCACGTAACCATGGTAACCGACTATGGTTACGTAATAGCCTAGATGTTTAATTATATTCGCGAAAATTGGACCGATGTATTCTGCGAATGTGTATGCGTGCGTGCGTATATCATCGATAGAAACTGTCTTTATATCGATGGCGTATATATATATATATATATATATATATGGGCAGATCTATTTATAGATATTCAAATTAACTACACTACCTGCGCGTGTGATGTTTTCACCGAAAACAATGTCGATTACTTGATGACATACAGGGAAGACGGAATATGGGGTTGGGGTAGGGCAGATAGGGCGGCACGGGTTTATCGTGAGATCTAGTATGTAGAGCTATGACGACATTTTAGTGTGCCACTAACAACATAAACACGTATAACACCAGTCGTTTATGTAGAATTCATGCATCAGTAGAGGGTGGTATTTAATATTTAGGTTTTATTAGTTTGGATTAGAAATTCGTTGTACTAGTCTATATAGGTTATTTCATACTTGCGAATATTCTCTCGAAACATCAGCATTTGCGAATACTAGAATTAACAAATATTTGTAACTATAAAAAACCGCGAATAAGCGCATGGTTTCCCCCACCTTATCGCGTGTGTGAGGGTAGATGAAGAACGATATAGATAAGCCAATGATGCTACCTTTAGTACTATGTGTACACATAGGCGATATGTGATAAATAACGATTAAGCTTGCCACATAGTATTACGCGTGTCCTATTTATCGGTTTACCGCCCCATCATTCCCCACCCCTTCTCGGTTATGTGTCTGTACGTCCTCCTCTTTCTGTTAATGAACAGATAGTGCCCGAGAAACATCATTAATCTGTAACCAATATACCTACATATGCCTCGCATGTGCGTGCGGTTGTGTGTGTGTTGTGGAGTTATCGCACACACACACACAGTGTGCTTATGATTCGCACCACTGCCTTTTATTACACTCCGATATAGGCTCACGCTCACTCCACTAAATATGTTATCCCATTAACAAAAGCACCCGTTATTATACGTATGTGTGTGTGTGTGTTTGTGTATGTGTTTGTGTGTGTGTGTTTCGGGAGTGATGGGTATAACAATATATTGCAAATATATATTGTATGTAATGTGTCTAATATAATAATGTGCTTTTTCAAGAATCATATGCATCCAATATAATACATATAGTTCTACCATAGTAGTATACTCTAGTATTACATTACTACTACTACTACTACCACTACTACTACTACTACTACTACTACTACTACTACTACCACTACTACTACTACTACTACTACTACTACTACTACTACTACTACTACTACTACTACTACTACTACTACTACTACTACTACTACTACCACTACCACTACCACTACCACTACCACTACCACTACCACTACCACTACCACTACCACTACCACTACCACTACCACTACCACTACCACTACCACTACCACTACCACTACCACTACCACTACCACTACCACTACCACTACCACTACCACTACCACTACCACTACCACTACCACTACCACTACCACTATTACTATTACTATTACTATTACTATTACTATTACTATTACTATTACTATTACTATTACTATTACTATTACTATTACTATTACTACTACTACTACTACTACTACTACTACTACTACTACTACTACTACTACTACTACTACTACTACTACTACTACTACTACTACTACTACTACTACCACTACTACTACTACTACTACCACTATTACCACCATTAATACTAGCGACACCTATACCTGTATTATTTTCATCATTATAGAAAACCTATAGTTCAGGTAGAATATGCAAAATAGAAAAATCAATATTCTTGCTGAACTAGACTACACTGTATGTAGAGATATTGCATAACAATCATGATGTCATCATTATAGATTTTGTAATTATACTGCACAATCTATGATGACTTTATTTCACTAGATATCTTATATATACACACAATAGAAGCCCTGTACTACACCTATGTGTTATTAATGTTGACCTCTAACCTCTAACCTACTCCTCCTCCCCTTGAAGCAGATGATAGAAAGCTGTTCGTTGGGATGCTAAACAAACAGCAGACGGAAGATGACATAAGACAACTGTTTCAGAGCTACGGCAACATTGAGGAGTGTACCATACTCAGAGACCAGAATGGCAATAGTAAAGGTCGGTCTTAGCGCTTGCGTACCGTGAGTCATAGCTCAGTCGTCATGAGTCACCAGTCACTAGGTGATCTTCTCTCTTTCTTCCACTCTATATATATATAAATTATACTCTCTCTTTATTTCTCTGTGTATATATATCCCTCTCTCTTTTTCTATACCTCTCTTTCCCTCTCACTATATATCTACCTATTTTCTATATATATATATATATATTTTATATATACCTACCTATATCTCTCTATATCATTCTCCCTGTATCACTATATATATATATATATATATATATATATATAGTGATATATATATATATATATCTCACTCTCTCTTTCTCATACACGTTATATACTGATCGCTATATACAGGTACAACTGTAGCATCCTGTTTGCTTCTTAATAGTAATATACATCATATCATATACATCACAGCATATACATACCATTTATATATTCACGTCAATCAATTTATCATATATATGTGTATGTGTGTGTATGTATGTTGATATGCATTGTATGACCACTATATACAGATTTATAAATTCAATAACTATAATATGCATTAGAGGATAATCCTCTAACGTATCAACATACACTTATATGTATGTGTGCGTGTATGTGTGCGTGTGTGTATGCGTGTGAGGGTGGGTGTATGCTTGTAGTGTAATGCACACTGTGAATCCTTACATATAATAATTATAACATATATATATATATATATATATATATATATATATTATAGGATATGTTAGAATGAAAGGATGTAAACATTGCTCATGCATCAGCCAATGCAAGCTATAGCTGATGGAATTACTACTGCACACTATACCAGCACTATGTATCATCACCACCCACATGTGTATTCAAACTTACATAAGCACCAGCTACAGTGATGATAACTATAGCATTATACATGGGTATATACACGTGTATATACACATGCATATACACATGTTTGTATGCACGTTATACACATCAGCCCCATTGATATCGAGGCTGTGCCACTGTTCTATAACCACTGTGCGGCACATTGTAACCGTGATATGTGTATACTGATACAATACCATGGACGAAAGGGAGTTGTGCATGATATTATGACTTATGACTTGGTAGAATTGTAATATATCCATGAATAGTTGATGTTACATTTTCATATTTTCAAATTTTATAGAATATATATAGTTTTATAATATAGCTATTTTAATTTGTATATATATTTCTAGTATTAATATCAGTTTAGTTACACTAGGATTACCCTAAAAAATAACCCCAACATAGCGCAGTAAGGGAGTAGTGGATTTTAGTACCAACATACATAAATAGGTATCTCGCTAGGCTATGGACTCGATTCATTTTTTCAATTGTTATAATTTTAATGATATATTTTGTATAATAAAGATATCAATTCATTTTTAATAAATTCGTTGAGTGTATTAATTTGTATTCATGATATATCAATACATAAGTTGAAAAATTTGAATAAAAAAATATTGTGTAATAAATTTATTATATTGATTAATTATTTTTGAAAAAAAATCACTCATTGTTGTAGATATTGTAATTGGTGAAATATCTTGTATATATCTTTTTGTTGTATCTATGACCAGTTTCGCGTAAATGTAAATTACCACTACTCCCTTCTCATCTGCATCCATATATTTTCGAAAACAATATATTTGCATAGTAAATAATAAGAATAGTAATAATAATAAATATTTTGATTATATAGTATATTGATTGAATAAAAGGTGATAAAAATATGTATGAATTATATATTAATAAAATATGTTTTTAAAACAATAAATAAATAAATTATATTTTATTTAGCATACATGCATGCATTAATAATTCTTTGTCATAGTTCATCATTGTCACACAACTGTTGAGAGCCATCATATAAACGTGTGCGTATGGGTGTGTGTGTGTGTGTGTGTGGGTGTGTGCACACTAACATGTGTGCATACCTCAAGTGTAGTAACCCTTCATCAGCCACACTGTGTATACAATAGTGTATGTACAAGGTGACAATCCATCATATCACATTATTTCAAACGATAAAATCAATGTTAATATAAAAGTTGATGCATATTGAAGGTATAGGTATATATCACATGTCCGATGTAACAATACAATATGAAATATATGCATTTTTTGAAATATCAATATTATATTCGATAGATTATAAATGTTAATAATATATCTTTATATATATATATATATATACATTTCATATAGTAGAATAAATTATAATTGTTCATACATAATGTGAATACTAGTCTTCAAATTATTGAAATACATAAAAGTGGATGCACATCTTTCATTCGGAATATCGTTGTTATATAACAATTGTGACCACATGTGTGTGTGTGTGTGTGTGTGAGTGTGAGTGTGTGTGTGTATTGCAGTATACAATAGAACATATGTGCGTATGCTATGTGTACAATGTATACGGTGACGAGATCAGTAACTCTTCATACATGTCATACAACACTAGTAAACATAATATGTTATAGAGAATCGTAGGTAGGACGGGACATCATGTCCTTGTTGTTTTCCTTTGTTATGAGATCGCCGCCATTATTGCCGTGGTACTTAGTACCCGTGTGTTCGTGTGTGTGTGTGTGTGTATATATATATATATATATATATATATATATATATATATATATATATATATATTAATCGATAAATGTTATTTTTTTGCATAAATATACAATAATAATTATAACCATAAGGATGATAACGAATATGTACACACGTGAATACATCTAGGGTATACGAGTAATTAAATCACTACTATTAGTGTGCCTATTATGAAGACACTGGCGGTGATTATAATAGTTCGCGCGCGCGTGTGTGTGCGTGCGTGCGTGTGTGTTGTTTCAATAGTGATAATTACGGAATTATCTTTCACACGCGCACACACGCACACATGTGTGTGGTACCGGAGTGCTAACTGCTCCACTGCGCACTTGTTAAGTGACAGTATGTATCCATGTCATGTGTGTGGAGATGTGTTACTGTGGCGATGATGATGGTGTTGGTGATGATGGTGATGCTGGTGGTGATGGTGATGGTGGTGATGATGGTGGTGCTGGTGGTGATGATGATGGTGGTGCTATATTAGAGGATGTATGCATCCCGTTCTGTCCGGTGTACGGACTCGAGAAACTCTATGTGTGCGAGTGTGCGCGTGTGGGTGTGCGGAACATTAGCCTCGCACACCGCCTAACGGCCGACTAACAGATGACTAGCCTCGCCTAACCTAACTGTTACAACGTATGCTCTCTTGATTTACTCCTAACGATGATAGTAACGTTGCCGCCTCCTCCATTGTGTTGAGCCTACCACGCCCCGCCCCTTTGTTGCAGAGATCTTCTGTAGCTTACCGGTAATGTTGCCGGTAATAATATGTACATTACGTAACTTACAAATGTGGGCCACTTATCAACTTTATTTCCTAATTTATTTACTTTAATTAATATGCTCATATATATTATATATGTGTGTATGTATAATGTTATTCCGTCTACATATAGTATATACCTATATCATCATCGTGTAGATTTCACCGAGAGTGCCTTCTATCAAAGTTATGCAATTATTAAATAATCATAAAATAAACCGAAATAATTCATAATTAATAATACATTGATAAATAAACTATACTGTTGTGAAGGGAGTATAGTTGCGAGTTATAAGTGTGAAGTGTGAAGTGTGAAGTACGCCCATGCGCAACACACACACACACACACGCATGCGCAACACACACACTCGCGAATTTACGGCACATATGTTCACATGAATAATTATTGTTCTACTAAAATATTCATGACTCTGCTAAATACTATTATATAATATCAAATATATGTGAACACACATACACACACATACACACACACACACACACACACACACACACACACACACACACACACACACACACACACACACATACATATATACATATATATATACATATATATATATATAGATATATATATATATATACATCCACATATACATACATCAACGATGTTTATAACCTATATGTGTGTGTATATGATCCATCACCTCGTTCACACACCCGCACACTTTGCTGGTATTAGATTAATGATCGCGCGCGTATATCGACTTCTCTCAGACCGTGAAGGTCAACCGATGACCTACTAATCTAGCACCACTTCAATCTAATATCGCCCTTCAAACTCTAAGCTATAGATACTGGGGCTCTTAGCACAGGTATTGGTGGTTGTGCCTGTGGTAATAATGCATATAGTACCACCACTACCACCACTACTACTACCACTACTATAGTATACTATAGTAGGTGTTATAGCATTATAGTAGTAGTAGCGAGAGCGGTACTGATGGTAATTATACCTTTGTTATACCTTTGTTATAGAATATAATAGAACTAATGAGTGTGTCTATATCAGCGCACCGTACCGCACACTGGTGCGCGTCGTACCGCACTCCGGCTAACAATGAGCGCGCGCCATATGTTCGTAATGAGTGTAATGTATCGTGTGCGCGCTCCCAATACCCGCACTCGCGCCGCACGTTTGTTGCCAGACCTATTGTTCTTCGTAGTCGACGGTCACGCGTCATCTAAAGCCCTCCCACCCCCTATGTCCTCTCTGCGCATGTCCTCTCCCTCCCTCTCTCCCTCTCTTTGTTCTTCTATTGTGTTGACAACAACACCGGTGTACGCGCGTCTTTAGTGGTACGTACACACTGCCGCACACACATGCGCACGTCCCGTTTACTGGGCCACGTTGTAAGCAGTAGAATAGTGACATGCTTTTAGCAGCGATATAAAGTGTATGCCTGTGTTCATCTGTATGTGGTCATATGTATGTGGTCATCTGTATGTGGTCAGTAATATGCGCTAAGTCATATTAGTGGGGAGAAGTAATTAACACATTTATATGTGGTTCTCAACCCCCCCCCCTCACCTGTAGTAAACGAATAATAATTATATAATACAAATAATAAATCTAAATTCAAATTACAAAACAACAACCTAATAAAACTGTCATTCACATAGGTGAGAAGTCGATATTACATATTTCTGTGATATCATTAAACACCTATTCACGGAAATATCAATTTGTAAAAAACCCAAACCATATGCCTTTGTATTACCATATGTTACCTACAGCGATGCATGTGTGTATGCGCTTACGTGTATGCCCTTACGTTACAGTTTAGTGCACTCTTATCGTGCTACGCATATAACCAAGTGTGTATAGGTTAACACTTGTACAGTAAGGAGTAGGACTTCCAAAAGGGAAGCCTTTATACAATAAGTAGATAAGATATAAGTAATAATGAAATGTAAATATTATAACTTTATTTAAACTACTAGGGATTCACACTTGGTGATGCACACAGCCTACATATTTTGTAATACAATTATTACATTCATCATGTGACCACTATATCTATTGTTTCATTGTAATGCACAGGGAAATGTTAATGCCTACTAAAAATAAACTTATATCTCATATAATTTAATGTCCTGAAGGGCTTTAATATTTATATTTTTGTATTAAATAAATATTATAATCAATTAGATAAAAAAAACATTGCATTTGTATTATTATTCAGTAAAATATAGTATTACAAATATCTGTGATATAGATGTGTGTTCATGGTGAGGAACACACTGAAGTGTACACAACAATGAAGTACATTCATTTTATTATAGTGAATATTTTAAGAAGATAAAATACATTTAGAAAAAACAATTAGTAAAGTTGTAATAAATAAAATGTTATATCTACATAATCAGTAATAGTTACAGATTTAATACAGCTTCAATATCACACCATACAACTTCCCTTGTGAATAAGCTATTCAAGATATCTAATTATATTTGTTTTATGTATATATAAATGTAATTAAGTTTAACATTATTCAAAATATATTTAACAATTATTTATTAAGTAGTTAATAGTATAACTTAATACTATTGTTAAACTTAATTATATGTATATATATATGTGATGCAACTTGTGCAATGTACATTATATGTTCAATGTACAAATATACATATATAATTATATTTATACAAGTTATAATAATAAGTGTGTGTATTAACACAATATGATGGAAATACAGTGACGGGTATCACGGGTATCACCTCTAGATTACATCCCCTACCACTACTAATACTACTACTACTACTAATACAGGTTGTGCCTTCGTTAAATACTCGTGCCATACCGAGGCTCAGACTGCCATCGGAACACTTCACGGTAGTCAGACCATGACGGTTAGCCCCGCCCCTCTCTTCCCTCTCATCCCTCCCCCTATCTACTCCCTCTCTATCTCTTCCCTCACTATCTCTATCCTCGCTATCTCTTCCTTCACTTCCTCTCTTCCATCTCTCTTACTATCTCTTCCCTCTCACTCTCATCCCCTCTATCTCTGCTTCTCTCTCTATATATCTGCCTACATCACATCGCGTATCAGCCTATCTATACATGTGCTTAATGCATTGACAACTATCTACACCGTGTACCGTGTCATGCGCGCTTAGCTGTAGCATAGAGCGTAGTCAAGTAGTCATAGCAGCCATTGTCTAGCGAGATATCGCCAGTGTCACTGTGGCTCAGTTAATGTATGCTTGTGTAGAGTGAGCAGATGGTCAGCTCCACAGATGGACAGAATACCGTTGTATATAAACTGACTGACATACTGACCTACTTTCTTCTATGAACATCACACCCTTAGCATATGCTTAATATGCATATTAATAACTCTTTGATGGTTGCGACCCCATATGATTTATGGGGTTCGTGGGACCCATATCGGAAAGGGTTTAGTTCTACTCTGTATACCCCTCCCTCTCGCTGGGGGTATAATCATTGGTGGTCATTACTCTGGTGTTAACAGCAATTGTATCATGCAGCAATTGTATCATGTGATATGTCAACACTTTCTCTTATCTCTCTCGCTCTCTCTCTTTCTGACTAAAACATGTCAGAGTAGTAGTGGTAGTATAGTAGTACATGATATATACTTGTATTGTATGCTATACACACACACGCACATACGCAGTGCATTAGTTATGTTTATTACATGATAGTAGTAGGTGCCG
>OZ025239.1:75476393-75691393 GCA_964019155.1 Osedax fenrisi
AGGAGCACGGCTCTTTGTTGCATCATACGCTGTTGCATCATACGCTGTTGCGTAACTCCTGCTGCCCATACTGATGATGTAATAGCGCCAGTAGAGGCACCAGTAGTAGTAGTAGTAGTAGTAGTAGCCATCGACAGTAAACAATCACTGCATTGTCAACATTCATTAACACAGCGCTCTATTTCTAGTAGTAACCAAACTAGCAGTATCACCAGTGCTACCAGTAGTACCAGTAACTACCGCCAGTGCTACCAGTAGTACCAATAACTACCGCTAGTGTTACCAGTAGTACCAGTAACTACCGCCAGTGTTACCAGTAGTACCAGTAACTACCGCCAGTGTTACCAGTAGTACCAGTAACTACCGCCAGTGTTACCAGTAGTACCAGTAACTACCGCCAGTGTTACCAGTAGTACCAGTAACTACCGCCAGTGTTACCAGTAGTACCAGTAACTACCGCCAGTAGTACCAGTAACTACCGCCAGTGTTACCAGTAGTACCAGTAACTACCGCCAGTGTTACCAGTAGTACCAGTAACTACCGCCAGTGTGCGAGACTCATATCGATTATGCGCATGCACTCGTGTCATGTGCGGAGGCAGTGGTTTCTACTTTTTTCAGGTCGACCTATCGATCCCAGTCACGTGCATCTATTGTTGTCTACAAGCATCCATTGTTGTCTGTAGTATGTTGTTCTATAGTCTTTTGTTATCTAGACAGACTAGATCTTCCATCGTATCCGCTAGTTCCCTCATTTTCCTCCTCTAACATCCGTCTCGCCAGTTATTTTAATTATCAACACATTTTTATTTTATTATTAATTTCTCTCTCTCTCTCTCTCTCACTCTGTATCTCTTTATATATACATCTCTTTTTATCTATTTTTTAGCTATTTCTTTTTATCTCTACCCTCTCCCCCCCCCCATCTCTCTATTTCTATCGCTCTCATTGTCACTGTATCCATGGTGATATAAAATGGCAGCGGTCGTAGCTTGATTGACAGGTCTAGCAGATGCTTTTATACCACGTGACCGCACCCCCTAGGATCGATACCCAGCAGCCATTGTTGTGAGTCTCGTGTGAGCTACATCACCGCTATTGATTTATACGTGGTGGTTTGATATGCGTGTGTGTGCTTACAAAGCGTCATTGTTACCAGCATTACTACTACTACTACTACTAGTACCACTACCTGACTACTACTACTACTACTACTACTACTGCTACTACTACTACTACTACTACTACTACCAACACTACTACTACTACCACTACTACTACTACTACCACTACCACTACTACTACTACTACTACTACTACTACTACTACTACTACTACTACTACTACTACTACTACTGGTGTATTAATAACTATTAATATGTGACCTATGTACACCTGGCTATAATGCTAGGTACCTAGTTGCTATATTCTAGGTGGTCGTCGTCTAGATTATTCTAGATACTTAGTATAGAATTGTTGACGTGAACCGACCACAACTATAAATAGATGTCAACTACAGCCTCCTCTTCTCTGGTCATCATCGCATTGCAGATGTGTCTACACGCACTCACACACACACTCACACACACACACACACACACACGCACACACACACACTCACACACACACTCACACACGCACACATATTATGTATAGTCTTACTGAACCAGTACAAGCCATATATGGGTGGTTGTAGTAGTGGTAGTGGTAATGGTGGTGTTAATAGTGGTAGTAGTGTTCATGGTTGGAGTAGTATAGGTAGCAGTAGTAGTGAGCGGGGTGTTGGTATAGCTATGTGTATTCTTAATTACTATAGTACCTATGGTGATGAAGGTATATACCTTAGGTTATTGGGTGATTATATGTGTATCAGTGGTTGTACTAAAGGTGGTGGTATAGGGGGTGCTGCTAGGGTAAACATATATACTCGATATAAATAACCTGGTGTGCACACATTGATAACAAAGACAAGTCTTTATATAGCCTGCACGCTATGTGTTATCCCTACACCACCTCACTGTGTGTGTGCGCGCGTTGTGTGTGCGCGTGTATCAACGCTTATGATGTACTACCTGCTCTTAGCACTGCGATATCAGCCTAAGTGGGTGTTGATAGCTACGGCTACGTTAACCGTATCCTCTTCATTGTTCCGTCTCTATCAACTATTATTCTAGGATCTATTATTGTTATTCATAATATTATATCCTATTTATATCTATGCATTATGAGTCATAGTAAATTATGACGCAGTAAGGCGTGATCAAATGTATTTTAAGATAACAACGAGATAACCTATTACATCATAGTTACATTTATCAAGTAAACAGTTGTGATACCTACTGAAGCACTCTGACCTATGTGGTGCCAGTACTGCTTGACCACACGATTAGTCACGGCTTTTGTTCTATAAAAATAGTTATATTGTGTGGAAGAAATACATCACGTGGTGTTTAACTGGGACAATGTTCAGATGCGTAACAAGAATTCCGTGAATATAATTTAAGATAGTAGATATAATTTATAAACTTAAGTAGATATTATATTGATACATTATACACAATTATACATCTAAAAAAGCTACACATTAACATTGAATATCACACCACTGATGTAATTGTGTTATATAAATCATTACATCACGAATGTAATCCTACTATCTATAGGGTGTATAGTATAAACCACCGATATTCACGATGAATATGATTTTATTTTAATTTAAATAATTATAATAATATATATTTGTTTAGTTCAATTAGGTCCTAGATTAATATATGTATATTAATATATGTATTTTATATAAATATAAATAGTGGATAACAATGTAGGAGAAAGTCCCCGATTATCGACCCCCTCCTAATACCGACCCCCTCTCGTATCTCAGTAACTATAAGAGAGATCAACAAATTATGTATACATGAACTGTTAGCAATTTAATGATAAATATGAATAAGTATATTGTTTTACAAAATATTCAATCTTACAATTGTTATTTGATAAAATGTAATATTCTGTTTTTACTTTTTAAATATTTGAATAATAACTTTTTTTAAATCATTGTGATTACTTTATTAATTAAAAGAACACTTAATTTTGTGCATAATATTGTAGCTCAATAAAATGTTTATAACTATTATAAAAATAATTAAATTTGAACAACTATTAACCAAAATATCTTAATTATAGAAACCCATATGATTTTCCTAATACCGACCCCCTAAATTACCCTAATACCGACCCCCATGTGATTTATAATATCCAATCAAAATAGATCAGTATTTTACATTAAAATATGTCATAAGTTGATTGTGTATCATTGATATAGATTAAGTATTCATGATTCCATTCGATTATATACATACTGATTAATAAATAAATATTAAATAATAATATACACTATTTTAATATAATTACTATAAAGTTTAAATTTAAATTTAATATTACTATTAAAACATAAATTCAAATTTAATATTACTATTAAAACATAAATTCAAATTTAATATTACTATTAAAACATAAATTCAATAACAAATAAATTGCGTGCATGTTATAATTAATTATATTTATGTATATCTACTATTTTATTGGATATTATAATACTACAATTATTTATACCTCTATTATTTTAGTGGATCGGTAATAGGAGAAGGGGGTCGGTATTAGGAACATATATCCGATTACCGACCCCCCTGTTTATTCTTGTAAATATAATTATATCAAACATTTAAAATAGACACATTATTCATTGCCATAATATTACCCTAATTACAAAATTTCATATAAATATATTTAATATTGAATAAGTTATTACAAATAATTAGGAGTCGGTAATCGTGACTTTCCCCTAAATACATTATACTATATAGGAGTGTGTGTTTGATTAATCGATATAAAGAAATCTGTCTTGTTATATCGATGGTTTGATTGTATTACACTATTAAGTATAGCTTAATAAATGTAACATGACTTAATTGTAATAAATGTAATACATTCTAAAATATTTAAATAATTTTCAACATGCGATCGTATTGTTTACGGAAAAACTGTCGTTAAATAATGTCCTTAAGTTATGTTTAAGAATATAACTTATGCACTTCTATAGCATACTATACTATATTATACCATACTATACTATACTTGTACTATAGTTAACATATATGTTCGATTGTTCGATACCTGTGCATGTTTATTTTATATAAATATAATAAAACAAGGGAGCTCCATGATAAAACTCATTTGCTGATGTCAATATTCCTAATACAATGGTGTGCAAAAATGTTATTTTATTTATTAAATCCCGTATTAATATATTAAAATGATATCAATAATATATGAATAATGAAAGTAATGTAAATGCACTTAACAATGACGACGCCGAGGAATATCTGTAACCATAACGCATGTCCTTGATCATAGCATGTCCTTGAGCATGGGTCGTTGTTTCCTACCATTGTTAAAACATTGGCGGCCCGCAGTAGTATTGATCCGCCCCTTCGTATGCGTGTGTGTACGCGTGTATGTGTGTGTGTGCGTGTGCGTGTGTGTTTATAAAGCCACTCGCTCACGACTCGCCACCAAATCAATTATTAACAGCGAATCGTGCGTCGTCCGCATTACTTTGTATAATATTATACACACAGGAAATTGTTTCCATGGTTACGTACACGCTACCCGCACACCCGCTCACCGCACACGCAGCCGCACACCCGCTCACCGCACACACGCTATAAACCATTCCGAGCCGGAAATACGCGCACGGAAGAAACGAATTTTCGTTGTCAACGAAATAATAATGGTAGTACTAGTGGTGGTAGTAGTGGTGGTAGTGGTGGTAGTGGTGGTGGTAATACTATTGGTGGCAATAGTGGTAGTACTAGTGGGAGTACTGGTGGTATTACTATAATAGTATTACTAGTGGTATACTACCTATTATATATGACTTATATGTTGTTGACCTAAATAAATGTAATTACTGGCGTGGTGTTTAGCTGTGTGATAAGGGTTGCGTAGCGGTGTTGACATGTCACGTGATGCTATATGTACACACCAGCGCCACCTATACACGTGCTATTACATAATGATCATAGTTATAAATATTATATAAGATTACGAAATATGGGGATAATATAAATGTAGATTGAAAATATAATTAATATTAATTGTTAATATTAAATTTAGTATATATATATATGCCTATGTGTATTATTGTTAATATAATTAATATATTACGAATAGAAAATAGTTATATATATAACGAGCATTATACGTGATATGGTATTATATAATAGCGTACAGTAGATTATAGCCAATGGATGTGGGTTGTTGATTGAATGTAAATAGGATGTGAAGTGAGAGGCACACACACACACACACACACACATACGCACACGACGTGTATTATGCGCGTGCGTGTGCGGTGTGCGCTTGATACACTCTACTGTGCGCATTACATGGGTGTGTGTATGCGTTACTTGTGAAGCTACCCCCTAGTTTAACTATAGCGTGTGTGCATGCGCTTGTGGCTATGTTTGTATGCGCTTGTGGGTGTGTGTATGCTTGTGTCGCTCCTTGCGCACACACACGCACTATACCTACTACTAACACGACTCCCTCCCCCTATCCATCAGTTGATGCAACAACAAGCGGTTCTGATCGCCGCATCGCAAGGGGGCGCTCCTTTCCTCAACTCTATGATCGGTGCAGGGCATACCTCTAATGTCCTTGTGTCTAATGGACTCTCCACCGCAGCTATAACCCCCACTACTACAGGTTAGTCAAACTCCCCCTACCCTACCACCTTCCCTGTCTCTCCACCTTCCTCCTCTCTCTCACTCTCCCACTCTCCCACTCTCACTTCCCTGTACCTTTCTCTCCCATTCATTCTATTACGTAATTCTCAATGACAATAATACACGATGACATAATATGCTATTACACCACAGCATGACAGGTGTGTTGTGTATACTGGCTGTATTACACATTAGCTGGTGTAGTCTCACTGCTAGTTTTGTAAGTGTAATTGTGGTGCACATAAAAAAGTGTCTATCAATAATAGATTCTATGTATATATATATATATATATATATATATATATATATATAATTATGGGTGTACACTGTGTGTGTTATGGTGTGTGTGTGTGTATGCAATAATTATAGTTATTAATATATATTTATATCCCATTATTTGCAGTGTGTCTGTTAATTCATCTAATTAACCACCAATACCAAAAATAGGCTTGTGATATACACACACACACACACACACACACACACACACACACAACACACACACATATATAATAACATATATACACATATGTGCATGTATATTTATTATATAAGTATGTAAGTTATATAGTGAATAAGGCTCTATTTATTAATGCTCTAGCTGTCTGTTTTGCTGAGTAATATTGTCATGCATTTATATCACTCAATGCTGTCAACTCGATGTCTACAAATATCACCATTCATAGTAGTGTAGCATAGCGATCGATATTCGCGAAAGATCAATAAAGTGGAGCAGAGGATTTTTTTTATTCTGAGAAAAATCAATAAGTGCATTTTATCTTGTATATAAATTATATCACAGGATTGTTTTAGTATTGCATTGTATAATAATATAATATTGTATAATATATTATATTATGCCATGCATATAGTGCAATCTATGATGTACATATGGGAAAATATTCCTGGAATTTGTGAATTATTATCAGATGTTACAGTTAGATTATGCATTTCTGTCTATGCATATTGTAGCTATAGTAGCATAGTTGTCACTGGTAGTAATGGTTATTGTAGCATTAGTAGTTGTATGAGTAGTAATTATTACAATACTAGTACTAATATAAATATTAGTGGTAGTGGTAATTATAATTGTAGAGGTAATGTTATAGATAGAAGTAGTGATATAATCGAGGTTTAATAAATAATAAGTAATATTATATAATATTAATATTTTGGTTCTATATAAAATATATATCCAAATACAGAATACACATATAAATATAATATTTATATGTAACTATATTATTAACTATTCTTACTAAATCACATTACAATAACACTACTGTTTGTTATCCGAGTTATATTAACTTCAATTGGCCCTATTCATTATTAGTTTGTTCTACTGGTGTGTAATCAACATTTTCTATGTAATCTATAGAAGAGAGGCTTATAATCACCAAACCTAGAGCCCCCCCACCTCTCTCTCTCTCTATCCCACCCACACATACGTATACAACCCCCACCCCGCTCCATCTAACAGGGGGCCCTATAAACTCAGAGCCCCCCACCTCTCTCCCTCTATCACACCCACACATATGTATTCAACCCCCCACCCCGCTCCATCTAACAGGAGGCCCTATTAACGGAGCCCCCCCTACCATGCTGTCTCCCACTATGGCCACATTCCCGGTAGCCTCGGCTAACGGTCAAGCCATGGAGATGGCCTACTCTAATGCGGTGCCTTCGTATACAGGTACCAGCAGAACACTCGCGACCTTTTGTATCCCCGGTACATAATAGATCCATTGTAATATCAGCGCCTAGTTCCCGTTCTATATTTAGATATTTCACGCGTTAATTCTTTATTATGAATTTCCACCGCTCATTAAAAATCGTCGTTTAAAACTTATGTATATATTTATAGATTTACTATTATTATTATTTATTGTTTACTTAATACTTCATCTCGTATTATTACACTGAGAGGAGACTAGACTTAGCTTAGGCATGTATGAAAATAACAAATACATACATTCTTATATACATATATATATATTTATATAATATCATATAATATATATATATAATTAAACTCCATTAATATAATAATATCATAAATAAATATAACATAAATAAGATAATAAAGATGCTTTAATACTTTAACCCATATACAAAATAATCTATTCCTATTCAATATTATCTAATTGAATGATAACACCATCTTCAATATAACTAAATCTAACTACATTTCACTGCGCTCTCATGACCCCTACCATCTCCCCGTCAAGGTCAATCATTACTCTCCAATGGAGATCCACTACAGGCTTACACCGCGATACAACCGGCGTTTACTAGTCTAGGTTAGTGTTAGCCTTTCCCTAACCCCACCTCGCTGCCTAGTCCCTCTCCCCCCCTTGTCCTAGGTATTGTTGCCAACACGTGTGCGTGCGTGCGTGTGTGTGTTTCTATTCGATGTGTTACGCTCGTATCTGTACCTACGACACCGGGTCTACGGTGTGCAGTGGTTGCTAACCCCGTTTTCTAACACCACTCTCCCTACAGCCACCTACCCTACGGCATTCACACAATTCCACCAGGCGTTGGCTCAGCACGCTGCTTTACTTCCCACCGCACAGAAAGAAGGTTACTTACTGCGCCATTAACTCTCCCTCTTCCCTCTCCCGCTAAGCATATCTACACTTTGCTAAACCATCTTTATCGTTACTAAACATTCCCGATATAATCTAATCCTTGATACACTTTGCTAAGCATTCTTAAACCTATCTAAAACTCACCTCCTTTCAACTTATACCGTACTCGTAAATAATAATCTGAGATAAGCTTCAATTAGTAACAAAACTACGAACATTTTCACATGTGTGGAATAAACAGTTCCTACCGTACCTAACCCCCCACCACCACCAGTTCCTACCATACATAACCCCCCTCCATCCTTCCTATTCAATAGGTCCCGAAGGCTGCAACCTGTTCATCTATCACCTGCCACAAGAGTTTGGTGATGCAGAACTAGCTCAGATGTTCATGCCGTTTGGCAGCGTGATATCCGCCAAAGTTTATGTTGATCGTGCTACTAACCAGAGTAAATGCTTTGGTCAGTTTTACCCCTCCTCCCCCACCCCCCCATTAAATAATGGATGCCAAGCTGCCCCACCATATCTCACATGTTAGCTGTCGTAACCATGCCGTATCACAGCGTACCACTAATTGCCCACCCCCTTACTTATGCCCCGCCTCTCTCTTATACTCTCAGAGATGGCTACAGAGTCCCCGATGAAATGGAAACCACACAACCACCACCATCATCATCATCATCATCACCATCAGTAAGACATTATCAATGTCCTTTGTTTTGTATCCGTAACTCTATGTACACATATTTACATTGTACGCAAAGCTTAATCAACATTAATCCTCATCCTCCTCATCCTCATTGTAATCATGATCGCAGTCATTGATAGCTCTCTCATCGTAAAGTCGTGTTTTCATAGATTTTTTGATTTCAAACGTTCGGTTCCGTTTATTAATCGTTAGGGTTTAATCATAGTAGTCTATAATCAGTGTAGTCGTCCTGTTACATACAACTAGCGTGTCAACTGTGTGTGTGCCAGGTGTAACATGTTATTGGTTGATAAGATTTCCACACGTGATTAATTCTCTTTCGGTTTGCATCGCTCAGTGATACACACAAACACGTCATTAACCGACTGCCTATCTCGTCACTTCCTCTGTAGTAACCCGTGTACATCCCCCCCACCACCAGGCTTTGTGAGTTTTGACAACCCTACATCGGCTCAAGCTGCCATTCAAGCTATGAACGGGTTCCAGATCGGCATGAAGAGACTGAAGGTACAGTTGAAGAGGCCTAAAGATGCTAATAGGCCCTACTAGAGGTCAGTACAGGTCACTAGAGGTCATCCTCGGCCGCCAATCACTCTCGTATACTAGTAGTCGTAGTCAGTGGTTGTCAGTGACAACCGATTGACACATTCCATACTCTTCTATTCTAGTCGAAACTACACATGTGTGTAAGCTCTCACACGCACGCACCACCACACTCGCACACACACACACACACACTCTCCGTCTCGCTCACACACACACACACCCGAGAGAGAGCGGCAAGTAAGTGGTATAGGCGTTTCTCTTACCAATGTGTCGTACAATCACTGCTTTGTTTCGATGGGGTGAACGTATAGCGCATGCGGAAAGGGGAGGGGCTGGGGGGTGTGTCTTAGCGTCCTATTGTATCCTGTCGTCTTTTTTTTACACATCACTAACAATCTCTATGTGTATGTACTGGTGATATTTACATTGTTTACATAGCATTCGTAGTAGTGCCGTGCCTGCAATCATCTAGCTGCCATCTCTCGCCCCCGCTCACCTACATCACATTCACTACAGCTGCCATCGCCCGGCATACACACGGAACAACTATTACAAAGATGAAATGACACAAATCGAAAATATTTAATTATTATTACTATGAAATTTATATATAAATATATATATTTAATATTATATTATTATTATTACTATTATTACTACTATTACTACTATTATTACTACTACTACTACTATTACGATGATCATTATTTATTATATGTAGTCATACTATACGCAATGCGTTCAGAGAGAGAGATGACAGCTTAACAACCATGCTAGTCAAATTAATTACCCAGTAGCTACGCATTCCATCTTGAAGCACATATTGAATACAAGTGCAATAAATGAACAACAACCAAGCAAACGAATATTTTGTTTGCTATAAACATTTAATGGAAAACAAGGATTTTCCTTTTAAGTACAATTTGCTCAGTACTAATTTTATAATGCTTTTATAGGAGCTTCTAGACTTAATACAATGAGTAACAGAGGAAGCAAATGTATATAATATTGTTAAAATAAGCAAATCATTGAATATTATTTATTTAGTTTTTATCTTATAAAGTATTTATTAATAAAATAATTATTTAAATAAAATCAATTTTTTATTTCATTAATAAAATTATATTATATAATTATTATATCAAATAAATAAATACAAATATAGATAACAAATTGTAAATTCTATTTAATGCAGCGAGTTTCTTCCTCCTGATTTCCTGAAATATTATAATAAATTATTAATATTGATAATAGAATAGAAGTGCATAATACAAACATGGTTTAATCTTTAATTGTGCTTCAATCTTCATGCTTAGTACTCCAGATCTGGTACATAGATCACTGGTTTTGTCGATTACTTGTTGGTATGGAGATTTAGTTTTCAGACCCATTACAACGTGTCCCTACAATGAGATATACAACATTAATCCGCTGCTGATGCAAGACTACTAATACAAGCCTATACGATAACTACCTGTTTAGAATCAAGTTTAGCGAGCAGGGAAGACTGACGAATAAGATTTACTATCCAGTATTCTGCCTCCTTGGGGGACATCGATAATTTCTCAGCCACCATGCTAAATTATCATGCCATTAATTAGTAATAATATCATATTATAAAATATAAATATTAAAAATAAATCCACTTTATATCAATATATAGATTAATTTTAGTTGTTATATAATTACCAAAAATAGGACAGTAATAAGAAACTTAATAAATGCACACTACGGATTATGCAATATATGGATTAATTTTAGTTATTATATAATTATAAATAATAAAAATACTATATAATATATTTATAATATTTGTTGATTATACTGTTTGTTGATTATATATCTACTTATTTTAATAAACCCAAAATAGGTCAGTAATAAGAAACCTAATAAATGCACACTTATTGATTAGTATTGACATGTTTTTCATGTATGATAATTATAATAATAATATCTACACAAATAAATTAAAAATAGTAAAGTGCACAGTATATATTTATACGATTGTTGATGATCAATATCTAAATAAAATAGCAATATCATTAAATAATAACTACAATAAAATATATCAGTATTATGAATAACTGTACATAATTTGACTTATCATAACCATCGATATAAAGAAAGTGGATAAGCAATTGACGCATGTAATGCATGTTAAGATAGATATGCGAATGACACTTTTATCGATAGATTAACAAAATGGCATCAGTGATTTTGATTGGATATTAGTCATATTATATATTTCAAATATTAAAACAATAGGCTTTTCGTCGAAATATATTAAAGTGACTTCTATCTATATCAATGTATCAAATTATAAATATCAATAAAATAGTATGATATCTTCAATTTAAATACACAAAATTACGATGAATGTTGATATAATGTATTTTAAATATATAATTTTATTTTTTAGTAAATATCAATATATATATGTATAAATAAATATTAATTTTAAATAAAAAGTACTGGGCAGGATTGTGGGTTTCGACTGTAGCGCCCGTAGCGGATAGTGTCATACACTACATTCAATTGCTTATATACTTTCTTTATATCGATGATCATAACTTGTAATTAATTTAAGGAGGTCATTAATATTCATTACATCTAAAATATATATAAGGGCTATTTTTAAAAGATGATAAAAACTTTCATAAAGATTTTTTTTCTTAATTGTATTATTACTAAATCAATTATACTTATATTATTATTCTTATTAACATAGTCATGATGATTTTTATCTATATACAATTAGTATGTATATATGAATTTTATTTAATTTATTGATAACAAATAAATTTTTTTCATACTATATATATATAATATAATACATAAATATTTATTTATTTAAAATATTTGCCCTATTATTATAAATTATGATATATGTTTTCTAAATATATATGGAAGTAAAAATATGCATTATTAAAAATATTTTCATAAATTATAGTGTGAATAGTAAAAAATTAATAGTTCAAAATTAAGTAGTTTAAAAGTAGTTCAACTAGTCTAATTAAAGTTAATCATATAAAAGTGAAATATTTACTAATAATAGCTGTAACTAGCCCAGAATTTTATAAAATGTAGACCAGTATCAAACAAATTTAAAAATATATTTTTTAAATAGTATAAAAAAATATAAAATTATTACAATATATTTTTTAATAATTTAGATAATATTTAAATATTTTTAAAATGTAAAAAATATCCAAAATATTTCAACGAATTTTAACAATTATACAAAATATTTTCGCTAACTTCAAACTTTCTTTTACTATATTCACATCCAACACATTTATTAACACATTTCACTAAAATGACGACAAAAAGGTAGTTTTTCATGTTTTAGATTAGCATATGAAATTCAAAAAAATAAGCTGTTTAAAATAAAATAATATTTAAATTATTTCTAAATTTTATTATAATAATGTTACAGACATATTATATCTTCTGAAACATTGCAGTATATAAAAATATTAAATGTATAATGATAATAGATTTTTTTAAATATAGTCTATTATTCTATCTATACATACGTCTATAAATTTAACATAATATATGACCACGCAAACAAATTATAAAAATAATTGATAATAAAAGTATATTTTATAAATTCAATTTAATTATCAGAGAATATACATTATGTTAATTTAGTAGTTAATTCAGTTTATATTTAAACACTGTATTTATTGTATAGATGTGAAAAATATATATATATATATATACTGTGAAAATGTAAAAGCAAATAAGTAGGAATTAAAATACTTTAATATTTAGGCATATGTGTATAAAAAATATTTGAAAGATACATTATTTTACATTTGTATACATGTGATTATATTGCAAATCATCGGTTCAAAATTAATTGACCTGCTTATATTTGAAATAAATTTCATAAGTTAAGCAAAAATACAGTATGATAAGATATATTTGTAGTGATGAATTTGCTTATGGATTAGCTGTAGAAAAACAAACTTTATATTTAAAATAGATACTTGAATTTACATTTAATTTATCATAATAATATTATAATTATATTTAAAATTATATTTAAAATACATGTATTTTCTTTTAATATATTTCTTTATATTTTGATATAAATTTAATCTATATAAATATATTATAATAATAATTTAAGATTGGTTTATAATGTAAATTTTATATATTAAAAAACAAATATAATATAATTTGATCTTATTTGGTACAGCAGACGTTGTCAAATATTACACTAATTAAGTATATTATTATTATTATCATTTTAACTTGAGAAATATTAGTAAAAAGTTAAATCTTACTTTAACATGAACAAAATATTCATATAAATGAACAGTTTCAAATATAATATAGGAGTAATAGTATTATTATTATTAGTAGTAACCTTATAGATATACATTGATGAATTCTAATGAAAGTCTCAAAGATCAACATCCTTCCGTTATTGATGAAATCATCTACACATCCGACGATAAAGAAATCATTTTGTAGCACCTAGCCCACACGAGGGTAAGGGAGTCAGGTTAACAATTAGTATGCGATGGGACGGCAGGATGGCCAGCTGGTAACTAACAAATTTACATTCCTCGAGCTTGTATCTGGCAGCGGTGAAGTCGTACTTAACGTACAGGCACTCGACGAAATCAATGATGGGGTCGCGATAGGTCAAGATATCGTGTTGGATGATCTGTACGAGGTCCTTGAGGGAGGAACGCTTCTTCTTGTTGGAGATGATAGCGGTAGCGATGTAGCGAATGATGTGAGGGCACACAGTTTGTATGGTGTTCAGGTAACTGCGGTGGTGATATAGGTGAATGTATACGCAAAGCATACATTATATGACATTATCATCATAATTATATATAGACTATAAATATAAATTATATATATTACAAAATTATATATTATATTGAATATATAATTATTTAATAAATGGTATTTTAGTATAATAGATACATGATTTAGTTTTGATTAAATTGTTAAAATAAGGATTTAGATTAAATTTATATTATGTCAAATTAGATATATGCCTAATTAGATAAATTAAATGTAATTAAAATAAAATCTCAACCTACTAATCTATCTTAATCTATTAAATCTATAAATATAAGACATACACTAAAATACGTATATGTTAGTTATGATATGGTAGTTGACGTTAGGCTTCTTCTTGTTGCTACTAACGCTGCATTATGTATGAACATTTCAACAATACAATCCAGACCTTTATTGTGGTTGAAAAACACAAACAAACTCCAATGGATCAACCAAGTTCTTTGTTCCAGCAATTCTAATGGTGGTATTGTGGTCTGCAATGAAAGTTGATTAGAAATAATATTTATCGGGTGTTTATTATGCAGATAATTAAAATGAGAAATGGTAATAGATTAATGTTGATTACCAAGATGCTAGAATATAATATTTGTTTAATAATAAAATTTATTTATTAAATAAATAGATACACATATTTGCAATATACTAATTAATAAAACGTTGTCATTAAGAAATTATATTATAAAAGTATAGTTATTTATAAATAATTATAAATTAATTTATTTTGATTATATAATATTTGTTCATTATAATATAAGAATGCCAAAATGTTACTTATATATAATTTTGTTAAAGCCAAGGTAAACTATACAGCTTTGATACGTAAAAGATAGGACAAATAGGTATACTAAAGGATAACAACTTTAGATATAGATAAAGAATTTATATTTTATTTTCCTATCTAGTTAATATTCATATCTACAATAATTACTAGCTTACTAAATCAAAAGAAAAGTATAATGAATAGTAAATTAGAATTTGTTTTCATATTTGATTTATAATATGGACTTTGTTCCCTCATTTTATCATATCATCGCATTTAATATATTATGTATATACTCTGAAAATATTATAAATATTCCTCAGTGTTCAAAATAAGTTTTCTAAAAATCTTCTAACAAAAATGGAAATAAAATTCTTGAATTACATATTATTAAAAGTTTTAATTTGTCAGTTTATTTTCTGGTTTCTGGTTTTTAAATACTATTAACACAATTTATTATATATAATTATTTATATATATATTATGTATATACATATCATAATTTGTACATGATAACATATAATTAAATACAAATATTATCTCTACTAATACTAAAATACATACTATTGGTATTATAATATAAATGATGAAATTTAATTTGTAAATTCAATATATATAATATATAAGAATACTAGAAATGCTAATTTAGTATACTAATATTACTGTTTATAATAATATAATATGTAGGCTGATTAAAATGCATATTTGAAGTTACTTTTGTATAATATTTCATACATCTTTTTAAGGTCAAACAGTCCAAAATGATTTTGAACAAAAATGTATTAATAAATATAGTTTTTTTTAGTATCTGAAAAAATATTAGCCATGAATTAAATCTAGAAATACCATAAGATAGTTTTTTTGACCATACTATTCAAAAAGAAAATTATCAATATTTATTATCCCTGACTATTGTATTTTATATTATGTTTTATAAGTTATAAATTAAAGATTTAAAAAAAATAAAAACCATTGTTCACATTGAATTATTCTATACCATTGTATATATAAATACTATATCATGTGATATTAGTGACAAATTAGAGAGCAGAAGAGCAGAAATAAATCTGTGCATTTCAATAATATCCAATTTTATAAATATAACATTATATTATACATATGTATTATAGTAGTTCTTACCAATTTACAAATAAATATATAAATTTAATTAGATAACAATATTTATATTACTTATTAAATTAAAGATTATTGTATATGTATATGTAAACTAATTTTGTTGGCATTATATAAACAACAAATATATAAATAATCATATAGATAAATAGTTTCTAAATGTATAATTGAAAAAATAGGTATCACTAAAACTATTATATGTATTATACTAATTTTGTTGGCATTATATAAACAACAAATATATAAATAATCATATAGATAAATAGTTTCTAAATGTATAATTGAAAAAATAAAAATGTCTATAAAATACAATAAAAAATGATAATTTCTATGCATATATATATGTAATATAATATATATAAATTTAGTGAATAGAATAAAAACAAATTAGCTAAATTCAATGAATAGAATTATGGGTGCCTAGTTTTGTATATATCTATTACTTGCTATATCTATACATACAGTGGTGTGCAGCATGTTACATGCCTTTAAAGTTAATTAATTAAATCTAAGGTTACCCCTGCCCATAACACTAATAGTATTATAGTTGATAATAGTTATTTTATAATTTTTAAATAATTATATTTTAAATCTGTTGCAATTATAAAATTTAAATTTAATATTAGAAAAAAAATACAATGCATACTTTATAATATATAAAATAGACTATATAGTATATATATATATAAGTTTCATATATGTAATATATATATAATAGTATTATTATTATCTAATAGTATGATGTCTTTGAAGTAGATTGTATACAACATATGATTAAGCTATAAAGTAGACACTAACTTTAGATTCAATGACATCCTTAAGACGGTTAACATCTTCTAGCGCAGCATCAAAGTTTTGAATGAGAATGTTGGATGCCAACAGACCCCATAACACATCCATAGCATTCTTGTGAGTTGGGGAAATCTGAATTTGAATATTTCTATTAATAATTATATAATGCAGAGTTGGAAAAAATCATGATTTTTTTAAAAAAATCAAAAAAATCAAAATCACATTGATTTTTTTGATTTATTTGATTTTTTTGATTTTTTTGATAGAATAAATAAATAAATTTATCAATACAAATTTTATATTATTTAATCAGTTTTATTTATTAGATTTATTAATAATAGTAATCCAAACTATTAATTACATTTTATCAAATTATAAAAAAGTTGATTTATAATCAAAAAAATCAAAAAAATCATGATTTTTTTGATTTTTTTGATAGAATAAATAAATAAATTTATCAATACAAATTTTATATTATTTAATCAGTTTTATTTATTAGATTTGTTAATAATAGTAATCCAAACTATTAATTACATTTTATCAAATTATAAAAAAGTTGATTTATAATCAAAAAAATCAAAAAAATCATTGATTTAATCAAATGATTTAAATCAATTGATTTAAATCAAACAACTCTGATATAATGTATAATTTATATTTATGTTATTGAATTAAAATATTATAATTTGAAATACGTAACTTGAAAATAATAAATATTTATTAAACACTAATATGGGATTTAATATTAACCTTTAAATTATATTATTAATGCAAATACATATTTATTTATAAATAAATAATTATTATGGTTTGTTTATTTAGACACCTAAATATATTAAATAGGTTTTAAAAGTACATAAAGCTATTACAATAATAAACTAACATTATAATACAATATATATATATATATGTGTTGTTTATACATATAATCTAGTATTTTTAATTAAATATAATTATTACTAATGTGTATAATGTTTTAATATATTTTTATCAAAAATAACATATTAGTTATGGCATTTTAGTTTAATAAAATAGAATTATAAATAGATGGAAATAAAATAACGAACCAAAACACGGCAGAAATTAAGATAAATAGCAGAACTGGAGTAATCACCGGTATCAAACTGAATCTTAGCAAACTGGTACATAGTGTCCACGTACTCCATCTTGAACTGTTTCAGAGCATCATTGTTTACATTATATAATCACTCGGGTATATGATAATACAAACATTGTGATTTTCTACCAATTTCGTCATGAATTTTCCATCACTAGATAAATATTATTGAAATTAAGAAAGATTTAATAATATATTTATACAAACTTTGCTTGATCCATCAAAGATTTAGCTTCATCGGTATTTAATATTTTATAAATGGGTTCAATTTGAACTTGTAATTCAGTTAAATCTCTAACAATAGATTTTCTCCTTTGTACCATTTCTAAAAATAAAATGATTTTATTAATATTAGAAATATAGTAAGATATTATAAAAATTATTATAAAATAGAAAATTAATACCAACCTTCGGGGATTGGCTTATTAGGATAAATTTCCTGGAATACTTCACAGACAAAATCCATCATCTTTGATTGGTTTAGGACCCTCAGTTTTTCTTTAAGAACATCTTGCTCATCGTACATGGGACAAGTGTTATTCTGTAATATTTAATTGAATTATATTATTTATTATTTGAATTATAATTAATAATTAATTAAGTTAAAGATGTAAACAGTAAGTTGAAATTTGAATTTAAGTTCATTAATGGATTTGTTGTACTCAAGTATGTATTATAATTGATATCCTAATTAAATATAGAGCTATAATTTGTAAATATATCATTGAATATCTGACATATTAGATTCGTAGAAAAATTAATGATATTAAATAAAACATTATTATTATTATTAATTATATATATATTAGTATTACAATCGAACTACGGACTTCGAACCGATACTAAAGAACTAATCTATTCATTTATATGATATTATTTATATATATATATATTATATATATACTAGGTGGTATGTAAATTACATATAAATTATTTATTTCAAATATTCTTTCAAGCATTTAAAAAATTATTTTCTATATTATAGTAATGGCGACCTATTCATATTTCAAATATGTATGTTATTGTTTTATTTGGTGGAGTACTTTCATCCCATCCAGTAATTTATATGAAGTTTTGGCTTTAATGTTCCTTCAAACCGCTCTCATATTAAGGCACCCATGGTTTTAACGAGAGCCGATCATTTATTTATACATAATTATATAAGGTCACTTCGTAATATTATTTTAAGACCTATTTTAATGGTCCGGGAGGGGCTTGAACTCATGTCTTACTGCTATATATATACATATGTATATATAATTTATTCCATACAATGTATAGTATACATTGTATACTATTATAGCATTAAATTAATGGCATTAATACATATTGTTATGGAGCTGATTAAACCTATTATATAACACGCTATTTCCTACACACAGCAAAACTTAAACACATCATATTATAGTCATAACATTTATTATATATATAGACATATATGGTATAATTAGTAGATATTGAGTTGTTTTAAAATTATGTTATACAGATATATATATACATATATATTATATGAAATTCATACACATAACGCATGCTATTAATATATATTTTTTATATTAAATATTAAATGTTAAGGATATTTTATAGTGGCATGCAAATAACCAGCACATATCTAATATTATCTATCCATAGAGAAGCGGACGTGTGCGCAGGTTATGTGGATTTTAGAACAAATAATTGATTGATAGGTATATATTTATATACATATACACAAATATATCGATATGCAAAGAAAAAGTTTGAAATTGTTTTATAAATAGAATTACTAATTTGTATTGGTTTTAAGGACTGCTTTTGAAAGAGCAATCAGCCTGAGATGAATCATCACTTCATTGTAACAATGTCATTAAAACAACTCAAATGATTGAGATGTAATCTTAGTATAGCATATTTATTTATCTCCCAATTATAACCATCATCAATTGCTTGTTCTAATATCCACACATATCAGCATATGTCACACTGTGAGCATATATATCATCGCGTGTCACACTGTCAATTGTATTACAACTAGGCTAGTTAAACTTGTTAATATTTAGAGAAGTACCGGTCATAGTACCCTACTTTGTATACTGAATATAAACATACATATATGTATAATATATACCTATTTCTATGCAATTACTTATAGGCAATTTAGGAATATATTATGTGTGCGAATATATATAAGTTTATGATTATTTAAAAAACATAACTAGCAGTGAAACACCCGACTCGTATATTCAATTAACTAGAGTCGATACGTGCGTCTTCAGATAGGTGCTTACTTAAGTAAATATAGTTATATTTAGACTATGAGTCACTGTACTTGGTTAGTCACAAGTTGACTGTATTGTAAATTGCGATGTATTAAATTATTAATTTAATATCTATGATAAATTATCATTAATAATACATTATAAGTTATAAATGCACACTCTTTCTTATGTTTACTTTACTACAATATATAAACATATAATATGCATGGGTATTATATATATATATATATATATATATATCTTTATAATTTAATTTCAAATATTTAAATCAAAAATACTTACTAAATATATCATATATCTGTATAAATATATAATAAATGATAAGAATAAAATATGATGTGTATAAGATTAGTCATGTTTCTGAATCGTACAGTGTAGCCAACATTAATACATATATAGAGAGACTATAATTTAAGTTGTTCAGATTACAAAGTTTACATTTAATAAAAAACACAACCTAGTTAATAATTTATATCATAATTAGTAAATTAAAATACGAGGCTTTCAGGGCATTTCCTATTCACGGAAGTTTTTTTATATACAACAATAACTACATATGTTAATCACAATTTTATAATTACTTTTTAAAAATAATTTTTAATTTATTAGTATAATATTTATATATAATTATATTCGATATATTTTATATATAGTATTATACTAATAAATACCGATACGGACGATAATATATTTTTTAATATAGAATATGTTTCATATGTGATAAATAACGATAGAGATCATTTTAAAAGCTTATTTTATATTAAATATTACAGCGAAACTAACTACCGATGCAGAAAAGAATTCAAGTAAGGGAATTATTAAATGAAGATCCAAATGGTCAACTATTTTCATAGTTAAATCAAATTCAGCCATGATTGCAATATTAACAGATGTCAATAAATAAATTCTAGTATCTTTGAAAAGAATATCCTATTAGTTTTGCTATTAATCATTAGTAGAAAGTAGTGGTCAGAAGTTAAATGTAGATAGAAGCAATACCTCCTATAACCTCAGAGGTTATAGGAGGTCTTGATAGAAGAAACAGAAAGACTATGACAAGTTTTCAAATAATAAAATATATTATTAGAGATTTGAATAGTCATTTTGTCAATAACGATTCAATACACTTTCCAAGATTGGCTACACATATATAGACATACTAACCCTGGATATGACATTAGGTATATATAATCGAATATATCGAATAATTAAAATTTCCAACGAATGTGTATTTAATTCATATTAACTATTAGTACACACATAAAGAAATTATAATAATTGAATTATTAAAAATAAATATATAATAATTATAATAATCATTTATATGTATCCAATAGTAAAATATCAAAGCAAATAAATACTGCAAAACCTAGCAGTATGTCCTCATTTAAACCTCAATGTAAGATAATCTTAAACTTTGAATGATAAGATTCTGAGTAGACTCATGTATATCAAATTGAGACATATCTTTGTAAATATAATGATACATTATAAGGTATACTTTACCACATTATGAGGTTCATGACACGTATTCTCCATCCTTCTCTATCACTCACCACGTTTGGTACTTCGCTGGGGGTCATCCAGTATCTTCGCTTAGTTGAGCAATATAAGTTGTTGTTGGTCGTCCTCGGGTTCGTTGACCATGAGCGGTTGCCAGAGTAATAAATTGCTTACTAGTTCACTGTTACTTCTCCGGCAGTGTCCAAAGAATCTCAATATTTGTTCTTGTATAGAGACTGTCATTTTGGTGATTCTATCGTATAGCTCTTTATTTGTCACATGTATCTTCATGATTTGTTCAACGCAGCTCGGAGCATTCGAGTATATTCACCACTCACTTTTTTCTCTAGAGTCTAGTATGGATTCTATCGTTGATCTGAAAATGTTTCTTTTGAGATTATCTGATATTTTGGATTTCCAGATAATGTTCATGCTATTCAGTGCTAACAAGGTTTGGGCTAGTCTGCTTTTTATAACATTTTCTGTTTATCCAATATAGCTGCCGAGTTATTGGAAATTATTAACCTGTTTTATACAGTGCCCGTTCCTGCTCATCATGTTTATAACGTCAGATAATAGCTCATATATTCAGTCTTATCAGTATTCATATTGATACCTATGTCATCTACTATTTCCTCAATTTGGTATAGTAATGTTTTCGCATATTTAAATGTATCAGTTGTAACAGCAATATCATCGTCATAGTCAATGTAATGTAGTAGGATATCGTATATTTTTTTTTTTGAGTCAATGTGAAACCTAGTTCGGTATTATGGTCCAAGGTATTTTTAAGAATATAATCGAGGCATACAATAAACAAGAAAGAAGCTAGTACATTTCCTTGAAGAACTCCAGATGTGCTCTCAAAGAAAGGGGTTTCCCCTTCAGGAGATCTGACACTAGAGCGAGTGTTTATTAATAATACATATATACAGACGCCGCCGTAATGTTAACCATAGAAAACGAAGTCACTTCAGAGGACATATTCAAGACATATTCTTATTACATATATTACCTTACTAACGCAATTACTACAGAAAGTTTGTCATGCAAGTAAATATGAACGATGGTTCTAAGCTTAAAATATACATAATCATTTCTGAATTCGAAATATTGCCGAAATATAACCCAGTATGTATTTTGTTGAATGGTCAAAATGTAGACATATTTTGTGCTCAAAATGATATCAAAATTATTTCACAATAAGTGGAAAACTTATTTTTATATCAAAATGATATACAATTTGTGATCATATAAATATGATTTCACATAAATTATTATATATAAAGTAAAACCTCTCTATAAGACTCTATTTTTTTCAGTACTTTTTTTCTTATAGCATAGATTTATAGTTTACATTATGTAAACTATAAATCTATGTCTTATAGAGAGGTTTTCTTATAAAGAGCCTTTTTCGGATAAAGAGGTTTTTACTTTTCCAATGATTTTAAGAATTAATTCTTGATTGTTCAGTAAACCTTCATCAACTTCTTTAATTATATTAGATTTAAAATGTATACTCTATTGTTTGCGCTTAGACTAGTTACTACATAATGACATTTTATTAGATTTATATTAGTATATAATTTATGAATCATCATTGATGAATATAATATAATGAATATTATAATAATCTATTATTTAACAAATAATTGTATAATATAATAAATTGTATCATCAATACCCATTCAGGATTAATATATTTAAGGATATTTATGGACATACAATAACAATTATTAATTAATTTTAATTCATTTCGGGCTATTTATGTAATATAAAATATTTTTAAGAAAAAAAAATATCTTAAATATAATAATTAATTTCTATAATTTTTATCAATATACAATACTTCTATTTATATATAATTATTTTTTATATTTTTGTACAATAAGTTTCTTATAAAGAGGTTTTTCTTATATTTTTCTTATAAAGAGGTTTTTTAATGTGGAAAAGGTTGAATTCAAACCAAATTTGTTAACAATTTTCTTATAAAGAGGTTTCTTCTAGAGAGGTTTTACTGTATATATAAAACTAATTATATATATATATTAAATATTATAAATATTTTTATAATTCTTAGGAAAAATGATATAACAATAATATAAAAATTATTATGTTAGATCACTATAATATATTTAAAGAAATTATAAATTATATATATATATATATAATATATAGCAATAAATATGATTTATAAATACATCAACAAATATTAAATCCTTACATCATACTATTCATGTGGTATATTATTAACATCTTATTTTTGTTACATCATACGGTATACTACCCATTTCATGTATTCATGTATTCATCTCTTAAATACCTATGTGCCCTTCTCTTCGTGGATTATGTTTAAATGTAAATGTTGTCACGTTTCATGTAGTACTTTTGAATTTATCCCTTCTATATCTCTACCTCTATCATCTGAAATCTCTACAGAAGATGACTTGTAACAGAACATAGAACCCTCCCTAACCTTCCTTGATAACACCCCTAACACCAAATTAAACCGTAGATGTATTAATACACTACTATCAGACATTAATATTAATCTGCAATCTGTTTTAGTGTTCAATGGACACTGTATATAGTGATTAATATTCTAGAATGTTCATATAATTAGATTGTAGCTAAATTACAGATGATTAATAAGTTATTTAAAAAACATTAATTCAAATTAATACTCTAATAAGAACATTAAGGGGATCCCGCACATAATACGAAATTGTCCAATTTTGTGTATAAATAGATAGGAAAAACATAGGTCCATTAAAAAAAATAGAACTGATATTCTATTCATTCAATTT
Source organism: Osedax fenrisi (assembly GCA_964019155.1). Lineage (NCBI taxonomy): Eukaryota > Metazoa > Annelida > Polychaeta > Sabellida > Siboglinidae > Osedax > Osedax fenrisi. Next base: position 75,501,226 of record OZ025239.1, read on the forward strand.
ACCTATTTTTTTTTGTAATGTATTCATAACATATACATGCACAGGAAAATTGAAAGTTATTTTTAATATTATTATTTATTATATTATATATATCTAAATTAAAAATTAGCGTTACTAAAATGATGGTATTTCTATAGAAATTATCATTTTATACAATGAATTCTATACATTTTATTAATTATCTCTCTATTTTACTATTCACATAATTAAATTCTATATAAAGCAAACAAAATTAATATTATAATTATAATAGTTTTTATGTTCTATATTTTTGAATGCACATACCTAGCGCGAAATAATTATTCTGAGAAAACAGCGTTTGAAGTTTGACAGATTAAAAATGTAATATTGAATAGTATATAATATAGCATTATCTTATCGTCATAAAACACATTTTTATGCCATTTCTAAACTGAATTCAGGTCTAATTTTTTTACAGATACTAAAAAACACTACAATAAGTATTATTATATAATAATAAAATATATAAAAAAATATATATTATCATCACTTTAAATGTGCGGGATCCCCTTAAAAGCTTTTTAAGCTAACATAATAAATATGATTAAACATGATATAAATGACAAATATAGTATATTGATAATCTTGATCATATTATGATCGTATAATAGTAGATGAATGAAATAAACGCAAAAGGCTTATATTTTTTATTGAAGTAAAAATGATATATCATCGTGTGTGATAATTTCCTAACGTAACAACGATAACAAAGATAGTAACAAGTCGGGGGTGGAGGGGGTGTGGGGTAACGGGGGGGTTATACCTCTATATCAGATTTGTCGTGGATCAGGGGTGGGGGGACAGGAGGGTTTAACATCTATATCAGACTTGTAGAGGATCAGGGGTGGGGTAACGGGGGGGTTATACCTCTATATCAGACTTGAAGAGGATCAGGGGTGGGGGGACGGGGGGGTTTAACATCTATATCAGACTTGCAGAGGATCAGGTGTGGGGGGACGGGTGGGGGGTTAGACCTCTATATCGGGCTTGGTGAGGATGGGGGCGGGGACGACCTTGAGTTTGCGATTAAGACTGACGGGCACGAGGGCGGACAGGGCATTGGTCGCTACGAAGGTGAGCCCGAAACACAGGAACACCAGGTTCACATCCAAGGGGAACCGGTGGCGTCTGTCCGTAATGGACCACGAGAACAGGAGACCCCCCGCTATGGGTCCGAACGTACGGAACAGGCCCGAGAACGTCATGCCTATGCCATTAACGCTGCCCACCTTGTGACTGGGCACCGAGTTGTTGATGAACAGGGAGATGCACGACATACAGGTTAGTACGCACACGCTGCGTAATGCCATCAGGGTTAGGATGATCGGCCATAGGATGTCGGGTCTGTCGGTAGGGGGGGAGGGGTTAATTACACGCTGACACCATGTATTGATTATAATATTATTAACCTTGGCTAATTATGACAGTTAAGAATTATAAATACAACTATATATGATAATAAAAAGCGATGGTAAGTGGTAGTAAGTAATTTAAAGGAATTAATAACATACGTATTGGTAAAGGAAATTTAATGAAAAGTTTAAATATTCAAACAATTATCAATCTCAATAACTATATAGCATCATACAGTAGATTTCATACATTTGTGAATAACTAAGAGAAACATATAATATACACCTGATACATGTATGAATTATTCACCGCATGCAAAAGATACGATATAGTATATTATGACGCACACACACACACACATAGATGGTGGTAATACAAGTCATGTGATAAGAGTGCCCGTAAACCTGTTGATGAACACACGTGTTGCAGCCACCACAGTACAGATGAAGATCAGTACTGTGCAGAATATGTTGAATGTCTGTGTATGAGTGGTGGTTACTATAGGTGTTACTACGGGGCTGAGATAGGGGCAGTGGGGGAAGGGGGAATTCTCATAGCGCAATAGTGGGGGTTACTATAGATGTTACTACAGGGAGGGGGTAGTAGGGGGAGAACCTTCTTAACTAGGTGGTGATGATTACTATAGATGTTACTATGGGATGAAGCGGGGATAGGGGAAGACACCTTCTTAATGCAGTAGTGATGGTTATTATGGGGCTGAGATAGGAGCTAGTGAGGTGACATCTTCTAAGCGCTGTAATGGTATTTACTATAGGTGCTACTATGGAGCGGGGGGTAACCTTCTTAGCACCATAGTGTCTCTCCATGTAGGGGAATATGTACATCTGTAGACAGACCAGGGGAATAGAAGATATAGATATAGCCATGCCTATCTCATGTGTCTTGAATCCGAGGCCCTCTGAGGGTAGTACGAATCAAGCTTTAGTGAATAAACATCAATACACACACACATTTATCATGCTTGTATACATGTACAAGTATGTTACCTGTACACATGTATGATACACTAGTATGAACGCTGATGAAACGATGACAGTGGTTGATTTCGTTCATTAAAATAAAAGACAATATATGGCAATCATTATTGCCTAGTCTAATACATCTAGAATAGGTATCGTATATTGACACCCATAGTATAGCGTGTACGGTGGAGGGTGGTCTCTACTAACGGAAACACTGAGCAGTTGACGCCCAGATAGTGAAGATCTCATCCCAGCCAATAGAAGCGAAAGAGATGAAGCCATACAGCGTGACGCTTAGGAATACGTTAGGTTCCCTGTGTGGGCGGTGTCGAGTGGTAGGGTACGGGGGGGGGAGGGAGAGGGGGTGCTAAGTACATGTATACTAGTGCAAGTAGAGACCTATAGTAACTAGCTCCGCGTATAGGGTGCGGGTAGGTTTGTAACGGTGACGAGGTCATGTAATAAGTCTCAACTACAGCTGATGATATATGATTATATATGATGATATATGATGATACTATACTCAGAATATATTTGATAAAAGTGCTTAGCTCTATGATTAAAAACATGCGTGCGCTTCGATAATTCAGTAATCACTAACACTGAAAACTTTATAAACTATATTCCTTTAGTAAAAAATGTATCACGTATAATAATCATATAGCGTGTTCAGTTGTTGCTATCACATATTTAAATTAGTATTTACATAAAAAGATATTTACTATACGCAATTGTAAGGACAGGACATCTGATTTCTTTCTCCTAAAATGTCAAATGTGTGTACTCCAAAATATATACTTTCCTTATATAGTTGTATATGTATTGTTATATCTTATTGATTTCAAAGACACTAGATGTATTTATTGATTTTTAAATTAAAATAAATAAATTTATTTTATATATTAATTTTTTTATAAATATATTAATAAAAATATTAATAAAAATACTAATTTATAAATTCGGTTTTAACTGAAATATATTTTTTTATATTATTTGTATCAACATTGTAAATAATAAAATGTGTATTACATTATATTTCAATTTAGACATCCATAAATAAAATTGTTTCATTGATACATTCGATTGAACATTAAATTATAAAATATGTACCGAATCATAATGCAATATGATAAAATCACTCAGGCATAAAAATAAGGTTTCCAAATATATATATATATATATATATAAAGAGACGTGTATCTATTAAATATATACATATATTGTATTGTATATTATCACAACATCTCAAGAATATTACACTTAATATGAAGTCATATTATCTGACTAAATTACTAATCAGTTCAATTATTAATATTAAGCTAATAACTTTAAATAAATATATATATATATACATAAGTTTAAATATATTTTTAATAATTGTTTCATATATAAAAATGTAATTCATAAATGCATCGATGAATTATATTACCTCAAGAGCGAGAAAAATTGAGAATGAATTATTGAATTAAATATTCCACGCGATTTCTTTTCTGAATATTTGTTAATTTTTCTTCCATTCTTTCCTAGAGTAAATAATTAATTGTCATTTACTATATTGAATATTCATTTAAAACAACGATTATTAATTATTAAGTACACATTAATAACATAGATATACATAGAAGATATAAAATGATGAATATAGCTCATAAAAAAGATAGTCCTTTAAATCGTACTATTCTTTATAGAATATTGAAATGGTATCGGCTTTTTGATTGCATATTATGTGATTTTATACATTTCGATATAATAATGCGCTATATGTTAGTCAATATATTATTACCTAATGTCTGTAATCTTCGAGATGTACACACATGCATACTTGATAGCATTCCACGTAAGTATTTCAATGTATTAACTGAATACTTTCATACTCGTAACTATCATTTTACAATGTGAAATATTTTATTAGATATTAATAACATATCATATTTAGTATTTCTATTCGTTGTTAAATTAAGATTATGTGTATATCATTACAATATTTAGAATTTGAGTTATTGGTGCTATTCATTTAATAATTAATAACTTCAATAAAATTATATACATTTTTGTATGTGTGTTTATTTATAAATTTATAAGTATACATATAGGTATTTTGTAAATGTGAGTGCATATGTATGCATATTTTGTAAAGTATGTATCTAAATATAATAATTAATTACATTTAATTTTTAAATATATAATTACCTAATACAATAATTACATGATTATACAATAATTACATGATTTCAATGAAATTATACAATATATCAAACACAATTGTCAGTAGTGGTTAGAGGTAGCTACGAAGATAACACCATACTAATGGGTAGTGTGCTGGGGTTAGCAATTTAATGTGTTATGAAGAATAAATGTGTGCTTATATATAGATTGAATATGGTATATCACATATATATATATATATATATATATATATATTATTATAAGATTTGGTTTTAACAACCGGGTAATTATAGAAGCAGAGCTTATCGAGACAATTAACCTTTATCATTCTGATATATATATATATAATAATAATATCAGAGTAGATACAGAAGCAAGAATAGCTTATCGAAGTATCTGTTTAGAGTCAAGTTTCGGTGATAACATACAAATATAAATATATATAAAACATAAAAATGCAATTTTTTTTAAATAACAATAAAATATTATTAATAATAAAAAAAATTAATTCGTTTATAAAATAAATTAATAAAATAATATCTTCATTTTTTAAAAATAATAATAAAATAATTAGTATTAGACTATTAGACTATCGATTTTTTCAAATATAAATTAATAATATTTTTTAATGACAATATCAAATACAAATAATAAAAGAAACTTTAGCTCTAACTCATCATGTTTAATATAATAAATAATATAATAAAATATAATTGTAAAATGATAAAAGGTAATATAAAAAACTAGGTAAGATATAATAAAATGTAAATAAATGATTTAGTACATTTGTTATTAGACTACGGTAAGTGCCGTATATATGGCGATGGGCTGCCGTATATAGCCATTTGTCTACGTACGGGCGGTCATGCGAGACAACTGTACAGGAATTCGTGGGCATGTACCAGGCACTCGGCGCGCGTCGTTAATTGTATAGCGAGTGATAATATCAGATACATACACACGTATAGTACTTATGTCATGTATTATGAATCATAATTCATGAGGTTATATCCCCTCTTCTCCCGATTGGAGAGTGATGTGTAAGAAGTCGACCGGTACAGAATCTACTTGTGACGCTTGTGTCTATCAATTCACGGCTAGCTATGCGTCATAAGAAGAAGAGAGGGTCAGGTATATATGTTGTAGAATAGCCACCACTTCACTATTAGTAGATCTCGAATACATTCACATCGCCAAATACGATCTGCAATAACAAATAACCCTGTTACTGAAGTGTATAAGAAGGATATCGAACCGTTGCCAACCCAAGAAGAATATGGAACCATTGCCAACCCAAGAAGAATACGGAACCGTTGCCAACCCAAGAAGAATACGGAACCGTTGCCAACCCAAGAAGGATATGGAACCATTGCCAACCCAAGAAGAATACGGAACCGTTGCCAATCCAAGAAGGATATGGAACCGTTGCCAACACAAGAAGGATATGGAACCATTGCCAACACAAGAAGTACGACAGGAAGTAGAAGTAGTGACACGAGTGCATATCACCCATAACACTGATGAAAGCCAGTATGTTCTCTCACCCTGCGAGGTATTCAGTGAGTTTCAGTACTGAGGAATACAGTGGAGATATTCACAGTGTGTACAATATGAATGTATACAAAATGAACATTCTCACTGTATTCCTCAGTACTGAAACTCACTGAATACCTCGCAGGGTGAGAGAACATACTGGCTTTCATCAGTGTTACCGGTGATATGCACTTGTGTCACTACTTCTACTTCCTGTCGTACTTCTTGTGTTGGCAACGGTTCCATATCCTTCTTGTGTTGGCAACGGTTCCATATCCTTCTTGGATTGGCAACGGTTACGTATTCATCTTGGGTTGGCAACGGTTCCATATCCTTCTTGTGTTGGTAATAGTTCAATATCCTTCATACGGAACCATTGCCAACCCAATAAGAATACGGAACCGTTGCCAACCCAAGAAGAATACGGAATCGTTGCCAACCCAAGAAGAATACGGAACAGTTGCCAACCCAAGAAGAATACGGAACCGTTGCCAACCCAAGAAGGATATGGAACCATTGCCAACCCAAGAAGAATACGGAACCGTTGCCAACCCAAGAAGAATACGGAACCATTGCTAACCCAAGAAGGATATGGAACCATTGCCAACACAAGAAGTACGACAGGAAGTAGAAGTAGTGACATGAGTGCATATCACCCATAACACTGATGAAAGCCAGTATGTTCTCTCACCCTGCGAGGTATTCAGTGAGTTTCAGTACTGAGGAATACAGTGGAGATATTCACAGTGTGTACAATATGAATGTATACAAAATGAACATTCTCACTGTATTCCTCAGTACTGAAACTCACTGAATACCTCGCAGGGTGAGAGAACATACTGGCTTTCATCAGTGTTACCGGTGATATGCACTTGTGTCACTACTTCTACTTCCTGTCGTACTTCTTGTGTTGGCAACGGTTCCATATCCTTCTTGTGTTGGCAACGGTTCCATATCCTTCTTGGATTGGCAACGGTTACGTATTCATCTTGGGTTGGCAACGGTTCCATATCCTTCTTGTGTTGGTAATAGTTCAATATCCTTCATACGGAACCATTGCCAACCCAATAAGAATACGGAACCGTTGCCAACCCAAGAAGAATACGGAATCGTTGCCAACCCAAGAAGAATACGGAACAGTTGCCAACCCAAGAAGAATACGGAACCGTTGCCAACCCAAGAAGGATATGGAACCATTGCCAACCCAAGAAGAATACGGAACCGTTGCCAATCCAAGAAGGATATGGAACCGTTGCCAACACAAGAAGGATATGGAACCATTGCCAACACAAGAAGTACGACAGGAAGTAGAAGTAGTGACACGAGTGCATATCACCCATAACACTGATGAAAGCCAGTATGTTCTCTCACCCTGCGAGGTATTCAGTGAGTTTCAGTACTGAGGAATACAGTGGAGATATTCACAGTGTGTACAATATGAATGTATACAAAATGAACATTCTCACTGTATTCCTCAGTACTGAAACTCACTGAATACCTCGCAGGGTGAGAGAACATACTGGCTTTCATCAGTGTTATGGGTGATATGCACTCGTGTCACTACTTCTACTTCCTGTCGTACTTCTTGTGTTGGCAATGGTTCCATATCCTTCTTGTGTTGGCAACGGTTCCATATCCTTCTTGGATTGGCAACGGTTCCGTATTCTTCTTGGGTTGGCAATGGTTCCATATCCTTCTTGTGTTGGCAACGGTTCCATATCCTTCTTGGATTGGCAACGGTTCCGTATTCTTCTTGGGTTGGCAATGGTTCCATATCCTTCTTGGGTTGGCAACGGTTCTGTATTCTTCTTGGGTTGGCAACTGTTCCGTATTCTTCTTGGGTTGGCAACGATTCCGTATTCTTCTTGGGTTGGCAACGGTTCCGTATTCTTCTTGGGTTGGCAACGGTTCCGTATTCTTCTTGGGTTGGCAACGGTTCCGTATTCTTCTTGTGTTGGCAATGGTTCCGTATTCTTCTTGTGTTGGCAACGGTTCGATATCCTTCTTATACACTTCAGTAACAGGGTTATTTGTTATTGCAGATCGTATTTGGCGATGAAAACGTATTCGAGATCTATTAATAGTGAAGTGGTGGCTATTCTACAACATATATACCTGACCCTCTCTTCTTCTTATGATGCATAGCTAGCCGTGAATTGATAGACACAAGCGTCACAAGTAGATTATGGACTGGTCGACAAATTACACATACACCACTCTCCAATCGGGAGAAGAGAGGATGTTATAGTGTACTGTTAATTATATATATATAATATTATATATATATATAATTATATACGTATATAGTATGTATATTTTATCACTCGCTATACAATGAACAATGAGTGCCCGGAACACGCCCACGAATTCCTGTATAGCAGTCTCGCATGACCGCCCCGTGTGTATATAAATAGCTATATATAGAAGCTCATCGCCATATGTAAGGCACTTCCTTTAAGTTAATAAATAATATATTAAACCATTGTCTATCTTTCCAATAACATAACAAAAACTGGTAGGTTATAGGATTTGCATGGTTTTAGATATAATGATAATTCTATTTGGTAAAGTTTGTGTTTATTTTGCTTATTAATATACTAGTAATATACTATTATAGTATATGCTATGCTTATTTATATTAATTTATTAGTTTCTTGCTATTACCAAGTACTGGATATCTACTAACTCAAATTTTGTGATATTTTATTTCACACTTGAGTTACTTCATCTTATTGTATCATGGTCTAGGAGTACACATTTGAATTTGATACAAAAATCAATGAAAAAACTCGTTTTTAAATTAATTATTTCTATATAATTATATTAAATTCATAATATAATTTAATACACATTATATTTAATGTGACAAAAATTAATGCAAAAACTCGTTTTTAAATTAATTTTTTCTATATAGTTATATTAAATTCATAATATAATGTAATACACATTATATTTAATGTGTATTAAAAAACCTAACCCTAGCAATGTCAACATAAATAATATATAAAAATATATTTAAATTTAAACAGAATTAATTAATAAATTAATATTTTTAATAAAATATTTATATAGAAATATAAACTACAAAATAAATGCATTATTAATTTGATTCACAGATTGAAATCATTATAATATAATGAAATATACCTCTGACAATAATCTATTTCAGAGTAAAAAAAAATAACCATTTAAAAGATAGCGAGCCGAGGATAGCGAGCAGTTGTACGTCTGAATTAAATCTCCACATTGTACGTCGTACATCTTTGATTATTATAATCATTATACCCTTACTTATACTATACTATATTTAATCATTAATTTAATGCAGAGGCGCGGCGAGATATAGCTGCTAAAGAAGCAGCATCTCGCAACGTCTCGCTAATTATATATAAAATGTGTTTAAATAATGCAATTTATTAAATATACATAAAAAAATTAAATATTATATTTAATATGCATTAATTTAAAAATATTCTAATATATTATATTATATAAAAATAACAATACTGTTATATTTTTATTTAATGAGATATATTATATTTATAAAATAATAAGGATCAAATGAACTTTACGATCAACGGACAATGGCGGACATTGATTTCCGTCGATCGTAAAGTTAATTTGATTGAATTGTAGTTTAGCATATAATATTAACTTTACGATCGTCGGACATCATACATATAATAAAATACAATCAAATGGTGTTAAAGATCGACGGATATCGATTTCCATAATATTATATTATTATAATTATAAATAATAATTATAGATATTAAATATAGAATATCAAATTAACTTTAAGATCGACGGACATCCATGTCCGTCGAATTTTTCCGCTGACCGTAAAGTTATCTTGATCCAATAATAATCTAATTAATAAAATAGTTTACATTTTATTTAATATAATGTACAAATAAAGCTGTTTTAGCGAATTATATCTTATTTTTAAAATTATAAAATTGACATTTGTTTACATAAATATCAATGGACGTTATACACTTAATGATCGCTAGGTTAAATACTGAACAATTCAATAAAAGTATAGTTTTATGTACAATTTAATTATTATTTATTATTAAAAGTATGTGGAAAATATTTCATAATAAAGTTAAACTATAATAGTAGAAAAAAAAGTTATATAACCTTCTAAATTAAAATTATAATTGTATGACATATATTTTATTATTTAAATATGTTAAATCACTCATAAATAAATACATAGTAAGTAGTCCCAGTAATTTGAATTTTTAGTGTTTTATTTGTGGAGTATTTGATGATGACTGAATTTTATTTATGTGTTTATAACTTTTGATATATTGAATATAAATTTATAAATTAAAGATGATTCTAGAGATAATTTATTTATCTAAATATTATAATATATATACATATTTCAATTATGAATATTTATTTGTGTAGATTGATAATAAATTTAATTAAATCTATAAAAAGTTCAATTATAATTTTATTTTTTTATATTTTACTAAATATACATCTTCATAATAATTTTTTTGTAATATAAAATATGATATAACCTATAACAAATAGTTATCCATAACATGTATATGTATTAGTTAATATAAACAAATAGGTCACAAGTTATATACAGTTATATTTACCCTATTTAAAAAAAAAATATTTTTCAAAATTATATATGAATAAACTATAATATACATTATGGTTTATATACTATAACTTTTGATATATTTATTATTTTCTCAAAATTTAATAACCAATCTATATATCTTGTTATTATCTACAACTTTCACGATATATATATATATATATATATATATATATATAAATATATAGTTTAAATTGATATTTCAATTAATAAAATAACAATATATTTAAAATTATAGTAAAAAAAAATATATCAATATTTAAATATACTTATATTATATAATAGAGCTGGGCAGTATCGCCGATACAGTATCTATTAAGGCAAAAAATCAGTATCGTAGATACATTTGTATTTGTATTTGTATCTATTATAAAAATTACAAAAGTATTTGTAATCGTATCTATTAGTCATAAATAGTATCTAATAAGACAATTATTTAAACAGATACATTTTATTAAATAATATATCATTTGGTCATTATATTTATTTTATATCAATATTTTATAATATCATTTTATAAATTAATTTTAATATATATATACATTATATATATAGTTTTTAATCAAATAGCTTTTGTAAATATTGAAATTAATTCATTGATAACAATTATGATATATCAATTATATTGATTTATTCTCAAAAACCATTATATACATTTATTGAAAACAAAGACATTATTTTGAACCTATATTTGATTTTGATAATATATTTTATATAATAATTGATTTATAATTCAAAACTATATATTATATAGAAAGATAAAATAATTTTAATAAATATGATAATTCTAAATAATAATAATTAATAATATATTAATAATTTATTTGTTATATATTTGATAATTTACTATATTCATGTTTAACATTCGAAAGTAAAGTTCGCTGATTATTTTTAGTTGAAAAATATTGTAATAATGTATATTTCTCTATAGTCTGTAATGGCTCATAGTATAATTTCAGATGAAATAAATGCTAGTACACTAAAATATTCATTGTGGGCATCATTAAATGTCAATAAATATCAACAAATGTATTCTATATCATCTATTGAAGAACACGTTATAAGGTGTAAATATGTAATATGTCATTTTAAAGGAGGTATCCCACTAGCAGTATTTCCGGAAATAATGTCCTGAAATATTTTAGAAAGTTATTTTCTAGCAAGTTAACTACAATTTTAGTGAGTTACCCTCTTACTTTCCGGCAACTTTCGGACAAATAGTAACTTTAAAGGGGGTATCCCAATACAAATTGCTAGAAAATCACTTTCTATAAAACATTTCCGGACATTATTTCCGTATAAAGGGGGTATCCCACTACAAGATTTTCCGGCAACTTACCGGAAATATTGTAACTTTAAAACCATTTTTTATCAAGTTGTAATGGGATACCCTATAAAGTTATTATATTTCAGGCAAGTTGCCGGAAAGTAAGGGGGTTTCCCTGTAAAATTACAGTTAACTTTATAGAAAATAGTTTTAAATTAAAAATACTTGTAGTGGGATACCCCCTTAATGTTCCTTGATATGTACTTTCAAATCGACATCGATGAATATATATATATATATATATATATATATAAATATAATTTATATCTATATACTATATACATTGTAAATATAATTTATATCTATATACTATATACATTGTATATAATTATAATGTATTTGTATCTACTAAGATGTATCTACTAAGAAAATTATGTATTTGTAATTGTATCTACTATGATTTTTTTTAAAGTAATTGTAGTAGTATCTATTATAAGAAAAAAATATGTAATTGTAATTGTATCTATTATACATTTTTCGAGTATCATGAATATGAATTTTAATTTTTTTTAAATATAATCAGAATATGCAGTATTTAATTATATTTAATATGATATTTACTTTTATATTATTATTATTAATAGAGTTAAGAAGCAAATTAATAGGTCGCCTAAATAAGTAAAAAATTCGCGAAATTACGTGATCTTTATAGCCAAGTCAGTAATAAATAATTGCATCAAAAAGGGTTAAGGTGATTCACGGTCTTTACAATTACATTTTTTTTTAAATGTTATTTAAAAATAGATTACTACATGTATAATGTATGATATGTTAAAAACATATATAAAGTATAAAATAATGATTTAAAAATGGCGAAAATGACTGTTTACATATATTATAACACTGTTTTTCAATAATTTATATAGATGCAATTTATGTCAAAATCATGAAAAATTATACATGTTAAATAAATATAATATAAAAATTGTAAGAATTAGCTAAAATAACTTTTACTATAATAATAAGAGTCAAAAAGTAGATAAATAATATAGTCAATCTTTAACATCAATTATCTCAAAATATTTGTTTTTTTATGAAAATTGCTATTTATCAGTAAATAATTAACTAAACTTAGTCATATTTTCACAGTATGTTTAGTATTATATTTATATTGTAGCTATAGAGAATATTTGTGATTAGATATAGAGTTGATAAATAATTGATAATTAAATTTAAAAAATATTTCATTTTAATATATTTTTTACTTTTTTAAAATACTGATATTTTCAAAACTAATATTCTAATCATTTAAAAATTCTATAGAACAATTAACACAATATATCTTATAATGTTATGCAATTTAAATTATGTGAAATTCTTAATTATTTCTTGAGATTTTGAATTTTCAAAAAAAAATGTCCTATCTAATTACATTGATATCTATAGACTGTGAACCCCCTTAAGGGGATCCCGCACATAACAAGCCATTTGCCATTTTCGTGTATAAATAGATAGGAAAAACATAGGTCAACTAAAAAAAATAGAACTGATATTCTATTCATTCAATTGACCTAATTTGTGTTGTAGTGTATTCATAACATATACATGCACAGGAAAATAGAAAGTTATTTTTAATATTATTATACATTATATTATATAAATCTAAATTAAAAATTAGCGATACTAAAATGATGGTATTTCTATAGAAATTATCATTTTATATAATGAATTCTATACATTTTATTAATTATCTCTCTATTTTACTGTTCATATAATTAAATTCTATATAAAGCAAAAAAAATTAATATTATAATTATAATAGTTTTTATGTTCTATATTTTTGAATGCACATACCTAGCGCGAAATAATTATTCTGAGAAAACAGCATTTGAAGTTTGACAGCATAAAAATGTAATATTGAATAGTATATAATATAGCATTATCTTATCATCATAAAACACATTTTTATGCAATTTCTAGACTGAATTCATGTCTAAAAAACACTACAATAAGTATTATTATACAATAAAAAAAAATAAATTATCATCACTTTAAATGTGCGGGATCCCCTTAAATCTACAATTTCGATATATAATGAATCAAATATATAATGTGACTACGTTAGCTAAATACGCAAATATTGAAATTAGAGCTTACATAAATAATGAATAGAAGACATATTATATGATACCATTATTTAGAAAAGCAACTTGATCATGTAATTTTAAATTTCATACATATATAGGTATGGATGATAAGCTTTGCTTCAATATCTATCCGGGTTCTTATACCTAATTCTGAATTATTATATATATATATGTATATGCATTATACAAGGCATTAATATATATATATATATATATATATATATATATATATATATATATATATATATATATATATATATAAGGCATCGATCTACATCATGTGGGTATGCTTGACTATAGTACACTAGGCCATACAATACATACAATATACATACAATTGTATCTAGTCATAGAAGATTGATTACAAGAAAAGTATTATTAGAGTATTGTGTGAAATAGTGAATTTCTAAGTTTTAATTCATAGTTGTAGACATATCAGGTGACATATACACGATTAGTGTTGACCTATATAATGTACATGATATGTGTTGGCTTTGTGGTATCATTTAGCCATTTGAGATTATATCTAATCGAATCACTTCATACCAGTATTGTGTGATATGTTATTAATAGCATTTGTATATTTTACATGTATATATATATATATATATATATATATCGTTTATCATGTGCTGGATGCAAATGAGCCAATAGATCTTACGATTTACCCATCAAACATCACATCATTAGCATATCATTGAAAAGTAAATTATACTAGCGTTTTATTGTTTTTAGCAGGGGTGGTTGGTTTTTTTAGCGGTTTAGTTGTTTTTTTGATAAAAAAAACCTATAGTTTTTTTTTGGTTTATTTTTGTTGTTGATTTTTTATATAATATTTATTGTAAAATTATATATTAATTTCAATATTATTAGTATCATTTAATATTAGTATCAATATTATTAATAATAGAATATAATCTATACTATAGATTATGTATATTATATAAATATACCATGTATATTAATATAATATCATAAAACATAATACAATTAATAACAATTTAGTTCAAAAAAATAAAATTAATGATAATTATGCGGCAGGGACATTAGAGGGGACATTAGAGCAATATGGTTATAAGTGAATACTTCATCTAAGTTCCTGGATGGGATGAAAGGACTACACCAAAATAAAATAAAATAACAATAAATATATTAAATATATATATATACTATATAATTAATCACATATTACTCTGTAATGATTAAATACAATCATATAATATGTGTTTATCTGACAACAAATTAACACATCCGCCTGGAGTTAAGCATGAGGTTGTTTAGTTTTTTTATATAAAATTATTGAATATTAATTTCAATACTATAGTATCATTTAATATTAGTATCAATATTATTAATAATAAATATATATATATAATATGTAAAGTATAAGTATAATATATAAAGTTATTCATTTAACTGAAAGAAAAATATAATTTGGAAAGAATTTACCGAAATAATTAATAAATCTTTGTATAAATTATACTATAATATTTTTTAATATAAAATACATGAATATCTAATAATAATCATGGAAGTATTTATTACAAATAACATTCAATATAAAATTTATTTAATACAAATTATTTAATATATAAAAAACCAATATTCTTCATAAAAAAACCAAAAAGCCAAATAAACCAAATAAACAGTTTTTTTTTTAATAAAAACCAAAAAAATCCATCAACCCTAATTTTAAGCCTGGTTTTAAGGTTCTTAAATTATATAAATCAGTATAGTATTTAAATTATATTTAATTGTTATTTGTTTATCAAAGTTACAATATGAATATGTTTAGATTCCTTCACTAAATACGTACACATTGGGTGGGGACTACTGAATAATGTGGTATTAGATACAGAGTGTAAGTAATGCTCACTATGCATAGTTGTAATGGTTTGTGTTAATTGAGCAACATTTATATAAAGCAATTACGGTACTGTGGCTCATATTATAACTAAATAATAATACAATATTACGTAATGGATTTGACCTTTAATCATTGCATCACCCTCCTGTAGTTCTTTCATATCATGGTCTTCATTGATCTTCACCTCTATTTCCATGACCTTGTCTCGTCCTAGTTGTGAAATCCTAAATACAATGAGGATATGAATACAACAGTGAGATTTGTGTAGCATGGATAGATTTGTGTATATCAGACAAAACATGTTGTTCATGATCTCCTAGCATTGGTTGCATGCTTTGATCATAATGAACCCATCGTCATGTCACTTAAAGAGATGTAGCATGGAGAGCTGGCCAGATGAACAGGTTATATTTGTATCAATGCAATGTATAAACTGACCACTGTCCATATGTCATCTCACTAACTTCACTGCTACATCTCTTTAAGTGACATGACGATGAGTTCACAATGATCAAAGCATGCAAACAATGATAGGAGATCATGAACAACATGTTTTATCTGATATACACACATATATACATGTATATAATATCTTTAATATACATAATATCTACAATATAATGTGTATATAGTATTTATTTTAAATGAGTACTCTATGGATATATTTAATATAAAAGTAATGTTTATAAAGTAAATCCAATATTATTAATTTATTAATTAATATATATATATATATATATATATAATATTGATATTATGTGAATATATGTATACAAATAGTATACAAATGATGGTGTTAAATAGAACACCTAACACACACACTCGTGATGTACAATTACCTCATTTTATGAAGGGTCTCTGGAAGATAGAAGTAAGCCACCAATGCCCCCATTATGCAGATTGCACCTGTTATGTGATCGTTATCATCATCATCATCATCATCGTTGTTATTATGTAATCATAGGTGATCCTCATCTACACATATCTTATATAATGATAGGGGCGCTGCAACATGGGGGGACAGGGGGGGTATGTCCCTAACTTTAAAATCTAGGGGGACCTCATATGTATTGGCCCCCCCCCACTTTTACCACACAATTTATATTGATTGGTTGGTCCCCCTTACATACAACGTCGTTCCAACGCCCCTATATACTGATGATTAGCAGCACATCTTTTATAGTTAGTTAATACGATACCGTCGTAAGTATTACTGTTATAAGTTTAAAAATATGATATACATGTATGAAATGTAGTATTGACGAATGGAAATCTATGAAAAGAATATAATAATCATCTTTATTAGAATTGTAATACGCTATTTTAAATAAATGTACGTTATTAACCCTTTAATACCCAGTAATATTAAATAATACTGCATGCCCGAGTATATTACAAAATATTTGTAATACATTTATATAGCTCTACTTGATTTTATTCTTTATACTTAGTATATAAATATTTCATATTGAATCTCCTTGTTCATCCTATATTATATATATATATATATATATAATAATTATATATATCAAGAACAGTAATGTTATTAATCAACAAAAGATTGAAATTAAAATTTATTAAAATAATTGTAATTTTTAAATAAAATCAATTATACCTAACTTGATATAATTTTTATTACAAAATATTTGTAATACATTTATATAGCTCTACTTGATTTTATTCTTTATACTTAGTATATAAATATTTCATATTGAATCTCCTTGTTCATCCTATATTATATATATATATATAATAATTATATATATCAAGAACAGTAATGTTATTAATCAACAAAAGATTGAAATTAAAATTTATTAAAATAATTGTAATTTTTAAATAAAATCAATTATACCTAACTTGATATAATTTTTATTATAATAATAGTATAAATAATAAATATGTAATTAATATAAATTATATACTTAATTTTGTATAAATAATAACTATTAATGCTTTATAATAATTGAATAAAGTATATTGAAAATATTTTAAAATATCATAAATATTTTAAATCTCTGCCGAAAATATTATTTTTTTACATTTTGAATGTAATTATACAAACTTTCTCATATTATTTGGGAGTGATAGCACTTGGATTTAAAAAATAAAAAATGTAATGTTATTATTATAATGATTATAAGTTATAATTTATAACTAGTTTAATACACTATATTGATGATATACAATTTTAATTTATTTATTAAATAATAATTATTTATTTTAAAAATAGTCTATAGTTACTGTTGTAGTATATGAAAATTTAAAAAAACTAAAATATAACTTTTTTAAATCTTACAATAAATTAGGGTTCCTAAAAAATCGGATTTAAAAAAAAAAATCAACAAAATCCATTTATTTGATTTTAATGTAAAAAATATTTGAATTGTAGATTTAAGGGGGTTCACGGTCTTTAGATTTCAATGTAATTAGATAGGAAATTTGTTATTGTTGAAAATATAATATCTCACGAAATAATAAAAATGTGCACATAATTTAAATTGCATAACATTAAGATATATTGTGTTAATTTTTCTATAAAATTTGTAAATGATTAGAATATTAGTTTTGATAATATCAGCATTTTAAAAAAGTGAAAATATATCAAAATGAAATATTTATTTTTTAAATTTAATTATCAATTATTTATCAACTCTATATCTAATCATAAATATTTTCTATAGCTACAACATACATATAATACTAAACATACTGTGAACATTTGACTAAGATTAGTTAATTATTTACTGAGAAATAGAAATTTTCATAAATAAAAACAATTATTCTGAGATCATTTATGTTAAATATTGACTATATTATTTATCTGCTTTTTGACTATTATAATTATGGTAAAAGTTATTTTAGCTAATTCTTACAATTGTTATATAATATTTATATAACTTGTATAATTTGTCATGATTTTGACATAAATTGCATCTATATAAATTATTGAAAAACAGTGTTATAATATATGTAAACAGTCATTTTCGGCAATTTTTTAATCATTATTTTATTAGAAATAGGTAGTGTTATAAAATTATGTTCTTTATGCTTTATATATGTTTTCTCATAGATTATACATGTAATCTATTTTTGAAATACATTTATTTTTCTAATTTTGTTTTTAATTTTAAAGACCGTGAATCACCTTACTTTAACTCCAGTGCTAGAATTTGTTCTTTCAAAATATAGTCAAATCGAATCATGTTTTCTACCAGACATATTAATATAATACTAGTATTATACAACCTACCCCTAGGGTTACAAATCAGTTACAAATCAGATTTAGGAATGACTACAAAAACACAGTTTCTTATTTATATTATATATTATACACACATAATATGTATATTCAATTAACAATATTTCAATTATAAATTGAATTTTTAAATTCTATAATATAAAAGAAATTATATATTTTCCTTTGATGATTATAAAATATAAAAATAAAGTATATAAAATAATTGTTTGTATTTTATATAGAAAAAAATAAAATTATATCTTTCTCCAATAATGGATATACATAATTCTTATTTATTTTTCCTTTGATGTTTATGAATCATAATTTATAATATAGATAATTCTCATTTATTTAAATATTAATGATATAACATAACCTCCTATAGGGATATAGGAGGCCATCATGAATATAATTATTATATTATAAAAATCATGATCTAATATTTATATAATAACTTTGAGAAATATTGATTTAAATAAAAAAAAAAGATTTTTTTTGGCTGATTTAAATCATTCGAAGCCTGTAATAAATAAAACATTATTATGCATTTTAATTAATATAAATCGACTGCTGGATTATTGAATTATATGTACTAATAAAATTACTCGGCGGTCTGAAACGTCTGGGCTTTTTGAGTCAAGACGGTCCGACACACATGGGTTTTAAAAAGTAAAACGAAACAAGATTTTAAATATATATAAAATTAAAATGCATAAATATTAATAATATAAAATTATGTTTTTGAATACTAATTTTAGAGTTAATAAAAACGTCACTAGATAAAGCTAGATATAGGGTACACTTCTATGTAAAGTAGATTACAGTGAGATAACGGTGATGAGGTATATCACACAGTCGTAAGTATAGTAGTCTATAGAGATAGATAGTGCAGGTGAGCACATTAAAGTGCACGTATACTAGAAATATCACTATAGAAAAATGCACATATTCTATATTATGTTTACATTATGATAACGTATTCATGCGATCTTATATAATAATGTTACCTAATACCATTAGTTGTTTATTATTGCAATTATGTTTTCTTTTATAAAATATACAAATATAAACCTCAATATAATAATCAATAATGATAGTAATTTATATTTCGAGGGCACCTTTGAAGGAGTATATAATGAATATCGTGTAGCTATACGAGTAGAGATCGTTATGTTCTTTATAGTGTGACCACGACACCGTACAGTGTACGTGTGTGTGCATTACTAGGGGGCAGTACAAACTTGCGATGAGACTGGGCAGTAGGAACGGGAACAGATCAAATAGACTGCCTTTAGAGATCAGCCAGGGGTACAGCACTATAGGCTCTGCTGTGAAACCTGTGTGTGCGTGCGATAGGTGTTACCTAATCGAGGTCACATTGATCATTATGCAATCGTAGTAGGCCAACGTCCAACGTATGTATTATACGTAGCTATAAGAGTGACCTAGTTACTCGTTGCGTAGAAGACAAGTAGGGTGTTGTACATCGTAACTAGTATAGCATGTGCTGCCACATAGTGTTCAAGTGATAGTATTGTAAGGTACGTTGACCTCTAGTGACCCCAACCTTTATTGATAGTATATTTACTACCCGACGTCTGTTTAATCGGCGCGTACTTTCACGCTGGTGGTCATCGCTATAGTAGCATGAACGGGAGCTAGCTAGTGGTCTGTATGTTGTACTAGCTAACTGTCTGTCTGTTGTACTAGCTATCTAGCTGTTTGTTGTACTAGCTAACTGTCTGTCTGTTGTACTAGCTAACTGTCTGTCTGTTGTACTAGCTAACTGTCTGTCTGTTGTACTAGCTAACTGTCTGTCTGTTGTACTAGCTAACTGTCTGTATGTTGTACTAGCTAACTGTCTGTATGTTGTACTAGCTAACTGTCTGTCTGTTGTACTAGCTAACTGTCTGTCTGTTGTACTAGCTAACTGTCTGTCTGTTGTACTAGCTAACTGTCTGTATGTTGTACTAGCTAACTGTCTGTCTGTTGTACTAGCTAACTGTCTGTCTGTTGTACTAGCTAACTGTCTGTCTGTTGTACTAGCTAACTGTCTGTATGTTGTACTAGCTAACTGTCTGTCTGTTGTACTAGCTAACTGTCTGTCTGTTGTACTAGCTAACTGTCTGTCTGTTGTACTAGCTAACTGTCTGTCTGTTGTACTAGCTAACTGTCTGTATGTTGTACTAGCTAACTGTCTGTATGTTGTACTAGCTAACTGTCTGTCTGTTGTACTAGCTAACTGTCTGTCTGTTGTACTAGCTAACTGTCTGTCTGTTGTACTAGCTAACTGTCTGTCTGTTGTACTAGCTAACTGTCTGTCTGTTGTACTAGCTAACTGTCTGTATGTTGTACTAGCTAACTGTCTGTCTGTTGTACTAGCTAACTGTCTGTCTGTTGTACTAGCTAACTGTCTGTATGTTGTACTAGCTAACTGTCTGTCTGTTGTACTAGATAACTGTCTGTCTGTTGTACTAGCTAACTGTCTGTCTGTTGTACTAGCTAACTGTCTGTCTGTTGTACTAGCTAACTGTCTGTATGTTGTACTAGCTAACTGTCTGTCTGTTGTACTAGCTAACTGTCTGTCTGTTGTACTAGCTAACTGTCTGTCTGTGGTACTAGCTAACTGTCTGTCTATTGTACTAGCTAGCTAACTGTCTATGTTGTACTAGCTAACTGTCTGTCTGTTGTACTAGCTAACTGTCTGTCTATTGTACTAGCTAACTGTATGTATGTTGTACTAGCTACCTGTCTGTCTGTTGTACTAGCTAACTGTCTGTATGTTGTACTAGCTAACTGTCTGTCTGTTGTACTAGCTAACTGTCTGTCTGTTGTACTAGCTAACTGTCTGTCTGTTGTACTAGCTAACTGTCTGTCTGTTGTACTAGCTAACTGTCTGTCTGTTGTACTAGCTAACTGTCTGTCTGTTGTACTAGCTAACTGTCTGTCTGTTGTACTAGCTAACTGTCTGTCTGTTGTACTAGCTAACTGTCTGTATGTTGTACTAGCTAACTGTCTGTATGTTGTACTAGCTAACTGTCTGTCTGTGGTACTAGCTAACTGTCTGTCTATTGTACTAGCTAGCTAACTGTCTATGTTGTACTAGCTAACTGTCTGTCTGTTGTACTAGCTAACTGTCTGTATGTTGTACTAGCTAACTGTCTGTCTGTTGTACTAGCTAACTGTCTGTCTGTTGTACTAGCTAACTGTCTGTCTGTTGTACTAGCTAACTGTCTGTATGTTGTACTAGCTAACTGTCTGTCTGTTGTACTAGCTATCTAGCTGTCAGTTGTACTAGCTAACTGTCTGTCTGTTGTACTAGCTAACTGTCTGTATGTTGTACTAGCTAACTGTCTGTCTGTTGTACTAGCTAACTGTCTGTCTGTTGTACTAGCTAACTGTCTGTCTGTTGTACTAGCTAACTGTCTGTCTGTTGTACTAGCTAACTGTCTGTCTGTTGTACTAGCTAACTGTCTGTATGTTGTACTAGCTAACTGTCTGTCTGTTGTACTAGCTAATTGTCTGTATGTTGTACTAGCTAACTGTCTGTATGTTGTACTAGCTATCTAGCTGTCAGTTGTACTAGCTAACTGTCTGTATGTTGTACTAGCTAACTGTCTGTCTGTTGTACTAGCTAACTGTCTGTCTGTTGTACTAGCTAACTGTCTGTCTGTTGTACTAGCTAACTGTCTGTCAGTTGTACTAGCTAACTGTCTGTCTGTTGTACTAGCTAACTGTCTATCTGTTGTACTAGCTAACTGTCTGTCTGTTGTACTAGCTAACTGTCTGTCTGTTGTACTAGCTAACTGTCTGTATGTTGTACTAGCTAACTGTCTGTCTGTTGTACTAGCTAACTGTCTGTATGTTGTACTAGCTAACTGTCTGTCTGTTGTACTAGCTAACTGTCTGTCTGTTGTACTAGCTAACTGTCTGTCTGTTGTACTAGCTAACTGTCTGTATGTTGTACTAGCTAACTGTCTGTATGTTGTACTAGCTAACTGTCTGTCTGTTGTACTAGCTAACTGTCTGTCTGTTGTACTAGCTAACTGTCTGTCTGTTGTACTAGCTAACTGTCTGTCTGTTGTACTAGCTAACTGTATGTATGTTGTACTAGCTAACTGTCTGTCTGTTGTACTAGCTAACTGTCTGTATGTTGTACTAGCTAACTGTCTGTCTGTTGTACTAGCTAACTGTCTGTCTGTTGTACTAGCTAACTGTCTGTCTGTTGTACTAGCTAACTGTCTGTCTGTTGTACTAGCTAACTGTCTGTCTGTTGTACTAGCTAACTGTCTGTCTGTTGTACTAGCTAACTGTATGTATGTTGTACTAGCTAACTGTCTGTCTGTTGTACTAGCTAACTGTTTGTCTGTTGTACTAGCTAACTGTCTGTCTGTTGTACTAGCTAACTGTCTGTCTGTTGTACTAGCTAACTGTCTGTCTGTTGTACTAGCTAACTGTATGTATGTTGTACTAGCTAACTGTCTGTCTGTTGTACTAGCTAACTGTCTGTCTGTTGTACTAGCTAACTGTCTGTCTGTTGTACTAGCTAACTGTCTGTCTGTTGTACTAGCTAACTGTCTGTCTGTTGTACTAGCTAACTGTCTGTCTGTTGTACTAGCTAACTGTCTGTCTGTTGTACTAGCTAACTGTCTGTCTGTTGTACTAGCTAACTGTCTGTATGTTGTACTAGCTAACTGTCTGTCTGTTGTACTAGCTAACTGTCTGTCTGTTGTACTAGCTAACTGTCTGTCTGTTGTACTAGCTAACTGTCTGTCTGTTGTACTAGCTAACTGTCTGTCTGTTGTACTAGCTAACTGTCTGTCTGTTGTACTAGCTAACTGTCTGTCTGTTGTACTAGCTAACTGTCTGTATGTTGTACTAGCTAACTGTCTGTCTGTTGTACTAGCTAACTGTCTGTCTGTTGTACTAGCTAACTGTCTGTCTGTTGTACTAGCTAACTGTCTGTCTGTTGTACTAGCTAACTGTCTGTCTGTTGTACTAGCTAACTGTCTGTCTGTTGTACTAGCTATCTAGCTGTCAGTTGTACTAGCTAACTGTCTGTCTGTTGTACTAGCTAACTGTCTGTATGTTGTACTAGCTAACTGTCTGTCTGTTGTACTAGCTAACTGTCTGTCTGTTGTACTAGCTAACTGTCTGTCTGTTGTACTAGCTAACTGTCTGTCTGTTGTACTAGCTAACTGTCTGTCTGTTGTACTAGCTAACTGTCTGTATGTTGTACTAGCTAACTGTCTGTCTGTAGTACTAGCTAACTGTCTGTCTGTTGTACTAGCTAACTGTCTGTCTGTTGTACTAGCTAACTGTCTGTCTGTTGTACTAGCTAACTGTCTGTATGTTGTACTAGCTAACTGTCTGTCTGTTGTACTAGCTAACTGTCTGTCTGTTGTACTAGCTAACTGTCTGTCTGTTGTACTAGCTAACTGTCTGTCTGTTGTACTAGCTAACTGTCTGTCTGTTGTACTAGCTAACTGTCTGTCTGTTGTACTAGCTAACTGTCTGTCTGTTGTACTAGCTAACTGTCTGTCTGTTGTACTAGCTAACTGTCTGTATGTTGTACTAGCTAACTGTCTGTCTGTTGTACTAGCTAACTGTCTGTCTGTTGTACTAGCTAACTGTCTGTCTGTTGTACTAGCTAACTGTATGTATGTTGTACTAGCTAACTGTCTGTCTGTTGTACTAGCTAACTGTCTGTCTGTTGTACTAGCTAACTGTCTGTCTGTTGTACTAGCTAACTGTCTGTCTGTTGTACTAGCTAACTGTCTGTCTGTTGTACTAGCTAGCTGTCTGTCTGTTGTACTAGCTAACTGTCTGTCTGTTGTACTAGCTAACTGTCTGTCTGTTGTACTAGCTAACTGTCTGTATGTTGTACTAGCTAACTGTCTGTATGTTGTACTAGCTAACTGTCTGTCTGTTGTACTAGCTAACTGTCTGTATGTTGTACTAGCTAACTGTCTGTATGTTGTACTAGCTAACTGTCTGTCTGTTGTACTAGCTAACTGTCTGTATGTTGTACTAGCTAACTGTCTGTATGTTGTACTAGCTAACTGTCTGTATGTTGACTAGCTAACTGTCTGTCTGTTGTACTAGCTAACTGTCTGTCTGTTGTACTAGCTAACTGTCTGTCTGTTGTACTAGCTAACTGTCTGTCTGTTGTACTAGCTAACTGTCTGTATGTTGTACTAGCTAACTGTCTGTCTGTTGTACTAGCTAACTGTCTGTCTGTTGTACTAGCTAACTGTCTGTATGTTGTACTAGCTAACTGTCTGTCTGTTGTACTAGCTAACTGTATGTATGTTGTACTAGCTAACTGTCTGTATGTTGTACTAGCTAACTGTCTGTCTGTTGTACTAGCTAACTGTCTGTCTGTTGTACTAGCTAACTGTCTGTCTGTTGTACTAGCTAACTGTCTGTCTGTTGTACTAGCTAACTGTATGTATGTTGTACTAGCTAACTGTCTGTCTGTTGTACTAGCTAACTGTCTGTCTGTTGTACTAGCTAACTGTCTGTCTGTTGTACTAGCTAACTGTCTGTCTGTTGTACTAGCTAACTGTCTGTCTGTTGTACTAGCTAACTGTATGTATGTTGTACTAGCTAACTGTCTGTCTGTTGTACTAGCTAACTGTCTGTCTGTTGTACTAGCTAACTGTCTGTCTGTTGTACTAGCTAACTGTCTGTCTGTTGTACTAGCTAACTGTCTGTCTGTTGTACTAGCTAACTGTCTGTCTGTTGTACTAGCTAACTGTCTGTCTGTTGTACTAGCTAACTGTCTGTATGTTGTACTAGCTAACTGTCTGTCTGTTGTACTAGCTAACTGTATGTCTGTTGTACTAGCTAACTGTCTGTCAGTTGTACTAGCTAACTGTCTGTCTGTTGTACTAGCTAACTGTCTGTCTGTTGTACTAGCTAACTGTCTGTCTGTTGTACTAGCTAACTGTCTGTCTGTTGTACTAGCTAACTGTCTGTCTGTTGTACTAGCTAACTGTCTGTCTGTTGTACTAGCTAACTGTCTGTCTGTTGTACTAGCTAACTGTCTGTCTGTTGTACTAGCTAACTGTCTGTCTGTTGTACTAGCTAACTGTCTGTCTGTTGTACTAGCTAACTGTCTGTCTGTTGTACTAGCTAACTGTCTGTCTGTTGTACTAGCTAACTGTCTGTCTGTTGTACTAGCTAACTGTCTGTATGTTGTACTAGCTAACTGTCTGTCTGTTGTACTAGCTAACTGTCTGTCTGTTGTACTAGCTAACTGTCTGTATGTTGTACTAGCTAACTGTCTGTCTGTTGTACTAGCTAACTGTATGTATGTTGTACTAGCTAACTGTCTGTATGTTGTACTAGCTAACTGTCTGTCTGTTGTACTAGCTAACTGTCTGTCTGTTGTACTAGCTAACTGTCTGTCTGTTGTACTAGCTAACTGTCTGTCTGTTGTACTAGCTAACTGTATGTATGTTGTACTAGCTAACTGTCTGTCTGTTGTACTAGCTAACTGTCTGTCTGTTGTACTAGCTAACTGTCTGTCTGTTGTACTAGCTAACTGTCTGTCTGTTGTACTAGCTAACTGTCTGTCTGTTGTACTAGCTAACTGTATGTATGTTGTACTAGCTAACTGTCTGTCTGTTGTACTAGCTAACTGTCTGTCTGTTGTACTAGCTAACTGTCTGTCTGTTGTACTAGCTAACTGTCTGTCTGTTGTACTAGCTAACTGTCTGTCTGTTGTACTAGCTAACTGTCTGTCTGTTGTACTAGCTAACTGTCTGTCTGTTGTACTAGCTAACTGTCTGTATGTTGTACTAGCTAACTGTCTGTCTGTTGTACTAGCTAACTGTCTGTCTGTTGTACTAGCTAACTGTCTGTCAGTTGTACTAGCTAACTGTCTGTCTGTTGTACTAGCTAACTGTCTGTCTGTTGTACTAGCTAACTGTCTGTCTGTTGTACTAGCTAACTGTCTGTCTGTTGTACTAGCTAACTGTCTGTATGTTGTACTAGCTAACTGTCTGTCTGTTGTACTAGCTAACTGTCTGTATGTTGTACTAGCTAACTGTCTGTATGTTGTACTAGCTAACTGTCTGTCTGTTGTACTAGCTAACTGTCTGTCTGTTGTACTAGCTAACTGTCTGTCTGTTGTACTAGCTAACTGTCTGTCTGTTGTACTAGCTAACTGTATGTATGTTGTACTAGCTAACTGTCTGTCTGTTGTACTAGCTAACTGTCTGTATGTTGTACTAGCTAACTGTCTGTCTGTTGTACTAGCTAACTGTCTGTCTGTTGTACTAGCTAACTGTCTGTCTGTTGTACTAGCTAACTGTCTGTCTGTTGTACTAGCTAACTGTCTGTCTGTTGTACTAGCTAACTGTCTGTCTGTTGTACTAGCTAACTGTATGTATGTTGTACTAGCTAACTGTCTGTCTGTTGTACTAGCTAACTGTTTGTCTGTTGTACTAGCTAACTGTCTGTCTGTTGTACTAGCTAACTGTCTGTCTGTTGTACTAGCTAACTGTCTGTCTGTTGTACTAGCTAACTGTATGTATGTTGTACTAGCTAACTGTCTGTCTGTTGTACTAGCTAACTGTCTGTCTGTTGTACTAGCTAACTGTCTGTCTGTTGTACTAGCTAACTGTCTGTCTGTTGTACTAGCTAACTGTCTGTCTGTTGTACTAGCTAACTGTCTGTCTGTTGTACTAGCTAACTGTCTGTCTGTTGTACTAGCTAACTGTCTGTCTGTTGTACTAGCTAACTGTCTGTATGTTGTACTAGCTAACTGTCTGTCTGTTGTACTAGCTAACTGTCTGTCTGTTGTACTAGCTAACTGTCTGTCTGTTGTACTAGCTAACTGTCTGTCTGTTGTACTAGCTAACTGTCTGTCTGTTGTACTAGCTAACTGTCTGTCTGTTGTACTAGCTAACTGTCTGTCTGTTGTACTAGCTAACTGTCTGTATGTTGTACTAGCTAACTGTCTGTCTGTTGTACTAGCTAACTGTCTGTCTGTTGTACTAGCTAACTGTCTGTCTGTTGTACTAGCTAACTGTCTGTCTGTTGTACTAGCTAACTGTCTGTCTGTTGTACTAGCTAACTGTCTGTCTGTTGTACTAGCTATCTAGCTGTCAGTTGTACTAGCTAACTGTCTGTCTGTTGTACTAGCTAACTGTCTGTATGTTGTACTAGCTAACTGTCTGTCTGTTGTACTAGCTAACTGTCTGTCTGTTGTACTAGCTAACTGTCTGTCTGTTGTACTAGCTAACTGTCTGTCTGTTGTACTAGCTAACTGTCTGTCTGTTGTACTAGCTAACTGTCTGTATGTTGTACTAGCTAACTGTCTGTCTGTAGTACTAGCTAACTGTCTGTCTGTTGTACTAGCTAACTGTCTGTCTGTTGTACTAGCTAACTGTCTGTCTGTTGTACTAGCTAACTGTCTGTATGTTGTACTAGCTAACTGTCTGTCTGTTGTACTAGCTAACTGTCTGTCTGTTGTACTAGCTAACTGTCTGTCTGTTGTACTAGCTAACTGTCTGTCTGTTGTACTAGCTAACTGTCTGTCTGTTGTACTAGCTAACTGTCTGTCTGTTGTACTAGCTAACTGTCTGTCTGTTGTACTAGCTAACTGTCTGTCTGTTGTACTAGCTAACTGTCTGTATGTTGTACTAGCTAACTGTCTGTCTGTTGTACTAGCTAACTGTCTGTCTGTTGTACTAGCTAACTGTCTGTCTGTTGTACTAGCTAACTGTCTGTCTGTTGTACTAGCTAACTGTCTGTCTGTTGTACTAGCTAACTGTCTGTCTGTTGTACTAGCTAACTGTCTGTCTGTTGTACTAGCTAACTGTCTGTCTGTTGTACTAGCTAACTGTCTGTCTGTTGTACTAGCTAACTGTCTGTATGTTGTACTAGCTAACTGTCTGTCTGTTGTACTAGCTAACTGTCTGTCTGTTGTACTAGCTAACTGTCTGTCTGTTGTACTAGCTAACTGTATGTATGTTGTACTAGCTAACTGTCTGTCTGTTGTACTAGCTAACTGTCTGTCTGTTGTACTAGCTAACTGTCTGTCTGTTGTACTAGCTAACTGTCTGTCTGTTGTACTAGCTAACTGTCTGTCTGTTGTACTAGCTAGCTGTCTGTCTGTTGTACTAGCTAACTGTCTGTCTGTTGTACTAGCTAACTGTCTGTCTGTTGTACTAGCTAACTGTCTGTATGTTGTACTAGCTAACTGTCTGTATGTTGTACTAGCTAACTGTCTGTCTGTTGTACTAGCTAACTGTCTGTATGTTGTACTAGCTAACTGTCTGTATGTTGTACTAGCTAACTGTCTGTCTGTTGTACTAGCTAACTGTCTGTATGTTGTACTAGCTAACTGTCTGTATGTTGTACTAGCTAACTGTCTGTATGTTGACTAGCTAACTGTCTGTCTGTTGTACTAGCTAACTGTCTGTCTGTTGTACTAGCTAACTGTCTGTCTGTTGTACTAGCTAACTGTCTGTCTGTTGTACTAGCTAACTGTCTGTCTGTTGTACTAGCTAACTGTCTGTCTGTTGTACTAGCTAACTGTCTGTCTGTTGTACTAGCTAACTGTCTGTATGTTGTACTAGCTAACTGTCTGTCTGTTGTACTAGCTAACTGTCTGTCTGTTGTACTAGCTAACTGTCTGTATGTTGTACTAGCTAACTGTCTGTCTGTTGTACTAGCTAACTGTATGTATGTTGTACTAGCTAACTGTCTGTATGTTGTACTAGCTAACTATCTGTCTGTTGTACTAGCTAACTGTCTGTCTGTTGTACTAGCTAACTGTCTGTCTGTTGTACTAGCTAACTGTCTGTCTGTTGTACTAGCTAACTGTATGTATGTTGTACTAGCTAACTGTCTGTCTGTTGTACTAGCTAACTGTCTGTCTGTTGTACTAGCTAACTGTCTGTCTGTTGTACTAGCTAACTGTCTGTCTGTTGTACTAGCTAACTGTCTGTCTGTTGTACTAGCTAACTGTATGTATGTTGTACTAGCTAACTGTCTGTCTGTTGTACTAGCTAACTGTCTGTCTGTTGTACTAGCTAACTGTCTGTCTGTTGTACTAGCTAACTGTCTGTCTGTTGTACTAGCTAACTGTCTGTCTGTTGTACTAGCTAACTGTCTGTCTGTTGTACTAGCTAACTGTCTGTCTGTTGTACTAGCTAACTGTCTGTATGTTGTACTAGCTAACTGTCTGTCTGTTGTACTAGCTAACTGTCTGTCTGTTGTACTAGCTAACTGTCTGTCAGTTGTACTAGCTAACTGTCTGTCTGTTGTACTAGCTAACTGTCTGTCTGTTGTACTAGCTAACTGTCTGTCTGTTGTACTAGCTAACTGTCTGTCTGTTGTACTAGCTAACTGTCTGTCTGTTGTACTAGCTAACTGTCTGTCTGTTGTACTAGCTAACTGTCTGTCTGTTGTACTAGCTAACTGTCTGTCTGTTGTACTAGCTAACTGTCTGTCTGTTGTACTAGCTAACTGTCTGTCTGTTGTACTAGCTAACTGTCTGTATGTTGTACTAGCTAACTGTCTGTCTGTTGTACTAGCTAACTGTATGTATGTTGTACTAGCTAACTGTCTGTCTGTTGTACTAGCTAACTGTCTGTATGTTGTACTAGCTAACTGTCTGTCTGTTGTACTAGCTAACTGTCTGTATGTTGTACTAGCTAACTGTCTGTCTGTTGTACTAGCTAACTGTCTGTCTGTTGTACTAGCTAACTGTCTGTCTGTTGTACTAGCTAACTGTCTGTCTGTTGTACTAGCTAACTGTCTGTCTGTTGTACTAGCTAACTGTCTGTATGTTGTACTAGCTAACTGTCTGTCTGTTGTACTAGCTAACTGTCTGTATGTTGTACTAGCTAACTGTCTGTATGTTGTACTAGCTAACTGTCTGTCTGTTGTACTAGCTAACTGTCTGTCTGTTGTACTAGCTATCTAGCTGTCAGTTGTACTAGCTAACTGTCTGTCTGTTGTACTAGCTAACTGTATGTGTGTTGTACTAGCTAACTGTCTTTCTGTTGTACTAGCTAACTGTCTGTATGTTGTACTAGCTAACTGTCTGTCTGTTGTACTAGCTAACTGTCTGTCTGTTGTACTAGCTAACTGTCTGTATGTTGTACTAGCTAACTGTCTGTCTGTTGTACTAGCTAACTGTCTGTCTGTTGTACTAGCTAACTGTCTGTCTGTTGTACTAGCTAACTGTCTGTCTGTTGTACTAGCTAACTGTCTGTCTGTTGTACTAGCTAACTGTCTGTATGTTGTACTAGCTAACTGTCTGTCTGTTGTACTAGCTAACTGTCTGTCTGTTGTACTAGCTAACTGTCTGTCTGTTGTACTAGCTAACTGTCTGTCTGTTGTACTAGCTAACTAGCTGTCTATTGTACTAGCTAACTCTCTGTCTGTTGTACTAGCTAACTGTCTGTATGTTGTACTAGCTAGTGGTCTGTTGTATTAGCTACCTGTCTGTCTGTTGTACTAGTTAACTAGCTGTCTATTGTACTAGCTAACTGTCTGTCTGTTGTACTAGCTAACTGTCTGTCTGTTGTACTAGCTAACTGTCTGTCTGTTGTACTAGCTAACTGTCTGTCTGTTGTACTAGCTAACTGTCTGTATGTTGTACTAGCTAACTGTCTGTATGTTGTACTAGCTAACTGTCTGTCTGTTGTACTAGCTAACTGTCTGTCTGTTGTACTAGCTAACTGTCTGTCTGTTGTACTAGCTAACTGTCTGTATGTTGTACTAGCTAACTGTCTGTCTGTTGTACTAGCTAACTGTCTGTCTGTTGTACTAGCTAACTGTCTGTCTGTTGTACTAGCTAGCTGTCTGTCTGTTGTACTAGCTAACTGTCTGTCTGTTGTACTAGCTAACTGTCTGTATGTTGTACTAGCTAACTGTCTGTATGTTGTACTAGCTAACTGTCTGTATGTTGTACTAGCTAACTGTCTGTCTGTTGTACTAGCTAACTGTCTGTATGTTGTACTAGCTAACTGTCTGTATGTTGTACTAGCTAACTGTCTGTCTGTTGTACTAGCTAACTGTCTGTATGTTGTACTAGCTAACTGTCTGTATGTTGTACTAGATAACTGTCTGTATGTTGTACTAGCTAACTGTCTGTCTGTTGTACTAGCTAACTGTCTGTCTGTTGTACTAGCTAACTGTCTGTCTGTTGTACTAGCTAACTGTCTGTCTGTTGTACTAGCTAACTGTCTGTCTGTTGTACTAGCTAACTGTCTGTCTGTTGTACTAGCTAACTGTCTGTCTGTTGTACTAGCTAACTGTCTGTATGTTGTACTAGCTAACTGTCTGTATGTTGTACTAGCTAACTGTCTGTCTGTTGTACTAGCTAACTGTCTGTCTGTTGTACTAGCTAACTGTCTGTCTGTTGTACTAGCTAACTGTCTGTCTGTTGTACTAGCTAACTGTCTGTCTGTTGTACTAGCTAACTGTCTGTATGTTGTACTAGCTAACTGTCTGTCTGTTGTACTAGCTAACTGTCTGTCTGTTGTACTAGCTACCTGTCTGTCTGTTGTACTAGCTAGTGGTCTGTTGTATTAGCTACCTGTCTGTCTGTTGTACTAGTTAACTAGCTGTCTATTGTACTAGCTAACTGTCTGTCTGTTGTACTAGCTAACTAGCTGTCTATTGTACTAGCTACCTGTCTGTCTGTTGTACTAGTTAACTGTCTGTCTGTTGTATTAGCTAGCAGTCTATTGTACTAGCTAACTGTCTGTCTGTTGTACTAGCTAGCAGTCTATTGTACTAGCTAGCTCTCAGCTAACCCGAGATCAAGGGTCCGGTAATAACTCCTAGTCCCCACGTCAACGATATCGTAGTCATACCGGCTGCTTGGTTAGTGTCGTCGCTGATCTCGTAGATTATAGACTTTGATGTGCCGACCAGAGCTTAACACGAGAGGAGAGAGAGGGCGGGGAGGGGAGGGGTGAGAGGGAGGGAGGTATTAGATGTAGGTAATCGTGCGTGTGTGTGTGTGGTGACCAGGCATTCCAAGGCATTACATTACGATAGCTTCGTATAGCATTCACTCGTCTCACTTCAGTCACTAAAATAGCGTGCATTTACAGCACGTGGTATTCAGACATGTTTATTATACACAGGCGATGTGTGCATACGTACACACACATGTACGTATACATTATTATTATCATACATAGCGTATACGATACATTATAAGACGTGCAACCGATGCCAGGTGTAATACGGAAATCTATAACCCCCGACCGATGCATCTAAGTAATGCATGCAACCTGTACAGAGTGAAGGAGAGGATGCCATTAGGCTGAGGCCTTGATTAGAGGCTGCGGTGCTGCACGCATCAAATGCGCGCGTTATCGATTTGTTTTATATCTAAGAATAATTCATTAATAATTTTATTAATATTACTCGTAGATTTTATGAATTGTATATAATTAATAAAAATGATATATAATTATAACTATTAATAATTATAATTAAGATTACACGCAGAGTTATTGATCTTATGAAAATGTAGATATCAACTAATCGATAGCACTCGCATGTAACGCGTTCGGCACCGCACCGACGCGGGCGGGGTGGGGGTACGGGGGTAACCAACCATTAGCGAGTCCACAGAGAACCCTGAGCCCCACTGCGGCGTGATAAGTGCGGGCGAACCCGAACGCAGTGTTGATGATCGCTACGAGACAAAGGGTGGCGATGACCACTGGACGTCGGCCGTAGTGGTCTGACAGCGCACCCCAGATATAGCTTAGGGGGTGGGCGGAAGGGAGGGGCAGGGGGGGGGAGGGGTTGTAAGCGGGTTAATATCTCGGTGATATAGTGTTATATGTGTTAGGTTAGCGGAGAGGTGATGATGATCGGTTGTATACGTGGTAATATCTCGGTAAATAAATCAGTGATTGTTGATTTCTCAGACATTAGTTTTTTTATAATCATTTTTATTATTTAAAAAAAAATGTATTTTGATAATCTATATTTTTTTACTAATTCATATATATTGATAAAATAAGTTATTTTCTTAATATTGATATTTCTATATGAATTACATTCACTAATGTGGCATTATTAGAATGATATTTAAGTTTTTTTTACAAAATTTAACAAATTTACTAAACAAATTTGAGCCATTAAATTAATTATCATTTTAAATATTAATTTTGTAATGAACATAATTAATAAAAATATATATTATAAACATGTGTATAATAAAATAGTGTTAAAATAATGACAAGTATAAAATAATGGCTATTAAGAGAAATCATTTTTTTATATATTGTTTATTGCCGGTGATAAATATGAATATTTACATGGTGAAGATAGGAGATTTTTTTACTAAAAGTACGATAACTTCTGACTAAATTTTATTGTCTTATTAATTACAGTTAAATCTCTCTCTCTCTATATATATATATATATATTAAGTTATAGAATTATATGAGAATGAGACCTACAAAACACTAATTATATAATAAAAAAATGTCCAGGCATTTCTAGTAAATAAGTTATACTTTTAGCTAATACTTAACACACATGAAGAGTTATTTATTTTAATTAAGTTCTGAAAGATTCATATACATTTATCAAGTAGATTAAAAGTTACGGATGTTCAAATAATCAAAATTAAGTTTAAAAATAAAGAGTTGTAATATCAGTTTTTTTTTTAAATTATAAATATTTTACTATAATTTTAATGAATGTACTATTAACGATTTTAACGATTGTATTTATAAATTCATATTTCTTACACGTATAGTTACTTTTATGCATCAAGCCATTTATCATTTTAAAGATAATATATTATTTGTACTGATTTTTATTAATATAATTTTTAATAAAAAATCAATTTATAAAACAAATGTTTCGCCGTCCCGAAATTAAATAAGAGTTATTTATAAATGATTAATGAACATGCAATAATGGATTATACCATGATTAGAAATATTAACATTACGAGTTATACCCAATGTTATTCAGTATTATCCAGTTTTATCCAGTTATATCCAGTTTTAACGCACATCATCTATCCAATCTGCCATTAATGAAACCTGCTAAATATTCGTCCGAAAAATAGACCTGAAGCGATAATTCCTCCGTAATAACCTTTATCTTCCTCTTTGTAACCTAAATACTGATGAGGAGGAAGAGGGGGGATGATAATGATGAAAAGGGGGATGATAATGATGGGATGGAGGAGGGGATTATACTAATGGGAAGGAGATAGATGATACCTCTATAATAATCGTTATCTCCAAATATTGATAGGGATAAAAATGAAGAAAAGAAGCATGAACATATTGATGAGAAGTATGAGGAGAATGAGGAGGAGGATATGATAACACTGATGAAGATAATGATATATAGAATAGAGTGAACATTAATATATTATTAAAAGAGAGTAGCAATAGATCATGTGATAATCGCCTAGAAGGAGATTATTATGAAGGTAATCTGATATTAGTATTATAATACAAGAGTATTTATGATAAGAACCGTGTAGACAATATCTAGTATTTATAGTATCTGTTAATACTAAAATGGCATTAATATTAAATAATATTAATTATAATATTATAATTAGAATGTTGAAACTATAGTTAAAGTCCTAATAGGGTTAAAGTCGTAATATTTGTGAAGAAGATTATAATTACTCTAGAATATTCTATATCTCTATTGGCAATATAACATACGGCATGTACCGTAGTGCATAACGTAGGTGGGTAATGAATCATTACTAATGATACTGTCCACTAACTGTAAACTAACTAAAACATAGTTTGGCAGGAAAGGGAAGATGTACGTGATCGAATAACAGCTTCCGTACTGTTATGGAAGATAATAGAATATTAGTAATACTGCAATTTGCATATATATATAACAAACTCATATATTATATATATATATATATATATAATTATTTTATACGATTATATTGATATTAATTATAGACATATAAGGTGTATGAGATGTATATAAATAATGAACATATTCAGACATTAATCGAAGAACAATACAAAAGTAGCATCGCACAAACTCACACGTATACACAACTATAGCCTAGCTACGGGATAACCAGGGCGCACATGTTCGCGAGCAGTATCGGCCAGTTTAGTGGAGTGGCGCCATCTTTAGTCAGCGATAATGCATCGACGATACGCCTCCAGGGGGACATCCTCAGTGTACCGGGCATCGTTGTCCTTCGGTTCGTATCCGAGTGAAGGTCGTAACAAACTACTTAACTGTGAACTGTGTTTATTAGACATTTGAAACCATGGTTTAACCAACATTTAAATAATGTTAATAAATTATTAATAATAATAGAACTAACAACTAATACATTATATACTATATAAAATTAAATATGAAAATTAGTATAAAGAAAGAATGATTACACTTGCTGGTACCATTTCCGAAGAAATTTTCGTATGATTTTCATGAATTCATTTATTTTTTTATGTGTAATCTAAAAATAATAAACCCTTTTTATAAATCTTTTTCTATGACTAGAACATGTTATACTATAACATTAACTTATTATAAATTAGTATACCCTTCTTATATTAATAATAAATATTAAATGTTTTCTTTTATTAAATACTCTTCTAACACCTTTTCGTGAAGTGGTAAGATTATCTAAATACGTAATTTTATTTTCTTATATGTTTATTTTTTAATATCTTATTTATTTTAAGTTTAAAGTTTTTATCAAAATCATTACTATTATTATATTTAAAATAATCTGTTTTATATAATAAATAACTTAAGTTATTGATAAGTATCAATTATTAAAATGATATATTATCTTGTATATATCCAATATATTGGACAGAAATTATATATTTGACATAATATTGAAACCCTTAGTTATATTCCGCAACATACTTTATTGTTTACTTACTTACTTAATCTCAGGATAGGATTATTATAAGAGTAACATGAGATATCGACTAATAACAGTTTATCTATTCATATCTGGCAATCACACTCTTATTTTTATAACTCACCAGTAGATTTATTACCTGTCAAATAATGTATATTGTTCACCAATTATACCTCTGCCTCCTTATTGTTCGATCCCCATAATACTATGCCTTGTAGTATCATTCTACTTAATAATTTAACATTTTTTGTGTAATACCATCATTATTAGTATACAAATTATAATATTTTATCTAAACAGATTTTGTTCAAAAAATGTCTTTATATATATGTTTTTATATTATTCACACTTAACTATATATTATATTTTATTCTAACTATATCATATAGTATATGTGTATATTCTTCCTATCTTTAATAAATATAATTTATAAGAATTTGTAGACTGCTTAAATAATCTAATATTTGAAACATTCTAAAAGAGTAAATTATAATCACGAGAATAAGTTATGTTATGTGTAATGTTAACTTTGAATTATATATGTATATATATATACATATAATTATTATAATTATTAAATATTATTATAATATGATATAATCATTATAATATTGATATTGGTAATATTTCTGATAACTTCAGGTTTTCCCAGTCTATCATTAATCCAATTATATAATCATTACAATATCATACATGAATACGCATTACACTTGAATTCTAACAATCAATTAAAAAAATACAAATTAGTAATTAAATTCTAGGAATTAAAAGTAATGGGCATATGCTAATTATAAGTAAGTCAATACATTAATATATTTACAATTATACATATATTTGATATTACTTATAATTATTTATAATACAGTTTCAGTTAAGAGTATTAATTATTGGTTGATTATCAAATACTTGTAAGTAATTTTATCCTAGAATTCGTCTAAGAGTAATAATATTATAATTACTATAACAATAGACCTGATTTACATTCAAATTAGTTATCAAATTAGTCTAAATTAAGATTAATTATTTGTTACAAATTAAATAATAAATATGATTTATTATTAATTTTATATTAATTTAATTATTAAATTAATAGGCAATACATTTATAGGAATATTTTTTATATAGTGATTATAATAAAATAAATTGTATATTAATTATAATAATTATTAATAACTTGCTGTTGTGGTAATTATTATTCGGTATTAGTTAGTTATTATATTTCTAAGGTAATATTAATTTAAATTTTTTTTTAAAGTATTAATTCAAGATTTATAATATTAAAATAATTGAAAAATAAGATTTAATAAATAATCGTGCCTTTATAAAATGTATTAAAGTTGATATAAAATATCGCCATCTATCGTTTTTTTATTAAAATAAATGTGCAATTTATAATTTTTGGTAAAATACAAATTCACAAATATGAATTAATAAATTTAAGAATTTCCTTATTAACATATACAATTTTAACCAAATAACTTACTAATCGTAATATACAATATAGTGCATTATATGATATAATATAATTGTATTATGGTAAGTTTGTATAAATCGCATAAATATACCTATATTTAGCAAATATGCATAAAACATTATATACAATTGATAAATTTTATAATAAATAATACTGAAATAATTTAAATAATATTAAATCTACAAATATGCATACAACACATATATATATATTTATATATATATATTATATATTATATATTATATATTATATATTATATATTATATATATATATATATATATATATATAAAATTGATACATTTTATAAATAAATAAAACATTAACATAATTAAAATAATACTAGGATCATGTGAACAAGTCGTCGATCGCGTACCTTCAGTAAATAACTTATTTACTAAATAAGTAAGGTTACCTTAAAGGTACGCGATTTAAAAACAGCGAATTATAAAACAATAACAGTACATATGAATCTACAGCGTATATATTGTTTAACTTAATAATATAAGTTCCTTAACGTTTCGTACAAGATATAGATATTATATAGTCACCATAATAAGAACAAGATGGGGATGCATGAGTTGGTAACCGTTTTCAAAATTTTATCAGCAATTGAGGCGGCGGGGATCGTGCTTAGCGCTATATATTATATATATATATATAATATAATATAATATAAATATAAATAAAATATATTTTATATAAGCTTTATCAATATCGGTAGGCATTGATGAGTGAATATAAATATATAACCTATTGTTAACTGTATTATACTATTCAAATGATATAGTGTATATAGTGTATACACTATGCGCGTTCGCAGCCCGCCTCAATTACTGGTAACATTTTGAATACCGTTCCCAACTCGTGCAGTAACCGAACAAGATAATATTATATTTTATTATTGAATCTATGATTTTATTTTATAAACAAATATGGGACCAAGAATATAACAAAGATTTTGTTTCTCCACATGGTTTTGTATTTGTTACCATCATTATTTGTGTATGTTTTATGATTTATTGAAAAATATAGGTATTTAATTAAATAATATTTATTTTAATCTGACAATATTAATGGAAAAAATATTATATATATTTAAAAATGTACAAAAAAAAGGATATCATATAAACTATAAATATTATATAAAATATAAATATGCTAACTCGATATTAACTTGATAATAAAGTGATAATGATAATAATAATAATTATAATAATTAATTAAATAGAATAACTATTATGTATATGTCGAATAATATCGTTAAAAGAATCACATTTATATAAATCACGCATCATTTTTTCATCAAGATAACTAGCAAATTGTTTATTATGGACCCCCTTCATTGCTTTAAATTTAAGCTTTTCTTGAGCCCAGTACGATTCTACGTGTTGCGTGTGAGTGCCAGTAATGGGATCAACAAAATTACGCGAATGATTAACAGTTTCATGTATGAAACCCATTTGACCGATCCCATTATAAGCACACCACATATTGCTTCGAATAATAGTACCTGGCAAAACATTTCTTTGTATTATTGGCAGTAGTGAAGCAGTAGTGAAGCAGCGCTTCTATCTGTGACGAGTTCCATATATCCACACTTTAGGGTTGTTGAACCATCCCGAATACCCAAGCATCGGCTCGTGGATTGCGTCCTCGATGATATTTAGGTTTATGTCTAAAGTGACTTTCGTCTATTTGTACACATTTTCCTAGTTCTCCCAGAGGAGTTGGATTATCGATAATTTGTTTTGAACAAATTTCTCATAAAAATGCAAATATCTGTCCGAAACTTTTACGAGAAGTTGCGGTAAACTGTACAGTATTCTGCGAGGTTATGTTTTGAGATCAGTAATATATCACAAGTATATATTTACTTAAGCATATATGAATATTTTCAAAAAAACTTCCCTTTTTGATTGATACCGTTGACCTACATCTACTACGGGGGGACACCTGTATATAAATATTATTTGATAACATTCCTAAATATTAATATTATTCAAAAAATTACTATAAATTATTTTTTAAATTAATAATGATTTAACTAGATTACTATGCATTATAAGAGCATTAAGTCTGTAAGACTATAAGCTGTGAAGTTATGGACCACATCGAATAAATGTAAACCTTCGCAGTGGACAAATAGATCTGGTAGTGGTAGAATTAGACTTTCTACCAGACAACCCCGCATATTACTATCATCATCTACAGTACCACAAGAATCTACATCTACAGTGCCACAAGCATCTACATCTACAGTGCCACAAGCATCTACATCTACACCAAATTCGTTATCACCCGATTCTATGTAGGAGATAATAAGTACAACTAATAATATAGTACAGTTTTTAGATATTAAATGAAAATAATAATGATATCGTCATTGTAAATAATATTTTACTAAAAGCTAAGAATATATTTCTCGAACACATTTATGTTTAATCTTATTTGATCTTATCTCATCAAATATATTTTATCATACTGTTATTATTATTATTATTATTATTATCATTATTATTTTTGTTCTCACTTTATAGTAGTGATGTAAATGATGCTCAAATCTAAAGCATCGATGCAGTCTCAGTCTCGGTTACCTAAAGCATCGATGTAGTCTCAGTCTCAGTTACCCAAAGCATCGATGCAGTCTCAGTTTCGGTTACCCAAAGCATCAATGCAGTCTCAATGTCAAAAACATCGTTAAATAGCCACCATTCAATACAAATAAATAATAATATGTCACATAATATGGAAACATTAATAAAAATATGGTTAAATTTATAAAAATTATGTTTAAAATGTAACTTCAAAAAAGCTTCATTTCGGTTTGATTATGTTTTTTTTTGTAAGAGTCTCATCTCGGCTTGGGCTCATTTTACTAGAGTCTCGTCTCGGCTCGGGCTCATTTGGTTAGAGTCTCGGCTCGGGCTCGTTTGGCTAGAGTATCGGTTCGGCTAGGGCTCGTTATTTTAACGAAAAGAAAGTCTCTGCTCGGCATCAACACCAAAAGTCTCGGCTCGGCATCAAAAGCTCGGCATCATTTACATCACTACTTTATAGTATATACCATATCCTTTTTTTTGTACACTTTTAAATATATCTAATATTTTTCCATCGATATTGTCAGATTAAAATAAATATTATTTAATTAAATGTCTATACTTTTCAATAACTCATAAAAATACACAATTAATTATGGTAAAAAATACAAAACCCTGTGGAGAAACAACATCTTTATTATATTCTTGGTCCTATACATTTATTGTTTATAAAATAAAATAATAGAATAATAAAATATAATATTATCTTATAATGCTTATAATTGTAATAATATCATAATTATTATATAATTATTATAATAATAGTATAATAATTATACTAATCCTTATTTAATAATTTATAATAATGATGATTATTATAATTAATATTATAATAAGATTATTAAATTTCTGGTACCTGGTCAAAAGCTTCGCGATTGTGCGCTATTTAAACACCCGTACAATTTTGTATTAGAATAAGGGAATTTACAATAGCGTATATTTATTTGTACATGTAACATGTACATGTTTGCAAACATTAATATTTTTAATTATTTTTATTTTATGATTTTGTTTGGATGGGTTTTAGTTTTGATATTGCCAGGTTTTGTTAGCTGCATTACATCTCGAGTGAGCCTATAAAACATTTATATATAAATATATGTTAATGATAAACCGTTACATATATGATAGTCTATAAATAGACATACACTAATTATAATGTCCAATCATACGCTATTGTAAAATCACTAATTCGAATAAATAAGTTTGCCGGCGTTAAAAGCGCGCATCAATCGCAAAGCTTTTTACCATAATCCAAATTTCTTATAAAAATCTATATTAAGTTTATTTAAAATATAAATTTGGAATATAATATTGTATTTATGTATACATTTATGTA
Source organism: Osedax fenrisi (assembly GCA_964019155.1). NCBI lineage: Eukaryota > Metazoa > Annelida > Polychaeta > Sabellida > Siboglinidae > Osedax > Osedax fenrisi. The sequence continues at coordinate 75,543,717 of OZ025239.1, forward strand.
TAATTATTATAAGTATTATAATAATAATAATTATAATAATTGTTATAATATTGAATAGTCACTATTATAGAGTATTAACATAACAGAGGTATACTGATTGCTTACCTTACCAGATCTAGCTTGATAGTAAATACTGATTGCACTTGTAATCTATCTAACCCCATGAAACTAGGCACAACATATTTGTTATATATACAATATTTTAAAAAAAAAAACAGAAGAATAAACCAAACCAAAGAAAACAAACAACCCAAATATAATATAATATATATATATATATATTTGTGGATTGATATTTTAGGGTTGTTTGATTTATTTGGTTAGGTTTTATTCTATGTTTTATTTGCTGCATTATATCTCGAAGTGAGACAATCAAATGTTGTGCTTAGTACACAATTTTTATTTTATTTTATAAAATGTGCCTAGTTTAGTGTGCTACCATAGTCTAAATAAAAAAAGTAAGTAGGTAACATACTTTATTTATATATATGTATATCATTTCCTAGATAATGTATTGAAAAAGCATAAAATATAAGATATATAAATATAAGAAAATTCACATTACATAATATAACATATATTTATTATTTTATTATTTATTATTTTGCATGATATTAATTATTTAACAATCATTAATGCAAAATAAATAGATTTATATGATCTACAGATATATAAATATAAATATTGAATAACCTTAAAATGTCTCCTCAATTCAAACTATGTAGTGTACTATTTCACATACTAATATAGTATATCATTCGCACTACTTCTATATTTAATTTACATTTCAGAGTAATTTATTATTTTACTTACCATATATAATAGCGTAATACTATTCGTATATAATGTATAGAAATACATTCTTTAACTTGCATAATAGCTACGTTTTAATAATTCATTATTTGTGACTAGATAATAATGTAACTATTCATTCATCAATTCACTGTACACCTCAGTGTTACCTTGGCTACATCCACAGTAGCTATTCTCCATCCCGCTCTGTCTCTAGCATCTAGTCGAAGATTCGTGATATCTGTAGATACATCGTTGTTTATATTGTTGAGACAAGTGCAACGTGGTCTGCCTGTTCCTCGCCGACCTTCCATTCTTCCCAGCATCAATTGCAATTCCATCACATCTGCTCTAACAATGTGTCCTTATATATATATATATATATATATATATATACTTATTTTATCAGTTAGTATATCACTGACATATACTATGCTTTATTCATAATATATATATATATAGTCTATAAACTCAACTTTTAATATAGTATCACGTATGATCATTGATCACGCACAGTGAAGCATAGGAATAATATATGTGTGTGTGTGTGTGTAATTGTATAGCATGTTATTAATGATACATAAGTGTGGTTACAAACTCAACGTATAACTACGAAATCTACATTTATCTGCTGATAGATGATACACACATGTACATACGTATATGCATCTGCTGGTGTTATGCCATATATTAGTTATTACATGTAATAGAGGAGGGGGTAGTATGGAATAGGGGGGGGGGCAGTATGGAATAGGGGAGGGGGCAGTATGGAATAGGGGAGGGGGGCATGGAACAGGGTATTTTATTCGGAACTTCAAGCGATAACTTCGGAAAATCTTTGTTATAACTCCTACCTATAAATGCTTATATTACAAATATAAATATGTTATATGCATTAAAGTGTTACACTGCTATAACAGTTATAACTGCTATAACTGCTATAATAGCTATAATAGCTATAATGATATAAGGATATAATGCTAATAATAGCCTTTGTTCACCAACTTGTGTGTATATACATATAAACAATAGCACACACTCACTCACTCACACACACACAACCACACTCACACACAACTACACACACACACATACACACACATACACAACCACACACACACACAACCACACACACACACACACACACACTAACAGAACAGGTGATATCAAAGCAGACTCCTCCTCCACATCATTATTACCTGTTGTTGTTGTTGTTCTGGTATTAGTTGATGAGATAGATGAAAGGCTCAGTATCCTGTTTCACTAGCGCCTCCACCAGGCAGCAGCAGCAGCAGCAGCAGTGTTACCGCCTCAGGCATATCTACAGGTAATACTGGTAGCAGCAGCTACCTGTATCATATGTTTGTTACCGAATTCCCCAGAGCTCATCTAGTCATATGATGTAGTCATACTACATTACCTGACTGATTGTAACAAAGCTATACTCCTACAACTAAATACGAATATATCTTTAATACCCTTTTATACAGCCTAAACCTTATTATAGTAAGTAAAATATAGTTAGTCGTATTGAATAGCTATGTCTGTGAGTGTAATAAACACAACAGTGACACACATCACATGACAGTCAACAATAACATGTCATCATATAGCATTACATTAGTAACGAATTATTAACATATTTAGTTAATGAACTGCTGCTGCTGCTGCATAATTAATCACATGCATCATTAACATCACTCGTGCATCATTAATCATTCTATTAATCATGCTACAACACAACAATAGACATGTATCATACTGTATAGGTTAAACCTAATCAATTGATATAGGCTATATTTCAGTATTACAACTAATAACATACACCCATACACACACACACAATCACTCTCACACACATACAACCACTCTCACACACAACTACACACACATTATTAAATGCACTGTTCATGATAACAAATATACTACTTTACTAATAACCCACTGCTAAATGCTAGTCACTCACACATGCAATGCTATCATAGGCCTAAAGTAAACACCGCACACACACACACGCGCGCACACACACGCGCGCACACACATGCTCGCGCACACGCGCACACATAAGTAGTGTGTACACACATACATACATACGCACACACATACGTACACACATACGAACACTAGCATACACTTCACAATGATCAATATCATCTGTTTGTCAGTGGTACGTTGTATTACTTGAGTTTGTTGTCTAGCTGTGTCTATTTCTATCTATCTTTGTATCTTTGTATATATATATACATTCAGATATATAAATACATGTGTCAGAGATGTCAGAGTATCAGCTGTTTAGAAGTGAGAGCTACTGAGTGATTCATACACACATACATGACCACATATACGCATCACTACACGCAGCAATACATGCAGCATATAGAGATATATGCATCAATACATGCAGCAATACACAAGTAGAGATATATGCCACTATATCATAGAGCTAGATCGCTCTATCTCTAGCTCTATACACTATACCTTCGATGTGAAGATATATTGCTTTATATCGATGTACTATACATGCACCAATTGAAGCATCAATACATGCATCAACACGTGCACCAATACATGCATCAATACAAGTAGAAATGCACCCATCTACACAAGAATAAATACAAACTGCGATACAAGTAGAAATACAATACTAAATATAAAGCGAGCACACAAGCGAGCACACAAGCAAGCACACAAGCAAGCGCGCGCATAACAACAGTACCAGCAGCAGTATACCACTATAGTAGTAATGCAGATAGTATAGCGGAGAGCAAACCATGTGACCGGCCTCCGACGCCGCCCAGTCTATAAATAGATTGACGATGACCACAGCGGTGTGGCTGTGGCGGCCATCCGTTGATTGACCACTACTTAGTGGGCTGGCCATAGTGTGATCGATACAATTATCCCCCATCCCTGCCGCCTGCCTGCCTCTATCCCGCCTTCCCTTCCCTCCCCATGTAAGTGTCTGTCACATACCCCGTCGTCGTCTGTACCGCCTCATACAACGTGTGCGACGCGACACACTAAGCGCCGCTATTTGTGTGTTTGTGTGTGTGATAGCCGCAAGTGAAAACATCGACATGTCCTTGCTTAGCTTGTACTTATGTCTACACGTTAATAACATATCTTCCCTCTCTCTCTCCCTCTCTCTCTCCCTCTCTCATCTATACTGTAATAATGTTCTCTCCCCCTCTCCCCTCTATCTCCCCTCTATATATATATATTCATCTCATTGTAGCCATTAATATTATAGTTATTCCATTCAAGCTATACGTGGTTCTGTGTGCGCGCATATGTGCTATGTTGCGGACTGATCGTATGTATAGCACACAGTGTATAGCACACAGTGTATAGCACACAGTGTATAGCACACAGTGTATAGCACACAGTGTATAGCACACAGTGTATAGCACACAGTGTATAGCACACAGTGTATAGCACACAGTGTATAGCACACAGTGTATAGCACACAGTGTATAGCACACAGTGTATAGCACACAGTGTATAGCACACAGTGTATAGCACACAGTGTATAGCACACAGTGTATAGCACACAGTGTATAGCACACAGTGTATAGCACACAGTGTATAGCACACAGTGTATAGCACACAGTGTATAGCACACAGTGTATAGCACACAGTGTATAGCACACAGTGTATAGTGCACAGTGTATAGCACACAGTGTATAGCACACAGTGTATAGCACACAGTGTATAGCACACAGTGTATAGCACACAGTGTATAGCACACAGTGTATAGCACACAGTGTATAGCGCACAGTGTATAGCGCACAGTGTATAGCACACAGTGTATAGCACACAGTGTATAGCACACAGTGTATAGCACACAGTGTATAGCACACAGTGTATAGCACACAGTGTATAGCACACAGTGTATAGCACACAGTGTATAGCACACAGTGTATAGCACACAGTGTATAGCACACAGTGTATAGCACACAGTGTATAGCACACAGTGTATAGCACACAGTGTATAGCACACAGTGTATAGCGCACAGTGTATAGCACACAGTGTATAGTACGCAACCTGTGTAGTCATCACGCACACACACACGCACACACACGCACACGCACACACGCACACACGCATAGTACCGTTACTGTATAGCACCGCCTACTGATGCGGTAGTGCAGTGGCTAGTGAGTATCGCCTCCTCTGCATCAATTGTTACTATTAAAGATAATAGCAATAGCAGTGATCATATATACGGAACTATACACATAGGAACTATACACACCTATAGGTACACCTATACACCTATACCTGTAGTATACTACATAGTGTTACCTATTACTGATGGTATTATGTAATCAAATTAACAGATTTATCGCTACACACTAAGATATTGACTATTTCTCCTGCTGCTCGCCCTATCAACGATTACTAACGATAGATTTAGCGCACACCCGCACCAGCACACCCGCACCAGCACACTGTACTAGTAGGTGTATCAGTGCTATTGATTAGAAGAAGTACACAGCGCAGTGTATCGCTGTAAGTACACAGCGCACTGTGCGGCGCAGTGTGAGCGTGTGTGTGCGGGGGTGGTGGGGTGATTGTCACACGTATTGCGTGACTATGACGTCATCACCAGTACCACGTGACAACAACGACTGCCGCCCCGTGCCCTACATACGGGTGGAGCCTGCCCCTCATTGTTGACCTATTGCATGGTGTACACGCGCTCTCTCTCGCTACCTCCTCCTCGCTGATTGATCACCCACCAGCACCCCGCACATCACACACACACACACACACTATATGTGCTTATCTATCATTGATATCATCCTCTGTACCACGTGATAATGGCTGATGCTAGTGCTGCTGCTGTCCCTGTACTACACCGTGGTGTACGCATGTAAATTGTACGCAGTATGTAAGTAGATAGTGTTACCGTACACTACAATGTATGCAGTATACAATGTATGCGGTGTATACGGGAAAACTACTACTTACGTCCCACTCTAATTTCGTACATGTGACTTCCCTGTATTAGCGACCCCCCTACCCCTGTATTACCGACCCCCCCTACCCCTGTACTACAGACCCCCCCCTACCCCTGTACTACCGACCCCCCCTACCCCTGTATTACCGACCCCCCCTACCCCTGTATTACCGACCCCCCTACCCCTGTATTACCGACCCCCCCTACCCCCGTATTAGCGATCCCCCCTACTCCCGTATTAGCGATACTCCCTACCCCTCTATTACCGATCCCCCCTACCCTGTATTAGCGACCCCCCTACCCCTGTATTACCGACCCCCCCTACCCCTGTACTACCGACCCCCCCTACCCCTGTATTACCGACCCCCCCTACCCCTGTATTAGCGATCCCCCCTACTCCCGTATTAGCGATACTCCCTACCCCTCTATTACCGATCCCCCCTACCCTGTATTAGCGACCCCCCTACCCCTGTATTACCGACCCCCCCTACCCCTGTACTACCGACCCCCCCCTACCCCTGTACTACCGACCCCCCCTACCCCTGTATTACCGACCCCCCCTACCCCTGTATTACCGACCCCCCCTACCCCTGTATTACCGACCCCCCCTACCCCTGTATTACCGACCCCCCCTACCCCTGTATTAGCGATCCCCCCTACTCCCGTATTAGCGATACTCCCTACCCCTCTATTACCGATCCCCCCTACCCTGTATTAGCGACCCCCCTACCCCTGTATTACCGACCCCCCCTACCCCTGTATTACCGACCCCCCTACCCATGTATTAGCGATCCCCCCTACTCCCGTATTAGCGATACCCCCTACCCCTCTATTACCGATCCCCCCTACCCCTGTATTACCGATCCCCCCTACCCCTGTATTACCGATCCCCCCTACCCTGTATTACCGATCCCCCCTACCCCTGTATTACCGATCCCCCCTACCCCTGTATTACCGATCCCCCCTACCCTGTATTACCGATCCCCCCTACCCTGTATTACCGATCCCCCCTACCCCTGTATTACTGATCCCCCCTACCCCTGTATTACCGATCCCCCCTACCCCTGTATTACCGACCCCCCCTACCCCTGTATTACCGACCCCCCTACCCATGTATTAGCGATCCCCCCTACTCCCGTATTAGCGATACCCCCTACCCCTCTATTACCGATCCCCCCTACCCCTGTATTACCGATCCCCCCTACCCCTGTATTACCGATCCCCCCTACCCTGTATTACCGATCCCCCCTACCCCTGTATTACCGATCCCCCCTACCCCTGTATTACCGATCCCCCCTACCCCTGTATTACCGACCCCCCCTCCCCCTGTATTACCGATCCCCCTACCCCTGTATTACCGATCCCCCCTACCCCTGTATTACCGACCCCCCTCCCCCTGTATTACCGATCCCCCTACCCCTGTATTACCGATCCCCCCTACCCCTGTATTACCGATCCCCCCTCCCCCTGTATTACCGATCCCCCCTACCCCTGTATTACTGATCCCCCCTACCCCTGTATTACCGATCCCCCCTACCCCTGTATTAGCGACCCCCCCTACCCCTGTATTACCGACCCCCCCTCCCCCTGTATTACCGATCCCCCTACACCTGTATTACCGATCCCCCCTACCCCTGTATTACCGACCCCCCCTCCCCCTGTATTACCGATCCCCCCTCCCCCTGTATTACCGATCCCCCTACCCCTGTATTACCGATCCCCCCTACCCCTGTATTACTGACCCCCCCTCCCCCTGTATTACCGATCCCCCCTCCCCCTGTATTACCGATCCCCCTACCCCTGTACCACTACTACACGCGGCTCAGTTAACTATCACATTACAAGCTATCATATTACATGTTGCCTAGCTATCTATCTAACTACCCATGTACTAGCATAGCGTGGACACTACGTTATATGATATTGTTTGTCGAACATAATGCACTCTACATACATGTGTATGATGATGTATGGTTGAACGTGAGTGTACACCATACACTGTACGGGGTATGCTTGTAACCATCAGCAATGTCCTCGCAACACACACCACACTACAGTCGATGTAGTACTGGTTCTGTATAGTGAATTCATTTCAAACATACGAATACACACACACACACATACATATATATATGTGAATGCGATGTCTAGAGAAAATCAATAACATAAAAAACACGCACACAATACCAATAAACATGTCTGCCATCACACTGCCATCACACTGTGTGCCATGACGTAACAGTTAATTGATTTAATTGTAAATCGATAAGCACCGACAGAACCCCCCAGTAACCCCCCAGTAAATAGAGTGCAGCATAACTAATGATAAGCAGCCACGTGTTCAACGGCCCACAAAGTTCTGCTTCATCATCATCATCATCAGCATCAGCATCACCATCATCAGCATCACCATCATCAGCATCATCATCATCATCATCATCAGCATCATCAGCATCAGCATCATCATCAGCAGCATCATCATTATCATCATCATCACCAACATCATCATCATCATCATCATCATCATCAGCATCAGCATCACCATCATCAGCATCATCATCATCATCATCATCATCATCAGCATCATCATCATCATCATCATCATCATCATCAACATCATCATCATCAGCATCATCATCATCAGCATCAGCAGCAGGTGTTTATTACGTAACGCGAACAACGACAATCGCGTAATACAACGATGACGCAATACACTTATGACGTAATACGTTACGTAAGTTATGCGCATGTCAACTAGCTAGCGTATAGAGTGAGAGAGAGATACACTTCGTAGTATAGGGGCTGGTGTTGTACAATGTACGTCAAACAATATCATAGAGCTAGAGAGAAAGCTTTCTCTCTAGCTCTATGAACAATACCCATCTCTCGCCCCGTCACGCCCCTCGATAATACCACGTGATCGCGTGACCTCTACCCTTTAACCCTGTCTACTACCGTGTACTCGATGACCTAGTGCAAGTGTGTGTGCGAATCTGTAATTAAACAACGCTTTATCATGCCCTCCTCCCCCCCCGTATGTGTGACCGAGATGTACCTCCTCGTGTGTACACTGTACCGTTATAGATTAAGTATCACGTGGCCGCATATATCACGTGAGCAGCTTACGTAACCTGTCCATCACGTGACGCACAGGTGTGAGTCACCCGCGTACTAACTGTAGGTGTTATTGTTATCATACACGTGTCTCCCCCTACCTCGCTAGTAATTAGGTCAGGCGTGGTCTAGTGTCCCCTACTCCGTAGGGATAACCTATTACGCAAGCACTGACACATAATCTATTACATCAGAGGTGGCCACTTCTAAGGGTGTGAGCTTTGTATGTGGACAGTTGATCACATGTGGACAGTAAGTTGATGCGTTGATACACACGTATAACCTGTCCACTGGCTGGTGTCCATGTGCACACATAACATCATAGGTAATCCACATCTTCTGTCGGTAGTTCTGTTTATTTTGTATTTTTATCCGAATTTCAATCGAATATTTTTTCTTTGAAAAATATTTCAACTGTATGCATTTTACTTGATTATATGAATGCCATTATATACATAATTGACCAATCAATACACTTATAATCACCAATAGATTATTAGACCATAATGATTCATTATATAAACAATTTATACATTGTAATTATAATATTAAATACATATATTCACTCAAATAAGCAGTGCAGTTCACATGTAAACAAATATACAGTACACGAGCTAAAGTGTGTTGCTTACATAGGACTAGTAGTACAGTACTACTATAAGTACATACTATTATATAAGTATTTTATATAACATACACACATTCCATTTTATTAACATGTCATACAATAACTTACTGTGAGTTATTACGTTGTAATTAGTTGTCAACATCACCCTTTGTTTAACTTTCTCTTTGTTGTATTCACAATACTAGTTATATTCACATTTCAAAAAACATGTAATTATACATTGCACGAATACACACACACACTGAAGTAACAGTGTAACTATATATTTACAGATAAACAAATATGAATTATATTTTTAAATGAACTTATATAATATATATAATACTTATATAGCGTATATATAGTATATATATACATGGTTTACCAGGGACTCCCTGGGTTTACTTATAATACTTTGAGATGTCTATTTATAGAAATAACGATAGGTTCACGCATAGTTGCTATAGAATAGCACAGCACATCGTATAGTGATACAAGTTATTACTGCAGCCGATGGGAGGTTTGACCTAATGGGTCTGAGAGAGCGGTGCGGTGCGGTGCGGTGCGCCATACGGAGTGCATCCGGTCGCGCACCCGCACGGATACGTCGCACCCCCCATTAACCAACTATCAATGAACCCCTCCTCCCTCCCCTCCTCTCTCCCCCCTCCCTCTAAAGGTGTATCATATAAACGCATGCGTACACACCTACCACTAATAGACGCGCGCGCACACACACGCACACACACACACACACACGCGTACCACAAGAGCATATTCATACGCATCTTCATCTTATATACATCTAATGATTTCCGATGAGTTATTTAGGTGAGTCATTTTACACTCTATACTCTATAGTATAATATAGTAACACACATATATATATGTATGTATGCATCTGAGTGTATTTATACATTTAAAGTATACCGTTGGGATTATATATTGACATACATACACACACACACACACACACACACACACACACACACACACACACACACACACACACACACACACACACACACACACACACACACACACACACACACACACACACACACACACACACACACACATACACACATACACATACACACACACATACACACACACACCGCTAATTAGTAGCACACTCCGGTGTGCACTCGCACAACATACGCACACTAGTGCGCTGATGTTATACCACATATGTGTGAATTAATGTGTATATGTAAAAATATGACGTATGTGACCAATTTATAGTTAGCATTAATGTATGCATTAATGTATGCATTAATATGTAATATTAACATTACATATCCATATACCTATACCTACACCTATATATGTACATGTACCTACACCTATACCTATACCTACACCTATACCTATAACTATACATGTACATACACCTATACCTACACCTAGGGGCGTCGGAACAGGGGGGGGGGGGGCGGGGGGTATCGGACCCCCCCATTCAGAAATATGGGGGGGGCTAAGTATATTTTGCCCCCCCCATGAAATGTGTATTAATAAATTGTATATATATTAAATCTATTATATTGTCTTTGTTAATACAATTTTTTTCTAAAGAATGTTACCAAACATATGGGGGGGGGGCTAAGTATTATTTGCCCCCCCTCATCCATAAAATATGATAATATTCATGAGAGAATCTCTGAGAGATACTTGTTATCTGGCGATATTAAGAATGAAATTATTCATCTATATAAATCTGAATTATTAAATATTTTATTATAAGATATTAATGGAAGTTTCTCAATTCAAAGTGATGGAATTCAAGATATATCCGGAAGTGAGCAGGACATTTTGGTGGTTCGATATTTGACATAAAAACTAGAAATTAAAGAAATATGCATATGAATATGCAATATGACTGAGAATACAACTTAAATATAGAAAATGTAATGTTATCTGAACTTTAACATCTTAACTTGCCTATTTCTAAATTAAGAAGACAGTCATATGACGGTGCAGCTAATATGTATGGTCAATATAATAGTGTAAAGACTATAATAATGAATAGACAGCCATTACATTTTTATACACAATGTGGAGCTCATCGCATAAAATTAATAGCATATTCATTAGATAATAATATAAATATAAGAAAAGCCTTGAGAGTGGTTCATGATTTGGGATTATTATATGACAAACGATCAAATTCCGGATTGTATATAATACTAATAATAACAAAGCAAATATATTGAAACCATTATGCCTAACAAGATAGACTGGAAAAGCATGTATTAAAACAACATTAGATCAATATAGTTATATAATCTATGCACTGAAATAATATAAAGAATTAGATTATATTACCAATGACCACAAATATAATGCAAATTTATTATTAAAAAATATGAATAAGTCAAATATTTGTTCTATGAATATTTAAAGTTTGATATTTGAAAGCTTGGATATGAAGGTGAAAGCTTTCATGATATCAACAAATACTATTGAAGGTAACATTTATAAAAAATATACTTGAAAGAATATATGATTATAATTATAATAAAAATCAATAATAAATAAACATAAAGGATCAGATAATAATAAAGATGATTCTAATTAAATTTAATAATGATAGAAATAATTTGCACACATTCATTGAAGATATAGAAACAAAAGTATTTTATATATACAAGTTTTTATATAGATTCAAGGCTAATAACATACTTTTATAAACATATTATATAAACATTTTATAAAATTCATATAAATTATTTTAAATATGTATGAAATGAATAGTAATGAAAGTTCAAAAGACTATGTAAGATACCTCATCTATAGATAAAATAATATAACATTATTAATGTTATGTTAATATAATAATGTGATTAGATATGATCAGTTAATATGTTAATATACTTTATCAATAATATTTACAGAATAAAATATACTGAGTTGTTTGATTCCATAATGATGACAATTAAAACCTAATTTTATACTAATAAAACATTATTTATACATTCTTATAAATTAAAGTAATCATTATTATAAATAATATAATTCATGAAAAAAAGGTTTGTTTTTTTAGATTAATCCTATTAATTTACTACACTAAACAGATGTTATTTAAAAATATATAAAGAATTAACGATTGAAAAATCGAATTTCCATATGTTCAAATCAATAAATAAGTTCAATACCATCTGAAGAGGATAAACATATATATGATGGAACAATCTCCTAAAATTCAAAAAATATTTTCGGACAAAATAGATTTGATAAATTGTATTGGTTTGTCCCTCAAGTTCTGTCATGTTAGAGTGGATTTAGTAAGCTACGAATAATAAATACGTTGTTACGGTCTACTATGCTAGATAGTAGATTCAATATTGGCAAATATCAATCAAAAAATAATTCACACAATTTAGATGGGTATATTTATAAATAAAAATCTATATTTATATAATAATAAATTATGTAATATTTATTATTTATTTTCTAATATATTCCTACTTATTATTATAAAAATTAAATATCATTAATTGCATATATTAAAGGGTTAACATAGACTAAAGAGGTATACGATATTAATAAGATATAGTTAGTAATTATATTAGTAATAAATAATAGGATATATAATATAAAATAGAAATAAATAGCCCCCCCCATAAAAAATATCGTTCCGACGCCCCTACCTACACCTATACCTATACCTATACCTATACATGTACCTATACCTATACCTACACCTATACCTACACCTATACATATACCTACACCTATACCTACACCTATACATATACCTATACATATACCTACATTTACACCTACATCTACATTTACATTTACATCTACATCTACATCTACACCTACATTTACACCTACATCTACATTTACATCTACATCTACATCTACATTTACACCTACATCTACATTTACATCTACATCTACATCTACATCTACATCTACATTTACACCTACATCTGCACCTATATCTACATCTACATCTACATCTTCATCTACATCTACATCTACATCTACATCTACATCTACATCTACACCTACATCTACATCTACATCTACATCTACATCTACATCTACATCTACATCTACATTTACATCTACACCTACATCTACATCTACATTTACACCTACATCTACACCTACATCTACATCTACATCTACACCTACATCTACACCTACATTTACATTTACATCTACATCTACATCTACATCTACACAATTAACACACTCATATTATAATTTGTCTCTTCAAATCTAGCATGTATATATATTAACATCTTATATGTTTAATACAGTCGTTTTTATTAATTATAAATTTGTATATTTGATATAAAATCATTTTATAAATATGTTTTGAATATTTTGTTTATATATTAGTTGGTTACTCCGATACAAGCATTACTTACCCACAAAAGAGTAAGTCATATTACTATTATGATATCAATAAAATGTTAAAAAGGACAACTATTTAATTTTACAATATAACTTTATATACCTAATAATATTCACTGATGTAAAGCCTGAGTATGTACCAGTATCTCTTATAACCTGTTGCATGTCTACAGGTGCTTCCCTCTGTGTGCAGTAGTAGTGCGACATATCCAACACGCACCGCACCGCACCACACACCTACGTGTAATTATACCATTACACACCTGTAGTTATTAATACTTGCCCGCTATAAATAGACTGTGGTCAACGGTCACTCCGATTCAGTGGTAGTCCCGTTACATGTCCTAGCTCCCGTATCGTATTCAGTGATTTACAGTGTATTACCGACGCGCTGGACCAGTGGCTAATACACCTGTTGTTAACGCCACCCGTGTACTACACAGATAGTGCGAGCGGAACTTCTACCGATTGCTTCCACATCGACCTCGACACCGACCTCTACACCAACCTCGACACCAACTTCGACATCAACCTCGACATCCGCATCGCCATCACCGCTCGAACATGTCTCAAGCCCTGTGCTACACTTTCGCGAGAGTATTTCTACCGCTTGCCTTATTAACAAGTCAGTATTACATATCATCTACGTGTATATATATATATATATATATATATATATATATATATATATATATATATATATATATATATGTATATATATATATATATATATATACATATATATATATATATATATATATATACATATATATATATATATATATTCAAATTCAATAACTCTATCTATCTGTACACTACCTATCTCTAGTGGCCTACATATGGCCCATACCCGTGTTCGTAGTATACTGTACACTGGCCTACATTTCTGCTCATCGCACTCCACTTCAATGATAATACTATTACAATTCGTCAACAATGCGCGCCGCACATATCGCTATCTAATGTGATCACATGCAAGTGAAACGTTTCATCACGTGATCATGTCACACTAGTGTAGCAGCCATAACTTATTACATAATGATTTATTTATTTATATATATATTTATTTATTTATTTTTATATATTCTCAACACTTGCGAGATTTTAAAATATAACCAATGTATCAATAAATAATTACCTTACCTTATGTTACCTTAACTAATAGAACATTTTAAACACATAAAAGTGTGTTTAACTCTGACTTAATTATATAAACTACTTTATTGTATATATTCACTTACATTATAATTAATTATATATAGTATATCAAATAATATAATATAAATAATATAATATTTCTCTCGTTGTTCATGTGTTGTTAATATTCAGTGTATAACTTATAATATTAGTTACATTATAACTCAGCTATATTATAGTATTATAGCTAATAGGGATATTACATTACACTCTGTCTTATGATGATCTTCAGTACAGTTATCCTTACTGATTTATACATTATTACACATTTTATGATCATTTTTTTAATATTAATTTTTAATATAATTATATATATATATATAATAAGTACAAATTAATAGTATTAGAGTATTTATTAAATACTCTAATGTAAGTTACATTTAATAGATTATTCCTCAATATAGAATAGACCTTAATTTAAATTATGAAATATCCATAACATATATTTTAACTATCTTCGTATCTTCTAATAGTATGATAGTATGATAAGTTCATTATGCATCATTGAATAGCCATTCTAGCCTTAGAATATAGGGGCACAAAGATAGAGCCACATCAATAATGTAATAGCATCAGTAATATCGTCGGTAAAACCATGCTGGGACATAGGCTTTACTTCTATAGCACACCCACACCCCCACACACACACCCTCACACACACACACCCACACACAGGTACCATCACCCGCTATAATGTGATATCAGGTATCTATGGGGTGTTTCTGTTGATATCACCGCTACTTGACAGACCCAATAGTCTCTCCATCAAAGGTTCTCTCCTCTCTCCCTCTCATTCTCTCCCCTCTCATTCTCTCTCTCTCTCACACGCTCTCTCTCTCCCTCTTCCTCTCTCTCTCTCTCTCTCTCTCACTCTCTCTCCCTCACTCTATCTCACTCTCTCTCTCTCTCCCTCACTCTCTCTCTCTCTCTCCCTCTCCCTTTCACCCTCTCTCTCTCTCTTCCCTCCCCCTACTAACAACACCCACCCCACCCCAGGTCTAACGGGTATTTACCATCTCTTGCTGGTAGTGTTCAGTAGTCTAGCGTTCCTGTCGCAGACATGTTTCCACATTTACCTGCTAGCCAGCGGGGTCAGGGGTCAAGTGTACGGCTCCATCATTAAGAACTGTTAGTGACCCCCACCACCATTAGCTCCATCATTAAGAACTGTTAGTGACCCCCACCACCACCACTAGCCCCACCACTAGTTAACCTGCAGTGTATAACTTATAATATTAGTTACATTATAACTCAGCTATATTATAGTATTATAGCTAATAGGGATATTACATTACACTCTGTCTTATGATGATCTTCAGTACAGTTATCCTTACTGATTTATACATTATTACACATTTTATGATCATTTTTTTAATATTAATTGTTCATCATTATTAGTACTGCCCATAGTATATCTACATATATTAACTAGGCAGACACACGCTATACCTGCTATTCAGATATTCAAACACTTCATGTTACAGCACTTGTATACACAGGGGCAATATTTGCATATTCGTGTACCCCGTACACAAATGTGTATACTGCAACGTAGACATAATGTAGATATAATTAAACGTAGAAATTACTTTGAATATGTGTGTGTTTCGTGGTACACTAATTGTCCTGTGTTTGTAGCCAATTATTATTGTATAGATGTATGCAACTGTATTAAGGAGATTAGGAGATGCAATAGATCTATCACTACTATTTCACTGAAGTTATACATCTTATTTAGAATGCTTGTAACAATGTCTTCCTATAGACACAGTAGTGAACGCATAGGATTCGCTGTTATAATAGAATATCGGACGTATAGTTCAACAGTAATTATAGTAGTATATATATTCGAGTCTCACCTATAATTAACAACAACAACAACAACAATAACAGGTTCCAGTGTAGAAATAACCCTCCGCGAGATAGGACTTCAAAGGTTTACTACTTAGTATTGTTCACCCGCACTACCCCTACCTTATTATACTTAATGACATTATAATAGCCCCTGAACCCCTAATAGGGCCAACCTACTTCACATCGCATCCATGTCTATACATAATTAATTCTTGGAACCAATCAATAGCTAGATATTATTTACTTTTGCCATTATTACCTTTATCTTTGGCTCCTCCCACGCGCGACCTCCTCATTACGCTGACCTTTAACCTCTTCGTCGCGTGACCATCAGAATCGAAGCCTACAATGTGATCAACATCGTGCGCATCATAATGCCCGATGTCACCATGTTTGTGATGTCATTGACAACGCTGTTGCTATGCCGACGACTTAAGTCACCGCCGCCGCTTATCTCTCACGAAGATGACCTTATGCCTCAAGAACATCGTACCATACTCAGGTCTGTAGTAATGGTAGTGGTAGTTGTAGTGGTAGATGTAGTAGTAATGGTAGTGGTAGTAGTAGTGGTAGTGGTAATGGTTCCATTGCAGTTTTTAATCTAATAATTACAATTACAAATTTTCATTTGTGATTCTGACCAAATTTACTATATATATATAAAATGTAGCTATTTAAAACTACTAAATTGAATACTATTAAACGTAATATAGATAATAATTGAGTAAATCGCGTGAAAAAGATCAACACTTATTGTGGAAAGTTTGAATTATGATCTTACGTAATGTTATGTACTAAGTTATGATGTAATAGCTGTACTAAAGTGTACAGCATCACCTATAGAAGTGTTGTGGATATCACCTAGTAGCGGCAGTTACTATGGTTGTACGCACTGTTATCTTAACACCACTACCGCCGTACAGACAATGTGCTTCGTACCACTACGTGACGGACACGACCTTGACGACCCTACGAGACTGTCTGCTCGCGCTACTGCTCGCTAGTTCGGGCTGTCTGTCGCCGTCGATGTGTTCCGCGGTCTACTTCCTCGTGTTCCTCGCCGCCGCCACCTGGTGGAGCTGTTACAAGGGATTCGATAAACGATGGTAAGTGTCGTACAGTAGCAGAGACTTACTGTAACTGATGGTAAACAGAGCTATTGCGTGTGTGTATGGGAGGAGAGTTTAGCGTAGAGGTTTAATATATAGTGTATATATACAATATATAATGTAGGTGTGAGTGTATAGTAGCAGAATTAGTAAATCTACGAATATATACAACAGGCTCTACGAGTGTTTGCCCTTTTTATCAACATTAAACTTCATATGATACACACATTTCACCCCCACCTCTCATCCTTCATCCCTCGTCCATTACCACTAACCCTTCTTCCCTTATCACAGGTGGTTTGGAGTGGGCAGATATTCTCTGATACTATACTCCGGCCTACATCTAATGGTAATCTACGTGTACCAGTTTCAAGTGAGTCAGTGGATAATATCACCCGACTCGCAGGTCGCAAGGTATGTGTCATCGTCGCCCATAAGTAGCTAGCACACACTGAGTCACACACACACACACACTGAGTCACACACACACACTGAGTCACACACACACACACACACTGAGTCACACTAGCTGTCTGGGGCCCGGCTTCGCCCGTAAGGCTCACTTATAATTAATATATGTAATGCAGCTAAAAAACGAAGTAGAACAAAACTAAACACATTTAACAAACCAACCCAAATATTTTAATAACTTTTTTTTAATCAATATGCTTTTATAGGCTCACTCGGGATGTTATGCAGCTAAGGGTGTGTTTTTGGTCAACCACAGGTGGTTCAACCACAGGTGTACGAGAAACTCGTATTCACTGCATGTAACAATCCAATTGTTACAAAACACGTCTGGTTGTGCTATTTATTCTTACCACAGCACTTGCCATCTGCACCGCACTAGTGTAAAACTTTGAACCATAGATCTAGAGAGAACTTTCTCTAGCTCTATGCTTTGAACGCATGCATAATATGAATGAAATGAATCATAAAATACGTCACAATCATGATGTTATTGCTATTTTTAGGTATGCGCGCATTTATTTATCAAAAATTAAATTGAAGTTATGTATGTTAGCGTGTATGTATGTATGTATGTATGTATGTATGTATGTATGTATGTATGTATACATCATATATATATATATATATATATATATATATATATATATATTATATATGATGTATACATAAGTATAAGAAGTGTATAAACCATTGGTTTACAGGTTTACAGGTTTACATATACACATACATACATACATATATATAATATATATTATATTATTATTATATTATATATATATAATAATATATAATAATATTATATATATATATATATATATATATATATATATATATATATATATATATATATATATTATATATACATATACAAGTATGTATTACATTATATTTACTAGTACAAGTATGTATGTATATATATATATATATATATATATATATATATATATATATATATATTTAATGCATGTTATTTAATGTTATTTAAATACAAATATATCCATACATACATACTTGTATTAGTGATTGTACTAGTGGTTGCAGTTGCACTAGTGGTTGACCAAAAACACTTGATATTTGTTTCTACTAACTGCGCACCACCTGTGGTTGACCAAAAACACACCCTAAAAAAACTACCAATATTAAAACTTAACCCAACCTAACCACAACAGTGAAAATAACTAAAACTCAAAATATCAATTTATACAACTATATCAAACTCAAACTATACAAGTAATACCTGCTGCTGTACATATTCATGTGTGTGTGTGTGTACCATCTGTACAATGAACATTAATACTTTACTAACAATGCTGTACAGCTACATCTAGACACATGTACCACAGTGTACCACCTGTAGCATGTGTTTAGGTGTAGCTGTACAGCATTGTAGTATTGGTACATGGTTATTGTTCATGCTATGATGTCACCTATAACATTAGAGTTCACTGTTTACTGTTCACCATCATGTGAATACTAGAATATCTAACCATGAACAAAGCATGATCAGACATCAACTGTGATGTGATATAACTTAACATGTAATGTGTTCTGTAGCATGTATGAGCCATTACATGCACGGCTCACATCACATCCATCTCCATCGCACACATACATCACTCTCTCGCGCGCACTCATTAATAGTACGCGCTTCAATCACCAGGTTGTTTGGATTCACCGCCCTAGTGATTACAAACTGCGACAAGCCCTGGCTGATGGGCATTAACTCCGCGGCGATATGGCCCCAGTTCGCCTCGCCCTACTCCATACTGGCGCTGTACTTCGCTCTTTCCTTGTCAAGGTCAGCGGAGGTCACTCGTAAGGTTTGTGTAGCAGTAGCAGCAGCAGCAGCAGCAGCAGCAGCAGCAGCAGCAGTAGCAGCAGTAGCAGTAGTAGTAGTAGTAGTAGTAGTAGTAGTAGTAGTAGTAGTAGTAGTAGTAGTAGTAGTAGTAGTAGTAGTAGTAGTAGTAGTAGTAGTAGTAGTAGTAGTAGTAGTAGTAGTAGCAGCAGCAGCAGCAGTAGTAGTAGTAGTAGTAGTAGTAGTAGTAGTAGTAGTAGTAGTAGTAGTAGCAGTAGCAGTAGCAGTAGCAGTAGCAGTAGCAGTAGCAGTAGCAGTAGCAGTAGCAGTAGCAGTAGCAGTAGCAGTAGCAGTAGCAGTAGCAGTAGCAGTAGCAGTAGCAGTAGCAGTAGCAGTAGCAGTAGCAGTAGCAGTAGCAGTAGCAGTAGCAGTAGCAGTAGCAGTAGCAGTAGCAGTAGCAGTAGCAGTAGCAGTAGCAGTAGCAGTAGCAGTAGCAGTAGCAGTAGCAGTAGCAGTAGCAGTAGCAGTAGCAGTAGCAGTAGCAGTAGCAGTAGCAGTAGCAGTAGCAGTAGCAGTAGCAGTAGCAGTAGCAGTAGCAGTAGCAGTAGCAGTAGCAGTAGCAGTAGCAGTAGCAGTAGCAGTAGCAGTAGCAGTAGCAGTAGCAGTAGCAGTAGCAGTAGCAGTAGCAGTAGCAGTAGCAGTAGCAGTAGCAGTAGCAGTAGCAGTAGCAGTAGCAGTAGCAGTAGCAGTAGCAGTAGCAGTAGCAGTAGCAGTAGCAGTAGCAGTAGCAGTAGCAGTAGCAGTAGCAGTAGCAGTAGCAGTAGCAGTAGCAGTAGCAGTAGCAGTAGCAGTAGCAGTAGCAGTAGTAGTAGTAGTAGTAGTTAGGTGATCCTTATCAACCTAGGCAGCAGCAGTAATCATCATTATACCATCATCACCCCCTTACCCCCTTACACCCCCTTACCCCCCTGCAGAAGAGAACAAACCGCCGCCTGCCCGCCGCCCTAGTGGAGAGCATGTCTCAGCAGCACCCCACCAACACCACTAGGGGCAGCAGTAGTAGTGGGGTGCCACACCGCAGTGGGGAACACGAGGTAGGTACCCCCACCACCCCCACCAGCACCCCCACAGCAGCAACAGCTAACAGGTACAGACAGCAACGACCTCCACCGCTACAACTACAACAGCAGAGGCAACCGTTGCTTACCACCGATGAGGTAGAGGTGTGCGTTTGTGTGCACTCACCCCCCCCCTCGGATGTTGTGTGATACACCACACCCCCCCTGTCACATAGACCACACCCCCCTGTCACTTACACCACACCCCCTGTCACTCACACCACCGCCACGCGTCGATGTTAATCCTCCTCCGCCACCGATAATTTAACTCGCGATCAATTCCAAACAGAACTTTCACTTTTAATTTAAATCATGCAATTTTTTTAATTGATTTTTTAAATTTATTTAATTTTTTTAATTTTCACGAAATCTATAAAATGACTATCGGAAATTTGTGAATGGAATTATTGCGTGTTAAATTATTAGAGCTTCCATTGAAGATTTCCCCAGCATTACAGGAACACACCACTTGTACACGTGTGTGTGTGTGTTTCCCTTAACGTCACCCACACACCCACACACCCATATGTACACAGTCTCTCTGGGATAGTACAGGCAACAGCAGCACCGCCCAGCAACGTAACTACAACAGCATGGACGATGTCGATAAAGTTGGTCGTGTGCACGAGTGTCAGTGTGTCAGTATCGTAGGCTAGCCACTTAGTGACACCACTCGCGATATACGGTTGAGGTACGCGTAAACTCGTGTTCGACTGGAGCGCATGAGGTACAGTTGAACGCGAGTTACGCCGCTGTAAGCCGTGATTTAGTGTCGGTGTCACGAGTATGAACCCATACGGCGCAGTTCTTTAAAGCCGCATTCACACCCGATTTGTGCCCATATTTGTATAGCCAGCTATTAGCAAATTCAAATTTAAATTTTTTTAACATTTAGTAAATATCGGAGAGTAATTTAAAGAGAATTATAATAATTCGAAGTAGTCAGTAAAATGGGGCCCACTTTTTGGTGTGAACGTAGCTTAAGACATTCGCCTTAGTGACACCCCTACCTTCGTATTAGTGTTGTTGTGATCGTAACATTGCCCCCCCCCCCCGCGCACTAACTGTGACCTCTAACTCGACCTTGACAGCCTTCAAGGGCGGAGATAAGAAAGCGAAGGGCAACCATGTCTTCATCTCTACTGCTGGGCAGAGACATCACTCGCAACCCGCTGCTGTCGGTGTTTGTACAGCTGATGCTGCAGTCTTATGTGTGCGCTCTGATAGCTATGATGGTAGGTACACCTGCACCTAGCGCTGGGGGTAGTGCTGGTCAGTGTAGTGGTGGTCAGTGTAGTGGTCAGTAGTAGTGGTCAGTGTAGTGGTCAGTGTAGTGGTGGTCAGTGTAGTGGTCAGTGTAGTGGTCAGTGTAGTGGTCAGTGTAGTGGTCAGTGTAGTGGTGGTCAGTGTAGTGGTCAGTGTAGTGGTCAGTGTAGTGGTCAGTGTAGTGGTCAGTGTAGTGGTCAGTGTAGTGGTCAGTGTAGTGGTCAGTGTAGTGGTCAGTGTAGTGGTCAGTGTAGTGGTAAGTGTAGTGGTCAGTGTAGTGGTCAGTGTAGTGGTCAGTGTAGTGGTCAGTGTAGTGGTCAGTGTAGTGGTCAGTGTAGTGGTCAGTGTAGTGGTCAGTGTAGTGGTCAGTGTAGTGGTCAGTGTAGTGGTCAATGTAGTGGTCAGGGTAATGATGATACAGACATGCATCTCTCATCTATCATATAATCGTGGGAATATTTCGCAAACAATATAAACCTATTTTACTTTATATAAATTGCTATAGTATATATGTATCCTATCATGTGCATGGTGTGCAATTACCTAGGGAATCTCCTAGATTGTATTAATATTGTATATTTCAGTAGTCTAATTATTTATTGTTTATTTTAGAAGTGTACAATGTACATGCGAGGAATTACTAAAACATGGTGACTACAAATTAATTATTCAGGATAATTATATAGATTTTCAATGTCCTTGTTAATGTCCTTGTTTTGATAACAAAAGACCCTTACAATAACTATTACCTGGTATATCCTATAGATTGGTAAGAAAGTGGATAAGCAATTGATGTAGTGTATGGTACTTTGCAATAGAGGCGCTGCAGCCCACTACTAAATACCTACTAAATTGTAAATTATTATTATTCATTTATACATATATATTGATAATTACGATAAATTTTAATGTACTATCTATACTAAAAATAAAATTATATATTTAAAATACAATATATCAACATTCCTTATAATTTTGTGTATTTAAATTGAAAATATCAGCATATTTTATTGATATTTAACATTTAAATCCATAGATATAGATAGAAGTCATTACTATCTATTTCGACGAAAAACCTACTGTTTTAATATTTGACATATATAATATGACTAATTACAAATCAAAATCATTGATGCCATTTCGCTAATTTATCGATAAAAGTGTCATTCGCGTATCTATCTTTTACATGCATTGCGAGCGTCAATTGCACATGTCCACTTTCTTTATATCGATGACATAGCCCCCACACTACATATCAATGTTGCACATGTATGAGATAATGCTACTTTATTGTTGATGCAAGGTTTTAATTTGCTTTCAAAATTCTCAATTGAATATTGAAATACTAGATGTGAAATAGATATTACATAACTGTCGTGTATTTCATTATTTATCAGCATTATAGTATGCATCATCACCATCATAGTATACATCATCAACATCATAGTATGCATCATCAACATGATGCATGCATTTACGATAACATTAAGTATATGTTTAATTATGAATTAATTTATTCGTCATTCATATCTGATGAAATAGATATATAACTATTTGATCTACAACTACATTATGTTATAGACCAACTAAACTTCACACATATGCAATACGCAGCACTTCAATACTGTCATTAATGTATTCTATTCCTCAATACACATTAAGTGTCATCAATATAATCGTATTAGATATTATATTTTAAAATTCACGTGTAATAAATTTGCTTACAATATGTTTAAATAATGTTATCATCGTTGTTAAGTAATATAATTAATATTACATTAATATTACATTAATATAATTAATATATAGTTTATTAAATATAATTAACAAATAGTTACACTGTTAAATCTTAGATTAAGGCTGCACCATTAAGATACACCAGTGACTTCTCGTGATTATGTTTCATGCAATCAGCCATTGTTATAGAGTGATCTGATTGGACGAGGCAGTCACTAGGCATCATCACGTTAACACCACAGCCTACCTGCATTAACACCCCCACCCCCCCAACCCCACTAGATCTGGTCTATAACCTACCACTCGTGGCTGACGTTCCTGTTCCTCGTGGCTTCCTGTATAATCTGGATAGTACCGCAGAAGAGGAAGCTAGCCCTCGCCGCCTCGCCCTTCATCGTCACCTACGCCCTCATCCTCCTCATCATCCAGTTAGTGCATCACATGTGAACGCCCCGCAATGATATCGTTAACTAATATTGTACTTTGTATTCGTGATTGTATAATTCCACTATATATGTGATTAAATAACTTATCAATCAATGATATCAGTTTACATCTAAGTGTTCCGTAAAGTGAGTGAAAGTGATATTAAAGCTAGCTATCACCTAGAACAGTATGTGTACACAGCATCTACTGATAATATCATCACTATTATATCTATTATCACCCATCTTGTTATTAACCTTATCAATGCACTATTGTTATATTGTAAATACACTTATTTATCTTAATCTGATATGTATATTTATTATATATATATATATATTAGTGTATTCACTCTAATATAACAGCATGCATGTTATAACATACTAACTAAAACAAGAAATTCCATTAATACTTGGTGATATATATTATTTTTTTCACTTAAAAAAATAATTGAAATATAAAATATTAATCAATAGATATATATACATATATATATATATATATATATATATATATATACATAATATATAGATATATATTAGATTAGACATATGTGAAAGATAATAAACATAGCAATATAAAAAGTGTTATTTATACACTGACTGACCTGACATACCAGTCTACATAATTAGTCTGGGTGGTGCAAGGTCCCCCCCTCGCCCCCACCCCCCTCCCCCTCGCCCCTCATAGCACCCCATAGGCACACTCCCTATACAGCGGCGTGACTCATGCTATCTAGTAAATATGGTGACTCACCACAAACATGTGTGTGTGCGTATGTGTAATTCACACTGTGGTAGTATGTAGTTAGATCATTGTCATTGACATCATCATAGATAGTACATTATATAGTGTGTAGTATGTTGTTAGCAGGGAGGGGGAGGGGGAGGGGGAGCAGCTGGGGGTACTGCCTGTACCTAAGTGGGGGGTGGGGGAACAGATTAGCTATGGTGCTGCTGTTGCTAAGGAGGATTTCACAGAAGGGGGCCAGCAATAGTAGGGGGCATAATGTACCGGGGGCATCATTTATAACTATAATTAGTAATTAATGAACATATATACATATATAAATATAATGAACATATACATACTACCACTGCTACCACTGATAATATTTGTATCTATACACCATCGATATAAAGAAAGTGGATAAGCAATTGACGCACGCAATGCATGTAAAAGATAGACACGTGAATGACACTTTTATCGATAAATTAACAAAATGGTATCAGTGATTTTGATTGGATATTAGTCATATTATATATGTCAAATATTAAAACAGTAGTCTTTTCGTCGAAATAGATTAAAGTGACTTCTATCTATATCAATGGATTTAAATTATAAATATCAATAAAATCAATAAAATAGTATTATATCTTCAATTTAAATACACAAAATTTCGAGGAATGTTGATATTATATATTTTAAATATATAATTTTATTTTTAGTATAGATAGTACATTAAAATTGGTAGTGATTATCAATATATATATGATAAATACATATTATTATAAATAAAAAGTAGTGGGCCAGATAGTGGGTTTCGACTGCAGCGCTCGTAGCGGATAGTGCCATACACTACAGTCAATTGCGTACGTCCACTTTCTTTATATCGATGCTATACACATACACACATACTCATGCACACACACACACATGTTGGCAGGGCATATTACCATGTGATATATTGTATCTTACTACCTATATATACTCTGCTTGTTTAGTGTGTGCATGTGTGTGCACATGTGTGTGGGTGTATGTATATGTGTGTGGGTGTATGTGAGTTCGATGATTAATATCAATGTTACTTACAACATATTTGTTATTAATTTAAATGTTAGTGTCACTATTAATGTTACATACACATGAATACATCACGCAAACATATACTCACATATATATTCAATTTATTCACACACTGATAAACTTATATGAATGCACCGTTATATATATAAACATTAAGAGTATACCTTAACAGTGATTTTAAACATGTTGTTGATTATGGATTCGACCTTCAAATGACCATCATTTAAATATGGAAATTGAGAATACCCAAACAAAATGTTGTTTAATTCGTGTGAATATTAGGCAGCGTTATCCTGGGAATAGATATACATGGGAATAGATATGAAAATACCAAAAAAACATAAATATGTATATTTTTCACATTTATAATTAAGCTGCAATCATGACATTTTCAGAATATGTGTAATGTGTATAGTTCCTATGAATAATATCAAATGCATAACACAAAGTAATTTTATTTCTAGGTTTTTTTTTGTTGACCATTCATAATTTTTTAAAGAATTGTTATTGTTATTTTTATTTGGTGGAGTCCTTTCATTCCATCCAGGAACTTAGATGAAGTTTTCACTTATAACCATATATGGCTCTAATGTCCCTTCGAAGCCGCTCTCATGTTAAGGCATCCATGGTTTTAACGAGAGCCGATCATTTATTTATACACAATTATATAAGATCACTTCTAAATAATATTTTAAGACCCATTTTATAAAATTAATTTATGGTCCGGACGAGGTTCGAACTCGTGTCCTACTGCTTGTGTGTCTGACTCCTTAGTCACTGAGCCACACAGGCAGTTTCACATTCAATTTCAGTTATAGTTGATAACTTTATATTATATATAATAAATAAAACAATTAATTAATCACTATATATAATAATTTGGTTAAAAAATTATACCTACCATGAAATGTCCTTAATTTTGTTAAAAATCATCAATAAATGACCATTTTTTCTGTGGAGTACCTTTGCAAATTTTAATATTTTTTTTTCTACCTCATCTTAAGATTTTATATTTTAGCGTACAAGTATTATAAATTAAAAAAAATAGCTCTATAATTTTAATAAATAGTCAAAATATAAACCCCATTCTAAACCCTCTCTATATCATCACGCACTAAACACTGCATTATCTTATATCTCCCAACTCACATTGCACTATGTACGTTAACAGTGTACATGATATGTTTATAACGTGTTCTATATGTATGCCAATGATACGCCTAAATGTATTCTGAGACGGTTCTAGTATCGATGGTCAATTATTCATATTTAAATCATCTTTATTAAATAAAATGAAGATAATAAAAATATTTATTTTATATTTAATAAAATTACTTTTTATTGACTTTTTCATCATAATTTATACAAAACACAAATAAATAAACCGTGCTAAGGGCTAGACTACTAAACACATGCAACACCCCCTATAAGGAAACCCGTATAATGCGACCTGTCACTCGAGATAATGAAAGTTGCTTAAAGTAGCGAACATTTTCAGTTATATTGCAGGTAACCATCGGTCAGTAAGTCTTACGCGTCAGTAACGGGTGGGCGGGGTTTATTATTCTTCATCTTTAGTTTATTCTGAATACGGCTTTACATTTATGCTATATCACATGCTTGCAAAGTTATTATTTCAAAATGAATTCCGCAATGAATTTGCCTCGCTTACGGTATCATCCGTTAGTAGATGTTCATCACACGAATCTGCATCTTACATTAACTGATACACCTACAACACGTATTGCATACCTACGTATAACACAAGTATTACACAAGTTCTCTTATTACTAATATTAACTTTTAGTGAAGCCACTTCTTTATTTTAGCTAATACTTTTGCCTACCTGTCATTCATCGCCATACTTATCACTACATGCATGCTACCTATGTTACCAGTATGCACACACACACACACACCTACACACACACACAACTTATACGTAGATATATATTCGGTCTGAACCTGACCCTAGAGGAGCTACCTTCTACAACAGCAACAGGCTATCCCCTCAATGAGATAGGCCTCATACGAAATAAGTATGCATGTAAATCTCTCGGAATACAGGTAACCACTCCTCCTCCTCCTCCTCCTCCTCCTCCTCCTCCTCCTCCTCCTCCTCCTCCTCCTCCTCATCCTCCTCCTCCTTCTCCTCCTCCTCCTCCTCCTCCTCCTCATCCTCCTCCTCCTCCTCCTCCTCCTCCTCTTCCTCCCCCTCCTCCTCCTCATACATCCATCACTATAACAGATAGCGCTGACCTCAATGTTCTGGATGACCTTGAGACAATACATGCGAGAACTAAACCAGAAAGGTTGGTACGTCCTGCAGTCACCGGTCTACTACTGCAACACCGCGCTGGTCAGCTAATGTTTCATGTCCTTCCCTGTATTAACCCTCATTAGGGGTGTAGTCGTAGTGAGAAGGAACATGCATGCAAACAGATTATTGTGGATCGCCTAGATATCGTACGTAAATGTTCGTAGAGTACATTGTTATATATCAACTAGTAAACATGCATGCGAAGTAGCTTGTATCGGATGCCCCCGACATCGTACGTAGGTATCAGAGAATACAATATTCTACATCCGCCTGCACGTAGTTAGGCAATATCGGCACCCACCTGAGCAGTTGGGGCCAGTTGACCGACCCTCCAGCTATCTCCGTGAAGTAAAGACTGTCCTACGCTAAGCGTAGAACATCTCATCAACGTTTCAGAACAACTGGCCCCTGAGTGTCTGCGTTACCATTACATGTGTGTTACCGCTGCTGCTGCTTGTACCGCTGCTGCTGCTGCTGCTTGCAACGCTTCGCTAACTAACTCTTACTACCACCACCACCTCCCACACATGTACTACTAGATGATGGTGATACTGGCAACTTGCCTATGCATTCCATAGAGGACAACGACAGAGATAATTTAGTTGACAATAATACACGTTGGTTTCTTTATTCACACTCACACCCCTACACAGGCACACCCACACACCCACACAAACACATCACACACAGTCATCCACATACTCACACACATCCACACACACCCACACACCCCACACCCACACACATACACCCACCCACACAAGCACACCCACACAAACACACACACACACACCCCACACATGCACATCCACATACATACCCACACACGTACATACACACACACACACACATCCACTCACATACGCATAGTGTGAACGCTAGCATGACACACATTGCATGAATTCTAATACTGATCCACTCACACCACTACACAGAATACACAGAGTGTGGCAATATTATGTAGTAAAAGCTATGTAGTTATTATATATCACTTAACATAACCATTGCATTAATACATATACAAATATAACATATAATAAACATACAATACAACATATATTAAAGATGCAATTAAATATATAACATAAATGAACAAATATTTCATATATCTATTGTATTGTGATGTTGTGCAGCCTATTAATAGAAAGATGAACAATGCAATATGTGTAAACACTTGTGTCAACATTGACATATACAATCATCACCACACAATCACAGCCAGTTTTGATTAATTGTCAATGTAGTCTCTCACTGTATCAATAACTTGAATTCATATCCTACAGTAATACATATAATCACAATTAACATCCTACAAAACTAATGAGTCATTGTCTTATATAAACCTAGTAGTGTGTACGTTGAATTATTAATATTGACGAGTCATCGTATTCTCATAGAAACAAACAGCAAGAAATCAATTCTAGACTACACGGATGGTAAAAACAGCGAAACAATGAAGAAACTAGGTTATATAACAGTATTATATAACGTATATCTAGCTATTGTATCATTTGTGTATAAAAAATCATCGCCTCTCGTTATAACCTGGACGCTTTAACACGAGAGCGGCTTCGAAGGAGTAGAGCTATTTGATTATAAGTAAACATTCATCTAAATTATTGGATGCAATGAAAGGACTCCACCAAAATAACAATAATACTAATAATAATATGTATATATGTAAAAACTGCCTTTGTGGCTCAGTGGCTAAGGCGTCAGA
This sequence comes from Osedax fenrisi, assembly GCA_964019155.1. NCBI lineage: Eukaryota > Metazoa > Annelida > Polychaeta > Sabellida > Siboglinidae > Osedax > Osedax fenrisi. The sequence continues at coordinate 75,574,384 of OZ025239.1, forward strand.
CACACAAGCAGTAGGACACGGGTTCGACCCTCGTCCGGACCATTAATTAATTTTATAAAATGAGTCTTAAAATATTATTTAGAAGTGATCTTATATAATTGTGTATAAATAAATAATCGGCTCTCGTTAAAACCATGGATGCCTTAACATGAGAGCGGCTTCGAAGGGACATTAGAGCCATATATGGTTATAAGTGAAAACTTCATCTAAGTTCCTGGATGGGATGAAAGGACTCCACCAAATAACAATAACAATAACAATAACAAAAAATAGCATTCCGTCAGATTTAGCAGCGCTTACCACTACTACAATAATTGGTCTAACCGGTACAAACATGCTTAACATCGCATCATGTGGCATAGCATAATGTGATATCGCATCATGAGACATCGCATCATGTGACATTACATCATGTGACATCGCATCGAGTAGCCCGATACTAACCTAAAGCTATAACTACACATCTCTCTCCGTGTGTGTTAGGTGAATACTTCTGGCATCTGCTATGCAAGTACTGGGTGTTCGTGTGTCTCGCTCTCCTCCTCACCATCTCCATCTCGGAGCCTGTCATCTACAGGATTGTCTACATGGCTTTCTTGCTCTATTTCATCGTCACGTTTCAGGTTAGCCCGCCCACCTCGCCGCCCACTCATCTGCCCACTAGCCTACCCGTTACCCCACTTTCTTTCATAATAGCCTCTTGCCTATACGTATCCCTATCCACCTTCTCAGCCGATCTTCTCTGCCCACTCTCTTCTACCAAGCGAATATTACAGTAGTTTATATATTGAGATAGTAACTTAGTTATAAATGATATGGTAGCGATATTTACATATTCTATTAGTAGTTATTTAGTTGGATGTTTATGATTTTAATAATAATCAGAATGTTCAAAATTAAACATAATATTTCTTATAATAATATATTCCAACCATCGATATAAAGAAAGTGAATAAGCAATTAATACATGTAAAAGATAGATACTCAAATGACACTTTTATCGATATATTAATAAAATGGCATCAGTGATTTTGATTGCAATTAGTCATATTATATATGTCAGATATTAAAACAGTAGGTTTTTTGTCGAAAAAGATAGAAGTGACTTCTATATATATCAATGGATTTAGATTATAAATATCAATAAAATAGTATGATATCTTCGATTTAAATACACAATTTGGATTTAGATGAACATTGTTTCATTTTTTAAATATAATTGTATTTTGATTATAGATAGTATATTAAAATTGATCATAATTATTAATATATATAAATAAATAAAATAATTTACAATTTAGTAAGTATTTAGTAGTAGGCTGCGACTGCAGCGCCTCTATCGCAAAGTGCCATACACTACATCACATTGAATTTAATTATTTTCAATAATATATTTATTCAAGTATAATAAATAATTTTAATTTGCAAGAAATTGATAAACTACACATACAAATGTATATACCCAATTAATTAATTAATTAATCATTACAATTAGATTATTGCAATATTTAAAAATGATATTAATTCTTTAAATTCAATAAATGTAATATTCAATATTAAATGTTGTGTTATATTGTGCATATGTATTTCATTTTCATGTGATAAATTGAAGCATGTATTTATTATGCAAAGTATAATGTTTTTTACATTTCATCTAAAATATAATATTTTATATAAAGTGATATCATTTAAAGCATAGTATGATATATTGTGCTGGTCTACCCATTACTGCTATGCAAGATGTCGGATCTGAATTCCCATTCAGGACCAATTCATATCTATATCGAGAAGTCATATTATATAAATAATTAAAGAAATAAAATAATTTCAAGTACAACCTATAACTTATACATGTGATATACGTAATATCACTGATTAGTAATCAGTGATTACCATAGTTACATTGGCATTTTATGTTATACTTCGATGGAGTATGTGAGTTGTATACACTGCATTATACACTGTATTAAACACTGCATTATACAAGAGAGCCATGCCAGTAATGGCGTTAAGTGACACTAGCGAGACATGCCAGTGATCACTAACATAGCGCTAAGAATGCCAAACTTCAGGCTAACATCTAAACACTTATTATTCACTTAGTGTAATACTGGTCGTGTAATACACAATGTATGTCCTAGTATATCCTAGTAGAATATAGCTACGTAACATTAGATGCTTACGTTATTGACACTTTCATTCAGAGAGAAATATTCCTAACAATATTGAAAATATTGTGCGTAACGAACAAATCTTTTCACCGCAGTCGTTTTCTATAATCATTCTAAATTCCTCTAATAGTTACTTCATCTACGCGTTCAGCTAGCTCCTGTCACGATCAATCATTTAGCTCCACCACTCATTTATCTCCGCCCCTCACTAAGCTCCACCCCTCACTAAACACGCCCCCTCACTAAGCCCCATCCCTCTCTAAACCCGCCCCCTCACTAAGCTCCGCCCCTCACTAAGCCCCGCCTCCTCTCTAAGCCCCGTCCCTCCCCCACAGCTATTCAACAGATGGTGGCGTATCACGGGTCACATCTACTGGTGGGTGCTGATAGTGTACACGATGCTGGTACTAGGGGCTCTGTACACCTATCAGTTCCAGGACGCCCCCATTGTGTGGACCCATCTCACAGGACTGTCTCCTAAAGTGTTTGTACAATGGCGGCATCGTAATATGTCGTAATAGTCATGATAATTTGTATTTATTTGAAGATTTTTCATTTTTATAAAGGACTACATGTTGCATTCACATTTCTTCTAATATATTTATTGGATTAATTCAATATATATATATATATATATATACATAATAAATTTTATATATATAGAACTTAAATATTAACAATATTTTATAAATATATGATGTTTAATATATAACTTAAACTTATTCGCTAACCAATTCTTCTGCATGTCCATTAATATCTACGATTTCACTTATTCAATATTTATTTATTTTATGCGATATTCAATCCAATTTATTAAATCATTACAACGATAATCAAATTTCACGTTCATAATATGTAGATTACGGTCAACATTATTATGATGGTTTTAGTTATTTATTAATAGTTATTTTTGAATTTAATATAATAATTAGATTGTTCAAAGATAAACTTATCACAATATCACTTCACGCGCATGTGTTTGTCACACCTCCACCCCCTCCCCCATGGATTACCCTACCTCCACCCCCTCCCCCATGGATTACCCTACCTCCACCACCGCCCCCATGGATTACCCTACCTCCACCCCCTCCCCCATGGATTACCCTACCTCCACCACCACCCCCATCGAATACCCTACCTCCACCCCCTCCCCCATGGATTACCCTACCTCCACCACCGCCCCCATGGATTACCCTACCTCCACCCCCTCCCCCATGGATTACCCTACCTCCACCACCACCCCCATCGAATACCCTACCTCCACCCCCTCCCCCATGGATTACCCTACCTCCACCCCCTCCCCCATGGATTACCCTACCTCCACCCCCTCCCCCATGGATTACCCTACCTCCACCACCGCCCCAGATTACCCTACCTCCACCACCACCCCCATCGAATACCCTACCTCCACCCCCTCCCTCATGGATTACCCTACCTCCACCCCTTCCCCCATGGATTACCCTACCTCCACTACCACCCCCATCGAATACCCTACCTCCACCCCCTCCCCCATGGATTACCCTAACTCCGCCACCCCTGCCTACAGCCTAGGGGACATGGGTCTAAAGGAGTTTGACACCGCCACCCTGTTCATGAAGCTCGCCCTGACCACCCTGTTCCTGATCACCTGTAACCTTCAGGCTCACTACTTCCAGTCGCCCATGCTAGAGCTGTCTCGCGTCGACAGATACAAGTCAGTTACAGCCTAGTGAATTCTCCACTTCTATATCCACGTGTATCATGATTACTAATATTATAATCTAACTATCACAAACCCGAACCTTTTTATATTTCCGGAAGAATTTAATCTCGGCTTTTCATAACTAGATGAGTTTATATAATTATTTAAAAAATAATGACTATAATGATAATTTAGGTGCATTGAGACATCGAGACATTGATATATGAAGTATGTATTATGGTTAAATTCAATATAAAAGTGGATACATTATAGTTATGGTAAACTAATAAGTTTCCTATTATATATTTTATCGGGCGACAGCATAGAAAAGATATTGATCTTAATCTGAAGCCCATTAGAGGAAATAATAACATAAATAATTATATATTTCATACGAAAAAAAATTTACAATTTAAAAACTTCTAATAAATATTTATTATTATTATTATATAGCAGCATGTACCCGAGTATAGGTAGTCTACATGCAGCAGTGAATACAACACACTAGTAATAATGATCCGACACTATCTTGTGACAATAGCCACAATACCCTTACAGTGATGTCTGCTCACTGAGTTATATGTGTTAAATTGTAATAAATTGTATAAGAATTATGGAAAATATTTATTTGATTGAATTAAATTATATAAAACATATGATATATTATCACATACGGGTGTATTTGATACTGTAGCTGTGTGTATTTGTGTAAGAGTGTAAGTTAGGAGTGATCATTTGATAACAACTTTTCTGAGCAAGTGATTTTAGATTAAGTTTAGATGTTATAAGACATATATTCAAAATTGCAAAACAAATATTCAATTTGAACTTATATTTACGAAACGATCGACTGTCAAAAATTAGTAAAATATTACATTGAAAAGTATTAAACAAATAATTTATATGAAAAAAAAACGAAAATATATGAAAAAAGTTGCTACAACTTATTCTTTTATATTTTTTATCCTTAGCTCTTATTCTATAGAATAAAAAATAAATAGTAAAAAAAAAATTTCTTTCGTATAATTAAGTTTAAAAAATCCTAAATATGTCGTTAATTTTATTTTATTTATAGGAAAAAATATAATCACGTTTTTTTTTTTCCATAATTATCATACTTATTCTATATGCTATTACAATTTCATAATACAAACAAATTAAGAGTAGGTTAAAAGTCACTTTTTAGTCATTTTTGGAAATTCCCATATTAAATTTTGTATTATCTCCATGTTAAATTGCTAGGAATTATCACACCCCATATAGGGGGTAAAGTCTTGAACATACTATGGGATGGTCAATAATTAATAAATAATATATTGACTTATTATTATATTGTATAGTAGGTGTTCTGAGTTCATCAATGTTTGCGGACCTATATTCATCTGAATGATCACTACTAGTGTTTGTGTAGCCATATATATGTGAAGTTATTCATCTTTTGATAATAGGGGCATTTCTATCTGATCTTGTGTTGATATTTAATGTTGTATTTTATAGATTTACTCTACGCTGTTTTAATTTCATTTTGTAGGTTTTTTAGATGTTTTTACAAGTGTTACATTTGTATCTATGAAATGATGACATTAATTACAAATATATTGCAATGTTGTTTATAATTTAAAATATAATATTTAATTTATTTTATATAAGTAAATATTTTAACATTTTATTTGAAAGCAACAGATATAAATTTCTTATATTATTATTGTATATATAATATATAATTGTATATACTCTAATATTAAATGATTACTTATAATAATTAATCAAAATATTATTTATTTTTTATGGATTATTAATTTTATAAAATTTATTTATATTTTTCTTTTTATTTATTATTTATATATATTTAAAATTTCGTTTTATTTTCATTATTAAATTTAAATTAATTTTCTTTAACACCCATCTTTGTAGAGTACCGTACGCATTATTTAAATGCGTTCGTAAATAGATATATTTATGATTTACACCCATTCACTCGATAATTTTGCAGATGTGGAGAATATCTCAGGTAACGAGTATAGCTATTAACATAGACAAGTGGCAGGGGGCAGCACGGGTACTAATAGATCATTTTTCTATAATCGTTGACTGTGCTAATTAAGCGCGAACGCCACCTTTCCAATAATAATAATAATAATAACAACCCGTTTCACGACCCGCACGAGCACACGCTATCACACACACAACCTCTGCCACCGCCACCTCTGCTACCACTACTACTAGCGCCATCGCCCACTCGAACTAGATTCGACGAGGTCCAGCGCAAGAACACCGACACCAGTGAAGTGGACAACGATGAAGATCACCAGCACACTGACCAACACCAGCACCGCAACACTGACCACAGTCCTGAGAGCGCTGACCACTCCCCCACACACCACCACAAGGTGACGGCGGGCGGAGATAATATCGTCCAGGATGACGACCACGACAAGCCATCGACCTCTCAAGGTCATCGGGGTGACGGCGGCGGCGGGGACGACGAATACATCAACAACATCGAAGAGTACGAAATCAAGAAATCTGGTTAAACGCGCCGGTCGATATTATTACTAATATAATTCACGTTTTAAATATCATTTATTTCGATAGTTTTCCGAACTATAATTTCGATTAACCAATACGCATAACCATCACGCTACCACCTGTCGCATGCTACCACCCCTAACTAGTAACGCGTAACCCTTAATCGCTACAGAGATCTCTACCCGAGTGCTAGTCAGCATCAAGAACGGACTGTGGTTTGTACGACGCGTCCTTGACGACATCAGCGACGTCCTGTGGAGGATTCTAGAAGTTCACGTCTCTAAGATCTCCAGCTTCGTGATTCTGTTGTGCGTTATAAGCGAGGTTAGCCCCATACTAGCCCCGATACGAGCCCCATACTAGCCCCATATTCATCCCAATATATTCATACTAAAGACTGTTTGTAACCCCCCTACAACAACACCAGTAATACCTATAAGATAAGGATATGGCCTCATTAGTCTTAAATATACACCATTCAGAGGTACTTTTAAACGATTTATTGAAATTAATCCACGAAGTTTCCTAATAGATAATGTACTGCGGGTTACCCAGAATGCAACGCTACACACTTATTCCATGTCCGTAATTAAACTACCCACTAGGATCTTTGTAGCATAGAGAGTTAAACAGATGGACAGTCTACCATTGTATCAATAGACTATCCACCTGACCCACTATTGCGCTACAAACCACACCCCCTAATCGTACCCATCGCGCACTCGTGTACAACTGCGCCGCCCGTCCGCAGATAAACGCCACGAACGCGGTCCTGCTGATACTGCTGATATCGATGCTTCCGTTCCGTCGACTGCAACGTCTCAGCGCTCACATTATGCTGTGCTGGACCTCGTTCTTCATCATGACCAAGATGATCTACCAGCTCGAGTTGATACCAGCCGCCACGTTCCACACTAACTGTACACTTCAGGTAACGCCACCACCACCATCATCACCGTTGTTACTAACAGATAAGTACTACACTATCATATGTGTGGTTGAGGCTGACGTTCTAATAATTACGGGCATAACCTTTACCATCTTTTACGATCTTTTTACGAATCGTTTACACTACAAAGTTTTACTGCGCACTTTATAAAGTTTATAAAGTAAAGAATAGACGACACCCGTCTTGAGACCTAATTAAACTTTTGTAGAATAGCTGCCTATATTATAATAAAAATTATAAATAAACGATTATAAATAAAAAATGCGAGCGATGAATGAGTTAATGCGTTTCAATTGCAGGCATTATAAACCTACACGCTATATGATGATGATGATGATGATATACGTTTTATTAGGCACTAAAATAGGGTCATGTAGACCCCTTCGCTCGTGTGGGAGAAAATATTAATAAGATAATAATAATACGATAACAATTTAATAATAATAATACGTTGAATATAACACGAGACAAAAATAATACGTTGGGTGATTTAATGATTAGATGTAGAGAGAAAAGAAGAAGTAAGATTTATGTATAATATATACGTAGTTCACTTGAATACCTAATCCTAATGCTATTTAACATGTGGACCACTAACTAACATGCATCACGTCTTTAGATGATCGGAGCTAATGAGACCACAACCAACATCTCCACCAACTCTATCATCTCTTACCTCGGCTACTTCAATACTGACGACCTCCCTTCGTATCTCAAGGTATGCGTGCTACACAGCTTTATTATATACACGTATATATATATATATGTTATTTTATAAAAATATATATAATAATATATGAATGTATAAATGAATAGTATATATATATATATATATTAGTGATGCAATCGAACTTCGGACTTCGAACTTCGAACTGATACTCAAGCATTTCGAACAGATACTGATACTCAATAATTATAAATTTTGAACTCCGACTCAAACTGATACTCGACTATTTCGAACTGATACTATACTGATACTATGATAGTAGCGTTCGATTGTATCACAAATATATATATATATATATATATATATATATATATATATATATATATTACAGTAGTTGTATATACTATCCAAGTCAAGTCTGGTTTCGCTTTCTATAAAAGATGCTGTATCATGATGTTATGCACCCTTTCCCATATTCCATTAAAATCTACTGAAATTTATATTAGTCCTATATATTAACCTTGCATACTGCATTTTATTACATTGGAAGCCTTCTCATTAAATAAGTAAAGTAACTGATATTAAATATAATATAAACAATAGTATACAAATTTAAAAAATATATAATTTAATTATTATTTTGATATTCATCTTACCATGTATGAAAGTTAATCCTACATATATGTAATTGAAAAATAATGTATTATATAATATATAGTATTATACTAATACATATTATAATAATTTTAATATGTAAATTTGTAATTAAATATTTTAATTTATATATTAGTATAAATATATACATATATATATATCAATTATGTTATATAAAATATATTGATATATTAATATATATATATATATATATATATATATATATATATATATATATATATATATATATATATATATATGCTACCTAAGTAATCGAAAACAAGTTGTTTTGATAAATGATAAAAAATCACAAATATTATGTAATAATATTGGGGTACCACAAGGATCAATACTTGGTCCTCTCCTATTTATAATATACACAAATGACCTATCATTACTATTCAATAATAACCAACAAGTAAAACTTATAGTATATGCTGATGATACAGCAATAACATTTACAAGTGAAAACAATGAAAAATTAAAATATACCATAGATAATATGATTACAAAAATAGAAAAATGGTATACATTTAATAAACTTAAAATAAATATCAATAAAACTAAAATAGTCAATTTTAACTCGAGAAAATACAGTAACATACATCTAAAAATAAATAACATATCAATACAAAATGAAATAGAATATAAATATCTAGGAATAATAATTGACAAAGATATAAACTTTAAAAATCATATATTTAATCTTAATAATAAATTATCGAAAATACTTTACTCAATAAGCAGATTATCAAAATACATTAAGACAAAACCAATGATTATCATATATAACAGCCTATTCCTGCCACACATAATGTATGGAAATATAATATGGGGTAATATTTATAAAAGTAATCTTACAAATTTAATTCTCACACAAAAAAAAATCATAAGAATAATAAACAAAACCAAATATTTCAGAGAACATACAAATTTGCTATTTGAAAGGAATAATATATTAAAACTCAATAGTTTAATAAAATATAACACGCTAATATACATGCATGACCATCACAATAATAATCTACCACAAAATATTTATAACATACATAAAAAACACGAAAATAAAAATAAAAATAAATTAAGGAAATCACCTATCTACAAAATACCTTATACAAAAAAAAGTCAACTAATAAATAGTATCCTAACCATGGGACCTAAGTTATGGAATAATCTAAATGGAGATATCCAAATTATAAAAAACAAAAATTCATATAAAAAAAAAATAAAAAATCAACTCATTGAGATACAAAAAAAAATTAAAAATTAAAAAAAAATTAAAAAAAATAAATTATATAAAAAATTATTATTATTATTATTATTATTATTATTATTATTATTATTATTATTATTATTATTATTATTATTATTATTATTATTATTATTATTATTATTATTATTATTATTATTATTATTATTATTATTATTATTTTGATGTTTATGTTTTTAAATGATAATAAAATATCTTATAAAACATAAGAAGAAAACGAAATGAAAAAAAGTAAAGTAATTCAACAAAAAAAAACGTTCCGGTGATGGTGATGCAGGCGACAGCATAGAAAAGATAATTATCTTCATCTGAAGCCTTTTAGAGGAAACAATAATATAATGAATTTAATAATTCACATGATATATATATATATATACAACTTTCTTCTAATAAATATTATTATTATTATTATTATTATTATATATATATATATATATGTCCATAACCACCACGTGATTTTGTAGTCAATAAACAATTTTATAATAAAATAAATATGTATATATTATAATAATATAGTACTTAGAATTAATATTATTTGGAAAATAAAATTTTCAACTCAAACCACATTTTCATATTTTGTTATGCTTAATATTTTTAATGAATACTTCTTTCTTGAATAAATTGATTGTTTAGATGGTTGTAGTAACTTATAATTAAAGATAATATATAATTAAAATATTTTTTTTTTAAATATTTAATTATTAATTTAAAATATATAGTAAATTCCATATTGAGATAGAGTTATATAAATTATAATAAAGTAATACTTATTTATATAATATATAAATTATATATAACACCATATATGAATTATCGAAGAATAAATTTGATTTTTTATAATATTTTTTAAATTATTCAATATTTAAATATATCAAATGTTATTATATATTTAAATTATAAAATATTTTGAACTTATTATTTTTGTAATAATGGTGATATTTTACAATATGTGCTTTTTTAAACGTTTGTATTTTGTATTAATAGATCGTTTTATATCCCAATTTGTTAACATATTTATTATAACATATTTATCTTAAAAAATGTATATATTACAATTTTTGAAAAAAATTCAATATAAAAAATATAGTCACACCTGCCCTTAAGATGACGGCCTTACTTGTGAATATAGGCGCAGTTGTTTACATATCGAGCATATTAGATATTTGCAAATATTCGCCAATGCGCTTGTTTCGTGTGAATATATGTCTGAGGTGTGGTATGTATGGCAACAATACATTACTGCTACATGCCACCTCACGCTTACTTTACCACTACGTTACTTAGCGGTTTACATTCAAACCTCGTGAGTGATTACTAATCAAAATATATGTATGTGTACGTATGTATATGTATGTATGCATATGTGTGTGTATATGTATATGTATGCATACGTATACTTTAACTTCATGTGTGTCTGTACACAATGCTGCTGTTACCTAACCATACCGTATGCACCCCCTCCAGTATTCGCTGCTGATAGTGTTAGCGTTTGCTACGGAGTCTGTGGTGATCCTACATCAGAAACAGCACTACGCTAACCCGGACATCGAGAAGCCTAGCACAGGTGTGTACTATAGCTGATGTCACGTAGACATTATCCTCATTATCATTATAGTAATGTAGACATTATCCTAAATAAGCACCCATATTTCTATAAGCATAAATTACAGATACTAAGATTCACGTATTTCACATCAAAAGCATAACATCAAGTGACATAATGTGAAATGAACAACTAAACTGTATTCTTCTTATAACAATACATATATCGCTTCATGTGATCACTTCTTTAAACAGATTCCAATATTTAGTTAATACAAAACTACATTCATTATGTAACTCCTGCCTAATATACTTATTCCTGCCCAAATTATCTATGTAGGTATAATCTTCCCTTCCGTGACAAGAAGAGAAGCAGATAAAGATATCTTAAGCTGTTTGAAATTCATGGCCAATTATTGTTTCTACAAGTTTGGAATTGAGGTTATCATCATCTTACATTATGTAATATTACATCATATCAGAGTGATGATATATATCATTATGAACTCTATTATTATAACAATACTGTATACGATTATGTTCATTGTATGCTGTAGTTTTAATTAGTAATGTAACTCAAATTAGAATCAATATTCACTCTCAACGTAAGTTAATAATATATTGTTATTATTATTGTTATTGTTATTGTTATTTTTATTTTGGTGGAGTCCTTTCATCCTATCCAGGAACTTAGATGAAGTTTTCACTTATAACCATATATGGCTCTAATGTCCCTTCGAATCCGCTCTCATGTTAAGGCATCCATGGTTTTAACGAGAGCCGATATTTTATTTATACACAATTATATAAGATCACTTCTAACTATTATTCTAATACCTATTTTAATGGTCAGGACGAGGCTTGAACCTGCGTCATACTGCTTGTGTGTCTGACGCCTTAGCCAACTGAGCCACACAGGCAATTTTTAATTGTTAATTATTATTTTGTTAAATATTAATATTAATAAATGTTGAAATAATAGTAATCATATGTTCATTAAACATCATGAAATAACATAAAAATAACACCCGCCCGCCCACCCCCTCTCACTAGAGGTAACCCCTAACACCTAACACCCTCGCCCCCTCTCACTAGAGGTCACCCCTAACACCGTCACCTGCGCCCCCTCTCACTAGAGGTAACCCCTAACACCCTCACCGGCGCCCCCTACAGTTATGTTTCATAATGACGATAACCACGATGGTGACACGGTTGGACGCCTACAGCGTAATCTACGGAGCGTTCCTCATTGTACTGATGGCCCTGTCCCGTAAGCAGTGCTATTATATGTGGCTGTGCTACATCACCCTACTGGTGGTGCTGTTGATACTGCAGTATCTGTGCTGCGTCGGTATACCCGGCTTCTTGTGTTTCGGTAGGTCTACCCCACCCCCCATCCCCCCCCCCCGCTATCTATATAACCCCGATACTATGGGACTGCCTTTATATAACCACTTTAGTGTACGTTCTGTTACTTCATCCCTTAACTCCTCACTCCCTGCCCCCACTACACCCCACCACATCAACCACTACCCCCCAATATGACCCCCGCTACCCCTCACTACCCCATCACATGACTAACACCCCACCACTATCGCAGAATACCCATGGGATGGTATCCCCGTGATATCCATCAACCTGCGAGTGTTCCTCTACCTGCCCGAGTATTCCTATCCGCCCTCGCCCAACAAGCTCATAGGTTAGCAATTTATTTTTTACAATGTACAATTTGTATCTAACTACATGTTAAACTTCATGTGAGCTTAGATTAATAAAAATAAAAAAAAATTTGTGTGCTACATTTTAATGGTATATTTATTAAGAAAAACATAGTCCAATGTTAATCTGTTAATTTTCAATTTTCTATGATCGCCCTTACCCCCCCCCCCACCCCGCTTGTACTAGTGCCTACCTAACCACCCTACATCCTGGTTACAGCGGACTTCTTCCAGCTGATATTCGTGATCTCGCAGTGGTACGTGTTCTGGATTGAAAACACCAACACCCTGAAGAATCAGTTTGGGGGCGACTGCGAGAGATCCGTAGGTTTGACCCCTACTACCTTATACCCTACCCTACCTACTACCTCATACCCTAATAAATAAACTACCTTAGACACTACTATAGACACCCTTACACCCTTCTATCCTTACACCCTTACTAATTTCATCCTTGCCCCATCGTATATATATATACTCTGTTGTATATCTGAGAGTGTACTGCTAAATGGATATGAGTATATAGATATGTATGTATGGATAACACCAGGTTCAAGGTTAAGGTTTATTAGTATGCGGAAACGGGAATATGGGAGATAGTGGATCAAGGAGTGTGGAGTACTGACTGCCGAGTGTAGAAACCCGGGAGTTCTTATAGGGAGCGTGGAACGCACGCCTATACGTTTAATACCATATTAGGGAGTTATCGAGGAATGCGCGTGACTTCGATTATGTAATATCGCGCGCGCTCGCATTCCAGATAAGCGTGTGTTGACAATAACACAATAACAACTCGTGGAATTAACCCAGCGTGGTACTTCGTATGTGTCTATATATGGGCACATAATATACATTGGAATATAGATATCTACGAGTATGCAATACTGCGTAGTATAACGTGATATGAATATATATATATATATATATATGATATAGGGGTATATGCATATATATATATGTGTGTATATATATATAGGTATATATATAATTGTGTATGCGTGTATACAGACATGTATGTGCATTTGTAATATATATATATAACACTCTCTACTGTATATACCCTACCCTCCCCCCCCCCGTATAGAAAGCGAGAATCTACAGTCAGCATACATTCGGCGGAGAGATAGCATCCCATTGGACGATGACTTCACAACCTCTCGCAAGTTTGTGTCGCACCTTATGTGTCAATGTGTCATGTGTCATGTATCGTTGTGTCATGTGTCATGATGTCAATATTCATCTCTTTCTGCTATATGTACACTTTCTATAATCAATATTCATATCCTAATTTATATATTATAATATAAAATAATAGTTGTTTTTCAGTAGGCACTGTGATGATGATTCTATATATAGATTATTTCATATGTTTACAATAAGGTGCTCTATCTTATTCTTCAATTGATAAATTTATATATTTATTTCCTATTTATTTATACATGTCATATAACTTGAAATATTTATTTAATTATTACATTTTTATATATTTTATATTAATATATAATATAATTAATTATATACAAGTAAATTGATAAATATAAAATACTTTAAATATAAAGATAATAAATTATTTTTAATACAATTAATTATGAAAAATAATTTATTATCTTTATATTTAAAGTATTTTATATTTATAAATTTACTTGTATATAATTAATTATATTATATATTAATATAAAATATATAAAAATGTAATAATTAAATAAATATTTCAAGTTATATGACATGTATAAATAAATAGGAAATAAATATATAAATAGAAAACAAGATTCAGCTGTAAATTTGATAATTAAATTGGAGTTTTTATAAAAGTTGTAATAAATAGAGACATGGTTAATTTGATTTATCTGCTATATTTATTGTATATTGTTATCATTAACAAAACACCATCTACTGAATGTTGATAATTTAAATAGATATAATATATTTAAATATAGATTTTAATTATCTAACAACGATCTTAACGATTCATAAAATTACTATGATTATTTAATTATGATAAACTAATTTAATATGGAAAAATATCTATTTATATATATATTACATATCTTTAAAATGCTTATTTTAAGCTGTACGTTATTAAAAGTTTGGTTTATATATAATTTTAAAGATAATATTTTATATTTAAAATATCAAATAAAAAACGACATGTAAATTAATTTTATTCGTAATTTCCACTATGCCATAAATTAATATATAACAACATATTATATAATAAATATAAAAGATAGCAAGATTATAATGTCAATACCTCCTATAACTTCAGGCCCAAACATATAATTAACATAGATGAGAGGCCATGGATTTGTAAACAAACTCGCATTTTTAATGTAAATAAAAAAAATATTATAATAAATTATCATTTAAGGATACAAGTTCTGAATGCATTCGGTTCAATGTATTTAAATAATATAAATTAAATATATACCATATCAATATAATAACTACTTTTAATATACAATTTAAATTTATGAGTGATATTATTTGATTATATTGTATCATGATTTAATCATAATAATGCTAATTTATATTTATTAATTATAAATAAAGGTATATTCATATAAAAAAGACATATAAAAGAAGTAATTAATGAAAAAATATGTGGCCTCTCGTTTTTTAAATTTATATTTTTTTCATTCTGTGTTCATACCTGAGGTTATAGGAGGTCTTGATAATGTATTCTATGTCATACTTGATGAATCACTCAAAAAGAACATAACCTTATGATGTCTAATACCTAGCTATATTTTACAAAATGTTAAATTTGTTAAATAATAAAGATTAAAACAACTATTACAAAAGGTATAATACACTATTACTAAGATTAAAAAAAAGCACCCCTCCCTCTCCTCCTCACAGTTCCTACCTCGACTACATAAAAGCTGCGGTGTTCCAGGACATGTTCTGGGTGACGTTATTCTTTGTGTTCATAGCCGGCGCCACGCACATCAGTATCTTCTGCATGGGCTATCTGATTGGCTGCTTCGTTCTGCTGTGGCTCGGTCAGGAGTTGTTGACGCGACCTCTCTCCGTCGTCATACGAATGTTAGCCCCGCCCCCTCACGCATATCCACGCCCCCTCACGCATAGCCACGCCCCCTTCACCTATAGCCACGCCCCTCACCCATAGCCACACCTGTCACCCATTACCACGCCCCTCACCCATAGCCACACCCCTCACCCATAACCACGCCCCTAACACATAGCCACGCCCCTATATAGATCCTACTTATCCTACATACACACTCTCCTACACTGAAGTTGTTTTCTTACATAGGAGTTAATCCTCCGTCGTTATTAGAATGTTAGCCCCGCCCCCCCAAGCCACTCCACCTATATAGCCCCGCCTCTCCAGGCCACTCCATCTATATAGCCCCGCTTCTCCCAGGTCACTGTCACACCCTATATGCCCCACCCCCTCCAGGCCACCGTAGCAACCTATATATCCCACACTCACACCTCCTTCACTATCGCAGGTGGTCGTTCCTGCTCGGATATAACTTCTTTGTGATTCTGTCGAAGTGTATCCTTCAGGTAATAATCGCTATCTGCTCTCAACCAATCAGAGGGGCTGCAGCGAACACTTGCCCCCTCAACACATCGCGAGCTCCTGTATGCTGATATTCATTCCTATTCGAAGTAGCACGAGCTATCTCCGCTACTGAACACTAATTATAGTATTAAGCTTTTTAAGGATAACGCAATTAAATATTAAAACAGTAAAATTGTAATAAAAAGATATGATTTCAATATAGAAAATAGTATAAAATTGCATTACGAAACAACGATTTTACACCGAATAATTAAATAAAGTAATAGATACATTACATTATTAATAGATAATATTCTTTATAGCTCTTCATCTGCCCGCCATAACTATACGTCTTCTGTTGCCATGCATTTCTATCTTATCGCTACCTGATCACCTTATCGTAACTAGATCGTTACCACCGGTTACCCCCACCCCAACCCCCCCCACCCCTAGATTGTGGGCTGCGTATACATTGCTGAGCTAGCGGACAAGCAGTGCTGGATAGTGCAGATGTTCAGTATCACATGTCTTAGTAAGAGTGGATACGTTGAAGGTTACCATACGACCTCTACTCTCTCTGTGTGTGACCTCTACTGAACGATTCTTACCGTATCTGAACCACATAATAATACTACTTCACTTTATAATCGCGTTACGATAAAACTTTGATGGATATAATTGTTTAAGCACTTATAATTATATTAATATGGATGTAATAACAATACCCTATTCTATTTAGAGGCTAAATAATGCCTTATTACAAATGTTTATGTACTGTTATTATATTAACTAATAACAATGTTCTATATTGTGTGATATACACTGCTAATGCTGATAGTTATGCTATATACTACTACTACCTATTTACTTAATTATATAAACACCACCACCTCAACACCACTTATACACTACTTTAACACCACTTCAAACCCTTACTTCTACACCACCTCAACACAACTTCTACACCACCTCAACACAACTTCAACACCACCTCAACACCACTTTACACCACCTCAACACAACTTCAACACAACTTCTACACCACCTCAATACAACTTCTACACCACCTCAACACAACCTCAACACCACCTCAACATCACTTCAATACCTTACTTACACAGATTCCATAGATCTAGGGACGTGTTACCTGCAGGAAGACGCAGCGGGCTTGATATGGGACACCATATGTTTCATATTCCTAATGATGCAGCTAAGAGTCTACAAGAGCCACTACTTCCAGTATGTTGTCAATGACCTCAAGATTAGGAATAAACTAGCCACAAGGTTAGCAGCGCAATGATTATAGAATGTTTGCAATGTTATGCGTAATATCACTGACCATAGGCTTACCAGACTGAATCAATTTCTATATTTAAATACAATCTCCTTATCTACCTTATTTCAAAATGTTGATAATATAATGCTAAATATTGAAAAAAAAATATGTGTATATATATACTTACATATGTGTATACATAATTACAACTCCTGTAGCTCCCATAATATAAATTTCTTAAATGTAATAAGATATTCTAAATTAACGTTTTTATTTATAATTAAATATATAAGTTTAAATGCGTAATAGTCTAAACACTCTAAGCATATTATTAAATATTATTTAGTGTAGAATGAAAATCCAAACAATACTAATGTAATCATTAAATCATATAGCACTAAACGATTTCAATACAAAAACTCTAATAGTTTTACAGATTATATTAATATATAGTCAAATTTTAATAAATAACTGATATTTATATATGAAAATAATACAAAATATGAAAATAATATAATTTATACAATAATCATACCTCTATCCCTAGATTTATTTGAATTTAACATATTATCTTTATTTGAATTTAACATATTATCTTTATTTGAATGTAATCCATACTAATAATTATTGAATATTTAATATTTGTTCACATATTCACAATTATAAATCAATAGTTTTAAAATACCCCGATCGTATATATCAGAGAACAGCGTATCACATGATATCGTTTGATTGACAGGGGGGCGGACCTCATCAACATGGCGCTGATCAACTCCGTGGAGAGACGCCGTAAGGAGGAGGAGATAGGCCTCGCTAAGGTCAAGGACAAGATGGAACGCATCAAGTTACGCCAGGAGAGACTGCACGAGAGGGTCGAGCTTAACCAGACTGACGATCACTTCGTGGGTTAGCCTTACCCCCCCCTGTCACTTACTGTTACTACAGGGTTAGCCTTACCCCCCCCTGTCACTTACTGCTACTACAGGGTTAGCCTTACCCCCCCCTGTCACTTACTGCTACTACAGCTTATCATTAAGGGCACCCGGCACTCGTAAAAATAACGAAAAAAAATAATTCTGAGATTTTTTTATTATGATTTATTTATAATATTTTAAATATTATCTTTAAAATGGTACCAAAATGGTGTGTTTACGTAAAATAAAAGATATAAAAAGAAGTATTTTAAAACACCTATAAAAAAGTAAATACAATAATTATTTTAAAATATTTTAAAATTATTAAATTTATTCGTAACCTTCGCAAAATGCATATTTTTACGAGATTATATGATCAAATTTAAAAATTTAAAGACTGAATCAAAGATTATTATATGATATATTAGTGTATAGGTGGCGCTTTTGTTATGAAATATTAGAATTTTGACAGGTTGCATTCTTTTTAGAATTACATCGCTGTCTTTTTAGAATTACATCATTATATATTTAGTTATGTATATTCATTTTAGTATTGTGCATAATTTATATTATTTATCGTTATATATATATATATATATATTCATTTTATATTTAGTTATATATATTCATTTTAGAATTGTGCATAATTTATATTATTTATCGTTATATATATATATATATATTCATTTTATATTTAGTTATATATATTCATTTTAGTATTGTGCATAATTTATAATTATATATATATTTTTCATTTTAGTATTGTCTATAATGTATGTATCATATATAAGTTTATTATTCATATATATTATATAAATTATACAATTTATACTCAATATGCATAACATATACAGTGTATATTATACACTAATGCATTACTTTTATATATTTATATATATATCAATAAAATGTAATAACATATATAAAAAATCTTATTTATTTACAATATCAATGCAATTTATTTATGAAAACTTTAAACTTTATTTACACAAAATAATTATAATTGCCAATTCTGTTCACTATAATTCTAATTACTTTTGTTATAATACATTATTTTATTTTATTTTTTGTACACTATATTCATAATATATGTAGCATTATGGTGTACTTGTCATTTATATAGTTATGTATATATAATTATATCAAAAATAACATATTAGTCATTTTTTTTAGATTTTTGTTAATTTTTTTTTTGTCGTCTAAAATTATATGTATACCATCTAGAAAATTAAAAATCATTACGTCTACTACAAGTATCAGATTAATTACTATAATAATAAAAAAAAATTAAATAATTTTAATAAATATTACTAAGTGATTTAAGTTTTAAAAAGTTAAAAAAACTTTTTCGTATCTTTTACATGTAACTGAATCACGAGTGCCGGGTGCCCTTAAGTTAAGGCCTTACTAGCTAATATTCACCTGAAGTGGGTTAGGCTTACCCCCCATCAGGTACAGCTACTGCAGCGTATCTTCTAGCTAATAAATCGATAATGCGCTAATTTTTATATCGCTGTCCACGATTGTAAGTTGCCATCATCCCCATCTATAGCACCACTATTAGCACGCTCCGACCCATTGCGACCCTACACTCACCCCTACTAACCTCCCACACCCCCACACCCCCTACTAACCCCCCACACCCCCTATTAACCCCCTACACCCCCCCACACCCCCTATTAACCCCCTACACCCCCTAATAACCCCCCACACCCCCCATTAACCCCCTACTAAACCCCACTAGTGATAAGATCCGGCGACTACTACATGTTCGAGGACGAAGACGACATGGATATCATCTCTCTGGACAACGACGATAAGCACATCTCTAAGACTGACCTGTCCTCCAGTATTAACGACCTGCCTACCACCAGCTTCCAAGGTTATCCGGTGTACCACTCCCGAGGTCATCCTCTTCCAGTATCTTCCCTAAGTGCCCCTGTATCTTATAGTGCGTGCATCTCGTGAAAGTAATTTAAACCCAGTTCACCATTGATTCTGACCTATTTCGTATGCGTATCATACATGTATATTACTACATACTTATTATGCTATTAGACATGGTATGATATACTATTAGTATTACTGCAATTCATAACTGCTAAGTAATGTTGGGATCCCATGATCTATGCAGCAAGCACATGCATCTAGTAAGTTAACAACATATCTAAGCAGGGGCATTACATCTCCTCTCATCATCATCAACTATATCATCCTCTTTCAGAAGATGCGAAGAGAGTAGACGAAGAAGATGAAAACAATGAAATCGTAGGTCCCCTGCAGATCATAAACCTGACGATCAAGAAGGGAACCAAGCAAGCCCTGGACGCAGTTAAACTTCAGGAGGTTAGTCACCCCGCAGTAGTCACTCTTTATATCTGTATATACGTAACATTACTTACGGGTTCCATCGTACGCTTCACGTAAGAGTTACTTTAGCCACCTCACAACTAATACTTACAATGTTGTGTAGGACGAGGATACTAAAGACGGCACATCTTTAGAGGAACAAACAACGATACCAGAAGATACCGAGATAGGTTTAGTCCATCACACCATAATCTATATATACCTGTCACATACATACATACGCACATCTATAAACACACACGTATATACTCTGACACACCCACAAACACACACACATATACACATACTCTCACATACCAAATAACTTCTCTTTCTATCACACCCACACCCTCTGACACCCTCTCGTCGACCAATAGAATCGTGCGGCACAAGGATAATGAACTCGCTGAAGGTGACCTGGGCCGTGGTAGGGGGCAGTATCGACGTAGCTGTCAGACGTCTTAACTCTTTCTCTTCGCGATATCGTCGCATCATACGAGTGCTAGACGAGGAGAAGAGGAGGGAGAAGGAAAAGCTTTCTGTTGAGGTATTAGTAGTTGTATTAGCCGCGTCTAGTATTACCTCTAGCCCTATCTATACCTATAACTACCCCTAAATACATCTAACTACCCCTATATATACCTATAACTACACCTAAATACATCTAACTGCCGTAAGAGAGTGTTTACTTAACTTAACTACCTATATTTGTAGAACGCGGAGAGTCGACTTAGATCTCACAGAAGAACTCAGAGTGACCCTGATCAGTTAGTCACCTCCTCCACCTCCTCCTCTTCCTCCTCCTCCTCCTCCTCCTCCTCCTCTCTCTACTCTCATTGGTCAGCTATCTGACCTCATGAACCCTTTGTTTATGCCGTAATCACCTAGCTTATAAGTTAATTACCATCTTTCATCACTTATACACTAATTTATAAATACATTATAATATATGTTCTTTTCTTTCCTATAGCGCAAGAGATATCAGTCTACTACTGAATACCGACGAGTAAGTATTCATAATCAATAGCGTAATTTAGTTTCATTTTGTTAATTCTTAAAATTATATAACATTATAAAGTATAATTTATAATTATTTAATGACTATAT
This sequence comes from Osedax fenrisi, assembly GCA_964019155.1. NCBI lineage: Eukaryota > Metazoa > Annelida > Polychaeta > Sabellida > Siboglinidae > Osedax > Osedax fenrisi. Next base: position 75,596,743 of record OZ025239.1, read on the forward strand.
TACTTTACCCTTTTTACTCATCGCATATTCCTTATTTACTTATAGAGCGCATGAACAAAATTGTAAATCTAAAGAAACAAAATTCCGTAAAAAGATGCCCCGAGTTTTACAACTATTATTAGCATTACTGGATGCAGGAATGTCTCACACACAAGTTAGTCATTTCATTAATGGTCTAAATGTAAACAACAAGTAACATATATACGAATAACTATATTTATAAATATTACTTTGTATTAATATTATTATAAAATTGATTGATAACGAAAATGTACACCTAAGTATATCTCGCACTAAACGGCCGTAACATATCAATACAGAGGTCTACAATAAATGTATCCAGTGTTTTAATTTATGCAATATTAGCACACAAAAAACTCCTACATAAGCTAGACATTTATAACTATAAAAACAAATGATATAAATTCATAAAATATAATATTTTATGAAATGTGTATTTTATTATGAATTTTGATTTTTCTAAAAATGTTTAATAATACATATATAAATATTTCTATTTATATAACTACATATCCATATTAGAAAACAAGCTTACAAAGAGCTATATATCTTTTTTCTTAATCAACAAAATGATTAGTATATCTCCTAAACTGTGATCTCTGATACAAGTTGAACACTAGTGAGTATGATACAATAATTATTCTGATTTAAAATGCATTTTAAAATAAACGTATTATTTCTAATAATGTATACTTAGTGAGTATAAATAACAAGTTTTATATAATGTTATTATATAAATGTAAATATACATAAATTATATACATATTATAAATATATAATATGTATTATATAAATATAATAAACAGCAACATTATTTAATATTTTATAATTATCTATTTCATATTTATATTTTAACAAACAAAATATCTCTTTTAGAGCTCATAAAGCATATTTTGATATAAAAACATCACACAATATAAATAATATAAGTGAATCTAAATTTTATTTTTAAATCAGAAAAAATCAAATATTTAAATATTTCTACGCTGCACACCATCCCCTTAATAATCTTTACATATTCACATCGTGATATTTAAATATCTGTACAATGTCATTCAGATCAGTTTATATTTGTAATCGAATTAATGTCCATCAACAGTAATCCATAGATAAACAGTGTATGAGTTAGTGTTGTTAGGGCGCGTGTTTACATCATCGTAGGCAACACGGTCTGTCACCACAGATTATAATCTACGACCGCCGCCATTGTGTCGTAGATGACGAAATATACGAGTACGATTTATCAACGTAGATATCAGCCCTACATGTGAATACGCCCTTACCGTAAACATTTAGTGGTGCTACTAATTGTTTAGATTTATAGGTTTTTCATTTTCAGATCGTATACCATAATTAAGGGATCCCGCACATAACATGCCATTTGCCAATTTCGTGTATAAATAGATAGGAAAAACATAGGTCAACTAAAAAAAATAGAACTGATATTCTATTCATTCAATTGACCTTATTTTTTTTTATTGTATTCATAATATATACATGCATAGGAAAATAAAAATTTAATTTTAATATTATTATTTATTATATTATATATATCTAAATTAAAAATTAGCGATACTAAAATTATGGTATTTCTATAGAAATTATCATTTTATACAATGACTACTATACATTTTTTCAATTATCTCTCTATTTTACTATTCACATAAGTAAATTCTATATAAAGCAAAAAATGTAATATTATAATTATAATAGTTTTTATGTTCTATATGTTTGAATGCACATGAATGCACATGAATGCACATACCTAGCGCGAAATAATTATTCTGAGAAAACAGCGTTTGAAGTTTGACAGCATAAAAATGTAATATTGAATAGTATATAATAACATTATCTTATCAATTATCAATCATTCAGTAACTGACTCATATTATATCATATAAGAATATATATAAAGATAATATACTATAATTCTTATCTTTGATAAATATACATAATTACTCTAGAAATAAAATAAAATGTGCATTATATTATTGAAAATATTTATATATAATTACAAAGTAATAATTCAAGCGTCTGTTTTCTGCCTTCTAATTGGACAGTAATATCACATGACTTTGTATTTATATAAATACAATAACAGACTAATTCAACATAAACAATCTACTTTTTATTTTTTATAAATCTGCAAATTATAAGTTGTAAAACTTTATAAAATAAAATATACTAGTTGATTTCATTATAAATAAAATAATAAGCTACTTTTTTTTTAATAGTATCATAAAAAAACACATTTTTATGCCATTTCTAGACTGAATTCATGTCTAATTTTTTTACAGATACTAAAAAACACTACAATAAGTATTTTTATTGAATGAAAGAAAATATGAAAATAAATAAATTATTATCACTTTAAAATGTGCGGGATCACCTTAATAATTTAATAATAATAATAACCATAATCAATTAATTAATAGTAACTATAAGTGATAACTATAAGTGTCTGAGTCGAGCGTAACCCCGCCCTGCCCTCCCCTAACACCCCCCCCTTTACATAACAGTTGGTATGCTTCTTCGCGATGATAGTGAATCATCTCGCTAACGCCAGCCTCCTGTCAATCATCTACCCCTTCTCCGTGTTCCTGTGGGCGATGCTGTCAGTACCGCGCCCCGATAAGATCTACTGGGTGGTGATCATCACCTACACAGAGGTCAGAGTTCAAACTTAACGCGCGACCTTTAAACCAAAACAGTAATAACCTTGGATTTCGCTGGGGTATCCTTATCAAAAGTGACTCGGTATGGCTTATGCTTTACTCCTGCTCCTCACCACCTACATCACCACCTACATTACCACCTCCACCACCACCTCCCTCACCACCTACATCACCACCTCCATCACCACCTACATCACCACCTCCCTCACTACCTACATCACCACCTCCATCACCACCTCCACCACCACCTCCACCACCACCTCCATCACCACCTCCCTCACTACCTACATCACCACCTCCATCACCACCTCCACCACCACCTCCACCACCACCTCCATCACCTCCTACATCACCACCTACATCACCACCTCCATCACCACCTCCATCACCACCTACATCACCACCTCCATCACCACCTACATCACCACCTACATCACCACCTCCCTCACCACCTAAATCACTACCTACATCACCACCTCCATCACCACCTAAATCACCACCTACATCACAACCTACATCACCACCTCCACCACCACCTCCACCATCACCTCCTACATCACTACCTACATCACCACCTCCATCACCACCTCCCTCACCACCTCCACCACCACCTCTATCACCACCTCCATCACCACCTACATCACCACCTCCCTCACCACCTACATCACCACCTACATCACCACCTACATCACTTGTAGGCCGTAGTACTAGTGAAGTACCTGTTCCAGTTCGGGTTCATCCCGTGGAACGAAGCTTCAGTGATATCTACTGTGGATAACAACCCGTTTTACCCGCCGCGAATCATAGGTAAGCCACACGCCCCCTCCCGTCACCACCACGCCCCCCCCCCCCCACACCCCACACACACACTAATTACATCTATACTTTCTGCACATAGGGATGCCGGGGACAGGTTTTCTCTTTATTCATATTGTATTCTTACATGCACACCTAGACACACACACACACACACACACACCGCCTCTCTCTCTCCGCCTTCACTCACACTCACACTCATCAGTTATTTATTTCCTAATGTTTTCTATATTCATTATCGACGTGACGGTGTTTGAATATCTAGATGAGTCATAGCCGCCCCCGCCGCATGCCCCATACTTTTCCAGTTTGTGTGTCATCGTCTTTGTTTACTCTGTGTAATCGTCCAGCCGTCAGTCAGTCAGTCCGGCACACTCTATAGACATGCCCACTTTATATACGAAACCACGCCCCCCTCCCCCTTCCGTCCGTATCAGGTATCGAACAGAAGAGCGATAACGAGTTGACCTTCGCCTCCTACGACCTAGTGCTATTGTTCTGTTTGTTCATTCATCGATCCGTCCTAAAGGTTTGGCATATGACTACAAACAGACATTTATCAGTCTTTATGTATAATTCTCTCTCTATCTCTCTCTCTCTCTCTGTTTGTCTATCTACCAATGTATAGTTAGTGAATGTTTAATTAATCCCTAGCTTCAGATGTAATACCAGAATAGTATTCTCATCAATCGATTTGCTCTTCACATTAACGTAATGTAATGTTTTAATGTCTTATACGTTTATATTCTATTATATGTTTATAAAAGACGTAATGCTTTTTCATAAAAGCCATTTATGTACAGTATGATCGAATAAATAAATAAGTACTTACATCCACACGATGAGCAATACTAGTGACCTCTCCTATGATAACACTACTACTACTATCGCATACCATATAATAAACTACACATGTGCATAATCTATACATGCAGGAGGTAGGACGCGGGTTCAAACCCCATCCGGACCATTAAAATAGGTCTTAAAATAATATTTAGAAGTGATCTTATATGATTGTGTATAAATAAATGATCGGCTCTCGTTAAAAACATAGATGCCTTATCATGAGAGTAGCTTGAAGGGACGTTAGAGAAATATGCTTATAAGTGAAAACTTCATCTAAGTTCTTTGATGGGATGAAAGGACTCCACCTAAATAAAATAATAACAATAATTACGATGATGATGTTGATGTTGATGTTGATATTGATGATTGTTTACAGCGTCACGGCCTTTGGAAAGACTCGCAGGACATTGATAAAGACCTTGCGAAGGCTGAGGAACGCATCGCTGAGAATACCCCAGCAGTCACACCTACGGTACCAATGCACCCCCGCCGCCCCCCTCCTCACCCCTACCACATGCCTCTCGTATTTCACAGAGTACCGTAGGACATCAACTAGACGATATGTCCATAGAATCCGCGACATTCAACCAAGTTGCCCCCGAATGTCCCGTGAAGAAACCGTCCACAATTGGCAGGTATCCGAATCACTCTCATCATAAGAGTAGCTTATTGTCGGTGGAGCTTTCGTCTGTTATGGTGTCGGGGTTGCAATCATCATTAATAGCTAACTCTATTTAAATATGTTAACAAACATTGATAAACGTGATATGTAGTTAAATTGCTTATAACATAATTATTATATAGCATATTATTATATTTTTATTTAATTAATTATATAATATTCTATTAAAGTAATATTCTATGATTAAACAGCCATGATAGTAATAGAATAATAGATATGCATATTGCATTTATACCTAATATGTCATGAAAAGTAAATATATACTTTTTATAATACTAAATAATATTTAGTAGATATTATATTTCAAATTAGTATATAAATATATTTATAGAATTTATATATAAAAAATTATATTATATACTGATTTAAAATATTAATATATATCCATTATATATTTTAATTATACAATATAATTATATTTTCTATTTAACAATAATATAATATAATACAATATTAAGTTATCTATTTCTAAGATGTTGTTAGAAATTACATTTCACCATTTGTATAGTTTACTTTACCACGACACGCACCTACAATGTGCTGCGTTCTCTTTCCTTCAGCTTAACTTAACGCTCTCGTACACTTTCTAGCCAGTCACTGGATATTAACATACTGCACACACGCACGCATACATTGTATGTAAGTATGTATGATATACCTACACCTACACACACACACATATTTATATTCATCAGCATTACCGATAAGGTTTCCTACCCCGTCGTCGCGTGTTGTTCACCCACTTCAGCAGCCGTGACCCCCCCGACCCCTGTATAAGTGGTATCATCGTTTGCCTCGTGCCACGCTCGCCTCGCTTTCTCTATAGACCGCTGCAGCGGTTCTACAAAAGTAGGGTGGGGGGCCCCGCCCTCCATGGAGCCCGGTCTGGTCGCCTATCTCCTACATTCGCAGTGTTACCGCCTCGCCGTAGAACTTCACTTTTGTTTCCCTTTACTCCGTCGTAATGTACGGGATAGGCGACCACCACCCCCCCACCAGCCTAACCTCGTAGCACCGCGCCCCCCCCTTAAGCGCTTCGCCCGCCCGCCGCTTGCCTACTCATCGTCTACATAAGAACTCTCGTGGCCACCCCGTAGACTGCTTACGACGTTCCTGCGCCCCATCAAAGACTTCTACAGTCAGATGACCAACCCCAAGTATAGCGCCGTCACCGACGTCTACTCGATCATGTTTCTGTGCGACGTGATCGCGTTCGTCATCGTCGTGTTTGGCTACTCGTCTTTTGGGCCCGCGGTAAGTACTAGTGATGTATTTACTACTCAAGTAACGCTCATTTATTGTAAACTAAACAAATAGTTAAGTTATAATAATCACTTTGAGGGACATATGGTTTTAAAAAATATATATTTTTTTTAAATGAAATTATATAAAAATCAATATAGGTAATATATTACGCTTAAAATGCTTGATGCATATTATTAAGTGTCATAAAGAAGCATTTATAAATACGAGCGTATAAACATATACATTAAGGGGATATCGTCATGGCAGCGTAATGGCGTGTGTTTACATGTAAAAGATATGAGATAGGTAGCAACCAAAATGTTAACATTATATACAAGACATATATGCAATAATATCATATTTTAAAGTATATTGATATTTATTATATATGCATATTTAATTTATAATTAAAATAAAAGTTATAAAAAATTAGGTATAAAGTTATATATATAACAATTAAGTAGGTTTCATATATAATACTGATAATATAGTTTATAGGTATACATAATATCTAGTAAAAGAAAAAACAATTAGTATGATTGATAAAATATTAAAGAAAATAATATAATTTTTATAACACCATGTATATGAAAATAATTATTTTGAGAAAATCTCATCTAAAGTTTATGAATATTTTGTTTACATATTCCACTCACTTTTATATATAATAAATAAATAATATAAGTTTATATTATTAGAGTAATAAATAGAAATATATTATAAGTTTATTTATATTTATATTATTAGAGTAATATATAAATATAATATATATATATATATAACGAATCTCTATAGTTGTATTATAACATATTATATATATACCTATATATTATATATATACCTATATATATATAAATACCTATATATATATATATATATATATATATATATATATATATAAATAAATAAATTACTTACTTACTTACTATATATATAAGGAGCCTCATGTGGCAGAGACATTCCTGTCATGAACCCTGTCACGGTCTATCGGCTACAATAACAAGATTGCCTATTGCATAATATACTCATATCTATATTTAGGTTCTAACATTATATATATATATCTATGTTGGGTATACATATATGTATATATGAACATGGATATATATATATATATATATGTATTTATCGAAGATAGTATTACGTATATAGGAATACATATGCGTATATATGTACGCATGGATATATATATATATATATAAGTTATATTAATACATAGATATATGTATATATATATATATATATATATATATATATATATATATATATATATATATGGATATGTGTAGGTATATACAATAATAACTAATAATAAACAATAAATAACATTTATAATATATTTATATACCCATATAAAACACTATTTTATAGTATTTATAATTCATATTTTTTTTTTAAATTTTCTATAATACAAATATCATATCAATAAAGTTGTATATGTTATAAAAAAATATATCATAAATTATAAAAAAATTAATATTTAAGCATGACGATATCCCCTTAAATTATAGTAAAATATTTATAATTAATTTTTAAACTTAATTTGATTCTTTCATCCATAACTTTTGATATACTTGATAAGTGTATATGAAACTTTCAGAACTTAAGGGACAAGTTATTTTTTAATTTTTTTTTTATTTTAGTTTTATTTTAAAATATAAAAATGTAGTTTATTATCTAACTAAAGATATATAACATATTATTTAAAAGTAAATATAAGTATAATAAATTTATTATAGTATTTTAAAACATCAACTTCGTAAAAAATGGTCTCATTATTATTAATGAATATAGCTATAAAGTACCGGAATGTCCCATTTGCTAAATCTATAAATACCGAAATAGTCTCATCAACAATTTAGAATATTTATAAAGTATCACTATATTTACGAAAAGTATCAGTATTTGATTGCGTTCGGATAGTTTAGATTATAATGTCTCAGATCGGGTAAAATATTAAAAAATATCATATTGTATCCCCTTAAAAGATTGTACCTGTTACTGTCCCAACCTCACTTCTACATCAATGTCCCCTGTCCCCATCTCACCCCACCCCACCCCACGTCACCTAATATGAAGTTCACTGACCTCAGGAACAAATCGCCGGTGAGGAGAATATGGCGTCTGTAATACAAGACAACAAAGTACCGGTTCCGTTCCTGATAATGCTCCTCGTTCAGTTCATTCTCATGGTTTAGTACTTACCAACATCGTTATAGTAACTATTTATTGTACCTCGATATATGTATATATATATATATATATATATATATATATATACAATATATACTACCTCTATATATATATATATATATATATATATGTATAATACAATTCACGGACAAATTGGCCCCTTTAGAATACTTATTAGACGTGTATATGTATTTATACCGTAAGTGATTTTTACAATCTGAACTTATTGATAAACGTACTGGTATTTTTCAGTATACGCCTCACTGTAGTTAGTGTGTCTATTTCACTCGGCCACTAGATAGAGTAACGCCTCCATAACCGTGCCCCTGTCATCAGTTGACCTCTCGTGACCCCTGCACACGATGAGTCACCCCTAACCCGCCACGCCTCACACAGATAGTAGACAGATGTCTATACCTTCGCAAGGATGTGTTCTCCAAGTTCATCCTGCAGATCTTCATGGTGATAGTGGTACATTTGTGGATGTTCTTCATACTGCCCGTAGTCACTAAACGGTAGGCTTTCATCGCTACTAGCGCCACCTATATATCTCCCCCTCCACACCATCGCTACTAGCGCCACCTATATCTCCCCCTCCACACCATCGCTACTAGCGCCACCTATATCTCCCCCTCCACTCCATCACTACTAGCGCCACCTATATCTCTCCCCCTGGCCACACCATCGCTACTAGCGCCACCTATATCTCCCCCCTGGCCACACCATCACTACTAGCGCCACCTATATCTCCCCCTCCACTCCATCGCTACTAGCGCCACCTATATCTCCCCCATCCACACCATCGCTACTAGCGCCACCTATATCTCCCCCTCCACTCCATCGCTACTAGCGCCACCTATATCTCCCCATCCACACCATCGCTACTAGCGCCACCTATATCTCCCCCCCATCCACACCATCGCTACTAGCGCCACCTATATCTCCCCCTCCACACCATCGCTACTAGCGCCACCTATATCTCCCCCCCATCCACACCATCGCTACTAGCGCCACCTATATCTCCCCCTCCACACCATCGCTACTAGCGCCACCTATATCTCCCCATCCACACCATCGCTACTAGCGCCACCTATATCTCCCCCCCAACACTCCATCGCTACTAGCGCCACCTATATCTCCCCCCCAACACTCCATCGCTACTAGCGCCACCTATATCTCCCCCTCCACACCATCGCTACTAGCGCCACCTATATCTCCCCATCCACACCATCGCTACTAGCGCCACCTATATCTCCCCCCCAACACTCCATCGCTACTAGCGCCACCTATATCTCCCCCTCCACTCCATCGCTACTAGCGCCACCTATATCTCCCCCCCAACACACCATCGCTACTAGCGCCACCTATATCTCCCCCTCCACTCCATCGCTACTAGCGCCACCTATATCTCCCCCCCAACACTCCATCGCTACTAGCGCCACCTATATCTCCCCCTCCACACCATCGCTACTAGCGCCACCTATATCTCCCCCTCCACTCCATCACTACTAACGCCACCTACATCTCCCCCTCCACCGCTACTAGCGCCCCCTACATCTCCCCCTCCACACCATCGCTACTAGCGCCACCTACATCTCCCCCTCCACTCCATCGCTACTAGCGCCACCTATATCTCCCCCTCCCCCGCCACCTATAGCTCTTTCACGGAGAACCTAGCCGCTCAGTTGTGGTACTTTGTGAAGTGTCTGTACCTAGGACTGTCAGCCTATCAGATACGCTGCAGTTATCCCAATAGAATCCTCGGCAACTTCCTTACTAAGAATTATAATTACCCAAATCTGTTCCTATTTAAAGGGTTAGTAGTTATGGTAGTAGTTATGATAGTATTAGTAGTAGTAGTAGTAGTTATGATAGTATTAGTAGTAATAGTAGTAGCAATAGTATAGTAGTAGTAGTAGTAGTAGTAATAGTAGTAGTAGTAGTAGTAGTAGTAGTAGTAGTAGTATTAGTATTAGTATTAGTATTATTATTAGTAGTAGCAGTAGCAGTAGCAGCAGCAGTAGCAGTTGCAGTAGTACATAATCATTAACATTCCTATCAGATTCCTGATCATTCCATTCCTGTTGGAGTTGAGATGTCTGATGGATTGGATGTGGACGCACACAACTCTTTCGGTGATCAACTGGATTCAAGTTGAGGACATCTATGCCCAAGTGTTCTGTTTGATGTGTTGGCGAAGGGCTGAAAATGTTTGTTATGCAATAGTTATCTAATACATCATATGTAAACATCTCTTACCATCTTAACTTTAGCTGCCACTAATATCAGGCATACGTATTTATGTCAATAAATCTCAATCCACCGATTTTCTACCTATACATCGATTTTAATAATTATATAAAGATTAATATATCATATTTTATCATCATTTGTGACAATATTAACTTAACTTACTTTTTAATAATTGCATTTACATTTATTGAATTATTTCAATATTAAATAATAGACATTTATAGTATACATTGTATACGTTATATACATTTCTATAGATATCATATATGTAATGCATATAAAGTAACGTTTATTATTGTATTTACATTTATTTACATTAAGAATGTTCTCATTTATTATAAACTAAACAAATAGTCAAGTATTTAATTATCATATGTATTAAGTATAACTACCAATCTACCCACCCATAATAACACTGTACATGAATACTAAACCAAATATTATAATATATTATACTACCTCTTATTATATTTATATACCGTCTATATTTAAACCTATGACTAGAGCTTTATTTTCGACAAATCTAATGACCCAAGTTACCGAATGACGTATACATATCATATTACGATGTATAACATCAGCCTCACGTAACTAAACTCCACATCGTCGCGCTTCATCGTCACACCTCGCCGAACAGGAATACCCGACGCCGCGCGGTATCAAGAAGAACGCGCTCATCAAGTACGGCGTGGGAGGTCTGCTGTTGTTCATCTTGATCTTTGTGATCTGGTTCCCCCTGCTGCTGTTTTCTCTCGCTAACGCTGTGTTCCAGGCCAACCCTCCCGTCGAATGCGAAATCGTCATACAATTCGGCAGCTACCAGGTAACGACGACAACAGCCAGCTCTAGTTCTATTGGTGCAGAGAATATTGTTTAATGTAGCATCATTTTTAACAATTTATATGTATTTATTTTATATTTTTCTCTTTTTAAAGTAATTCTTGATTATATGTCAATTTTATTTAATTTTCAAATTTATTTTATAATAATCTAATCTATCTAAAATTATGTAAAAATATGATGATCAGGGAAATTCAGAAAAAACATTAAATTATAATTTATTTGTATTATTTAATTATAATAATTATTAATTAATTTCTCCAATATTCCTTGCCTTGGCGAGGATGTATAAATCTTGTTTATTATAATAAATAATTATTTATTTATAAGCGCATACAACTTACTCCTAAAGTATTGATTTGAATTTCAAATGCACTGCAAATAATCGAATAGTATTTTTACACCGTTCTACTTTTATCAAACATTTACGACAACATCGCCGCGAACATAACTAAACTAGCGACTAACGACGCCCCATTTCACGCGAAGCCGATCTTCCAAATGATGAGCAACTCGAAACAACAAGAACGCATGTCCGAATACAACTACAACTCTCTGAAGTCTGTGAATAAGAACAATAAGGTACGGCCGCGTTCGTGTCATAGCTGACCTCTAGTGACCTCTGTGCGTAATGTTTACAGGGAGCGACGGCATTCCTATCCTCTTACACCACCGAAGACACTTACACCATCGATATCAGCGGTCAATCGGCCTCCATATGGGCGATATCGCCACCGAGTCTGGACAACCTGTGCATAGATCTGGCCAACGCCACCAGTGATGTGATTATTTATACTACGATCAACATTAAAAGGTAACCGTACTGAAGTGTATAGGTGGAGCAGCTTACGTATCGTAAAGTTTGCATTTATTAAGTTAAATATTAATATATTTTTTTATAATTTGTATTAAAATTTTTATATTTTTTGTATAATTTGTATATTTAAAAATATGTATTAAGGAGTCAAATTAATTATCAATACTAATTAATTTATTTATAAAAACATGTTAATATTAATATAATATTACTACAATGAATATTTGTTGACAAAATACATTTTTTCATTTTTAATCAATTTTAGTAAAAGTAAAACTATTTTTATTATTTACTTCAAATGATATTTATTACATCTTTATTCTAATTATATTTAATATATTTTATATAAAAATATTATTATTTTATATTATTATTACTATTTTATAAATTCGATTGTACATAAAAAAGTATTATTGAATATATTTAATATTAACCTTGATAAAAATGTATAGAATAAATATATGCAATACTATGACTTTGTAGGGAAATAAGGAAGAGAATGGTATCGAATATAGCTTCAAGTCAATTTCAACATATATTAACTAAACATGACATGATATTAAGACGGCAAATTCATCAAATGATGAAAGGAAATTCGAGTAATCCAGTGTATGTATATAATAATATATATATATATATATATTTATATATAATTAGACCTCCTATATGTATAATAATTACATTTTTCTTTAAAAAAGCCAAGTTTTTTTAATAAATTGTTTTGATAAAATTTGTTAGACCAATATTATATATATATACAAGCATTATCAAACTTCTCCATCGTTTACTTTATTTTAATATTGCAGATTATATACACACATTTTGTATTATGATTCATTAATTTCATTCATAATAATAATTTTTATTTTATCTAATTATACTTATTAATAATATATATATATATATATATATATATATATATCGGTCATAATTATTAATCAGATATAAATCTATATAATCTATATAAGCATAATATAAATTTTATTTATTTCGAGCGCATACTTTAATTATGAAATTAAAAATATATTTATAATTAAATTTAATTATTTGCTTAATTAACAATTTTTAATTTCATTAAGCCGGCCTTATAAACATATGAATATTTACATGGTGAAGATAGGAGATTTTTTACTAAAAGTACGATAACTTCTGAAATAAATTAGAGAATGACTACATTAATTACATTTAAATCTATATATTCATTAAGTTATAGAATTATATGACGATAAGACCAACAAAACATTAATTTTAAAATAATTTCAAAATAAAAAAATGTCCAGTTACTAACTTATATTTTTAGCACATACTTATATGAATAGTTTATTATAATTAAGTTCTGAAAGATTCATATATATTTATCAAGTACACCAAAAGTTATGGATATTCAAAGAATACAAATTAAGTTTAAAAATAAAGAGCATTAATATCAGTTTTTTTTTTTAATTAAAAATAGTTTACTATCATTTTAATGTATATTTTTATACCGTTGTATTTAAAATTCTTATTTATGACACCTATAGTTACTTATATGTATAAAGCCCTAAATAATTATAAAGATAATATATTAAATTTACTGATTTTTATACAATATAATTTTTAATAACAAATATATTCATTACAAAAATAATGTTTCGTATGCCCTTAAGACATTCTAACTTAATTATCAAGAGTTAAACATATTATTAAGGTTAATGCACATTACTAATAAAATAATATTACATCCTACAATATCATTTTTATATAATGTAATAAGTCATTAACACATATAACGTATACATGAATATCATATCTTATGTTCCATAATTTATATTAATATTTTATATTAATCTCATTTTTCTAGGTATATAGAAAATCTATTTCCACGCTTTTTAAAAGTTCCTGGAACAGGAAAAGTAGAACCAGCTCACAACTTATTAGATAGTATGTATTATAAAATATAATAATTTAATCATTCAATATAATATCGTTACTTATTCAGATTATAGTAATATAACGATAAGCTTACAACATATCAATAATGATTTCACACAACAATGGTGGAAATTAAAAGAAAAACGAAAAAGTAAGTGAATTATATTATAGACAATATATTACTGTAATTTTAATGTAAAGCATTATGTTTATTTCATATTTATATTTAAAATGTTTACTATTTAATAAGTTGTATATGTTATTATATATTTGGATAAAAACTTTTAATAATAAAATATTTGTATTTATGAAATTAATATTTTTTTAAATATTTATTATAAAAACAGATTAATTTTTGTAAACTACTTTTAAATTAGATGGATATTTTACCATAAACTGAACATCTATATTACTCCTACGTTAAATATCATACTAAATGATTTCGTCAATACGAGAAAGTCTAACAGACTGAGATTTAAATTGGGCTGTATATGGAATTGGCTTATATTATATATATATATATCAATCCAATTAAAATTCATATAAAATATCCACAGCATTAGAGTATTAAAACATAGAACATAATTTTAGTGATTGATAATTATTTTATAAATTAAATTATAAATTAAATGCATACTTTATTTTCAGGAAGAATAAATTCTAAAAATGAAGTATTCTATATATTTAGTGATCATCTTACACTGGTTACTTTTAATGATAGAGTAGCACCCGATACATTATCATTCTTTACAAATTATGGGTTAGTTATATAATTATTAGTTCATTAAAGTATTAATAATATTATTGAATATACAGGATAATTGGACTATATGTGTCTTTCATATTAGTTATTGGAAGTGTTGTAAGAACTCAAACCAGTGGCTTAACACAAAATATAATGTTTGATAGCTTGCCGTATGTTGCTAGAATTTTAAGATTATGTGACGACATATATTTGGTAATTATTAATTATATTTTAATTACATTTTATATTAACCATTTACTAATAATAACATTTAGGTTCGGGAAGCTGGTGATTTATTACTGGAAGAAGAACTCATAGCGAAACTTATCTTTTTATACAGATCGCCTGCAACTCTTATAAAATGGACTCGACCTCCAAAAATTAAAGAAGAATAAAGACTTTACTAATTATTGTTCAAATATAGTTTTATTTATATTCAGTAAATTTTATTTATTTCATAAAGTGATGTTGAGATTTATTACATAATAATTTGTAATAATTGGCTGAAATCACGACACCATAACAATATTTAATAATGATAATAATAATGATAGTATTGATGGCACTAGCGTTTTGAAAAAAATCCTTTCTTCTTCCGTTTCAATGTATCTAATTCTGGTTGATATCTAATTAAATATTTATAAACTTTCATCATATTATCCCCTTGTTTTCTTTTTGCTGATAATGATAGAGTATAATCACCAGGTAATGCTGATGATAAGTGTATTGTAATCTTTGTCTTCTTGGATCCTTCCTTAGAAGATAGCATATCTCCACAATCATGATCAGCATCATCAGCTAAATGTGCTATTAACTTTAATGATTCAGAATATGCAATCTCTATACAAATAGTGGTTTGATCTTTAATAAGCATGGTTTCATTAGGGTGAGATACCATGCGAAGTCCTAAACGTAGAAAAGATTCAGTTGGACCCAAACCCTCTCTAGGACTCATAGGTTTAGGTCTATCTACATTAAATAGTATCTTACAGGCATGGGATAGCATAACACCATCTGTTTCTGCATGTCTTGAAAAGATATCTAAACCATATTGACCATTCTTGGGTGGAGTAACTTTTACTGTATATATACGATCATCAGCTGATGATTCAACATATTTCATGAGAGATTCGTCAGACTCATTATTCATATGAAGTTTACAGATAAATTGTAGTTTTCTATTCATTTGAAATCTTAATATAGCACTTTCTCCATTTATTATAATATGTCCATTCGCATGACTTGGCACCAAATTCTATTGAATAATATGATATATTTAGATTAAATATAGAATATAATTTATCTAATTAAATATATTATATTCTTACCTCTATATCAAATAATCTCTGAGCTTTACTTGGACCCCACTCTCCTTTACAACAAGCAGGTAATGGATAGAATTTACCACCCATTGATTCACATACTATTCTTATTTTACATGCACATTTCATACTTGAACGCTTATTATCATTGACTTGATTTAATTCACTAATCCTCTTCGAAAATATCTAAAATAAATATTAAAAATTATTATACTAAATATTTTAAGATGCAAACAATGAAAATTAGGATACTAATTATTATACTTAAAAATAGTAAATTAAAATATAATATAAATTCATATAATAATAATAATATATAATATAATTTATTTTTTAATTCTTTGAATGTTTATTTTATAGGTTATAATATTATAAATAAATGTGTATTTAAAATAATATATAATTTATTGTATGCATATATTTAGAATAAAAATTATAAATTAGATTACCTCCAAGAAATATGAACCAGGGCATGGAACATGTATATTGAATAAGGCAACATCATCTACTATTGAGTGAAAAACAAATCTCTCTAAACCAATATTATCGTAAGATTTTTGATCTCTAAAAATATAGTACATATTAATAGTAAATAAATGAATTATATTTTATAATTTACAAACTTTTTCTCTTTATCTGCAAAATGAAGCTCATATTGAAAAAATAAATCATTTGCAAATTCACGCGGTATTCTCAATCTTACTTCATTACCTCCCTTTTCATCTGCAATTAGAGTAGCTTTTGTTGGACTATCAAATTCTAAACCATACTGGAAGAATATTGATCGAACATAGGGCATCTGTAAATAGAAAATTCAATTAACAGAATTATTAATAAAATATATAATATAAAATAACATTTTCAAATTGTTGAAGGGTGATAGGTTTATCCAGAAGTTGATGAGAGGTATCAGTAGCCCAGAACTCACGAATAAATTCATCTGGATCAGTAAGAAAATAGTGTTCATCATATTGATATCTTATTTTGTCTTGTTTGGCCTTATTGCGTACTAGGGTATCTTGAGATTCTTTATTTAATACTAGATATCTGAAATTTTTATATCACAATGTTATTAAATATTAATACATAATAAATTATCTATCAAACCTGGCACCCCAATTACATTGAACTGGCCACCAATTTCCTGAAATCATGACTGCATTCCATGTATTCTGAAACTTATCTGGTAAAATCTTCATTCCTGGTTCATATCCAACACTTTTAGCGTAACCGCTTATTTCTGCACAGTGTAAACCAGCATAACTTTGATTGAACAACAAATAATTGAATTATTTAAACTAATTGAATATAAAACAAAATGAAGTACATGTTGGATATATTTAAATAGCAATAATATTGATAATCTAATTCTAATATATTCTAAATATCAATTTATAATATAGATTAAATACCTGCAAAGCCGTTTAAATAATGTTGTGTAAGTCTCTGTACCAAATTTAATACCCCGAAGTAAACCCATTGGTGTATCTCTATCAAGTGTTTGATCAAATTCCAAAACGTTCAAATCTTTAAATGTAATCCATCTAAAAATTGCTCTAGCTTTTTCTAAATCAGTAAGACATCTAGCAGTTAAATCTGCAACTAAAGATGTATATGATGATTGTTCTTTTTCTGCAATCTGTACAAACATTTATTTTATATGAATATGTATTTCATTAAAAAGCATATAACTATAACTATACACATATATAATATTGAATATATAATTCTATATTTATACATAAGCTAGTGTTATTAATTATTACTATTAATAGATAGTTAGTATTTATACTTCTATATATTGATAATATTTCACATGCATTGTTAAAGATAACCATAGATAATATAAAAATAAATTAATAAGCCAAATACATATAAAATATTATATATTTTAAATAAAATAAACTATATATATTCCCTAAATAGTAATAATATACGAGTAATTATAAATAATAGCTTACATTGAATACTTCTTCATCCAAATCTTTAAACACTTCTACATCATAATATAAGTCTCTTTTTCTACAATTAGGTGCCTTAAACATAGGTGGAGTAGATGAAGGACCTAGTGTCACTTCCTGCAAGAGTTGGTCGAGTTGTTCAGCATTCTGGTCAGCTTCTGATCCACTCTGCGAGTTTTTAATTTTAATCTTAGTAGGTATATATATAAATAAGCATTATTGATTTCTACCAATTGATCATCAATATCTTGTGTATATTCTTGTTTTATTTCCTCTTTGGTTTGTTTGAGAAATGAATACATTTGATCAGTTTGTTTAGCAATCATCACTTTTGTATCATTCTGTTCTTTAATCCTCAGTGTTTTTACCATAATCTTCTTACGCTCTTGGTGCATAATAATCATGTCACTATTTAGTTTCTTCGTAGCAGTTTCTCTATCCTATTATTGATAAATATTTGTCAAACTTATTAATATAGGAACTTTGAAATATTTATAGAATAATGTTATTAAAATATTAAATTAATATTGATATTATTATAAATATATTTTAATTATCATTATTAAAATATATTATTATATATAATTTGATTAATTCTGAAAAATATGTTTGATATAATATAATATTTATAATTATTGAATCTTAAATAATGAATAAAATTAATTAATTAATTAATAATAAAGGAACTTAAAATCCCTATATAAAATAGTATACTATTAATTTAAATGTTATCATTTATATTTATTATTATTTAGATATGTTATACATATATAATTATTATAATGAACAAACAATATGTCCTCCTTTTTTCTTTTTATCTTTGCTTTCATAAGTTCTCATTAATGCATTTAGTCTCGTTTCCCATTCTACATCTATTTCCTAAAAATGAAAACATATATTAAAATTCATTAGTAATAATTTACATATTGTAGTAATAAATAGGTTATAACATGACTATAATTTGTATTTTCATAGTCAATGATTCATAATATTCACATATATATATATGAGAATATTGTCTACTTATGAGACATATGAAAGAGCATACTAATAATAAAATATAAACAATATATGCACCAATATAGGTTCAATATATAAGCATAAAATATGGTGAATATATATTATATTATATGAAATGAGAAGCTACTTTACTAAATGCTATGATTCATATGTATATAATAAATAGTTCAAGTACTTATATAGTGTTGGTAATCCAGTAATTAGCCTATTACATAACAACAATAATGTTATATATATATATATATATATATATAAATAGACTAATTATATAACATATTTATTTTCAATATGTTTACACCCATGTATATATACATTTATAGAATTACAAAATTGTATAGTCAAAATATTTATATTTATTTATAAAGCCATTATTTAATTAATTATAATTAGAATATATGATTAATATAATATAAATTATATAAATATTATTTATTATATAAGTTATCATATTATTTAACTATAATTATATGAAAAACCATTAATATTACACTATAACTATAAACATTTCTATAATATTAGTTTTATATTATGAATAACAGATGTATTTGGTAAATATTATTTACTACAATTTCACACTACTAATATATATAAAAATAAAATTATTAATATTTATATATAGGGTGGTTCCAGGGGGGCCTAGGGGTACCAGGCCCCTCCCTCATCAACACTCAACTATTATTTTTACTTTACAATATATATATATAAATCAAATCAATTTATTAAGTAAATTTAATATTATATTTATTCCCCCCCACATTGATCAAATCCTGGAACCATCCCAGATATATATATATATATATATTTATATCTATAAATAATGTATATATTAACTATATTTATAATTTTCATAAATATAATAATTAAAAATGTATAATAAACCTTTTTCAAAACTGTATTTTGTTTATCATGGTCTTCTTTAAATGTTTGCATTAAATGGTCTTCTTCAGTTCTATGTTTTTTTTCTAACTGTTCTTGTCCATCATGAATTTTTGTCATCATTTTTTTTTTACTAGCCTAAATGATGATAAGAAAATATATTAATAAATAAAGTATAAGAATATCATAAATAAATTACTAAATAATAATATATATATAAACATATAAATAAATAACATTCAGTAATGACACTATGTTTGAAATCAATAGAACAATGAATGTAATTATTATAATCATTACAAAGTACCAATGTACCAAAATATTAATCATTATTAATTATAGAACACTATTTATAATCAATATGCATATAGAATAGCTCACAAGTTGTGAGTCACAACTATGTGTATTTAAGATTAGGTATATCTGTATAGGTATAATATATTCTTAATTTATATATTGATAACACTTTTTATTTTATAAATTATAATATACATTTTTAATTAAATTTAATAATTCTACTTATATCATCTATATTTATATGTTGTTTATTATTAAATTACATAATATACAGAATTCAAATATCTAGCTATAGTCATTATACAAGAATAGAAAATTATATTTAGAAATATCAATTATTAATAAATAACAATATAACAAGCTATAAAGAATTATGAATTGTATTTTTATATTAATATTAATCTATATATTATAAATTAAATTATATTATATATTGAACTATATATTATATATAAGTGTGAATATAAGTTAATAAATTGTATATTATTAATTACATTAATTATATTTATTATAAGATAATTTTGAATTGGATTTAATAAATATATATTTATTATGATATACAAAATTACATATAAAATGTACCCATAGTTCTAAAATAATGACTTCCTCAATAATAAGGTGTAACTCCTGTAACTAATACAGTTCTATAATTATAATTAATTGATATATATATATCAATTAATAAATGCATTTATAATAAATAAAGTGTTCTTTATTTTAAGGAAAATGTAATATAAGATACTATATATAGTTATATAAGTTACTATATATAGTATCTTATATTACATTTCCCTTAAAATAAAGAACAATTTATTTATTATAAATGCATATATAAAAATAATTTATACATTACTATAATAATAATAAATAGTAATTAAAAAAAATGATTTTATATAGGCTTAAATATTATTAATCATCATTTAGGTTATAAATGTATATTACATGTATATTACATGTATATCATATATATCCTATAGATATATCTGGTATGGTTTATATATATATATATATGATTTATTATATTATATTAAGGCTTATTAAATGTGTGTATATTTAAAATTGCATATTATTATATCACATATTGTGGTTTTGTTAACAAAGTATGGTTAATATTAAAATAGTCAATTATTTTTAAATATGATATATGTAAATGATATCGTGAATATTATATTATGTAATTCGCAGAAATCATAGTTTTAAGATTAGAATAATTGTGATCAAATTTTAAATTTATTTTATATTCTTATAACTAAAGCTGCCTTCACACCAAAAAAGCATACTGATATCATCCCGATTTTGTTGACTATAAAAAATGGTAGTTTGGTCATATCGGGAAGGTCGATGCACACATTATTCATGCGTTTATATATAAATTACCTATTCAATATTTGACTTTCACGAAACCTTGTAAATATTTTAAAATGAATAAATAAATGATTTGTATAGCCCGATATTGAAATATTTTGGTATCAAAATTGGGCTGATATATGGCAGTTTTTGTTGGTGTGAAAGCGGCTTAATGTTTATAATATTCTCTATAAATATTATTAACATATTTTATATTTAAAATTCAATATATTATATAAATGTCTAATATATTTATAATAATTATATATAGTTTAGTTATATTTTAATAAATATATATATATATATATATATATATATATATACATGTATACATGTATACATGTATATATGTATGTAATAATAAAATATAATAATTGAATATTGATTTATGGAATAATTATATTATAATCTTAAAATTATGTTATTTTCAATATAGTAAAATGTACTATTATGGTATATGATATATATATAATATAATACACATCTATACCCGGATCTATACTAAATATATATTGGGATATAACAATAATGTAAGGTTCTTAATAGAATAAAATAGAGATTACTTATAAAGGTAAATAGTGTATTTATCTACCATTCTTATTCACTATAATATCATGGGGATATTGCACCCCTATATTATGTAAAAATCATTAGAATAAAATAAAATTATGTTATTAGTATACAAGAAAATGTATTCTACTTCTCATAGAATGCATTCATAGTAGTAATGTCCTTATATTTTGTAAAGTATTTATCATTATGGTATTTATATAAGTTAAATTTTATTACTTTCACAGATTAATAGCAATAATTTATTAGCTGAATATATAATGTGATTATTCTTAGATTACATGATTATATTTACAGATTCAACTAATTTCATAGGCATATAATGTATATTAATGTACTTCAGTTAGGAATTCTTTAGAAAACTAGCTTTCAATAAATTGATACTTAACATTCAAATTGGACAGTCAATTTACAATGATAAATAACAATAGCATATTTCTAAATAGTATATATATATAATATTTATATCACTTATATTATTCATTCTAGATATTATAGAGATTAAATTATATATATATATATATATATATATATATATATATATATTTATACACACACAGCTAGAGAGAGAGAAATCAAATTGATCTATTCAAAGGACATTTAAACAATTGATAGTAATACTAAATAAAAGATATAAGGATATATGTAATCATTCACATTATTACATATGATTAAATATGTCATTATAACCAATATAATAATCATATGTTCAAATGTATATTATAATGCAAACAAAATATAGATTTAATTATTATAAGAATATAATATAATATAAAATTGTTCATATATATATATATTAAATCACATTAGTAATTACTTAATATACTTTTGTATATTTTTATAATAAAACAATAACCTTTATATTAATAAAAACTGGCAATAAGATATAATTAGATATATATGTATATACACATGATATATATGGCATATTAATATTGTTACATATAATTAATATTATATTACAATGCTTAGATGCATTCCAGTAGTGCTATAAATAATATAATAAATGCAAGTATTTTTTAAACAATAATCAAATTTTATGACTTTTATAACTAGCTATGCCATAATAGTAATATAATAATACTGTAATGATAATATTAATTGTGGTATTTGATTTCAAATACAATGTAAAAAGTGCTCATTTAAAACATGGTGTATTATAGTTATTTATTATCTGAAATTAAATCATTTACAAGTTATTATAATACAAAGAAAGGACTATCCATATATATATATAATAAAAATAAATAAGTATGTTAGTAGAAAGGTGTAATATAAGACTATATGATAAGATGTAAATAGTAGCATAATACATTTATTAGGTGCAGGGTAAATACTAACCACAAATGCAGGGTAGTTATGCCGATCATTACCACCATACTTTTTATTACGTAACATCTTTTGTACATGAAGATTATGAGCGATATTAAGACTTTCATTAGCCATATTAGGAGTATGTCCAGTTGGTAAAATCTGCGAGTTAAACTGGTTTGCGATAGCTGGTGTTTGCAGTGCATTCTTAATTCCCATAGCCGAAGCATCAAATCCAACGAGTTCATTTAAAGGTTTGTGTTTCGTGCAGTAAAGATTCTTGTCAGTGAAGTCCGATTGATTTGTGAAATAGGTACGAAGACTAAGTGTTGCATCACAAATTATACATTTGAAACAAAGTCTATGAAACACCACTTCGTTAACGGGGCCCACTTTCTCAGCTTGGTAGACACGTTGTTGACATCTCTGGCATACATCTGTAGTACCATTGAATAAGTTACTCAATGATTTAGGTGCAGTTGACATCAACCTCGGCGATGAATTCGCCATATTGCTTTTGGTATCTATTTCGAGTGTATAGAATTATCATTAGGATATTGAACAGAATAATAATTAAATTATCTATAATGATCATACAATTTAAGAAAATTAATATTTTATGATTAAAATTAAATAATAAAACAATTACAAAAATATATTTAGCGTAATATATAGTAATGTTATAATTAGAATTATGATATTAATTTAATATTTTATTATACAAAATACAAAGATAGAATTTAGGTAACTAATATGATGACTAATATGATATAGCACTGATAACTAATAGCTGCTTGCACTAATAACCACATATTGTTATTAAATATTTCATTATTATAAAGTATATTGTTACATTCAAATAATAAAGGAATGAGTATTTATAAGGTTGTATATATATATATCTGATGTAATATGACTAATAAAAGTGATTAATCAAATAAATAACTGAATATAAATATATTTAATAACTATAAATAGAATTACATATTAATTTCCCTTTAATATATGACTAAACATATAATTTAAATATGTATTAATATTTATCTGATATAATAATAATAATATATCTATAATGAAATATATCTATTATATAATATGACAATACTAAATAATTAATGAATATATGTGATATGATTACATAATATTTATAAATAACCATCTGAAATAAATCAACATTGGATAAACAGGGACATAGACAATAGTATTAAATATTATTACACAATATGAATTGAGTTGATTATCCTATATGTTGAATTATGTATATAAATAATTAGTATGTAATTAAGTAAGGATTAAGTAAACAGATAAGATTAATAGGTAGGTATCCAAGTAAGTAGATTGGTATAGTTATGCTATATAGATATATATTTATGCAGGTAGCTATATTGATAGATAGATAGGTATGTATGTATGTAAGTAGGCAGATACATAGAAATATATATATGCAGGTATGAAGATATATGAAGTTATGAAGATACATGCAGTTATGCAGGTAGGTGGTTAGGAATGCAGGCTAGTAGATAGGTAATGTATATAGGTATATGATAAGGATAGTTAAGTAGGTAAATAAGTATGCTTACAGGTAGGTATATAGGTATTCATGCATACAATATATAATTATACTTTTTGACATATTTTCTTAACAATGGAATGTTGTAATATATCATGGCTTCAAAGTAATTCTATAGATGTAAATCTACTTTTAATGTGAATGCTCTAATATACATAGTAATATATACTTTTACCTATAGTTACCAGTATAGTTTGTACTGTATTCATTATTCAGAGATATATGTGTGCAATACACTGTGCATTCTAACATGAATTAACCTAAATCACCTGTACTATTATGCAACATTCAACTTAAAATGGCATTAAAGATACCACTTAAGGTATGAGGCATATTTAAAACATGTATTGCACCTAACTAATATATTGTTTGGGTAAATATAATTTATTTAGTATATATTTATATTATATAATTAGTAATACAAACAAGGTCAACTTATAATATTACAACTATATATATATATATATATGTAAGTACATCTATGGGTTCGTTTTTTGTAACGTATCACAGTACCAAGTTAGCAAGCGTTTTGTGTAACGTACCAAAGTCCTACCTGTATGCTTATACATGTAAACTCAAGTGGGACTGTGGGACAGTGGTACGTTGATATGTTACAAAAAACGAACCGACGTACCACAGTCCCACTTATACATGTAAATGCAGATGGTACTGTGGTAATGTGGGATGGGACGTCGAAAAGTTAGTAACACAGTCCCACTTGAGTTTACATGTATAAGCATACAGTTGGTACTGTGTTACGTTACAAAAAACGCACCCTATAACTTTATTAAATATTTGATTAATTAAATTGTAGCTATGTATTAATTATTTTACTTTTAAATTAAAATTAAAATTAATATTTTAATATTTTAAATTTCATATAAATAAATAACATTTATTATGCAATTATATGTATTTCAAATATATATTTGTCTCAAATACATAAAATAGAACTAAATTATTAAGATATATCATATATCATATATATTATATATATATATAAATATAAATAAACTTATACATATTAATAATGTATATATTATATACACACACACACACACACATTATATATAATGTGTTTATGTGTGTTTATAATATATATAAATCTGATTTTAGTATCAAATGTAATTTCATACTCTTTAATAAAAAGGTAATTATGGAAAACTCTAAAGTAATGTTAATGATATTATTGTATTATATAATCCAGAAGTAATAAGAAAGTAAAATGGGAATAAACTAGGAGTTAAAACTAGTTAAAACTATCTACCATTTATAATTAAATTACAAACATACATATATAATATTTTATTTAACTATACCCATTATATTTTAATTAACTTTTAATATAACTTAATTATAAATATCCAAAATAAGTATATTTAATTTATATATATATATATATATATATTCATCCCAAACTGATAAAATAATGGTGTTTTTTATCTAAAAATCCTCCCTGATAAATGAATAAATAAGTTAAAACATAAGCCCATTTTATATTGATATTTGATAGGAATAAATATAACAGTAATACCCATATACCCCATATATATTAAGTTACATAAAATAATAAAGGATTATGATTTAATATATATATATATGTATTATATATAATATATATATATAATATAATATATATAATATATATATATATAGCAGGGATAGGGTTAAATACTTTTATCAGATACAATATTTACTTTACATTTTTTAATATAATTAATATATTTAATATAATATTAATTTTTATATAATTATTATAATAATAAGAATCATTATTAATAAAAACCTAAAATATTACATATTTACATGTATACATATCAAAAATCCATTATACATTATACCATTATACAGGTTAAAAACTATTGGTTTTTGACATTAATAAATCTAATAATTAATAATAAAATATATTGTTAACAAATACACCAAATACATCAATCAGTGTATGTTACCCATAGATTTGTATTTTACATATAAAATCATATATTTAAACTATAAATCTATGATTTTACCCCATCCATGATATATATATATATATATATATTTACAATTCCTCACTAATCCCATATTACTTCTTGTTACCAAAATTACTTTTTCAGTCATACTAATTTACTAGTTTAACATTTATATACATACATATTATTACATATATATTATTATATATATATATTTAATATTTATATTATAATAATAAATATAGTTGATATAATTATAATAATATAATAATATAATTTATATCAACTGAATAATGTAAAGGACATAATAATTATTATAATTTTAATAATTAATGTAATATACATGACTCATGAGATAAGTGATATTAACAAATTTTAAAATGTTATCTTATTATTATAATAATTATAATAATAATAATTATTATATACTTTAGGAGGTATTTATTATATATTATATATATATATATATATATATATATTATATATATATAATATATAACAACTATATTATCTTTATATAATGTTATATTTATCTGAATGTATCTATTAAATTAATATAAAATGAGTATTATAAAAAATACTAATAATTTAATTATTAAATATTCATTTACTCATTAAATTAATGTAACATTACTTTGAATCAAAGTTTTGATTATTTTAATAATAATAGATTACTAAATTTAATATAATTGATAATTTTATTTCATTTAACAATTGACAAATATGTATGCATATCACACAATCTTATGAGTTTAAGTGATATCGATATAATTGTGTACATGAAATATGATACGATAGTATAAAATTACATCTCTAGCGAAGCGAGACCACAAAACTAAATAATAATAATAATAATAATAATAGTATTAACCGAATTTACTAGTCAATCGTAATATCCTTCTCCTAATATGTATATACTAAATATAGTTTTCTTCAGACGCGTTGGTTAGGTGGTTATAGTAGAGTTAAAATAGTACTAGTTATTAGTACACTGGTTATTTAACGATATTATAAAATGACGTCTAGGTAAATGTAGTACGGATATAAAATGCGAAAGCATAACTCTATTTTGTACGTGCACTACACCTTGTTAATTCAAGCGTGACGCGCGATACACCCGCAATCTGTACGATGACTCATTCGTCAATAAAAACTATTAAGAATTGATTTCTGTGTATGGGTTATGATGATGAAAGGTATCTAGTAATAGGAGTTTGATTATGTCCGTATCTATTTATGTATTACTCGAATACAAATTTATATAATTATAACAGCTTGCAAAATATCAAATAGGTTACCTATGAAAAGAGTAATAAATAATAAACTAGATGTAACAATAAAATAAATATATATATATATATATATATATTAAATACAAAATATATATGAAGTTTTGTAAACATTATATATATATATATATATATATATATATATATATATATAGGTTACTATATAGTTTACTGTTACATCTATAGATAAACTATAGTTTATTGTTTATTACTGTTTTCATATATGATACCTATAGGCTATAGCCTATAAGTAACCTAGTAATACTTTGAAATCTGTTATAATTATATAAATGTGTATTCGAGTGTATTATTAACTTAACTTTACAACTTTACAATTATAAATTAGGAATATCATTATATTAATAGTTCCTACATGTTTATATATGTACTACATTCTACCATTGTAGGATGAATCATAACACCCTAGATGAATAATTTGTGTATTATTTTTGTATAGAATATATTATATTAAATGTACTACAATTATATATTATAATAGGTAGACTAATTGACATTAATTGATAAAATAGTGTTACACATACACGTTTAAACACCTATTTAAATTAAATCCATATGCACATTCATTCCATATTCCATATTTTTTTTTAAACTACAAACTACAAAATAAATATATGAAGATTGATATTGATGTGATAAATAGTGATATACAATAAAATATAGATTACAAATATATTAACACTTAAACTAACATTCTTAGCAATAATGATATGGATATTGCTATACATGTATTATGTGATAACTATATGTATCATTATTGTTATATAAAATAGAATATATTATAGTTTTTTTAACTAATAATTATTAACATTTCAATAACATTATTTTTCCTATATAATTGTTATTTAGTAATAGGTTATTTTATTTTCAAATTAATATGAATTATTTTTTCAAAGTATCATATAAATAAAACAATATAAAAGTATATCTAAATTAAAATAGGGATATAATTAGACTAATTATACCTATTATAGGGTATTAATAAGTGTATGGCATGAAATCAGCATTAAACTATATCCTTACTTTATGAATGCTTATTTATAAATATAAATGTAATATATATATATAGATATAATTTTAAAGTTATTAACATAATTATATTAAACATTAATATATTAACAACATAATTGTAATGGTGTTTTCAAAACACTGTTTTGAAGTTAATTTTGTAAATAAAAGTAATTCACGTATTACATAAGAAACGTAATAATACATGAAATGTTCGTATTGTTCTTTATATTCGAGTGAGGTAGATAGCGATAACGAGGCTACGCGTTGAAGAGAGCCACGTGATCCCCATGCGGAAGTGGTGCACATCGGCATATATCCTATATCCTATATATAGCACATAGGCTTCGTATATATCAATACATCCTATATATATAGGCTATAGCATCGATGTTATAGAATGTATTGATAGTATACACTGCATACAGACTACATAGTGTATACAATTAATATTAGTGGAAGTGTTATTAGCGACTGCGCTTAACTAATATTATACTAATACTACAAATAACAGTCATTGTAATAATTGTAATGGTGTTTTAACTTATTACAATAATAACAATTATACCAGTAGTAGCTACTACGCTAGCGACAAGGTATACAAACCTTATATATATACTAAAGATTTTTCTAAGGATGCTATGCAAAATCTTTGTATATACTGTACATTGTACACTGTAAAATGTACAGTGTACATTACAGTGGCTATTGTATCAATGCCTCCTCGAGGATATAGGAGGCTTTCACAGTATACGGAATTTGTACACGTGACGCTGGGAAATTTCTAGAACCGATACAGGAGAACTACTGCTTCCGGATTAGGGGATACGAGAGGATACGAGAGGATAAGAGAGGATACGAGAGGATACGATAGGATACGAGAGGATACGAGAGGATACGAGAGGATAAGAGAGGATACGAGAGGATAAGAGAGGATACGAGAGGATACGAGAGGATACGAGAGGATACGAGAGGATACGAGAGGATACGAGAGGATACGAGAGGATACGAGAGGATACGAGAGGATACGAGAGGATACGAGAGGATACGAGAGGATACGAGAGGATAAGAGAGGATACGAGAGGATACGATAGGATACGAGAGGATAAGAGAGGATACGAGAGGATACGAGAGGATACGAGAGGATACGAGAGGATACGAGAGGATACGAGAGGATACGAGAGGATACGAGAGGATACGAGAGGATAAGAGAGGATACGAGAGGATACGAGAGGATAAGAGAGGATACGAGAGGATACGAGAGGATACGAGAGGATACGAGAGGATACGAGAGGATACGAGGGGATACGAGAGTATACGAGAGGATACGAGAGGATACGAGAGGATAAGAGAGGATACGAGAGGATACGAGAGGATACGAGAAGATACGAGAGGATACGAGAGGATACGAGAGGATACGAGAGGATACGAGAGGATACGAGAGGATACGAGAGGATACGAGAGGATACGAGAGGATAAGAGAGGATACGAGAGGATACGAGAGGATACGAGAGGATACGATAGGATACGAGAGGATACGAGAGGATACGAGAGTTTAAGAGAGAACGTATACGTTTAGTAAATATATATAGTGTATATGCATCTGTTATAACTATAGTTAGTAATAGTGGAAAGTACTCGAATACTGTCATGCGCGTAATTATGACACCCTATAGGATATATCTCTATAGAGATGTCCTCAAATATAATTCCAATCAAAAAATAATTAATCACCGAAATGTTAATTAATATAATTCATATAAGTATATTTTTTTAAATATTTATATTTTTTAAATATAACAAATGTTAAATACATTTTGTAAATGTAAATTAGAATATCACCAACTATTTGAATACGATTTTATTTCTTTTATATCAACATGTTCTGCGTATTATATACATATCTTTGATATTATATACGCATACATTATATATTTGGGTTTGAGTAAAAATTAAGTTAAGTAAATTAAAAAATACTTACATAAAATAAATTCACTTCCTAATATATTTAATAACTGTATATATATATATATATATATATATATATATATATATATATATACCTAGTACCTATACGGTATAGGCTATATCTATTACCTATGGGTATCATAACGTGTCTATGATTATATTGACTACCTTAGGTATACTATAGTAGTAGGCCTAGTATCCTATGCCTAGTAGCTGGATCACCCCACTGCTATTAGTACAAACATATATGTTAAATGATATTAAGTTTTATATAATATATGCCTATGCGTAATGGTATCAATCTAGTTGTTAATTACTCATTTGATGTTCTAACTGGTTCTCATTTATATTTAATATATTGAATACTTTAGCATCATTACAACGCCTAGCGTAATATATTGTACGTGACTAACGAATTGTATTAATTAGATTTAATTAACCTATTAATTAGAATATATTTGTTAACAATAACATAATAATGTAGACGACATAGTTATGGCAAAGCGGTGATCAAACCAAAATATACAGTAACAAAATAGATAGTAACATATATATATACAACCTAGCTAGAGAATATATATATACCTATAGCTAGAGCATATATATTTATATATATATATATTAATATCACATAGGATTGTATACGTTCCATACATATATTTTTCATATAAGAGATACATTTAAATTAAATAAGTATCAATATATAGGTTTTATAATTTAAAAATTATTTAAGAACAAAAATAAAAAATAATTACTTAAATTATGATAGAAATATAACTATACTTTTATCACAGGAATATCCAGGATATTACACTTTTATTAACGAATCCTAATTAAAATTATTTTATTTAGATTCCTAATATAAAATAAATTCAATATTATGCAATATTAAACTGTTTTTATGCTGTTATTGATTTTACTTATTTTACTTGCTTATCAAATGTATATCACATATATATATAGTGAACCATGGTACGAATGACCATATATGATGTTTAATGTGATGATTTTATAAGGTTGCATTATATCAATATATGTGGACATCCGTTTCAATAGTCGAAATACTATGCACCATATACTTTATAGTATACATTTTATACTATAGATAAATCGGGGTTGCGTTATATCTAGGGGTTAAATATACCCACATATGGATACATGATGCACTATATATATATATATATATATATATATATATATATATATAATTTACAGTTTATGCACATACAATAAACTATATTATTTATATTGATAATATGTTATTTACCTTTATATTGAGGTATATAGGTTATATATATATATTACTAAATACTAATTCTAACAGTAGGATATATTACAGTAGGTAACAAGGTAAAATACATATATATATATATATATATATATATATATTACCTATATATCTAACTAAAGTATTACTATTGTTATTGTATAAGATTTATCAATGCACATTTTAATGATAGTATCTATATATATACCAAATATGGTTATATATAAAATAAAACATGTAATTATGTAATTCCAAATGTATATTCTTTATATTATCAGATATATTATATTATTTCATTAATAAAAATAACATTATTATGGTTATAACTATATATAGTGACTATATAGGTTATATATAGCAAAGATTTTCCGAAGGGGTGTGTATATCAATAATATTTAGGTTACGGAACAATATATATAGTTTCATATTATATAATATAACATTATTTTATAGGATTCAAAACAAAAAAATTGTTAAATTAAATTGATTGATGAAGAAAAAAATATTAAATTAGTCGTGTAAATAATTCCATAAAATATCTACAATTTAATTTAATTTTTATAATACATTTATTCATATTATTTAAAAATGTTTTTCTAACATAATATAATATACAAGCTAATCAAAATATATATTTTTATTTGATTGATTTTTGAATTTTATTTGAAAGAAAATAAATTCGATTTCTTGCAATATTTATTTCTAAGATACGTTATATTACCCACATTTAAAACATTAATTATAAAATAATGTTCAATTTAATGTTTTTATTATATTCCATAATATTTTATATTATTACAACATCATTATAACAATTCGTAGGATATATATAACAATTATTTCCGGTAATTTATATAAAATGTATTTGTGTATTAACTATA
The DNA here is from genome assembly GCA_964019155.1 of Osedax fenrisi. Lineage (NCBI taxonomy): Eukaryota > Metazoa > Annelida > Polychaeta > Sabellida > Siboglinidae > Osedax > Osedax fenrisi. Next base: position 75,630,444 of record OZ025239.1, read on the forward strand.
GGTATAAATAACATGCCATATCATCATCCAAATAGTAACATACACACATACACCACATTCAAATAAGTGTATATATACCATGAGTCACATGCATGTTTATTCAACATATCATTAAATGTAGTATGTACATTTTAGTGTGCAAAACCCTATACAAAGCTATTTAATTTATCGGCTGATATTCCTTTGTAGAAATCATTACGTAATATGAATTCAGTGATTCACCGACAATTACTAACTCTTAGGTCGTGACTCAGCTTTATTTACCCACAGGTAATGACTACTATATTGTTGACATACTAACACACATTCCATGACTCATAAGAGGCGTTTTGTATTGACAGTATGACAAACACGAGCACAGTTTATAGCTATATTTGTATGCACAGCTTGAATATAAATACAAATACACTCACATACATACTATATATATATATATATATATATATATATATTCGTATGTATTACATGATACTTATTTATATGTATTTCTATGTATCACATTACTAAGGTAAAATGTTATACGAAATGTTAGATCATTACTATAGATAATTATAATGAATGTATACATTAATAGGTATACCTATAGTGTATTAGTATAGTATTATTATATATATATATATGTATTATAGTAAAGCCAAACGTTGTATAGAATACTTGATAATATACAAGTTGAATAACACTGCCTAGCATAACGTATAACATAACGTATGTTATGAATGCACTACTTTATTTATGTTGCCTATCCATCATGATTCATGAGCCATCGTGGTATTGTTATGTATGTTATACATGCACATGCATATACTCATGTATATACGCATACACACACACATACACACGTATACAATAGTTGTCATTCTGGTAATATAATATCCATATATCTAGAGATAGAAGCGATATCGTTAATATATTATATTAAGTATGGTATATCATGCTATACAATATACTGCAATCTCATTATATATATATACACACATATATATATATATATATATATTGTTATTGTTATTTTATTTTGGTGGAGTCCTTTCATCCCATTCAGGAACTCAGATGAAGTTTTCACGTATAACCATATGGCTCTAATATCCTTTCGAAGCCTCTCTAACGTACGTTAAGGAATCCATGGTTTTAAGTTAAAACTTATTAAAGTTAACGAGAGCCGATAATTTATTTATACACTATTATATAATATCACTTTTAAATAATAATGTAAGACCTGTGTGGTCTTAATGGTCCGGACAGGGTTTGAAGTTCAAACTTAGAACCCGCGCCCTATAGGGTATACTGCTTACGTATATCACGCCTTGCCAACCTATTCCACACAGGCAATTACATATATATATAATGATGATGAATGTTTATTTAAACACCTAAATACATCAAAAGGGTACTATATTAAAATTAAAATATTAAAAGGTAGGTAATACATATATGTATTTGTATATACGTATATGTACACATACCGCGTACAATAATAAAATAAACCGGAAAGAAAATCAAATGTAGTAAAACGCAAATAAAAGAAGTATTACAGGTTTTCACCCTAGGTCAATATTTTGATTAATTTATTAAATGTATTATGGTATACCTGATTGATATAATAGAGGGTGGGAGTGAATTCCATAGATTATATATATTTAATATATCTAAGAGCCATAGAATTATATTTTATGAACGGAGATCAGGGGTAGTGAGAAAAAGAAAACATGGTTTCTAAAATATGGAATGAGATATAGAGATCATCGTATTGAATAGAATTAGAAATATAAGATGGACAAGTGGAAGTGTAGCTTGAAGAATGAAAAATAGATATGGTACGAGAAGAGGAGTGTTTGTTAAATATAAATCAGGAATTAAGTTCTGGTACGAGGAGGTAGATGGAATGATCTAGAATGCGTACGTAAGTTATAGGTAGTACGGATTGACGAGCGAATAACTCGCGGATTTATGGGAAAGGTAGAATTTAAGGAAATCCTTATGAGGAATGGTGACAATTAATCTATTGTGAGAGGTTAAAGCAACTAATCAGAGTTTTAGTAATATATTCGGTAATACGTTTAGAGGAATTCTCCGATTACCGACCATAAATGATTATTTGTAATAACTTATTCAATATTAAATATATTTATTTGACATTTTGTAATTAGGGTAATATTATGACAATGAATAATGTTGCTATTTTAAATGTATGATATAATTATATTTACAAGAATAAACAGGGGTGTCGTATACATTTGCCTTATACCGACCCCCTCTCCTATTACCGACCCCCTAAAATAATCGTGGTATAAATAATCGTAGTATTATAATATCCAATACAAATAGTAGATAATAGTAGATAATATCTACTAGATATACATAAATATAATTAATTATAACATGCACGCAATTTATTTATTATTGAATTTATGTTTTAATAGTAATATTAAATTTAAATTTAAACTTTATAGTAATTATATTAAAATAGTATATATTATTATTTAATATTTATCTATTAATCAGTACCTATGTATATAATCAACTGGAACCATGAATCCTAAATCTATATAAATGATAAAAAAATAACTTACGACATATTTTAAAGTAAAATACGGATCTATTTTGATTGGATATTATAAATCACATGGGGTCGGTATTAGGGTAATTTAGGGGGTCGGTAATAGGAAAAGCATATGGTTGTTATAATTAAGATATATTGGTTAATAGTTATTCAAATTAAATTATTTTTATAATTGTTATAAACATTTTATTGATCTACAATATTATGCTCAGTATTAAGTTTTCTTTTAATTAATAAATAATTACAATGATTTAAAAAAAGTTATTATTCAAATATTTAAAAAGTAAAAAGAGAATATTACATTTTATCAAATAACAATTGTAAGATTGAATATTTTTTAAAACAAAATACTTATTCATATTTATCATTAAATTACGAACAGTTCATTTATAAATAATTTTTTTATATCTCTTATAGTTACTGAGATACGAGAGGGGTCGGTATTAGGAGGGGGTCGGTAATTGTAGACTTTCCCCTATATATTATTTTAATTATGAAAGGGTGATAATTAGAATATTCAGCGATGGTAGTATTTTAAGGAATGGAGAAAGATTGTGGTAGCTATGACGCCATGATACACCGAATCTTATTATTACCTCATCATCACTAACACCGTCACCATAACCACCACCATAACCACCATCATAACCATCATCATCATCATCATTATCATCATCATCATCATCATAACCATCATAACAATCACCATTATTATCATCATCATCGCCAATAGATTCAATCTAAATAAAATATAAGCTACAATAGCCTATATCGATTTATACATGAATGGCCAGTCATAGATAAGTCATAGAGTAGTCAATACTATTGACTCAATAGTAATAGATAACGCGTAGTACTTATTCTCAAATGATAGGTGAACATCGTCATTGCACATGTCACATCTATATATGTGAAATGCGTTTGACATTCAATACATTTCTAGGTCACACATCGTAAATGTCGTACGCAGTGATATCGATGTGACATTCTCATTGTACGCATTGCATACGTACATATATGTCAATGTGTACTGCTTATCAGATAAATACATATGCATTTCGTGTTCTTATATTTATACATATTTATTTATCAATTATGTTTTCGTTTTTTTATTTTGTTTATTATTTATTTACCTTCCGTCTCATCGATACGACGAAAACAACATATCTACATTTTATTGAGGTAATAAACAATTTAATAATAATAATAATATACGTATATGTATACACACACCTATAGGTGTATACATACACATATAGGTGTGTGTATGTGTGTGTGCATTGCGTTGTATTGTATTGTATTGTGTTTTATGTATACACAAATATCCAGGTATTCTAAACAATCAGGAATGTTACAAAAGAATGTCAATAATACTAATAATAATAGAATGTGAACTCGGGGTTAAAACCTGCGAACCGGGCGGTACATCATTTCATAGAAATAATTATAGATAGTGAAAAACACATCTAGTAAAACAATACTTATGTCGTATGTAAATAAGTTATATATTCAATAATATTAGTGCAGTTAACTGCAGTTAATATAATTATGTAGTAGGCATATGTAGTATACGACTAGTCACCTACCTATATACACTATATATATAGTATACTACAAGTTCTATAGTACCTGTAGGTTTGAATAACTATATTAGTGTATTTTTAGTATGGTATGCTAAGTAAGTTATGTATTTTCAATAACGTTAAATATATGAGAATAGTGTTCGTTACATATATATGGGATGGTATACTATAGTAGGTTATACTATTATACTAGGTTAACCTAATACGGACACTTTAACAATACATGATCTTAACATTTCATGACTCTATATTTGTATTCAAAAATTACAATATATTAATATTATCTGATTATAGATATTATTGTGATTTTAAAATGTTATTAAAACTTCTTATACAATATATAACGGGGGTGTCCGTATTCAGTACCCATGTCCGAATACGGATACCCTGTGTTATAATACGGACAGTGTCCGTCGGACACACTGTGTGTGTATGTGTGTGTGTATATGTAGGTGTGTGTTGTGTGTGTATGTATGTGTGTGTGTTTATGTGTGTGTACGTATGTGTATGTACTACATAGGTGGGTATATATGTATGTGTGGGTGTGTGTGTGGGTGTGTGTGTGGTGTGTGTGTGTGGTGTGTGGGTGTGTACGCCGTACGGGTGTATATATATAAATAGTATATAACTATAAATATAATCTGAAACTAACTTAACTGTATTATTAAATATCATATTAATATTAATAGAAATTCGATATGCACAATAGTACAAACTAGTTGATGGGGGTTTGTCCTTTATGTGTATACATCAACATAACAACTATACATATAAGTTACCACTGCACTTATATTACCCATTATAGCTATGATATATTGAAACATAACCATGATGATACGTTTATAATATGAAATATAATATTTTCATAATTATATATATATATATATATATATTTAAGATTAATATTTAAAAATTTGTTAACTGAATGAAATTACATATTTACTTTATAAATTATTATAAAAAGTCATAACTTCTATTAATATCAATAAATATATACATATATACACCTATATATACACACACATACAGACATACACACACATATATATATGTATATATATATATATATATATATATATATATATATATATTCAATAATAATAACATTAACATTGAACAAATTGTAAGAACTAGTTAATTATATCATACTATTATATATTAAATCAAACTTTGAGTAGACCTGCCAGTATACACAATGTGATAAGTGTATTATAAAAGTGTCACTCTAACACTACGTGTCACTTTCACTGATGTAGTCATACAGCGAAGCTTTAACTACCCGGCAAACTGTACTAGCCTCATAAAATACTAACATATCTAATAGACTCACATGTTTACATTGTGCTATTATGCTGCTATTATGTTGCCATTAAAAGTCTATTATGATATTATTATGCTGCTATTAATATCATAATAGACTTTTAATGGCAACAAAATAACAGCATAATAGCATGACAAATTAATAGAAGCATAATATACATTTAATGGCAACATAATAGCAGCATAATAGCACAATGTAAATATGTTAGGCTATTAGATATGCTATTATGTTGCTGTTATGAGGTTATTACTGTTAGCTAGGTATACGAGCTGTATGCATATAATCGAATATGCATATACGAATACTCTAGTATTCAAATATTAATATAACACTATATTTTCTAATGTTTCCTATATATTAGGATCCTAGCGACCTGCATATTAATCACGGCTCAGTGATTTATACGCTGATGACTGACCTACTAAAGAGTACATTGACACCGACTACTTTCATAAAGACATTTATATCACTGCCCTCAGTATGTAGTACAACTTTATTAGTTCTAACTATACTCGCCCAGGTGGCAGCAGTGACGATCGTTGCAATCAACATAGTACTATTAGAAGTAGGATTATAGATATATTATTCGAAAGAAAACCCTCTGCATAGATAGATCTACATTTATTTTATTTACAGCAAATTAAACTATTCCCATATATGATTAAAAGGTAATATCAGATGATATTTTCAAATATCTATGTTAATCATTATATATATACTAGTACAGCCATATATATTTACCTCATATTTATTGACAATAATGCAACAACGTGTAACATTTATTACTATACCTATATAGAAACAATACCTACTAGTTTCATCTCAACATAACAATGGAACACTTAGATCATCATATTTCAATCATTTTAATTTAGAAAACTTAATTTAAAGAGTAATACCAAAGATTTTGCGAAGAAAAGATATAACACTCCCTATGCATGCAACGTAATTTAGTAATATACCCAACCGCTGCTAGCAGTAGTATCGAAATCACTGAAATAGATTTAGGTTCGGCTCTGTTTGCATACAACAATGTTTTCATTGCTCTATTAAATTTCATGCAATATAAATTAACTTTTACTTACTAAATATATACTTATAGCATTTAAAACATAAATATCATATTTGTTTGTTATATATTAGTAATGAACACTTAGTTTTCATCATATAAATATTAATTTAAAGCATATTATTTAACATTTTAAAAGTGTATAGTTAAATACGAATTTACATTATAAACAACACATAGTTCCTAAAAGTAACCCGCTATAGGTAGCACCAGGGTATTTTGTATACAAATTCGAATTACACGATTTCGCGTAAGTGTTATATCTTTCCTTAGGAAAATCTTTGGTAATACTATATCTACTAATATCCCTGGCTAATATCTATGTCTAATACCGATAATAAACGACAGGTACGTGTATAGGTGGCGCTACCGTTAGTCATGTTGTCACGTGAGTATCGCTATTGACGTATCGTAATAGTAACTTATGGAGTGTTATCCTAGTGTTAAGCCAGTGAGTAGGGGCGTCACAGGATGATTAAAAGTGGGGGGTGTCTCAGACTCATCAATTATTACCATATACTTTACTAAGAAGATAAATCTATAATATCACTTGTAGAGGGCTTAATATGATTGACTTGTATTGGGTTGCACAATACATATCAATGTTGGATATAATTATACCAAAGATTTTCCGAAGGAAAGATATAACACTTACGCGAAATCGTGTAATTCGAATTTGTATACAAAATACCCTGGTGCCACCTATATCGGGTTATTTTTAGGAACTATATGTTGTTTATAATGTAAATTCGTATCAAACTATACACTTTTAAAATTTTAAATAATATGCTTTAAATTAGTAATTATATGATGAAAACTAAGTGTTCATTACTAAAATATAACAAACAAATATGATATGTATGTTCTAAATGATATAAGTATATATTTGGTGAGTAAAAGCTAATTTATATTGCATGTACTTTAATAGAGCAATGAAAACATTGTTGTATGAAAACAGAGCCGAACCTAAATATATTTCAATTATTCGATATTACTGCTAGCAGCGGCATTGGGTATTACTAAATTACGTTGCAGGCATAGGGAGTGTTATATCTTTGTTTCGCAAAATATTTGATTATACTACAAAGACTATTAATAGAAGAAATATAATATTTATAAAGAATAAAATCATTTGTAGTTCTTAAAAGTGGGGGGATATTATATATTATATCCCCCCACTTTTATGAATACCCTACCAGGTAGGGAATATACCTTGACACACTCGGTATTCTACCCTACATAGTTATAACATGTTAACTTTCCTAATAACGTATTCAACTTATTTAACTTGTCAATCTATTCGAATATTAATATTATTAAAATATTAAACATTACCTATAGATTTAATTTTTCAAAATAAAAATTCAACGTTAATAAATTTAAAATGTATTAATTTACTCCAATTAAATAAACTTTTATTTATTTTATGTTATCTAATTATGTCCCACTTTTAAATCGTACAAACTAAACCTATATTATAAAATACATCAAATATGTGTTGAATATATATATATATATATATATATATATATATATATATATATACCTACATTCCTATATGAATATAATATATATATATTAAAATATAAATAACAAACAGGATATAGGAAATATACAAATAATTAATAAATAAAATAAAATCATTACAATCTTTACGTAATTATAATCTCTCCCATATATTTATAGTTTACATATATTGGTAGTCACGTGATTTGACTTCAACATTCCTGGATACTAGATTTATGTTGTTCGAGAAATATGGCCGATCATCACATATAAAGTATTAATTAATATCATTACATATTGCAATTATTGTAGTATAAATATATTATATAAATTAATATAAATGTTTATATTGGTATCGAAACGCACTTTATAAGCGTATATAGAAAAAAATCGAATGTATTTAAAAATAAACAATATTTGTTTGATTATGTGATATTAAATGCATGTTTCACGTGATGGTCGGCCATCTTAGGACACATACATCGAGTCACCAGGCGTGTTGAAGAATTGTACACTAACGAGCTATAGGTGCACACATACACATCCATGACCTCTGCACTGAATTCGTAATAAACGTATACGTTGACGATACCATAGTACTATTTCTAACTATAACAGATGGGCAAACAATTATTAAAGTATTCATTACATCTATACCTATGCCTACCTATACATCTTGTAATTGCGTTTATTATCATCTACAAAGTAGTAGTTTATTATTATTAAGAGCGTGTACGCCGTGTCGCCTATCTACTTATGATATTAATATTATTAATATTATTAATATTATTAATATTATTAATATTATTTTAACATAGCTATGCGTAATAATCTCTATTTACACCCAAGCAACCAAAAGTGGATTATATTCATATACAAATGGTTGCATATATAGTATACTATAGTGCAATGGCTGCTGCAGCCGATAGTCATCTAAGTCATACTATTCTTATAATTAAAGTATAGTATGTATGTATAGGAGTGTGTGATACTTGAACAGGTATGAACAATATCGAATTTCTTCTATATATTTAATTATAAAAATTAATATAATAATTATAATAACTAGTAAACTAATAAGGGGAAGGTGTTATGCCATTTTATGATACTCGGATAATATTTTCTAGAATTTAATTTATTTAAAAAATAAAAAAAAACGTTTTAGAATTACTTTCACATCAATATAAAAGGTAAAATATATTAATATTTGATTACATATGTATACATATGTAAATTATATTTATATAGTATATTAAATTTGAAATTAATAAATAAAAATAAAAAAAAGAGTGTATAACATTTGTTTTAAACATTTAAAAAAAATACATCCGAAAAAAGGAGACGCGAACCTCCCCTATAGTTGTACTCCCTATAGGGGAGGTGGAGTTGAACCATTATTTGTACCATTTTCTAAAATAATCCATTTAATAACCTATAGGATATATAATTATTGAATAACTGTTATCATATGTATCACGTGCCTATCGTGACGTAACTATAGGGGAGGCGTGGGGTTATTTCCTCCTCGATGTTTTGTCTGGGATGCGGGTATCCTATATAGGTAAATAGGTATATCATCCCCACTTTAACAAAGTGTTGAGTCTAGCGTATTAGCAGTTATAACAAGCCAATGTCATGAGTGACATTCATTGATAGTGCCAAATTGGCACAGTTAATACAACAATATATAATTCTCCGAATTAGTATAAATTACATTTTGTTATTGACTTATATAATTGTGTATATATATATATATATATATATATATATATATATATATATATATATATATAGGTATACCTATAGGTTAACCGACATTAAACTATAGTTATAACTGAACAGTATTAATGTAATTATATAATTAAATGTATTATACATTGCAGTACATGTTCCCTTCCCGGTATAGAAGATATCGAAATCATTATTGATACAAATATAATGTTAACATTATCTCAAATATGTATAATAAAACGAAAATGCAATAAAGTATACTTTCTATACGTATTTCCTATAGGAAAGCACCTACCCATAGGTATACTGTCTATTTTGATATTGACCTATCTGTTAACTTTGAAACCTATCTATATTTCAATTAATAAATTATAATTATAATTAGACATATAGGTATAATTCTATAGGTTCCTTTGATAACATCGAGTATATTATAAGTTTGAAACATAATGAGAATGACCTATAGGTCGCCTATAGGTGTGTCCCTGTTTGGAGATAGGACATATATAACAACTACAATTGTTTAATTGTTCAATACAAATTGTTCTGATAACATTTAGATAAAGTACATCGTATATGTAAATGATTATACTTCAAATGGTTATTAATATATTTATATATATATAAATATATATATATATATATATATATATATATATAATTAATATATACCTATATATATATATATATATATATATATATATATATATATAGCTGACTGCCATATAATATATATAGGTAATTAAATATGTTATTATATACGATTGTGATTGTCAATTGTATCGTAGTAACCTAATGTGCATGCAAATGTATTATAAAAAGATGATTTACGTAGTATTCTTTATTATTTATTATTTGTAAGAATATAAATATATTTATTAATTAAAGTAAGTATATCTAACATGTTTTAAATGATGTTTAATGTTAGTAGGTTATAAACTGCTATATATATATATCTATAGATGTAGTATAAGTTTGTGGGTACAAAGTTAGCTACATTCTCCTCCATTTCCCCTAGCTCCTATGTAGATCTTCTTTTTCTAATACATATGTATAGTATTAGATCACTAAAATATAATTGATAATCACCATCGAATATAATGACATATTTAATTAACTATATATCTTATATCGCAGTTAGGTATATACACTTTGATGTATACTCATTTATCTATATATATATATATATATATATATATATATATATATATATATATATATATATATATATATATATATATATCTATATCCTATATCCTATACTTATTTATTTTTTTATAAATTAATATGCATTGGTATACTTGATATTAATATGACTATATTTTAAATAAACCATTCATTTAAGTCATATAATAATTGATTAAACTGTTATTCGCGAGTTGATGTTTACACTGTAAGTCTTACATGCACACAGTGTGCCGCACACAGATGCGCACAGGTGCGTACGGATGCGCACACATGTAGGCCTACTTGTATGCTCATATATGTGCTTATAGTATACTGATATGCCATAACGGAATGCTTACAAGTCGATTTGTATTCATTATACAATATAATTACACAACTCTATAGGTTATACCTACTCTAGTAATTGCATAACCCCTATAGGTTATACCTACTATAGTATACTATAGTTATATAACTCCTATAGGTCATAAATAACATAAGTAAAGTTCAGATTACTAGATATTACAGATTACAGATTACAGATTACTTATTTTATTCCACATTATTATTTATTGAAATAAAAAAGTAGGTATTTTATTAAAAATAAAATATAAACCTATACAATAAAATTATTACATTTACCTACATAAATTTACTATATTTAAAAATTATATAATTTTATTTATATAAATTCATAGTTAATATACAAGGGAAATGTTATATATAGCTAGGGGAAAGTAACCGAATACGGACAGTGCCCGAATACGGACACTCTCGGTATCTCAGAAACCATAAATCCTACAAAAAAATTTTAATGAATAAAATATTTATAATTATATAAATAGTCTAAAAAAGTATTTTTTATTTTTTAATTATTCAACATATTACTGATATATCCAAAAAACTGATTTTTGTATTACGTTTTTACATGTATGAAAAAAAATTCAACTTAAAACCTTCTCAAGAATATACAAATGTATCGATACATATATTATTAAAAAATAAAGCATTCTAAACATTATATATATAATTACTATAATTTTTATAAAATATTAATTAAGTTATAAGCATATATCTAGAGGTCATATAAATCCCTAATACGGACACTCTAGATATCTTAATACGGACAGTGTCTGTCGGAAACCCTATAACCAATCAGCGCGCAGCGTGTGAACTATTCTAATGTTCATAAAAATCGCGTTTGTTATATTAATACGACCAATGAAGCTAAATCTAAACATGTTATTATATTACGATGATACTTAACTTGTATTATTAATTAAAAAAAGAATACAAATAAATAAATTAATTACTAATTAAATTATATTAAATTTATAAAATTAATTATAAATAATGTAATTGTAATTTATCTGATTGGTTCATCAATAATAACTAGTTTATCTAGTGGTAATAGGGTGTCCGTAATATAACACAGGGTATCCGTATTCGGACATGGGTACCGAATACGGACACCCCCTTTATCTATTGAATAAAACGATTAAATAACATTTTAAAATCACAATAATATCTATAATCATATAATATTAATATATTTTAATTTGTGAATAAAAATATTGAGTCGTAAGTATCCGTAGTAGGTTACTTTACCCTATATATAATAATTTATATATAAATATATATATATAAGTATTGTTAAATTGTTATATTGTTATTTTTATTTGGTGGAGTCCTTTCATCTCATCCAGGAACTTAGATGAAGTTTTCACTTATAACCATATATGGCTCTAATGTCCCTTCGAAGCCGCTCTCGTGTTAAGGCATTCATGGTTTTAACGATAGCCGATCATTTATTTATACACAATTATATAAGATCATTTCTAAATAATATTTTAAGACCCATTTTATAAAATTAATTAATGGTCCGGACGAGGCTCGAACCCATGCCCTACTGCTTGTGTGTCTGATGCCTTAGCCACTGAGCCACAATTTCAGTTTTTATACTTGACTTATCATACGTTAGGACTCATAAATAACTATAGTTATATATATATATATATGCAGTGATTTAATATGTAATTTGTAAAGGGAAATATTTAAGAATAAAGATAAATATGTTACATATTATATATATAGGGGAAAGTATACTTTCCTATAACCTACATGGTTATAACCTAATACGGACACTTTAACAATAAATGGTCTTAACATTTTATGACTCATTATTTGTATTCAAAAATGATAATATATTAATATTATATGATTATAGATATTATTGTGATTTTAAACTTTTATTTAATCTTTTAATTTCATAGATAATGGTGGTGTCCGTATACGGTACACATGTCCTAATACGGACTATATACCACTAGATAAACTATATATTATTGATGAATCAATCAGACAAATTACAATTACATTATTTATAATGAATTTTATGAATAATTTATTCTAATTTAATTAGTTAATAATTTATTTATTTTTATTATTTTTTAATTAATAATACGATTTATGTATCTAAATAATAACAATTTTAGATTTAGCTTTATTGGTGTTATTAATATTATAACGCACGCGGTTTTTATGAAAATCAGAATAGTTCATGTACTGCGGGCTGATTGGTTATATTGGTCCGTATTAAGACATCTAGAGTGTCCGTATTAGGAACTTATATGACCTCTAGATATATGCTTATAACTTAATTAATATATGATAACAAATATAGAAATTATATATATACTTTTTAGAATGTTTTATTTTTTAATAATATAGTGTTATATTTTATATCGATACATTTGTATGATTTGAGAAGGTTTTAAGTTGACATTTTTTTTCATAAATTTAAAAACGTAATAAAAAATCAGTTTATTGGATATATCAGCAATATTTTAAATAATTAAAAAATAAAAAATACTTTTTTAAACTATTTATATAATTATGAATATTTTATTCATTAACATTTTTTTTTAGGATTTATGTTTTCTGAGATACCGAGAGTGTCCGTATTCGGGCACTGTCCGTATTCGGTTACTTTCCCTTATATATATATATATATATATATATATTTCTCTTAATGCACGACGTGTCACAATGCCCACGGATCGTCTGTCCTATAGGATATATATATATATATATATATATATATATATATACCATATATATATACAATATTGGCATCGATGCACCAATTGTAGATCTACATTATACAATTATCTGTAACATTATATACCTACAACTAATATAATAAAAACATATATAAATATATCCTAGGCTAATCTGCTATATAATAATATTCAAATAATGTATCCTTTGTTCATCTCTATAGAGAAGTGGTTCCAAACCTTTTTTCACCATAACCCTTTTTTTTTGATTATTTTTAATTAAAAAATATACCATGTTTAAATAACAACATTTTATTATACAACATATTATTTATTACATATTATTATAACATACATATTATTACAACATATTATCAACATACAACATATTATACAATATTTTATTATTTTATTTTTGTATTACTAAATTATAGTCATAAACGTATAATATAAAGTATATAATATATATATATATATATATATATATATATATATATAAATCAAGATAAAGAGACGGTTGATGTTGATTTTGTTTAACAATATTCTCAATCAGCGGTTCAGTTGTATACTATAGATAACGCGGAACACATGTCACGTGTTTGTGTAGCATGTCACGTGTGTGTGTCGCATGTCACGTGTTTGTGTAGCATGTCATTATCAGCGTCCAATTTGTTTCTAGATTTTGATTTGATTACTAGCATATTAGAAAATATACTATCACATAAATATGTTGATAAAAATGGAACTACATCTTTAAAACAAATGTCATCATTTTGGAAATGATTCAATTATAATTGAATATATATCACAGTTCAGAAATATGATTATTCATTTCCTGATTTATCTTGAATTCATCTTGCACTTGGGTATTATTGATAAAATTAATATACTTTTCCTGGATGTCATACGGTAGATCGTCAACCAAACAAGTTTTCGGATTTCTTGCAAGCTTCATTTGTGTAGATGGTTGAAGGAAAAAAATATTAAAATTCATCCTGAATATATATATTATGAATTGCATAAAATAGCATTTGATATATATATATATATATATATATATATATATATATATATATATGTATATATATAACGAAATCCCCGGTCTCTCAAGCGAGGTAAAAAACCTATGTGCACAACGAAGATGCGCTAAAATAATAATGTTATAAAACCATTATAATTAAGAGTATACAAATAACTATATATAATTAAATAAAAAAGTAAAATCAGAAGTTAAAAAACAAAAGAATGATAATTTAAGTGACAAAATATCTGAAATGGAAGACAATTTTAAAAAGAATAACACACATAAATTATTCAAACAAGTTCGTGAACTAGAAGGAAAGATATGTAGATCTACACTTGCTATGAAAGACTCCCAAGGTAATCTAAAGACCAAAAATCAAGATGTGTTACGTATCTGGAAAGCGCACTTTGAGAAACATCTTAACACACAATTCAACCACGACGAAAATTCTCTGCAAGAATTTGACTCAGCAATATTAATAATGAAAACATAACGCTGACTATAACTGAACAGGAAGTTATGTACTCAATAAAACAGCTAGCCAACAGAAAGTCACCTGGGGTTGATGGAATAACTTCTGAATTTATAAAAGCTGGAGGTGATATTATGACTAAAACGCTAAAAAAACCTGTTTAATAAAATAATTGTGACAGAGAATTCGCCAAATGACTGGTCTAAAATGATAATAACACCAATCCACAAAAATGGTGACAACTTGAACGCCGCAAACTATAGAACCATTGCACTATTACCAATACCAGGTAAAATATTCTGCAAAATCTTGATGATCGAACAGATGCTCACACATAATTGAATCATCAATGAGTGACTCTCAATTCGGTTGTACAACTCAATTTTCTACAGAGCAACCACGGATGCAATATTTATTATAAGGCAGTTGATCGAGAAAGCAAAATAGCACCAAATACCGCTCCATCTCTACTTTATTGATTTTAAAGCAGCATTTGACACTATTTGGAGAGTAGCACTTTGAAAGATGCTGCTTAAGTTAGGTATCCCAATTAAACTTGTCGAGATAATCAAAAATCTCTATGATAAAACGGAATGCTCCATAATAGCTGGAGGAGAACTAACGGACTGGTTCCCAGTTAATATTGGCGTGAGACAAGTCTGTATTATGTCACCAAGATTATTAAACATATTCCTGGAACATGTAATGAAGGGTGTTAAAAGTTTGAACCGTGACTTTCAATTAAACGAAAATATGTCTGTTGATATCAGATATGCAGACGATACGACACTCATATCTGCTGTATTCGAAAAACTGCAACTATCTACATTAGAACTTGAACAAGCTTGTCAAAAATGGGGTTTGAAGATAAATCCTCTAAAATGCGCAATAATGACACCAGATAGCAAAGCTGAAATCGACAACAACGTGTTCCCAACAAATGTAGTGTATACTACATCACACTATAGTGTGTGTGTGTGTGTGTGTGTGTGTGTGTGTGTGTGTGTGTGTGTGTGTGTGTGTGTGTGTGTGTGTGTGTGTGTGTGCGGTGGTGTAGTAGTAGTAGTAGTGTAAGTATGTGCTTGTGTGCGGGTTTGTGTATGTGTAAGTTGACAGGTAGGTACGGGGTGTATGGGATGTATGAGATTATGGGGTGTAGGGGGTGTATGGGGTGTATGGGGTGTATACATGATACATGATACATAACAATAGCCGACGTACATATCACACGTTTGAAGTATGATTGTTCAAAGGGTCTTAAGGGTGGTATTATATGTCAGAAAGTATCATATTTCTCTAGCCATCTATATGTCGATTCGGGTATAGTTTTCTTATTTTAATAGATATTTTAATATATATTATATATATATATATTATATATAAGATCTATAGATGAATTCCAATTTATTAGTACAATATAGAAGACCTATTTATGTATCTATTTCTCATATTTATGTCCCGTACATAAATATATGTACACTACGGGAGACCTACATATGTAGATATAGCTATAGATATATACGGCAATACACGAAATAAATGTCGGATTTTATTAAAAATAAGATCTCGATACTTATACACTTACTAGACTAGAGTAACACATCGTGCGCACACACATACTCTCGTGCGCGCGCGCGTACGTACGCACATGCGTGTAATACCGTTCATTCTTCAGGGGTAATACTCCCCTATCGGTAGTAGTAGTAGTAGTAGTAGTAGTAGTAGTAGTTGTAGTAGTATAATATACAACTTATTGACAATCTAATAAGTTATAATATATTATATGGCAAACACGCATACACACACGCATATATATATATATATATATATATATATATATATATATATATATTATCGTCAATTAACAAATACCGAATATTTATAGTCATAACTGTTGCACACATACACTTGTTGTACGCCGCTCATTACGTAATGAGCTACACATTACGTAATAATGCAAACTACGCGAGAAACTATGACGTCATCGACTCAACTATGACGTCGTCGGCGCCGTGTATTCGCGCATGACTAGAACTGATGTCGACGGTGATGCCAACAGGTGACGCTAGTAGTAGTGAACGCGATCAAAGACCGTTGCGAGTGAAATTAGACGACTCCGCTGACCTTGCGGTTTGGAAAGGTCGCGTCTCGTGACCTTTAAACGCGGCGACCAACGCGTACGTGGAATAGTAGAAGCCGAGCCCGGAGCACACCAGTCCCATACTGATGATAGCGTAGTCGACCGCCTTCTGTTTAGTGGTCAACTCGTTCCGTTTGATTGACAGGTGGAAGTAGGCCGGCCATACTAGCGATAACATGTTGCCGGTGATACTGCCGATAAGTCCCATTAACAGAGCGAAGTGGGGCAGCGAAACCGCCACCAGAACGGTGAACGCTACCAGCGACACACGCAACGCGATGCACGTTACGTAACGACCGGCGCTCGACACGCCCATCGCGTCGGCCGCCCGCCCGAACGGAAGACGCTTCTCGAGTAGGCGAACGGCTGCGAAGTAGGGCAACGGGTAGGACAGCAACGCCTTCAACACCAGGATTAGGTTCACTATGGCTCGCATCGATACGTTGGGCAGGTTATTCGTTATCACCTGGTACGTGGTTATGGGGGTGGGGTTACGTTATCTGCTGATAGTAAAGCGGGGGCGATGTGTTTTATTATAATTATGAAAATCATGATTTTTTTCGATGTATTTTAACTAATACAATAGACACAAATATTAAATAATATTTATTTATTTATAGAATTTATAATTTATTTCGAAGTAGGGTTAAGGCTATACAAATGTAATGATTATGAAAATTAGTATTTTAATATATAAACAATTGTACTGTAATAACGTGACGTCACTCGCTCTCCGCGATTGCGTAATACCTCTTTGGTGGCGAATCCGAACGTGAGGAAGCCTATGTATGAGAAACCGGCCTTGAAGACAGCGGCTGCCCCGTGTGTCCAGTACATCATGGCCGGGAACGTGCTCTTATCCTCCAGGGAACCTTCCAGAGTGGGCAAGAATATCTGCGACGTATAGCTGAATATGATGATGCCCAACGAGATCGGGAACGTCCAGATATCGATCCTGACGAGAACCTGCGTTGAGGTCGCGCGCGTCACGTTATCGGAGAGGAGGGACGGGCGGGGCGGGGGGGGTGTCGCTGTAGCCAACCTGACTCCATTTCCAGGTAGACACTCGAGTCAAGCAGTAGATGATGATGATGGCGTTTATAAACAGATGAGAAACCATACACCAGAAGCTATTCACAGTAGTATAGGTAGTGTTAGTGAAACAGTGTGATGTATACGTAGTGATATGTATACGTGATCTTTACCATAGGATATGTGTAGCGAATATGTATAATATATAAATAAACTATATATGATACATAAATATAAATATATATAAATAATATATATATATATATAAATATATAAGTAAAAACTAGTATTATAATATGAAATAAAACTCATATTATACTGTAATATTATATAAATGGTATCAATTAATAATACACTACATGTATGTATATGATAAATACAACTATACTATATACACTGTATACCATGGTATATATGTGTGTACACTTATTTAGAGATAATCTACAACTAATCACTCTATCTCGATTATATTGTCTACATATATAGAAGGATGATAGGATGATGATTACGTATATCTATATAGTTATCAGTGCTCAATGGAACGCAAGCCTATAGCAAGACCTCCTCTAACCTGAAAGTCGAAGTTATTTGGAGTTCTTGCCTATAGGCGTTATGTTAAGTTAAGTTATTGTAAAACTAAGCACATCTACGCAATTGGAATGTGTTGCAAATAGGAATGTGTTGCAAATAGACAATATAATATATGTTATTTCGCGAAGTGAAGTGAGCGATATTTTAAAGTGTAATATATAAACTATACGAAGGGTCACATGGTTTCAATGATAACTTATCAAACAAACACACACACGCACACATACGCGCACACACACATACGCACAGTGCTCATCGCTCACTCACACATTCATACTCGCACACACAAACATATATAATTATAGTTCGCAGTCTATATATAGACAAACATTCCGAAAAGTGAATAGAAACGAAAGCATTCCTCGCGAACAATGGTTCTCTTGTTCGGCAGACGTGTTATGTTCGTGATGGCACACAATAGCCACAATAGCCACGTAACAACAATGTACAGTGGCGCTCGCGATGTAAACAATACAATACCACTGTTGTAGTCCGCTGTTATTAGCTACTGTTCTCTCACCCTCACCCTCTCTCTCACCCTGATCCACTCTCTCTCTCTCTCTCTCTCTCGAAGCACGGAGATATGGGGTATGAACTGTATGGAATCTTAATAGGGCTAATCGTACGACGTACGTCTATGTCAAGGTCGTGTACCGCCATTGTTAATAGAACAATACACACATTCTAGCACCTACCACATTACACGCTGGTACAGTAGGGGTACAGTAGTGCTTTGTTGTACCGCTGGGGGTCGCGTCGGCACTGGTTAAAAATCGCGGTGAGGTTTATATTTAATACGGGTATTATCGCCCGTTTTAATATCGCTTATACGAAGATAAGCTGGTGGTAACTCTATCTACCAACTCAACTACCAACACTACTACATCAACCACCACCACCAACACTACTACCAACACCACTATATCAACTGCCACCATCAACACCAACACCACACCTCCAACCCCGCGCCACTCTTGTCTATAGCACGTACTGCTATTAGTACTACAGTAGGGGTATTGTGTGTACAGGTAAGTCTTATGACGCGGGTGGCATTAGTGTAACCCCCTTTACAGATGTAAGTTGTTGTACTATTAACCATCTTAATCATTGATGTAGCTATATCTACAATATATATATATATATTCTCGCTTATTCTCGCTTAATCTCGTTCAATCACGATGAATCACGCTTGATACGATACTTAATGAAGCGGTGTGTGATGCGCTTTGAAAAAGTTGTTCACACGTTCACTTATGAATGCATATTATATATGTACCTAATAGGTGCTGTAGTACTTAGGTACTTACATAATAGGTACTGTAGTACTTAGGTACTTACCTAATAGGTACTGTATTACTTAGATATACCTAATAGGTGCTGTAGTACTTAGGTACTTACATAATAGGTACTGTAGTACTTAGGTACTTACATAATAGGTACTGTAGTACTTAGATATACCTATGTATATTAGTGAAAGCTTTACTGCATTACCGCAGTGTTACGAGGGTATACACGTATACGTGTATTCAGACAATGTGGAGGTTATTAATTACTTCACGGAAATGTTTACCGGAATACAAATTAATATTTATTCACTCTCGAATTCACGCTATTTCGGTAGATGTATATTCTATTATTATTAATTACATTAAACGAATAACTAACATATCTTACAATATTAACTTATTTAAATATTTATAACAATTATAATAATAGAATACAGAAGTACTATACAACCTACCTAATAGTAGTCGACTATTTTGAGGTTTGTTTACATTTAATTTATTATTATAATTAATCTTAATTTTCGTAGGGAATTTCTCTTTTTTGTAGGGATAGAATCAATAAATACATTTAAATGGTGTAATATAAACTGTAAGCTATATTGATATTGTAATCGATATGCTATCAGATCAGTGGTTATCTATAGAGTTTGCATCAGGTGTAGGATACTGTACCAGTACTTTATAAGTCAGTACAGGCAGCATAGTATATCCATCTCGTTAGTTACAAAGTGAGTCATAGCTTGTATTACATTGTTTTTATTGTTATTGTTATTTCGATGGTGTCCTTTCATCCCATCCAGGAACTTAGATGGAGTTTTCACTTATAACCTATATATGTGTCCTCTATTATGGCTTACAACACTGCATATTAGCTAGGATGGAAATGTTATACAATAATGTGTATTGTTACATTTATTCCTTATATGTAATCTAATATTATCTTAAAATTAAAAATCAGAATATTCGTGTTTCCAGTTGTATTATCTCTTAACTTGTTAGCTTTAAATCGTAGTAAATAGTAATACCTACCTATATAAGGGACTATTAGTGTGTTAGTATATGTCATCCAATCAACAGAGGATAATTAAAATGACATATATACATATATACCGACGGTCTTTGAAAATAATAATACGAATGTAGGTATACCTACACTTGATTTTAATAGTAGTATATTATTATTAACATATGTAGGTTACAATGAATGTTCAATCATACATTTGATCCGTATGTTACCGTATTATATTTCCTATTACGTTTTTAATCAAGTTAAGACATCCTGAATTCATAATTTCAAATATGGAAATATAAAAATTGTTATTTACAAAGATGCCAACTAATAGTATAGAATTTATTCCTGCAATATTAATAGCAAGTATTAGGTTATATTATCAAATGACGATATAACAGTGGAATTACACCTAAACATACATATTAACCATGCAGAATAGATAACGAAATAATAATATTGGATACTCCGATTTAGCAGTAGGCATATACATATCTGAATTACATCTGTTTGAACATGTTTGAATAAAAAACTAATATTTCTTACGCCTAAGCCCAAGACCTCCTATAACCTCAGGCCCGAACACTGAATACAAAAAATATTAATTTTAAAACAAAGAGGCCCGTTTTTGTCTTTATTTATTACTTCTTTTATACGTCTTTTTTATATTAATATACATTTATATATAATTAATGAATAGCAATCATCATTATTATGATTAAATAATGATACAATATATCGTTAAAATGCAATAATATAGACTTTAATAACAAGTTTATTTTAATATTTTAAATTATTTTCACTATTCTGATTGGTCAATACTGTATTTCTCTATGATAATTGGTTACATTTGACCTATTTTAAAAAAAAATTATTTTAATTTATTTAAACAGATTTATTCCAATATAATAGTTGTACATATTAACGCTATTTTGCACCTATATTAAGGAAATAAACATATATAAATGCATCCTACAATCTAAAGCCCCAACATTATTTAAAATAGTTCCGTGATGATCAATGATTTGTAAACAAAATTACCTTATAATATAAATTTTATTAAAATATTTAAAAATAATTATAATAAATCATAATTTTAAAAGGATTTACATTAAGTATATAACTATATATTAATATATATATATATATATATATATATATATATATATATATTCCCATTGATCTTGTATTCTCCAGTTCTCTCCATTCTGAACTCGTGGTGAGTAATATTTCTAGGCTTGATCTACTTTCCGATCACTTCCTTATCTCATTCAAAACTAACTTTACTATCACTCTTAATCAGAAAACACGTATTACATACAGACCCATTAAGAAAATTAATTCCATGATATTCTTAGCTGACTTACATTCTGCTTTAGGTGACTACTGTTATTCTCCAGTTGTATTAAATTCCATACTATCCCATCTTCTCGATAAACATGCGCCTTCAAAAACTATATCAGTAACTCTACATCCTGATACCCCATGGTTTACTTCCCACCTCATGTCCTTGAAACGATCACTTCGTAAATCTGAAAGAACATACATATCCTTGAGATCTTCATCTTCTAGAGCTTCATTCATTGAGCAACGTAAGATCTACAAGTTATCAGATCTACATATTTCCTATGCCAAATCTAGCTATTACACTCAGGTTATAAATGATCTTGCTTCTGATAACCGACGACTTTTCAGACTAGCTAATAAGTTGTTATCTCCCCCAAAACCAGCATTACTACCATCTATAATTAATATTTCTCCATTACAATTAAGCTGTCTTTTCTCCAAAACATTTTCTAATAAGATTGACTCCATCATAATAAAGATCAATAACCATACCCTTACTGCCAATTATCCTTCAATCATAGTTACCCCACCTATATCTGTTTTCTTAAGTTTTTTTCGTCCGCCACATATATCTCTCATATCTAAACTACTAAATGCATCCTCTTCGATATCTCCCTCCGATCCTGTTCCACTATCTATTTTTAAACTTTACTCCGATTATCTATGTCCAACTATCTGTAACATCATCTCATATTCCCTAAATTCCGGTACTGTCCCTTCAATTTTTAAACAAGCAATAATCACTCCCATTCTTAAAAAACCTTCACTCGATCCTGATTCACTTCTCAATTATCGCCCAATTTCTCAGCTACCTTTGGTGAGTAAAATTTTGGAAAGAGTTGTCTCTCGTCAACTAATCTCATATTTAACCGCCAATAATCTCCACATTCCTCAACAAAGTGGCTTTCGCCGAGGACACTCCACAGAAACAGCACTACTAAACGTAATTGATGTAATCACTTCTACCCTTAATACTAAAAACTGCTGTCAACTAGTAATGCTGGACATATCCAGTGCTTTCGATACGCTTGATCACAAAATTCTACTGTCCCGTCTACACCTGCTTGGAGTTAGAGACCTTGCCCTC
The DNA here is from genome assembly GCA_964019155.1 of Osedax fenrisi. Classification (NCBI taxonomy): domain Eukaryota; kingdom Metazoa; phylum Annelida; class Polychaeta; order Sabellida; family Siboglinidae; genus Osedax; species Osedax fenrisi. The sequence goes on from OZ025239.1 coordinate 75,654,428, forward strand.
TCATGGTTTACTTCATATCTATTTGACCGTAGTAGCAGTGTAAAAATATATAATTCTTTTTCTTCCCCTTCTCCTATGAAATATGGTGTTCCCCAGGGATCAGTACTCGGTCCTTCACTTTTCTCAATTTATTTATACCCATTACCATCCATAATATCTAAATATCCAAATATATATTACCATCTTTATGCAGATGACATACAACTATATATGTTTCTTCCAACTAATTCATCACCAGGTCTCAATAATCAACTCTCTAATTGTGCTAATGACATTAAAGAATGGCTTATTTCTAATAATCTTCTCCTTAATACTTCCAAAACTACATTGTTGAATCTATCTCCATCACCAACTTACTTCCCTCCTTTTCTTATTGATAATATTGTAATATCTCCTTCTCCTACTGCATCTAACTTAGGTGTACTTTTTGATTCTACACTTTCCTTCATTCCTCATATTACTGCCATCACTAAATCTGCAAATTATCATCTATTTAGAATTAGAAAAATACGAAAATCAATTACTGTATCTCTTACTAAAACTCTAGTTAATTCCCTTGTACTCTCACGCATAGATTACTGTTCCTCAATCCTTATAAATATTCCATTATCATCTATCTCTCCCTTAAATCGAGTTATTCGTTCATCAATCCGTACAACATATAACCTACGTATTCGAGATCATTCCTCTACTTCCTCATACCAACACATATCTCCATGGTTCACATTTAACAAACGCTCTGCTTATCGCATATTATCTATTGTTCATTCCTCAATATACTCTTCAAATTGCCCTTCATATATTTCTGCTTCTCTAGTACAAAGAGCTCCCCTTCCATCACTTAGTAACCATGCATCTCACCTTCTATCTACCCCTATTCTACGTCCCTCAAAAATGAATACTCGGGCACTGAGTTATATTGGTCCTAAGCTATGGAATTCACTCCCGCCCTATATTAGATCCATAAAATCGCATAAAACATTCATGAAATATATACAACAATTGATCTCAGGTGGTAACCTGAATTATTAATATTGTTTGTCATTATTATTTTATTAATTAATTTCCGTACGGCTTATTCTATTTTATTGTATTATTATTATTGGTATTTATTGTTTACCTACTTTTATTATTTGTATTCTATTATATACACCTTTGAGAAATCATTTATGATTTATTTAAGTGTCTAAATAAACATTCAACATATATATATATATATATATATATATATATATATATATATATATTGAAGTATTAAGAAGTATTAAGTCAATATATGTTCTGCATTTAGAAAATATCTATTAAATATATACCTTATCAACGAAATTATGATATTTTATATATATATATATATATATATATATATATATAAATATACTTTGAATATTGTACCAGAATTATTATGAGAATATGAAAAAGGTTTAACATTATGTTATTTATAACACGTTGAATAACTTTTATAAATGACATTTTTCATATTCTCCTAATAATTCTGGTATAACTAATATAATATCAAATATATAGAATTATGTATGTCCTTTATTTGAATAATTAAATAATATTATATATATAGGTGTGTATGTTTTAAGAGTGTGTTTAAACTATTATACATTCCTAATTACAATCAGTAACTTTTAATTTATTTATGAGGTCAATTTTACATAATGTATACATTAAATATTATTACATATATGTAATAATATTTTAGCAAATTGACTAATATAATTATTTATTTTAAAACTACAGTATTTTCACAATCAAAATAAAATCATAGATGATACTTAGTATTATTTTTTAGATACCTTAGATGATTAATATATAGTTATCGTATTATTATAATATAGTTAAATCTTAATGAAAAGTATAATCTTAAAAATATAATAGAGTATAAAGTTAACATATAGTATTCTTACTATTATAATAAAGTTAAAGGTTAAAATAAAGCAACCGAACAGATGTATAAAGTTAAAATATAATGTTCGTACTATTATAATAAAGTTAAAGGTTAAAAAAAGCAACCGAACAGATGTACTAAAGTTAAAATATAATGTTCGTACTATTATAGTAAAGTTAAAGGTTAAAATAAAGCAACCGAACAGATGTATAAAGTTAAAATATAATGTTCGTACTATTATAATAAAGTTAAAGGTTAAAATAAAGCAACCGAACAGATGTATAAAGTTAAAATATAATGTTCGTACTATTATAATAAAGTTAAAGGTTAAAAAAAGCAACCGAACAGATGTAATAAAGTTAAAATATAATGTTCGTACTATTATAGTAAAGTTAAAGGTTAAAATAAAGCAACCGAACAGATGTATAAAGTTAAAATATAATGTTCGTACTATTATAATAAAGTTAAAGGTTAAAATAAAGCAACCGAACAGATGTATAAAGTTAAAATATAATGTTCGTACTATTATAATAAAGTTAAAGGTTAAAATAAAGCAACCGAACAGATGTATAAAGTTAAAATATAATGTTCATACTAATATAATAAAGTTAAAGGTTAAAATAAAGCAACCGAACAGATGTAATAAAGTTAAAATATAATGTTCGTACTATTATAATAAAGTTAAAGGTTAAAAAAAGCAACCGAACAGATGTAATAAAGTTAAAATATAATGTTCGTACTATTATAATAAAGTTAAAGGTTAAAAAAAGCAACCGAACAGATGTAATAAAGTTAAAATATAATGTTTGTACTATTATAATAAAGTTAAAGGTTAAAATAAAGCAACCGAACAGATGTATAAAGTTAAAATATAATGTTCGTACTATTATAATACAGTTAAAGGTTAAAATAAAGCAACCGAACAGATGTATAAAGTTAAAATATAATGTTCATACTATTATAATAAAGTTAAAGGTTACAATAAAGCAACCGAACAGATGTAATAAAGTTAAAATATAATGTTCATACTATTATAATAAAGTTAAAATAAAGTAGGCATAAAGATATAAAAAAGTTAAAAAAGAAATGTAAAATTATAATATATTAGCAAGTTATTATATAGTATACTATATATATGTATATATACATACTATTATAATGATTATCATTATGAAATTCATACAATAAATTAGTTATCGTATTATCAATGTTTTTATTTAATTATCTTTAAATAGTTAGTCACGTCTACATTAAATATGAACTCGGCGGCTAACTTTGATATAATCCAATATATATATATATATAGGTATATAGGTATATAGGTATATATATAGGTATATATATATATATATATATATATATATATATATATATATATATATATAAATATATGTATACTAAACTTATATTATACGTGTATCATAATTAATTGCAAATTATAGTTGAATTATTTTATAAGGAACGTATTTACGAATAATTATGTATACAATTTCGTAATAGGTATATATATATAGTTTATATCCTAGGGTTTATATTATATATGTAACATATATTAATCTAATATATTAATTTAATTAGTATGGTTACATACTGTGTATATAATCATGTGTACATGTATGTGATAAAAGTGTAACACGTAATATGTTGATCTAACAAATAAATAATATTTATAAGTAATATAAATATGGCGCCTCTAAGACATAACAACATTTTATAATACTCACGATTATAACATATATTGTATTATTCAGATAATTAAAATTTATTTAATTAGTCACTTATTGAAAGTAAATAAATATAAATGTAGGATATGATTAAATATAGGCAGTTTATTTAATATATATTGTTTTTAAAGTATTTGATAATTTATAAATTAATTTTATTAATATTTCAGAATAATAGTATATTAAAATACGTTATTTCATTGATATTGTATATATTTAACTTATTATTTTTATTTAAATATAACCTTTATAAACTTAATAAAAGTATATATATTAATAAATAGTTATTAATATAGTTATAGTTATACCATTAATTTAAATACTTAAACGTGATGATTTATTAAAATATTTTTAAATATAAATTAATTTTATTAATATTTAAGAATAATTGTATAATAAAAGTCGTTATTTCGTTGATATTGAATGTTTTTAACTTATAATTTTTTAAGCATATAATATTTACAAACTATAAGCAAAGTATATATATTAATATATAGCGATATGCACAATATTAATCCATAAAAATGATAATCTAGTATAATATTTTGTTTATTTACATTAAAAAGGCGGGTTTATTTTAAAATCGTCGGCCTGATTCTACGCCATCTTAATTCAGTGTTCGGGCCTGAGGTTATAGGAGGTCTTGCTAAGCCCAACCCTTCTATGTATATAGGAGTATGTAGAGCCCATGTAAGATCTTACAACTAAGATCTCTAGATAGGATACATTATAGTTTATATGTAAATATTACTAGATGTGTGTGAGTGTGTGTGAACACAACAATTATTTAAATATAATAACATTATTTCACTTCTATTATTCTTATCTTAACTATTTTTTATAATTAAAAGTTGTTAAGAAAAGTATCAAATGATATATATTATCAATTACTAATTACCCTTAATAGTATATTCTAATATACTACATGATATTAGTATACAATATAGTATACTATTAAGGTTACTTGTTAATTCATAGATTATAATTAGGTATACAATGAATATTTAAATATATATTCGAGATCAACAACATATTAGTTCAAATTCTGTTTCGAAATAGCAGAAAACACTACCAGTATTGTGCTGTAGTCATTTTGGTGAAGAAAAACACAAATAATGCATTGAAATAATAACTCCGACAAATATAATGAATTAAATACATATGATATATAATTAAATTTGTGAAATAAGATTAACCATAATAGTCATATGAACAAGTTGTACGCTATAAGTAATACCTCTATAGAGGGGAACCTCCTGTCTACACATGCATGGCATTACGTGATACATTCTGCTATGATTCTTACGTAATATTACGTAACATATTGTTGTTACGATAACGTTACCCAGCAAACAGGAATAGCACCCTTAAAGCACCAATAAAGCATTATGCATGATTAAAACACCCTTAGGACACCTATAAAGCATTTACATTGTATTAAAGCACCTATAAAACATTATTATGGCATTAATATTTAAGCATGTTTAAGCATTTATATTAAAACACCCTTAGGACACCTATAAAGCATTTACCTTGTATTAAAGCACCTATAAAACATTATTATGGCATTCATATTTAAGCATATTTCAGCATGTTTAAGCATTTATATTTAAAGCATTTAAGGCACCTGTAAAGCATTTACCTTGTATTAAAGCACCTATAAAACATTATTATGGCATTCATATTTAAGCATATTTCAGCATGTTTAAGCATTTATATTTAAAGCATTTAAGGCACCTGTAAAGCATTTACCCTGTATTAAAGCACCTATAAAACATTATTATGGCATTCATATTTAAGCATATTTCAGCATGTTTAAGCATTTATATTTAAAGCATTTAAGGCACCTGTTAAGAATTTACCTTGTATTAAAGCACTTATAAAACATTATTATGGCATTCATATTTAAGCATATTTCAGCATGTTTAAGCATTTATATTTAAAGCATTTAAGGCACCTGTAAAGCATTTACCCTGTATTAAAGCACCTATAAAACATTATTATGGCATTCATATTTAAGCATATTTCAGCATGTTTAAGCATTTATATTTAAAGCATTTAAGGCACCTGTAAAGTATTTACCCTGTATTAAAGCACCTATAAAACATTATTATGGCATTCATATTTAAGCATATTTCAGCATATTTTAGCATTTATATTAAAAGCATTTAAGGCACCTGTAAAGCATTTACCTTGTATTAAAGCACCTATAAAACATTATTATGGCATTCATATTTAAGCATATTTCAGCATGTTTAAGCATTTATATTTAAAGCATTTAAGGCACCTGTTAAGAATTTACCTTGTATTAAAGCACCTATAAAACATTATTATGGCATTCATATTTAAGCATATTTCAGCATGTTTAAGCATTTATATTTAAAGCATTTAAGGCACCTGTAAAGCATCAAAGATTTTGCGAAGCATTCCTTCGGAAAATCTTTGAAAGCATTTACATTGTATTAAAGCACCTATAAAACATTATTATGGCATTCATATTTAAGCATTTATATTAAAACACCCTACATTTTTGAATGTTGTACCAAGTTAAGTCGAAAAAAATATCATGACGCTTTTTAAAATATTTGTTGGATATTTTTATTGACATTTTTGAAAAAAACAATATTTTTTTGAAATATTTTTATATTTTTTTTTAAATATTTTTCGACATATTTTTAAAATATATTTTGTATTTTTTTAAATATTTTGTTTTATTTTTCAAATAATTTTTGAAATATTAAAAAAATAATAATGCAGAATAAAGAATAGCTATAATTAATACACAATAGATAGACAAACAATCAAAAACCGAGCAACGCCGGGTCGGGTACGGCTAGTATACATATATAAACTATAAATATATGGATATATTGCAAATATATATAACAAAATATGTGTTTTTCACCATCGATTTATAGTTTACAATATAAAATATAAATCTATGCATTTAATAATTCTGTATTATACTGTATTCTGTAATATACAAAGCTTATAATCTTTGTTAATATTTATCAACAACCAATATAATTAAAAATTAATTTGAAATCTAAGTTTTCATATATCATATAATTCAATTTCTAAGACATTAAAGTACAACAAAATAGTAAGTAGACATATTATTATATTATATAATAATATAATTGTATATATATATATATATATATATATATATACTGTTGTAACTATATTTAAAATATCCGATATTTAATATTAATAATATCATATTATTATAATTATTATTATAATATCGTTATTATAAAAGGGGTTTAACTTCAACTTTAAAGTTTAACTCTAATATTTAAATCCAACATTTAAAATAAAATTAATGCTTAATTGTGAAAGGGGTTTCACACCAACTCGAATGCAATTACGAACTCCAATAATTAGATGTAAAACCAATTTTAGTAGATTTCAATAATTATTATTAAATATAGTTAAACTTTAAGTTAAAGTTACTTTAACCTCTAATAAATATCGTAGACACAGACTAGAGGCGCCAAAAATCTATGACTAATAGTTTATTCGATATCTGATCGCGCGCTTTCGGAGTTGAGACGCCCGCCTCTATATATGGGCGTGTCATAGCTTAGCTATGCTTATTTGTTAAACCAACGTGTACACATAATACTGATATATATATATATATATATATATAATACATTATATATTATTATAATAATAATTATATATATATATTAAATATATTATATATATTAAATATATATATAATGGTTATATAATAACCTATATATAATACATTATATATATTTAATATATATAATGGTTATATAATAACCTATATATATATATAATGGTTATATAATAACCTATATATATATATATATATATATATATATATATATATATAATATATAATGTACTATATATATATATATATATATATATATATATATATATATATATATATAATTTACTATAGATACATAATAACTATAATAATATACGTATACATTTTATATGTTCATAATTATTATTCTTTACATATGATTATTATAATAATATAGTATATTTAACAGTAGAAATATATATTCTATTAATTTGTTTATTATATTTTATTTATTATAGTATACTTATGAATTAGTATAATTATTATACTATATTTATAAATATATATGTTTATACTATCAAAGATAATTTGAAATTATAATAATTATGAAAACATAAAATATATACCAAATTTCGCGATCTATTTAAAACCGTAACTATTGTTATTTAGATCGCTCGCGCGTGTGATTTTTAATAGGTAGTTTAGTTTTTTTTAAATATTAATATTAATTATACCTATATTATATACTATATAATATGTAAGGTAACCCCTTATCTCGTTTGGAGTGTTTTAATTTGGTTTGGTGATTTAGTGTTCAATATCAATTCTACTATTTATAAATAATTATTTAAATTAACATTGTGCGAGATAATTTTTATGGACTTTTCAACTTATGGAGTACATCATGGTATTGCAGTTTTCATAGATGGGTGCCAACGATAGTTTCTGAGCAATGTAGTCTATGATTTCAAAGTTTGGATGATGTGGGTATACCCTCATATATGACTATGTTTATGGCTAGAGCTAGTATATTGGTAGTGATTATATTATCTTATACATTACTTATTGAATAATAAAATAATGTAGTTTATACCATTTTTTATTTGGTTATCTTATTTTATTTGCTATCTTGAATATGTTATATTTATAAAAATATGTGAATATAGGTTGTTAGCAATAAAACCCGTATTTTGAAATCAAAGGCTACAGACTAGCCTACAATGCACAGTCAACACGACGATGCGTTATAATGTTATAACTTATAAAATATAGATAGGCATCTTCATCGTATAAGCTCGGTATAAACTCTAAACTTATTAATTTAACTTATTAAATATATAAGTTTACATATCATCTCATTTGTATATATTATATATCCATCTAAATGACAACAGCAATCCATTATTATCATTGACACGACATCTTCAAGATAAACAAGAGAAGTCCATGTACTTTCGCCTTCGAGATAATAAATACGTTAGAAAATTATTAATATTTTATTTTATTATTTATTAATATTTTCAACTATATATTATGATAAATATAAACTTAATTCATCAACAGCAGTCCATGATATTTAGTAACGTGGTGCGTTAGAGATGACAACATCAACCTATGACCTTTCTTCTTCAATATGACAATAACGTTAGCAAATATTTATACTTATACCAAAGATTTTTCGAAGCAAATATATGACACTCCCTATATATACAATATGATACAATATAATGTTTATAATAAAAAAAAGCCAGCGTATGATAGAATACATTATTATTATAACATCTGCGCAAAAATAATATTTATAATATTTCAAGTTGGATAGTTTTAAAAACTGGTCTTTTCGTATTTATTACACTCGTGAAGTTATTGCGTCCCCTTCACCTAAAAAATCAATCAATCCACAGCAGTCCATGATATTTAATGACTTGTCGCCTTCAAGATGACAACAGAATTCCATGATAATCAATGATATGATGCCTTAGAGATAACAATAGCAGTCTGTGCTGCCTTCGTGATTATCATAGAATCTCTGTGAAGCCCTCATTAGATACATGCTAGTAGCATGATTCCATATGCAACCTTATATTATATTTAGTATTTAATAGAACGTGGAATAAATATTCTGTATGAAGGAATATAATGTGAAAATGTAGTCATCATGACTTTTATATTGGGACATATATTTTGGTCTGCATGCGTTCAGATGTGTTTAAACGTTACTCGAGTACTACCTCCCAACCCCAAATATTCACTCAACCTACTACTTATGATTATCCTATAAATTTATTTATATTGTAATAGATTATAAATAAATATAAAAAATATCTTGAATTAATACTATATAAATCTCCATACTTGTAAAGTTACTATATTTCTGTCTAAGCGTTCTCGTTCCCGTTCATTATTCTGTAACCGTTCCTTTCTGCGTTCCCGTTCCTACTTTTATATCCGTTCCCGTTCCAGGAAATGATTCTAATGAAATTACTTATGCCATTAAGATGCTTTAATTTAGCACCCATAAGACATGTAAAAATGCTTTAATAATGCCATAAATATGCTTTAATTTAGCACCCATAAGACATGTAAAATGCTTTAATAATGCCATAAAGGTGCTTTAATTTAGCACCCATAAGACATGTAAAAATGCTTTAATAATGCCATATAGGTGTTATATAGGTGCTTAACTAGTTGAGCATTATTTAAAGCATGTGTGTAAAATGGTGCTCAACTAAGATGCTTTATAGGTGCTTTAAGGGTGCTATTCCTGTTTGCTGGGTATATAACCCATGGGTTCGACGATACGATAATATTGCGTAATACGTGTTTAATGACATCATAAAGTAACGTAATCCACGTGTTTGAACATACAAAGGTTATATGACCTTTATATATAGCCTTTATCATAACATAGTAAGGTTATATAACCATGTATGATGAATCATCACTGATTCATCACTAATGAACCGTGGGTATATGCATATACATTTAAATGTGTTATAATGTGTGTTGCGTCATAACAATGTGGTATGACGCAACAACGCCGCTGCTGGGGGTGATGACGTAACCTTAGGGTGGACACGTGTCTGAGGCTGTTGATGAAGGCGCAAGGGATCAGAAACACCGACACCACAATTGTCCAGTCGGTCAGGGATAGGGCTGTAATGAACGGGAAACTTCCCACCAATAGATCTCCGCACTGCGTGTGGGTGTTACTCGTGTAGTTATCATGTACGTTAAGCATGTCGTTATCATGTAGTTTCCGTGTAGTTTCCATATATATATATATTAATCATATAGTTAGCAATGCTAACTTATCATGTGGTATGTTTATCATTTACATTAATAATTCGTACTGATGTATAATTATGTAAGACATACATTTTACCCATATACGTCACACACAAACACACACACTCACATACATACACATGCTCACACACACATACTCACACACACATACTCACACAAACACACACACATACTCACATACACATACAACCGTGTATATATTCAACCATCAACACACGCATACACGAATGTATAACCACACATACGCACGCATACACCATTAACGATACACGCAAACATATATAAGCACTTATTTATCCGTCATCAGCGTAGGGTGTAGTCTTGCGACCTATAGTATTACCCATTCTTAACCACCTCTTACCATTCCCATCTTACTCCTACGGCAATCATGTATTACTCCTCGGTTACTCCTCATCTTATTCCCCTTATATTAAAAAATGTTGTCGATTTAAACACTTGATTTCTATGAATTTTGAAATTATATAAATATGATGATAAAGATGTATAAGGTGTGTGTTACCAATATTGTAACTATCTAACGTTATTAGATGCTGGTGACGTCACATCAACTCTCTGACTACACCCATGCTTCACGATTAATGATATTATATGCTATTTAAACATATACATATATGTATACACATGTATACACGTTTAAACACATGTATACATGTGTAGATAAGTATACCTTAACGAGTGTGTTAACGACTAAAACTAACTTAATGTATACACAAGGGGCATACTGTAGACACTAATTTGATGTCTACCATAAATGTTATGTATTTCGTATTAGATTAATATAAATAATAAAATTACTTGACCACGTATGCGATAATATATCTTAGTGCATGTTTTAAATAGAATTATACTAATGGGATTAACTGGTAATAATTTGTTTAATAATTCTGTTGAACCCATTGATTCTATATCATATGATAAGTTGTATGTCTATGTATACAGGTATGTATGACATTAAAAGAAATAATAATTTTTTTTTTTAATAATTATATCTTAAACGAGGCGTCGTCAATTATTTATAAATATACATTCATTTATAAATTACTGATCTAAAAATGATTAAATTTATATTTTATTTACATTTCTTATATTTTTTATTAATTTTAGGTTATTTGTGAAGACAAAAATAGTTCAATATTTAGTATACAATTGGATCAATCCATCGATATATCTTACATGTCATAATTTATGGCATTCGTACGTTACATAGTAAAAAAATATATAAAAGAAGGGTTGCTTTTCTGTGACCAATTACAACGACAGCTAAAGAGTGGAAGTATTTGATATATTAAAATCATTTTATATTACTAACGATTTATAATGGATTAAATTAATTTCGGTGAGTACTAACGGAGCACCAAGTATGTTGGCATAAAATCAAGAATAATTAAACTTTTCACAAATAAACCACCAGAAGTAATCAGCATACACTGTTTAATTCATAGACAAGCGTTAGCTTCACGAGATATTCCAGAATATTTATCAACAATTTTAAAAACAGTAATAAAAACCGTGAATTTTATTAAGTCGAGTTCTTTGATAAATCGGCTATTCAAAAAAATGTGTGAAGAAATGAACTCAGACTTTGACAACTTATTATATTATACTCAGATCCGATGGTTATCAAAAGGTAAAGTTGTAAAGAGAGTTTATTCTCTTAATGATGACATTATTATTTGTCTTCGAGAACAAAATATGATTGAACTAGAAATGCAATGGGAAGAACATAGTTCATCTTGGGATTTTCATATCTTGTTGACACGTTCGATGTACTTAATACATCGAACACTTCTTTACAAGGTAATATTTATTTATATATAATCTGCAATTATATTTAAATTATTTATCTAGGAAAAAAATAAATATTTGCCTGAATTAATATCTCAGATTCCTGGATTGATTGGAAAATATGATAACTGGTATCGTAAGACTTTAACTCTAAGACAAGAACTTCGCTAAGTTCCATACGCTAAGTTCCTATACTAAATATGTTGATTAATATAATCAAATTCCGAAAACTGAAATACAATACAATATAACAACGCATTTAATTAATCTTTCAGATGAATTAAAATGTATTTCCAGAAATTGACAATCATCTTTATAATATAGCACTTCATTCCTTTTATGTTGATATTAAAGATATCGATGAATATAACCGGGAACAAAGTGAACTCATAATGATGCAACATGATATCAGTGCATATCACGAATTTGTAACAAAAGAACTAGGATTTTTTAGGATATAATTTGTGGATGTCGTGAAAATATCCCATCCACATTTATTTAATTTATTAATTAAAATGTGTAACTTTATGCAAGCACATATCTATGTGAAAGGGCATTTTAGGATTTATTAAATTTGAAAAATAAAAAAATAAAAAAATTAGAAGTTGAAACAGACCAGAGATGCACTCTATCAGAAACATAGCCAGATATTGATAAATTAGTATCAAGAATGCAAATACACAATATTTACAAATAATATATTACATATTTTATATATTTGTAATACATTTATTTTAAAAAGTTAACTTATTTTTGTTAATATATTATTTAAAAAAAATTATACTTAGGGGTCGTTTTATATAAAAAAAACTTAAAAGGGGTCGCCGAAGAAAAAGTCTGGGAACCACTGACCAATAGAAAGAGAGCGGCTCGTCGATAACATCTAGGTACCCGTATGTAGGTAATCGGACCATGGTACAGTAACTCTCACGGTACATCTAGATAGCGTAGCACTATTAATTACGTAATTAAAAGTCAGCACTAATCTGATCAATGATCTCAGAAGTTGAACACGTACACTTCATATAAGATATCCTATATATATATATATATATAGGATAGACATACACGTATACTTTGTATATATACTGATACCACTGAATATGAGTGTACGACTTGTGTATTATATATAGGCCTATATACCGGTATATATCGGTATATATATATATATATATATATATATATATATATATCTAACTCTATCGTTGATGAATTACATTTTTTAAACGACTGAGATAAGTGAATATAGTGACTATAGTCTATATACTGGCTATAGAATAGAGCTGTTGAATACATGCATGCAGGTGTATGTGATATACTATCAGTGATAGTGTCATTGATAACCCTAGCCTATCTATACAGGCATCACGTGATAGCATACTGCAGTGTACGATATGATACCGGCTAATGTATTACACTAACGGACACTCTACAATAGTACGCGTATTCACACCTATATTTATAGATATAGAGGTGTGAATAAATATGTGTGAAATTTCATATATATATATATATATATATATCTAAAAAATATAAAAAATGTATTATTGTATATAAGCGATATAGGTGGTAATGCTATTCATTAGCGGGCTGCTAACCAATAGAACGTACAGGATACAGGTCATAAGTAGTTCGGTGACCTGAGCTATGAACACTATAACCCCACCGTGACCCCAAACTTGTTCCGCAACCGCAACGTAAGAATCTCTGACTCTTTCTTTCTTGTTCGTCTGCAGAGAAAATTGATTACGTTAACTTTAACAGTATAATATTATTACATAATAACTACTATTAATATATTAGTATATGTGTATATATGTATTTATATATATATATATATATATATATATATATATATATATACAGTATCTATAACTCATTAACCTATAGGTATATAATTATATATAACGAATGTGTTTTTACAGATTAATATTTAATGCAGAAGGGCTTTATTTTAATATAAAATTATTACAAATTATGATATTATATATATATTATATATATATATATATTATTTATTTCACTCAATTATTTATAATAATACCTAGTAGATTGTATATACTACCCTTAACATATACAGGTTTATATATATACCATCCAGAATTCATATCGACCAGGACATAAACTACTTGAATACAGTTAACTACTGATATAACGAAACATGTTATAGCTGAACGTGCGCAGTTACTTCTTCTTGATGTATCTTCTGCTTTTTATAGTTTATATCCTAGTATTCTTATTTCTAGACTAAGATCAATATGTTTTATTGATGCTGCACTAACTTGGTTAATTTCGTATCTATCTGATATAACATACTCTATATATATATATATTAAAGGTAGTTATTCACCAAATGAATATATAATATATGTTATCCCGCAAGGATCTGTATATGGTCTGTATTAGGCCCGTTATTATTTACGATTTATATTCTTCCTCTCTCTAAAGCTATTAAACAATTTCTTAATTTAAACTGTCATATATTCTGAATATATTCAGTTATACTGGAAATGTCCTACTTGTAGTAATAATGTGCCTAATGAGCTAACCTTGTGTGCTCGAAATGTAAGAAAGTAGCTTATTTTCAATAACCCTTTTCCTAACTCTTCAAAAAATAACCTACTTAAATACTTAATACTACCCTTACACCTTTTATTTATCCTACTATTACATTTAAATCTACTGTTATCATTCCAAGTGATTGTACTAATATTACTCTTGGCGTAATATTATATTCTAAATTAGTATTTACTCAATTCGTCACTTCGCAATGTATATCTGTTAATTTGTATCTATTTAATATAAGAACAATTAGAAAGTACTTGAGTACTGAATCAACTATTACGTTAGTGCAATCTCTTTTGTTATCCAGATTATAATATTGCAATAATTACGTATTAATTCACAATTTAAATTATATTATGGATTAAATAGGGTATAGGGTATACCTATATTAAATCATCTATAAGATTAATATTTTATATTAAGAGGTGTGACCAAATAAGTATTACTAAAAAATTATGTGTATTAAATCGGTTTATTTCGGACAATATGTGTACATTTTAAATACTAAGCATAACTCATATAACTGTTATTATGAGAAAGCCTAAATATAAACTTATAAATGTAGAATTAATGAGGAACACTCTTTTGCGATATTTTTATTTTTTGTCAGTACCGAAGATACGTTGAGAATAAGGAAAAGATCGTTCAGTTGGGTTACTCCAACCTTGTGGAATTCTTTTCCAAAGACATTACGCCTCATCATGTGTCATCATGAATTCAAGAAGAAGTTAAAACTTATTGTTCAAAATTCAATAAATATATATATTTTTTAATTCATTCTCAAAACTTGTGAGGTTTTAGAATATGACGAGTTTCTACATAAATAATTACATTACCTTACCTTACTACCTATTACAAATATAGGAAATGTAATTATATAAATAATATTGTTAAATTGTATAAATAAATATTTCTAACATTAACATATATTTATTATGTTTAATTACAAAATTAGATTAAATTATTGTCGTTTAAGAATAACAAATACAAGTTAACATGATATAGACATGCGAGTTAATAATGCATAATTCCACGTAGTGCACACTGGCCATGTATGAATCGTTGCACTAGAGGTAACGTTTGTGAATGTTAATTCGTTAATAAGTTATATCGACCACTACAACGTAACACTATATAGCCGGGGTGTATGCCCTATACATAGATCCTACAGTGTAGGGGTGTATGCTTGTATACAATAGTATATTTTACCCATATACATATGCATATACCAATTGGGGTTTAACAACTTATACATTTATACCATACGACACATTTCATAGTTTGTAGAATTATTTTTAAATGTTGAACTTTTATTAACTTAATTAAGTTTAAAATAATTATTTGTATAAATAAATTAGTATTTTCCTGGGTTCTTCGCATTTATCTATAACGAGTATACACTTGTATTCACACATCTACTACTTCTTTAGGGGTTTTGTATTTGTATCCGATATTTGTATTCGTGATTCAATAAAATAAATAAATAAATATTATTATAATAAAATAAATCTAGAAATTATAATATTACGTAATAATTAGTTTAGTGGGGTTGTTCATTGTGACAAATGTACACTCAGTGTACAGTGTACAATGTACAGTGTATATACTATGAAATATAATATACGCCAATATTATAATTATAATTACAGCTATATCTATTTATTAATCATTAATAAACATTACTTTTGATGTGAAATACCTATAGTCACCGTGAAGGCTTACGCAATGCACGCATTCAATAGAAACTATAAAAAGAATCATTACAATCATAATTATTTTCATAATAAATATGTAAACATTTATTTGTTCGTCTATTTCTTACACTATTAGTAGTAAACTACAATGAATTCGTACTTAATTTGAATATTGATCCTCGGATTGCACTCTGGTACTACTTATAAGTAGTACTTACTTATAGGAAGTACTTTAGTACGCATTACGTAATACCTTAGTAACGAAGGTGCATACAAATAATGATATATATATACTGTTGCCTACATTCATGTAGCTATCATTATGTAATGTAGACATACGCAGTCATACCGAGTATAGTTTTGTAGTAATATTGAATTTTAAATATGCATCCATGTCTATATATAGATATAACTAATAGCTATGCTGACTTAATTTTACACGAAGGATGCAACGAATGAATTAGTAAGCATGTTACTTTTCTCTAAAAGAAACTTCATTTTAGTAAGAATAACCCACGTAGTATGTAAGTTTAAGTGTAAGTACCTGTTAACATTCGGGTTAACATTGACATTAGCTGATCACGTGTGTCCCTAGTGTACTTAGAAGATATACATGTATTGTGTATTATCCCTCAATCCATATATTAATATTATATAACAATAGTATTATGTAATAGGCCAACCTATATTACCACCTTAAGGTAATTAACTAACTTTTGTAACATAATTTCATACCAAATTAGGTTTATGCAATACATATATATGTGCGTGGGATGCTTTAATATATATATTACTGTATACAGTACACATTGCGCGCATCGCATATACGAATATACAGTGTATATTCGTGTATGTACAAACAAATAAACTAAACAACTATCAGAACATCGACATAACTGGAATGTCTGACCATGTAGAGAGTGCAATAGTATGTATGATTAATCATTAGATTATATATATATACATATAGGCATTAATCATGTAATACTATTCGCTCATTCATATATATATATATATATATGTGTGTATATGGTATTGAATGTATACTAGTGATGGACGTTTATTTATAGACGCATGACTAATGAAAGGTATTACTACAACACGTATTATCGTGTATTGCATTCACAGTGTGGTAGTGTGGCATTGCACACACGGTAAACAAACAGAATACCATGTCGAGGCCCGGGGGCTTTAAAAGCTTTTACCCAGGGTCGGGGTTAATCACACGCGCATGTACTTAATCTATACGTGTATCACAGTATGGTACAGCCTACCTACCTACCTACCTACCTACTACCTACCTAACTGCCACCACTACCACTACCACTACTACCCCATAGGCTGTGGTTACCTCTGCTATCTGAGCTCATCGTGATCGATATATTTTTTTACACGTTTACAATTGTAAAGTAAATAATTTCTTATTCGTGTTTTAATTGTATGATATATATGTTTAATTGTCACAAGGTATTTCTATAGAAATTATCTAGAGTTGTATGTATCAGTTTGTGAAATCCTATATAATATACAGTATATGTAATATACCTATAATTTATATCCTATATTTAAAAAATTAATTTCAATACATTAAGTTATGTATAATAATACATTTATTTGCGTCAATAACACTCATAATAAGTACAATTATAGGAAAATATATAATATTGATTAGCACTTTACGACTTACACTTTTATGAACTTTCATCGAAACTTTAATCTCATTTAATAAAAATTATAGTCTTTCTAAACTAAAATCTAAATATAGGATTTTTATTTTGATCCATTTAATATAGGTTATGTTTTATTTATGTTATGAATTCATACGTAGTAATACGTTATTACAAGTTAATACGTATATCGTTAATCAATTTAATAATTATTTTAGAAATTATCCTGCCATTATTATTCCTAGAGTTATTTATTGATCTGATGAAATACTTTTATGTTGATTTATTTGCAAGTGTTTTTTATTTTTATTTTCAATATAATCCAGTTGTCTCTCGTTACTTGTGATGCACAATCGATGAATCATACTCACTTACTCAATAAACTCCAATTTGGTTATACTCCAATTTATCAACTCTCGCCCATGTCAAAACAATAGAACGAGTTGTTTCAGATCAGATAATACATGCATTACATATAACAATATGCATATTTTTTCAAATCGCTTACATACCAAACCGAAATACAGAGACAGATCTTAATCTGATCATGAGTATTATTCTAGTATACTAAAGTATATATCCTTTGTTAACAAAAGTCCATGTTATATTATCATACTTAAGTATCAATTCATTGATTCATTGTGTGTCTTCGACTCACTTACTCTTTACGTACTTTCGTTTTGTCTACATACGTGAGATACGTGTGACCTGTATTAATGTGTACAAGTACACAACTGGTTTATGTCCTACTTTGTTTTTGATATATCATAATCTATAGATGTTCATCAATTTAAATCAATTCTTCACTATCGCATCCACTTGACGACTCCAGTGGTATTCGTGGAGAGTCAGTCCTTGCCAAGGACTCCTTGCCAACATAATATTCATAGTTAATATACTCCTTATAAAGTCATTAATCATCAAGTATCCTCGCTAATACTGCTATCTCTGTAGAGAGAGATATCGTGTAGGCCTACGATGACGGCTAATCTTGTTAAAACTTAGTTTTCAATTATATTACTAATCTAACTGAACTCGCGTTCTTTATATATCTCAACCACTGACATTATTATTATTATACTATCTAGAGTTTAGAGTCTAGATTTTACACTTATCTCCCCATTATCTATCTCCCATCCCTTTGTACTCTCCCTTCCCTTTTCGCAGTTGATTATTACTCTTAGTATTATACTTCTTGGTATTTTACTCCTATAGTATACTATTGAATCATATGTTGATCTATAGTTACGAATAACTATTCTTACTGGCAACTTCTCTCATTTTTACAATATTAAAAGACTCGTAATAAACTTACTTTATAGTTTAAACATTAATATCTAAAACTATTAATTATAATTTTAGTTTCCATTATATGCAATATTATTATTATTTAAAAATAACAATAATATATACATTACTTTTATTCATAATTAATTTATTTAATCAGTGAATTTATCAAGTTAAAATTATTATTTGATTTATAAATAGTTAGTTAGGGGAAAGTAACCGAATACTGACAGTGCCCGAATACTGACACTCTAGGTATCTCAGAAACCATAAATCCTATAAAAAAATGTTTGATGAATAAAATATTCATAATAATATAAATAGTCTAAACAATTATTTTTTAATTTTTTATTTATTAAATATTGCTGATATATCCAATAAACTGGTTATTTTATTACGTTTTTAAATTTATGAAAACAAATTCAACTTAAAACCTTCTAAAGAATATACAAATGTATCGATGTAACACATAATAATATATTATTAAAAACTAAAGCATTTCAAACATTATATACATAATTTCTATATTTATTATCAAATATTAATTAAGTTATAAGCATATAACTAAAGGTCATATAAATCTTAATATGGACACTCTAGATGTCTTAATACGGACATGGTCCGTCGGTAGTGTCCGTCGGACACCCTATAACTAATCAGCTCGCAGCATGTGAACTATTCTGGTTTTCATAAAAATCTCGTGCGTTATAATATAAATACCACCAATGAAGCTAAATCTAAAAATTTTATTATTTAGATACCCAACTTGTATTATTAATTAATAAAATAATAAAAATTAATAAATTAATTTATTAATTTTTATTATTTGATTAATTAATAATACAAGTTGGGTATCTAAATAATATATATATATATATATATATATATATATCTAAATATGTATATATAGTTCATCTAGTAGTATATAGGGTATCCGTATTCGGACATGGGTACCGAATACGGACACCCTCGTTATCTATTGAATAACAAGATTAAATAAAATTTTAAAATCACAATAATATCAATAATCATATAATATTAATATATTGTAATATTTGAGTATCAATATTGAGTCATAAAATGTTATGACCATTTATAGTTAATATTAGGTTACTTTCCCCATACGACTATATTAATAATAAATAACATATTCCGATTTTTTTAATATTTACAAACGTAATTAAAGTTTCTTCGGTGTCAATAGCATCATCCGGATAATATACTGTCACTATAATAGTGATATTGTATAGTATATCCATTGATCAAATACCTATAGGCAATATATTTACATATTTATATATTTTTAAAATATGAATAACCACGCCTATGCTATATGTAAACTTACATGCAAGTGAACCTACGTACAAATGAATATACAGCATATTTACTACTTAAATATGAATATTTTAATACGTTTACAAATAAATAGGATATATATATATCACAAGCAGGATATAGTTGTATTTAATAAACGTGTTAACTTATAAATCCTATAACCTTTAACCAAAACAGCGTTATACGTGGTTATCGTGTTGAAGCTTAACTCCTACATTGACGATACACACTAAAGAGTATTATATTCGGTCACCGTGGTTATATTCGGGTGTCAGAGAATTTATCTTAATCGCCGACATAAAGTTAAATCACAATAATAGGACCTATAGGAAGGTGTACAACACTTCCGATATTAAATGCTTAATTCAATACTTCAATATAAATCTCACTCAACTATAGTTATATGAATCATTTCACACTAATTCATAAATTCCGCAAGTTACGGGAATACGTTCAAACGAATATATTGTACATTATCGCCAGGGGTAACGGGATCCCCTATATAGAGATAGGGCGTAAAGATTACCATAAATAAAATAGCGATTGGAGATACAATGTTTTCATTCTGGAAATATATCTTTGATATTTACAATAAAAAAGGTAGAATGTATTAGTAATTAATAATTACTATAATTACTAAGCATAGTATCAACTTTTAAATATATATATATAATTGCCTGTGTGGCTCAGTTGGCTAAGACGTCAGACACGCAAGCCGTATACTCCTATAGGACGCGGGTTCGAGCCTCATCCGGACCATTAAAATGGGTCTTAACATATTATTTAGAAGTGATCTTATATAATTGTGTATAAATAAATGATCGGCTCTCGTTAAAACCATGGATGCATTAACATGAGAGCGGCTTCGAAGGGACACTAGAGCAATATATGGTTATAAGTGAAAACTTCATCTAGCTTCCTGGATGGGATGAAAGGACTCCATCACATAACATAACAATAACAATAACAATAACAATAAGAATAACAATAAATATATATATATATATATATATATATATATATATATTTGTTATGGGCGTGTCTATCACGTGACCTACCTCTGCGGAATACTCGTACAGACAGTCGATGAGGGCGTTCCCCGTGTAGCAGCAGACGTACGCCACGACCACCATAGCCAGGATAGCCCAGTAACCTCCCTCTAGCACAGCGTACGGGAACGTCACGATGAACATACCCTATGTGTGTTTGTGGGCGTGATAGGGGCGTGGTTAAAGGTATCCGCTGCCGGTATTGTGTAATCAGCTTAATATCGATTTGTTATCTATGCTGTATTTATGTTTATATATATTTAAAATATTACGTTCACAATTAAATTTAGTACTTTCCATTAAATGTAGGGGAAAGTAACCTAATACGGACACTTTAACAATAAATGGTCGTAACATTTTATGACTCTCTATTTTTTTCTCAAAAATTACAATATATTAATATTATATGATTATAGATATTATTGTGATTTTTAAATTTTATTTAATATTGTTATTTAATAGATAACAGGGGTGTCCGTATTCGGTACCCAATACGGACAACATGTGTTATAATACTAATACCCTATATACTACTAGATAAAATATATATTATTGATGAACCAATGAGATAAATTACAATTACATTATTTATAATTAATGTTATGAATAATGTATTCTAATATAATTAGTTAATAATTTATTTATTTTTATTATTTTTTAAATTAATAATACAATTTAAGTATCTAAATAATACTTTTTTTAGATTTAGATTCATTGGTGGTATTAATATTATAACGCACGCGAATTTTATGAAAATCAGAATAGTTCATACGCCGCGCGCTGATTGGTTATAGGGTGTCTGTATTAAGACATCTAAAGTGTCCGTATTATGGACTTATATGCTTAAGCATATATGCTTATAACTTAATGAATATTTGATAACAAATATAGCAATTATGTATATAATGTTTAGAATGCTTTAGTTTTTAATAATATATTGTTATGTTTTATATAGATACATGTATACTGTACATTCTTTAGAATGTTTTAAGTTGACATTTTTTTTTATAAATTTAAAAACGTAATTAAAAAAACAGTTTATTGGATATATCAGCACTAAATTGAGTAATAAAAAATAAAAATACTTATATAGACTATTTATATAATTATGAATATTTTATACATTAACATTATACATCAAACATTTTTTTGTAAGATTTAAGATTTCTGAGATACCGAGAGTGTCCGTATTCGGTTACTTTCCCCTACTACTTTTGTAGTAACTATAAAGTTTAAATTATATAATAACATATATTTAAATATTTAAATTAAATAGTAGAACATACGAATTATTATAAGTATACTATTATTATGTATTACACATACATTATTTATTATAATCAGTAATTTACCAATCACAAAAATAATAGTATTACGTCATATAGACTATACTTGTAATCTCTTTAGTCATCTATTTATGTGTAATACTTATACAATATAGCACTCTCATTACTTATAGTATACGACCTAACTCTCGTAAAACTATATATAAAATTCATAGCTAAACAATAGTTAAATAATTTAAAAAAAATTACAATTTGAATAGTATTTCTGATTTGATCCACAACTTTTAGAAAAACATAATATCTAAATATATTTTATGTTACTACCGTGTATATTTATACATAACATAAACATGTACATGTAAATATAGTGCATTAGAGTGTTATGTAATGTTTCGAGTATGTTTGAAGTAAACGACCGTCGAAGAGGGGATTTATTTTCAGGGTGAACATAGGAGATTTAGGTATCTAATGTTGGTATACATACTCCTATAGGTATCTAATGTTGGTGTCCTATCTATACGTATTGTTTATCTAAAGCATAATAACTACAAATACATAAAATAATATCTAAGTTGTTGTTGTATCTTGTAAATTACATTTAGATATATATAAAAAAAATGTATGATGAATTGTATGAAAATAAAAATTGTAGGATAAGTAGGATGTATAAGACAACGATAATTGGACCTAGGATACTAAATTGCACCTACATATCACCAATTTGTAAAAAATAAATAATCCAGATATTTATATAAATATTATAATATGTTATATGTAATCAAGTATTATGTTTTAGATTGTTTGTTATTTCTAAAGAATATGGTAATACAAATACATTCTGATAGTTTCATATAGTTTGATCAAGTAGTTGTACATTTATGAAGCTTATAATTTAAAAAGTAGTTTAAAAAATAGAACAGAAAATATTTAATGTTTTAAAATTTTAATTTTAATTAAATTAAATTTAAAATGTTTTATTTAAATATATATAATAAAATTAAAATAAGATATATGTAAACACTTAATGAAGTATACTTTATATGTTCATAATTATAATGATAATAGAAACAATAAAAATAAACATATTTACAAGAGTGCACAACCCGCAAAGCGAAGGTAGCTTTATAGAATGTATCCTGATTATTTCTGCTTGCAAGCTTATTTAGCGCACTTATAGTTATCTTATCATATTTCATTCTTATGAAAATAAAGACAATTTTCGGATTTTTATATAATATTATATTTAATAAATAATATATATATTTCAAAAAGTATCTGTTTCCACGGCCATTGCGTAGGTGTATAACGTAAAGTGTACACTAGCGTATAGTGTACGTCGTACAAGTAACTCTATCGATACATCATTTAAATATTAAACTATATAACTAATGATTTATTACTATTACAGGGTACAAAGATAAGAAGAATTCTATAACGTTAAAGTAGAAATTGAATATTTCAATGCCACTTACAAAATAATGTATTCTATTTCTACTTTCGATTGTTTTTCGTTTATTTGTACGGTAACTGTAAAACGTTTTAATTTCGTATTATTCTTTGTTTATTTCTATAACGTATGTTATCGTTAGCAAATATTTATACTTTATACTTTCGATTATATTTTCGACTATGTATTTGCTTAAATAAATTATCAATAAACTCCTTATATCTAACTTATATATCGTATTATATACATCGTATTACTAACATTGTAAATTACTATTGTTATGATGAAATAGGATATAGGAAACATCTGAACGCTTTATTAAATAATTAAATTATATAAAATAATGTTTAGAAGTGATATTTTATAATTGTGTATTAATAAAATATCGGCTCTCGTTAACACCTGGATGTATTAACATGTGAGCGGCTTCTATAGAAGAAGGGGGCCTTACAATGTAGGTAATACTTTTAAGCAACGTTATCTAAGTTCCTTGATGGAAACGGTAATAACTCCACCAAAATATAATTATCAATAACAATAAAAATAAACATATATTCATCGGAAAATACCTATATATATATTCTATAAATAATTATAGTATTCTTAAGTTAGTAGGTAATAACCTAAGTAGGTAATACTAGGTAATAATTATCCTATAGGATATGTATACATACTTATTAAACATAATCTAGCAGTTTCTAATGTATACACCCTATATAAATATGGCTTACCATATGGCTTACAAACTTATTTGCTATATCATCTATAATATCTATACATTATAATAATTAGATTAATTTAGTTATTTAAAATCAGAATCTATTAGAGTTCATTACAAAATCTAACTATTTAATATACTTACATATGTATTCCTATATGGTATATTACACTACATTATATTAATATATATATATATATATATATATATATATATATATATATATATATATAGGTGAAAGTCTTCGATTACCAACCTCAATATATAATCAACTGGAATCATGAATCCTAAATCTATATATATATATATATATATATATATATATAAATGATACACAAACAACGTACGACATATTTTAAAGTAAAATACGGGTCTATTTTGATTGGATATTATAAATCAAATGGGGTCGGTATCAGGGTAATTTACTATAATTAAGATATATTGGTTAATAGTTATTAAAATTAAATTATTTGTATAATAGTTATAAACATATTATAACAGTATTAAGTTTTCTTTTAATAAATAAAGTATTTACCGTGATTTAAAAAAAGTTATTATTCAAATATTTAAAAGGTAAAAACCGAATATTACATTTTATCAAATAACAATTGTAGGATTAAATATTTTGTAAAACAAAATACTTATTCATATTTATCATTAAATTACTAACAGTTCATATATATAACATTTTTTGATATCTCTTATAGTTACTGAGATACTAGAGGGGGTCGGTATTAGGAGGGGGTCGGTAATCGGAGACTTTCCTATATATATATATATATATATATATATATATATGTATATGATATAATATGTGTTTGCTATAGCTACTACTTTTAACTATACTGTATTAATTATATGTATCGAGTTATTCATACATAGGAGAAATAACTTAAAATGTGTTAGTATAGGTACCTATATTTTACACCTCCAACTTTCCTGAATCATGATTATGAAAAGATGACAATAATTATTGGAAATTATATTTATAATACAAATATGTAATCGTGTTCAATAAGTAATAAGCCTGAGTATACTTCTGACATGACGTTTTAAACTTGATATAATGTTCCAAATTAGATATGTCAACCATCTTGTATTCCTATGTGGGATTAAATATTCGATAATAATGTCTTAAGGGGGTATCCCAGTACAAGATTTTCCGGCAACTTGCCGGAAATATTGTAACTTTTTCTATCAACTTGTAATGGGATACCCACTATAAAGTTATTATATTTCAGGCAAGTAAAGGAAAGTAATAGGGAACACTAAAATGTGGGTAGGTAAACTCGGTCCAGGTAAACTCGGACAACTTTTGAAATAAACTAGGAACACTTTTGAAGAAAACTCGGACCACTTTTATGCTTTAACCCATATTATAGAAGTATACTATATATAGTTATTTTAAACTGGTCCGAATCTTCTTCAAAAGTGGTCCGAATTTTATTTCAAAAGTGGTCCGAATTTTATTTCAAAAGTGGTCAGAGTTTACCTGGTCCGAGTTTACCTGGCCCGAGTTTACTGGTATTCTAAAATTGTAGTTAACTGTATAGTTCGTGTGGTATATAATATGGTAATATAGTCTTGTAAGATAGCGTAAGTAATGATCTAGTAAGATAGCTAAAGTAGGACAGCCATAAGACTATGTGACTATATAGTAGATAACCTAAATATATAGTCTTAGTACTAATATAGAAATATGTTGAGTACTAATCTAGTTCATTATAATGAATATATAATATATGTCGTTTTTCTAATAATAATTAGGGTAAAGTAGATATTATATCTTTACATTGATATATAGCTGAAGAACCCAATAACCACGGTAGACTTATTCTTAAAATCGTTAATTTTCGTTGAAGTCAATAAGATATAAGTCATACTATGTTATCTTATCTGTTATAACATTACTGCTAGATATAGGTGTGTGTGTGTGTGTATTACACATTGTGTATTATTATTATAAAATAAATATATAGTGTTGAACAATTAGGAACAATTTATATTATAATGATATAGGTTATGCAATAATAAATATAAATATAAGTTTGTATCGAGATATTTATGTATCGGGAACAATCTAGAATTATGTAATTATAACTTATAGGCAATAATTCATATTTTGTGATTAAAGTTGCAATATTTTGTTTATTTAAAATTAATATATATTTATAATAAACATTAATGTATAATGGTTATATATGTACACTTTATAATATAGACAACATTATTAAATCTACTATTAAATTAGTACTACTATTAAATCAACAATTAGTTATTATTTTAAATAAATGTGTATCATTATATTTAATTTAATAGTAGTACATATATGTACTATAGAATATACTACATAGTATGTATATGTGTACCTATAGGTAGTAAATACAGTATACGATATAGTTCTTATATATATATCCTCTAATACAACTATGATGATATAGGGCTATACATTATAATTAATATTTAATTTTACAATTCAAATACACCTCATGATACATGTAGAACCTACATTGTAGGTCCCCTAATAATATTATTTATTTCATTTTCAAAATATAAATTAATTAATTATAACACATAAAAATTATGTATATAACATATGTATGTATAATATACAAATAGAGTACACATATATAATATAATTATAGTTAGTGTTAGGAATACCCATGTTTATATAAGAAGCCAATTGGGGTTATTTACAAATATAGTTGTAACACCTATACACCTATAGGTATAACTGTCAGTACCTAACTGTCAGTAGACAAATATACAAATTAAATTAAATATATAACAAATAGTATAATAGATCTACTAATATATATATTATAATAATTGGAGCTATAGCTCTAATTGATTGTATTAATATGGTTAAAAAAATGGTTTATTTTTTACAAAATAGCTTAATGTTGAATATGAATAAAACTCAACTTCTAAATATACCTTGAACATCATCAGTGTGTCCTTATGTGTGTTATCATTGATTCTATCACAATTGTACCTCACAATAATGTTAAAAACCTTAGTTTTATTCTCGATGATAACCAACATTTATCTCCGATCAGATAGCTAATGTGTATAAATCAACTAATTATCAATTATATAAAATACGATCAATAAGGAAATTCTTACCTTTTAGAATTTCTAAAATGTTAATAGAATCATTAGTTATGTCACGTATAAATTATTGATAGATATAATCCTTAGATAGAATTATTAGATAATTGATAAGAGTTGTACATCGTGTAAAATTATATGACTACGAATCAGATATTTATCAGATGAATTAAATAGTTTTCATATATCTACTTTCAGCTATTTAAAATAAATTTTAAAATAAATTTTATTATTTTCAACTGATTTATATATTTTGTTAATTTTATATTTTTGCTTACACAATAGAGAACGTTTAACGTTATTTTTGTGTTTAAATAAACATTCATTCATTCATTCATGCGTTCATAATAATAAAATATATTATAATATAAAAAAACGAATGAAACTACATAATTATAGTTATATGTGAAATATGAATACTGGTAATTAAATATGTAATATACAATTATAACTTTAATCCTAATAACCTAATATGTGAATATTAAATATATATGTATGTATATATATATTATCAGATTTAGGTTTACACCCGGGTTTTTGAAGCTAAAGCTTATAGATATAATTACCCTTCATTTTAAAGCAATACCCTATATAGGGGAAAGTCCCCGATTACCGACCCATAAATGATTAGTTGTAATAACTTATTCAATATTAAATATTTTTATTTGAAATTTTGTAATTTTTGTAATATAATGGCAATGAATAATGTGGCTATTTTAAATTGTTGATATAATTATATTTAAAAGAATATACAGGGGAGTCGGTAATCGGATACATGTACCTAATACCGACCCCTTCCCCTATCACCGACCCCCTAAAATAATCGTGGTATAAATAATTGTAGTATTATAATATCCAATAAAAATAATAGATATACATAAATATAATTAATTATAATATGACGTAATTTATTTTTTATTGAATTTATGTTTTAATAGTAATATTAAATTTAAATTTAAACTTTATAGTAATTATATTAAAATAGTGTATATTATTATTTAATATTTATTTATTAATCAATATGTATATAATTAACTGGAATAATGAATCCTAAATCTATATCAATGGGGTCGGTATTAAGGTAATTAGGAGGTCGGTGGGTTGCTAAGATATATTTGTTAATAGTTATTAAAATTAAATTATTTGTATAATAGTTATAAAAATTGTATTGAACTACAATATTATGCACAATATTAAGTTTTCTTTAATTAATAAAGTATTTACAATTATTTAAAAAAAGTAATTATTCAAATATTTAAAAAGTAAAAACAGAATATTACATTTGATCAAATAACAATTGAATGATTAAATATTTTTTTTTTTTAAATATTTATTCATATTTATCATTAAATTACTAACAGTTCATGTATATATAATGTTTTGATAACTCTTATATTTACTGAGATACGAGAGGGGTCGGTATTAGGAGGGGTCGGTAATCGGGGACTTTCCCCTATATTTATTAAATGATACTTTTAAATTAATTTACGGATATGTAAGTACCTTAATTATAGTTTATTTATTACATCATATAATATGATCTCTAATTAATATAAGATTCCTATAACTATTGTAATTCCTTACTAATTATTTCACAGAAATTTAATTTACAAAATAAAATATACGATTAAAACGTGAAAAACATTCATTACAATCTCAATTCTAATGTATTCATATGTTAAATATCTCTCTATTCGTACTAGGTACTACCTAGTACGATTTTTTTCAAATATATTACATAGTATTTGATCTAAATATTGAAATAAATGACTTTATTAGCGAAACTATATTTGTCCTACTAAAAAAACGAACTTTCAATTATAGGAACCTACTTGTGTATACTTTCTTTACGAGGACTTTAACTATAGTTCCTCATATTGGAGTTAACATATCTTTACCCATGATGATAATGTTCAATAATTGTAATAACTTCAACATCTAAAACATTCGATTGTAATGTGAATATTCACTTTAATGAATATATAAGTAGGAATGTATGGAAATTACGTGAAATATTATATTAGTACACCACAAGGTAGGCCTCAAGATAGTAGGCATCAATATAGTAGGCATCAAGATAGTATGAATGAATATAGTAGGCGTCGAGATAGTAGGCCTACTAGGCTATAGCCTATTAGTATACTACATATATACATATAATTATTTATTTTAATTCAGAACATATGGTATTCCATATTATTCATACATTACAACTTATTATGTCCATATATATATATATATATATATATATATATATATGATATCGGCTATTTTTAAATAAACGCCAGTAGGTAAATCTAAACCTAAACCTAAACACCTAATTCCTCTATTAAAGGGTTAAAGAGTTAAAGATTTACAGAATTAAAGTTATATTACTTAATTTAACATCGTAACTACCATTTACTTAAATGTTGTAGGGGTTATTAGTAAGTAAACTTTAATGAATTAAGTCTAATTAGTGAATTAGACTAATATATATTCTGATAAATGATAAGGCACCCTACCCTAATCTATACTATTAAATTATAGTAGTATACTATATTAACATATATAATACATATATATATATATATATATATATATATACATATATATGACTGTTTCTAGTTATATTGTGTAATATTACAATGGACAATAATTATGATTCGTTATAAATTAATACAAATTTATTTAAACAACCTCTAATAACGATCACTTTAAGATTTCTATTTTTTATAGATATTACAATATAATATTCTATCGACAAATATTCATGTATGCAACTATTGATTGTAATTTATTATTAACCGCTATAGCGATAAGACTTTGCATACATATGTATGTTAACATAATAATTATTACCTATAATATGGCTTTAAAGCTCACTTAAACTCGATTAACCCGATGTTAACGGCTAACTCTTATTCACTATTAACACTCACGCAATAATACAATACATAACGATTGACTCGATAATAATATCACTATAGTGTCACTATCACTATAGGTGTATTCAATAATTCAATATTATATATATGACTATATTTTAATGTATTTAAGAATTAATTTGTATTGTTGTATCTAATTATTATGTATTTAGGCTACTTGTTAGTTTTTAATATAACATATATATAAATATATATATATAGATGATCGGCGATATACCAGAAAAGGACCTACACGGAATCTTAACTCTATGGCCTTTTGAGATTTAAAATAACTATACATTATAATTTATAACTTATATTTATTATTTCATACGAACTGTTATATCTCAATAAATAATATTTATTTATTTATTTAATTTTATATATATAATGGCGTTACTTATTACCGCTTAATTAGACAAATAAACCGTATATTGCGTCTTATAGGAACCGTCGCTGGTTCAAACCCCGTCAGGACCATTAAAATAAGTCTTACAATAATATTTAGAAGTTATCTCATATAATTGTGTATAAATAAATGATAGGCTCTCGTTAAAAACATGGATGCTTTACATAAGAGCGGCTTCGAAGCGACATTAGATCCATATGGTTATAAGTGAAAACTGCATCTACGTTCCTGGATGGGATGAAAGGACTCCACCAAAATAAAAATAACAAATATATTGTTATAAAAATAATAAATATATTGTTATAAAAATAATATTATATATATGTCCATGCTTTTACTTAACTTAAATCTACAAATTAAATATAATGTATTATACTATTATATTAATATTATGAGGATGAGTAAAACATTTAAATATTTAAATAATAAATTTTCTAGCTAGCGAGTATAACATGGATATTGTGTAATAAGCAATGTTAGAAATGCGATTAAATTATCATCAATAAATAATCGTATTTAAAGTTCATGTTGGGAAATGGTAGGAATTTAAATATAATAAATTATGGAATTTATTTTTATCGAAAAATGAATTAATATAATTTATAAATTATTTTAATTTGTTGCTAATTATTATTTGATTATTAGTTTTAATTAATTTGTATTATTATTATTATTTAATGAATCTATTATTGCATTGCACTTATTATGCTATCATATTGTAATATAGGATATTTATATTATATAAACCAATATATTACATAGATATCTATACATATCTATACATATGTATGCAAACTAATGTACAGTTATTAAGTGAAATACCTGAATTGCATTCGTAACATTCCATCCCGCCTGCCACTCATTGATTGTCTCCACATCCGTGTCTATTTCCTTTGTTAATAATGTTTATCATTATGTATTAGTATGTTTTAATAATATTAGCGGTAGTATATATTACTCTATATATATATATATATAGAAATAGTAATACTATAGGTATGCCTACTCTAGGTAATATTACGATTATAAGCTTTAAAAATATATAAAGAGTATGAATTATTAAATAAATAATGCGTGTCGAGATAACGACACTAAGTTGTCAGGATTGTTCATTCTATAGAGAGATAGTAGTCTCTGATAACACATGACGATTACTGTTAGAGTGAACGTGCATGTTAAGATAGACTCTCATGGGTATGGCTAGTACATGCTGACGTAATAATGCATATATGATGTACATCATTAGTGTCATGATGGTTGTACAGTGTACAATGTACAGTGTACAATGTACACAATGTACACAATGTACACAATGTACACAATGTACACAATGTACACAATGTACACAATGTACACAATGTACACAATGTACACAATGTACACAATGTACACAATGTACACAATGTACACAATGTACACAATGTATACACTGTACACAACAGTATACACTGTAGCCTAGTTACCGCACTACTGTGAGAGGCGCATAGAGAATGAATATCTCATTAAGTGTGACGTGTAGGCATTGCTTTGCAGCTTACATATATATCTATGCGTATATATATACGTATATACATATATATATATACATATAGGTAATGCTAGAGTTTGTTGAGAACGAGTATCATACTGCGTCTATTGTGATATCTCGGGAAGATGATAGTCCCTAATGACCTAATTCTAGATTGGTCAAGAGGTTTGGTTTTTATTATAAGTTTATCAAAGCGATATATTTATATTTTCAGAAGTACATATTCAACATCATCTGTATATTATTTATAAAACTGTTCAAACGGTGTTACCTTCGAAATATTATAAATCGTGTAAACAATATACCGAGATATAGGGGAAAGTATCCGATTACCGACCCCCTCCTAATACCGACCCCCTCTCGTATCTCAGTAACTATAAGAGATATCAAAACATTATATATACATGAACTGTTAGTAATTTAATGATAAATACGAATAACTATTTTGTTTTAAAAAATATGCAATCCTACAATTGTTATTTGATAAAATGTAATATTCTGTTTTTACTTTTTAAATATTTGAATAATAACTTTTTTTAAATCATTGTATATACTTTATTATTTAAAAGAAAATTCAATACTATGAATAATATTGTAGATCAATAAAATGTTTATAACTATTATAAAAATAATTTAATTTGAATAACTATTAACCAATATATCTTAATTATAGCTACCCATATGATTGTCCTATTACCGACCCCTAAATTTCCCTAATACCGACCCCATGTGATTCATAATATCTAATCAAAATAGATCCGTGTTTTACTTTAAAATATGTCGTAAGGTGTTTGAGTATCATTAATATAGATTTAGGATGTATGATTCCAGTTGATTATATACATATTTATTAATAAATAAATATTAAATAATAATATACATTATTTTAATATAATTACTATAAAATTTAAATTTAAATGTAATATTAATATTAAAACATAAATTCAATACAAAATAAATTGCGTGCATGTTATAATTAATTATATTTATGTATATATACTATTTTTATTGGATATTATAATACTACAATTATTTATACCACGATTATTTTAG
Source organism: Osedax fenrisi (assembly GCA_964019155.1). Taxonomy (NCBI): domain Eukaryota; kingdom Metazoa; phylum Annelida; class Polychaeta; order Sabellida; family Siboglinidae; genus Osedax; species Osedax fenrisi. The sequence goes on from OZ025239.1 coordinate 75,688,784, forward strand.
GGGGTCGGTAATAGGAGAAGGGGGTCGGTATTAGGTACATGTATCCGATTACTGACCCCCCTGTTTATTCTTGTAAATATAATTGTATAAAAATTTAAAATAGCCACATTATTCATTGCCATAATATTACCCTATTTACAAAATTTCAAATAAATATATTTAATATTGAATAAGTTATTACAAATAATCATTTAGGGGTCGGTAATCGGAGACTTTCCCCTAAGATTCTGAAGTTGTATGTGTAATAAATATGACATATATGTAATGATAAATGTTATATTGTTATGTATAATAAGTATTGTGTTCAGGAGTATGTTCATAATGCACAAATAAGGTACGGATAATTAATTTGAATTACATATCATGACATATCATTTTAAAGATAATGAATTATATTTTAACATTTTAAAGACAACTAATTATAATTATTATCGATAATTATCGATAGCGAACGTAAGCGCGAACACGCCCCTCCCCATAGGAATACACGCGTTGTTCCCATTAGCGCGCGTGCGTACACACGTCTATTACGAAAGAGAAGTTCTGGTGCGCATGCGCTCTGGTTACGTAATACCTTAACCGGTGACGTCGTCGTCTGCTGCTCCTTGAAGTCGGAAGGGGCGGCCTCGTTCTGGAACCGGGCGAACCTGAAACTTTCCTCGTCCGCTGCACCTCGACACATGCGTAATAGTCTCTCCATGACCGGTTACGTCATACCGCTGTTGGTGTGTGTTACGTAATCGATGCAGTCATTGTTTAGTGAGGAAATCAGGCTAATCAATATATATATATAATATAGATAGATAGATAGATAGAAAGTTTATTGCATTAATATGAACATACGTATACAATTATAAAATGAAATAATATGCAAAAAATACACGAAACAAATATGTAAAAAATAACTAAATTATTAAAATTGACAATTGTGTTATACGTATATATATACGTATATATACGTGTATATATATATATATATATATATATATATATATATATATATATATATATATGTTTACTTTGTACGGTAACCCCTTATATTGTATTCGTCTAAATATGAAGTAATATTTTTCCAATGAACTGTATTACTTATTACATATTTAAACATATCCAATGTACGTGCTATATAGATTATACAGAAAGACGTATATATGTATATACATGTGATAATACTATTATAATACGCAATGTAGATCTGATAATTTAATATATTTAATATAAGAAAAATAAGAAAGTACTCGAGTACTGAATTAACTATTACGTTAGTGAAATCTCTTGTTTTATCCAGATTACAATATTGTAATAGGTTTACTCATTAATTCCAAACTTAAGTTATATTATGGTTTTAATAGGGTTATTAAATCATCTATAAGATTAATATTTAATTTTAAGAGGTGTTATAAAATAAGTATACTAAAAAATCAGGTGAATTAAATTGATTTCTTTCGGAAAATATGTGTAAATTTAAAAAATGAAAGCCTAAATATTTAAATAAACTTATAAATGTAGAATTACTGAGTAACACTCGTCTGCAATATTATAATTTATTTTCAGAATCGAATATTAATCTGATGATAATTTGGAAAAGATCGTTCGGCTGCTCCTACATTATGCACAAGTTCCATGGTAATCGGATACATGTGCCTAATACCGACTCCCTTCTCCTATTACCATCCCCCTATAATAATCGTGGTATAAATAATTGTAGTATTATAATATTCAATGAAAATAGTAGATATACATAAATATAATTAATTATAACATGACGAAATTTATTTTGTATTGAATTTATGTTTTAATAGTAATATTAAATTTAAATTTAAACTTTATAGTAATTATATTAAAATAGTGTATATTATTATTTCATATTTATTAATCAATATATATATATATATAAATAACTGGAATCATGAATACTAAATATATGTCAATGATACACAAACAATTGTTTTAACTTAAGTTATAACATAATTTAAAGTAAAATACGGATCTATTTTGATTGGATATTTTAAATCACATGGGGTCGGTATTAGGGTAATTTAGGGGGTCGGTAATAGGAAAATCATATGGGTTGCTATAATTAAGATATATTGGAGAATTATTATTAAGAATTATTTTTATAATAGTTATAAACATTTTATTGATCTACAATATTATGTACAACAATAAGTTTTCTTTTAATTAATAAAGTATTTACAATGATTTAAAAGCTATAAAAACAGATTATTACATTTTATCAAATAACAATTGTAGGATTACATATTTTTTTAAGCAAAATACTTATTCATATTTATCATTAAATTACTAACAGTTCATGTATACATAATTTTTTGATAACTCTTATATTTACTGAGATACGAAAGGGGGTCGGTATTAGGAGGGGGTCGGTAATCGGGGAGTTTCCCCTACTAATATATTACACTGCTGTAGTATACTATATGATGTTAATCTATATGCTTATCATGAGTAGGATACTACTATATTATATTATATCAATTATCAATTTATATAGATATATATATATATATATATATATATATATATATATATATATATATATATATATAAATAACTATTAGTTTTCCTCGTATATTTCTATACTATACATAA
>OZ025239.1:75696393-75828893 GCA_964019155.1 Osedax fenrisi
CGGTAGTGACGTCACCGGCGCTATGATAAATAAGTAAACAATGTATCGGCGCACTGGGCACGTGTTTCCGCCTAGTCCCTCGACACCCGAGAGACTACAAAGCCGGCATTGTTCTTTGTCTGTCTATGCGTCCCACACCATCCATCGCGCCGCTGGAGCGTGTGACCGATATTACACGCATCGCTGAAGGACATCGCACATATGTTATGCTGAAGGACATCACATATGTGCGGAATGTGCCGTCGCGGTTTATGTATGACATTGTACGTCCTCTCGATATAGTCGCATGTCACGTGATCCGGTGGGGATCCTACAGCCCCACTAGAGTGAACTCTCAATATCTCAGACTCCCGATATCTAAGAAAACCCGATATCCCATAAATGTCGACATTGAAAGTTCGATGTTGTATCTATGTAAATACATGTAAGAACACTTCGATATCTCAGACATATTATGTCGGTCCCTATGATGCTGAGATACCGAGAGTTGACAGTACTAGCCATATCGTTACCTTCTTTATTAGACTGATAGTTAGCCTCACAACCCTGGCCGTCGTATTGTATATGCTACGAGACGCTCGTTTCCATGGTAACGACACTGATTACGTCATCATACTAATAGCGCGCTTATGTAATAACTGCCTACTCCTATATATATATATATATATATATATATACATTCAATATTATAAATGTATCTATTTATGTACGTATTTTTTTTTACTAAATTTCTTAATATTTTATGAGATTATTTCAAAATTTCTCGAGAATACAAATGAATTCAACATTGGTAAAATGTGTATGTGTATTGTACATTGTACAGTGTACATTGTATACTGTACAAACAATGTACATGTACAATGTACAACGTATAATGTACAGTGTAGTTTATATACTATATGCACACGCCCCTCGTATGCTATATTGTATAACCTATGTTGTATATTACCAGGGAGTAGAATTCCCGATACTACAGAACATATGTCTAGATAGCCTGCAGATACGAATATTTGTATGTATGATTAAATTATGATGTAAATATCACTAATATATCATTAAATAAAAAATAAATATGTGTGTGTGAGTGAGTGTGTGTTTGTATATGACTATTTGCACCGTGTAAATATGTCAAATTAACACAAATATCATGTCCTGTCCTATAGAATGTATACATACTTATGCAAACATACACGAATATCACATCACATAATACGTAATTGAAACGCGATTATATAATGTACTTGATTTCACAGTGGAGTGTTCTATTATTGATAACAACGTTGATAATGGTTTCCCTCCCAGCATCCCCCGTATCTCCCAGCATCCCCCCTGTCTTCTCCATCTCTCTTCCTCCCTCCAGGCATCCGTGCCTTACTCCATCCAACGGTAACTGATGACACGTGCGGTGACCGTGTCATCTTTAGGTGGATGCATAATACATGTCACCGCCACTATCCGACATTATACTAAGAGGACAGGGAGGAGGAGGTGGAGGAGGAGGAGGAGGAGGAGGAGGAGGAGGAGGAGGTAGTACTGTTTTTTAACTTAATGTATACATATTGTATCCTATACGATTATCATATATATGTGATAATCGTGAGTGATATATCACATGTGTGAGCACTCATGAATGCCCACGTGTGAATACCCACGTGGTCAAACACGTGATACGCGATATCACCTATACGATTACTATCACGATGACATCGACATCGGAATTCATTGTTTATATCGTTGTCGTAGTTAGGAATGTTCTATTTATAGTCTGTTTGCACCACCGTTGCTAATGATATTGTGTTTGTAGAATGGACAGTTGTACAGTGTAATGTATTAACTATACTCGTTACACGGACAGTCAATGGTACAAACTTTATATATATATATATGCTTATCTATATTTAGAGTCACGTGATTTTTCTTCAACATAGTTCCTCGATTTAGGTATACGATTAAGATGGCCGACCATCACATATAACCATAGATTTTTAGTTTACATAGATCGGTATTGCTATATCTCGCCAATGTAAAATTATTCAATAGACATGCTTCGATATAGGATACTTAAGATTGCCAACCATCACATTACACATGCATTTAATAACACATATTCAAACAAATAATATTGATTTAATATTTTTTGAATATTTGTTATTAAATGCATTGATCATATATATATATATATATATATATATATATATATATATACACTTATAAAGTGCGTTTCAATTATATCAAAATAAACATTTATATTTATGTATTGCAATATAATTGCAACATATAATTTGATTAAATAATACTTTATATCTGATGGTCGACCATCTTAAGTTTCCTAAATCGAGGCACCATGTATGTTGAAGAAAAACCACGTGACTACCAATCTATGTAAACTATAAATCTATGCATATAACGTACTATTTAATCAATTTAAAATTTGCAATTATATTGCAGTATAAAAACATAATATAAATAAATATAAATATTTACTTTGATATAATTGAAACGCAATTTATAAGCGTATATAGAAAAAAAATCAAATGTATTTAAAAATCAATATTATTTGTTTGTTATTAAATGCATGTGTCATGTGATTGTCGGCCATCTTAAGATACCTAAATCGAGGCACCGTCGTTGAAGAATTGTACATTAGCGATATATAGCAATACCGATCTAGATAAAACACAAATATATGCTATTGTGGCATATTTCGTTGTTCAGTGTAACTGGCTGAGAGCTAACTGACCAACATTCAAGGACATGCAAGGACATGTTGTCATGGTTTTAATAGCAGGACAAGAGGCCAGCTAGACAGTAATTAGTTGGTAGGTATACCTCGCGTATATAAAACGGTATTCGGTCCATCTAGCTAACGTTATATGCTACAAACTTCACAACCTTATATGCAAATACAGGTGATACGTTGACTATTGTATCTATATATATATATATATATATATATATATATATATATATATATTGTATACAATGGCAAACTTTCCAATTGTATAACTGTCCATATTGTAAATATGACAGCCTAAATAAGAATATTATACGGTATTTTATTATCAATATTTTAATTAACAATATAAATAGAATTATAATATTATACTTAATTACTATGTTATAACTAATTAATTATTGATGATTTATAATAATAAATTACTTTGTAAAGTATATATATTGTAACTGCCTGTGTGGCTCAGTGGTTAAGGCGTCAGATACACAAGCAATAGGACACGGGTTCGACCCTCCTCCGGACCATTAATTAATTTTATAAAATGGGTCTTAAAATATTATTTAGAAGTGATCTTATATAATTGTGTATAAATAAATGATCGGCTCTCGTTAAAACCATGGATGCCTTAACATGAGAGCGGCTTCGAAGGGACATTAGAGCCATATATGGTTATAAGTGAAAACTTCATCTAAGTTCCTGGATGGGATGAAAGGACTCCACCAAATAAAAATAACAATAACAAAAATAACAATATAAGTATTGAATAAATAATAATATATAAATATATACATATCATCATTAAAGTTGAACAATTAAATGTTAATATTCATAATTAATTATTAAATTCTATTTATAGGCATTATATACAAATCTGGTATACATTCCTTCGTTTAGGTATGTATTGTATACCGTGTATACCATGTATACAGTGTATAATATACATCGATCACGTATGGTAAAAACGTGTAGTTTTATAGTATATTAGTTGTATATACAAATCTGTTAAAATCAATATTTAGACTAATTCGAATTCAGGTCATATACATATATATGACCTGAATGCATTGCATCTATTGGTTATTAACATGTAATGCATGCTATGCATATATATATATATATATACATACTTTAAATTTATAAAATTATATACACACTGTATACAATTTTCTGACAAAGTGACTTATTCACACCTAAATATAATTGAAATATTTTCAATTTTCTTAAAAATAAATGTTTATGAGATTTTATTAATTTTGATAATACCGCAATGTTATTAATAATTCATACCTATTTGATTAATTTCTAATGAAAGCACTTGTATTAGTTAATTGGCTAATTGTTATATACTATTATACATTATAGTACATTCCACAGTGATATTAGTAATTAGTCTAATGATATATATATATATATATATATATATATATATATATGCGACATACGACAAAAAGTAGACGTGTTTATAATTTTGGAATTCATATTCGATTATTGGCCGACTAATCGACTTCAGAGGATCTCCCTTTGAAGATATTTGATAGAGTAGTCGGCTGACTACTCACCCTGCTTATAAGTTTAGTTAAACTTATTTCTAAATCATATTTAATTGATATTTATTACATAAATATTATTAAATTCCTTGGAATCAATCTGTCATGACCTAATTCTTGAACCAATCAAAGTACTGGCAAAATCACTGATTTATATTTAGATATGTTTGAATCTAATCAGTGATTGCACGCACGCAATTTTATATTGTATATAATTTGATTAGCATTATACTGATATGCATTGATAAATATATGTATTATACTACTAATATATATATATATATATATATATATATATATATATAAATATATATATTTTCTCTCTAATTCAGTTATAAAGTACGAAGTAAATTATGGCTAATAGATTAATTATAGTAAATGAAGTATTGTGCTTCTGTGTAAATGCAAGAGAAACGATGAATAGAGATTCCATTCAAATGGTATTATCTGGATTTTTCACAACTGATGAACTTTTAAATGCAAAAAAGTGTATTACAGATATAGATTACATTGTAAAGTTAATGGAAACTAGTGAATCTAGGCTCAATGTTAAGCGTAAAGCGCCGAACCTAGCTGAAAAGATCTCTAAAGATCTCGTAGCTATCCTTGATCTGATTGAGGAGTTCAATTCTCCATCCATACCATTATTTGTTGCATCTGATATTAGGAGATTACCGCCAATTGGTGATCAGAATACAAATATGGCTGCAATACATTCAGCTATAATTATGTTGCGAAATAATATTAACCTAATTAATGAATCAATTGCACCACTGCTCGATAAATCTTCAGTAAATCACGTACAGATTAATAATTTATTGGATAATACATCTGATAATATATCCTCAGATAAACAAGTCAATCCTACTGTGAATAATGATCTGAATAAGAACTTGACCTATGCATCAATCGTAAATTCTAAGACTTCTGATGATGGATTTAGACTGGTGAATCCTAAGAAACCAAAGAAAGATAAGGATCGATCTTCACTGAGTACTACACGAAAAAAGCAAGATATCTACGTCGGGAAGGGGTCGTCTGAAGCATTAGGAAAAACTCCTGGTAGGCGTTGTCATTTATTCTTATCGCGTATTAATATTGATGTAACAACAGATGTTTTAAAAACTTATATATGTAATGAATTTAAAATTTCCGATAATGATTGTCAGGTGGAAAATATTAATACTAGACAAAAATTTGTATCATCTTTTAAGGTGAGTTTGATGATTGATAGTGTCCAAGATGCTTATGATGGTAATAGATGGCCAAAAGGAATTATTATAAAGAGATTTTTTATTAGAAATAATAATAATGCTACTAATAATAGTTCATATGCAAGTAATGCATCTGCATCTACATTAAATCAATGAATCTAAATAATAAGCTTAAGTTAATGTCTTTAAATTGTAATGGCATACAAAATAAAATAGATGAAATATTAGATTTTTATAATAATGTAGATTTATTCTGTTTCCAAGAACATTGGCTTTCTACTGAAGAATGCCTATTGTTCAATACTATAAGTGATATGTTTTGTGGTTATGGTAATGCAGCTTTTGACAACTCTCAATTGAGAATAGGTAGACCGTTTGGTGGGGTTGGGTTTATGTGGAATAAGAATATTGATAGATATGTCTCAATTATAAAATCAGATTATGATTGGCTAATTTGTATTAAAATGTTTAATTTCTATATAATTAATGTTTATATGCCTTATGAATGTCCTAATAATGTAGATAAATTTAATACTCAATTGATACAACTTTTTTTATATTGTGATTGTCTTAATACTAGCAATTATTGTATAATTGGTGATTTAAATTCTAATATTTTGAATTTAAAATCTTTATATAGTAATAATTTAATAAAGTACTGTGATGAAAAAAATTTGATTATATCTGATAGTTTGCTTCTTGAGCCTAATAGTTATACCTGCGTAAGCTCTGCTTGGAATTCTTTTTCTTGGCTAGACCATGTTATCTCAACAAATGATATGCATATTTCTTTAATTGACATTACTATTGATTATTCTTTTATACTCTCGGATCATCATCCGTTATTAATAACTGTAAGACAAGATAATACACATTTAGTAGTTTCAAATGACTCTAAAGTGAATAAGAGAATAAAATGGAATAATCTAAATAAAAAGCAAATATTATTATACAAACAGAATACAAAATTTAGACTCAATAGATTAATTACTTCAATTAATAGTAATAATAATGTTAATTTTTCAGAATCAGTATACAATACACTATTAAGTATACTTTTAAGTGAATCTGATGTATTACATATTAAACTTAAAACTAATTTCAAAAATCTTCGGTCAGAATGGACTAGTGACGTAAAAAAAGTATCATTCGATTGCTAGATCACATTATTTAATATGGAGATCAGTAAATAATCCCCGTTATGGTATAGTTTATGATAACATGGTTATGTCGAGGAGAAAGTTCAAATATGAGTTACGCACAAGTAAAGCTTATTATAGCCGAATAAAAGCGAATGATGTTGCATTCAAATTAATAAATGATCGTAATTCATTTTGGAAAATTGTATCTAGTAAATTAAAAAAAAACTTATCAATACAAAATAATATTGATAATGTACATGGCTTATCTGATATTGTAAAATTCTGGTTCAATCATTATAGTTGCATTTTCAATAGATGCAAAGATGGTCATTACCCCTACCAAATAGTGGATATTAATGAAATAGTTTATACAGATAGAAATGAAATATCATCTATTATTAAGACTATTAAAAAAGGTAAAAATGTGGGTCCTGATGGATTATCAGTTGAACACATTAATTATGCAGATAATACTATTATAGATACACTAGTATTACTAATCAATAACATGCTTCTAAATTCTTATTTCCCGAGTAAGTTAATTGAATCATATATTTTACCCATTATTAAAAATAAAAACAAAAGAACTACTGATTCAGCGAATTATAGGCCCATATGTATCTCTAATGTAATTTGTAAGATAATTGAGAAAGTAATTTACAATAGAATATATAAACTATTATCTACTCATGATAATCAATTTGGTTTTAAAGCAAAGCTTGGCACGGAAATGTGTGTCTTTTCCCTAAAACAGTTGATCAATGATTATAAAAATAACAACACAAATATGTTTGTTGCATTTTTAGATGCATCCAAAGCATTTGATAATATAAGTCACAATATACTATTCGAAAGATTAAGGAATAAAAATGTTCCTATATACTTAATTAATTTTCTAAATTATTGGTATCGAAATCAGCGTATATATATTAAATGGGGAAGCTATAATTCTGATACGTTTAGTGTTGCTAATGGAGTGCGTCAAGGTGGGATATTATCACCTTTACTATATAATATTTATACTGATCCAATGATAGGTAATCTGAACTCTATTAAAACTGGGTATTGTATTAATGGAAATATAATAAATAATTTGTGTTATGCGGATGACACAACCTTATTCTCACCCTCGCTATCTGGTTTGCAGCTGTTGATTGATTGTTGTCAGAAGTTTGCAAATAGTAATAAAATAACATATAATATTGAAAAATCTGTTATCCTACCAATTTATTATAACAAATCTCATCATAATCCAATTAAGCTACGTATTGGAAATACATGCTTGAGAGTAGTAAAAGCTTATAAGTATCTTGGACACTGGATTTCTGATAATTTATCTGATGAGATGGATATAAACTGTAATATTAAACGTCTTTACACAACTAGCTATTCTCTATCTAATAGATTTAGAAACTGCTCGAAATATGTATGTATATTGCTTTTTAAAACATTCTGCTCTAATATGTATCTTTGTAGTCTATGGGATACAGATAATGCTTACTTTAAAAAAATTCAAGTAGCATATAATAATGCATATCGCATATCCCTTGGCTATAAACCTAGATGCAGTGCATCCGAAATGTACCTATATGATAATGTCGATAATATTATTATAAAATTACGTAAGTCGTATTACTCACTATATAATCGTGTTAAATTATCTGACAATTCTATTATTAAAATGATATATTTATATAATGTTTCTCGCCCGTCGTCAATATTTAAAACATGGTGTACATCATTGTTTTTTTAACTATATATTATTTGTAATTATATACTTATATATATAGATATGTGTTGTATAGTTGTATTTAATTTTTTTTTTTATTTTGTTTATCTATGGACTGTTTATGTCTGACTCAAATAAATAATAATAATAATAATATATATATATATATATATATATATATATATATCATATGATATATGTTATGTTGTATAGCATACAATACACATATACATGTTAATACATATGTTCCTTCACCTAGGTTCTACTTGTACTCGATGAATGAATCACTGGCAACAACCTAGAAATACTTATGTATTGTGTTAAGTGTTTTCGTACAAAGAAATACAAATTGAAAATGAATCTTAAAAGAAAGAAAAAACTAAATTATTCCAATAAACTATTTCTATTATATTCTATATATATATATATATATATATATATATATATTAATATTGTAAAAGTATTAATTAGCTAATAATTAGAAAATGTTATATTTATTTTATTTTTAAATCATTATAGTAATTTTAATGTTACTTATAATTCGTGATATTTAGTTAATTTATTTAAAACCACTTTCTTTGGATTAAAATATCAACAAAATAACTATAAATGAGCATTACGATAGTATAGTTTAGCTATAGTATACTATCTTTGAAATTATTATGTAGGGGAAAGTCTCCGATTACCGACACCTAAATTATTATTTGTAACTTATTTAATATTAAATATATTATTTGAAATTTTGTAATTAGGGTAATATTATTGCAATGAATAATGTGGCTATTTTAAATTATTGATATAATTATATTTACAAGAATAAACAGGGGGGTCGGTAATCGGATACATATGCATAATACCGACCCCCTTCTCTTATTACCGACCCCCTAAAATAATCGTGGTATAAATAATTGTAGTATTATAATATCCAATAAAAATAGTAGATATACATAAATATAATTAATTATAACATGCACGTAATTTATATTTTATTTAATTTATGTTTTAATAGTAATAGTAATATTAAATTTAAATGGTATAGTAATTATATTAAAATAGTGTATATTATTATTTAATATTTATTTATTAATCAGTATGTATATAATCAACTGGAATCATGAATCATAAATCTATATCAATGATACACAAACAACTTACGACATATTTTAAAGTAAAATACGTATTTATTTTGATTGGATATTATAAATCACATGAGTCACATAAATCACATGAGTCATATAAATCACATGGGGTCGGTATTAGGGTAACTTAGGGGGTCGGTAATAGGAAAATCACATGGGTTGCTATAATTAAGATATATTGGTTAATGGTTATTCAAATTAAATTATTTTTAGTAATTGTACTTCCAGTTCATGTATATATAATTGTTGATATCTCTTATAGTTACTGAGATAATAGAGGGGGTCGGTAATAGGAGACTTTCCCCTAAATACAGATTTAGCAGACGAGATCAATAATATATTTATATCCAATGTGAAACATACATGTTTCTATATATAGTCTTATATATAGTCTTATATATAGTATTATGTATAGTCTTATGTTTCTATATATATAGACTATATATAGTCTTCATTGTTATTATGAATAAATGGTGATAGTATTATAACTTATTTAGACATTCATTATTATGTATGTATATGTAATCATAACCCAATCAGAATATTCTTTATTAAATTAAATTGAATATCAATAAAAACTGAATTATATTTATTAAATTAATATATGTAATATTATCTATAGAAGAAGAATTGTTAGATATTATTGAAAACCTATAACAGAAATAGCGTGATATTAAGATAGGTGCCCCTATTATTAAGATAGGTGCCCCTATTATTAATACTGTATAACTAGGGGAAAGTAACCTACTACGGGGGACACTTTAACAATAAATGGTCCTAACAATTTATAACTCGATATTTGTATTCAAAAATCTTTTTATTCAATAGATAACGGGGGTGTCTGTATTCAGTACCCATGTCCGAATACGGACACCCTGTGTTATAATACGGATACCCTACATACCACTAGATAAACTATATATTATTGATGAATCAATCAGACAAATTACAATTACATTATTTATAATTAATTTTATGAATAATTTAATATAATTTTATAAGTTAATAATATATTTTTTTTACTATTTTTTAACTAATAATACAATTTAAATATCTAAATAATAAAAAAAAATAGATTTATCTTTATTGGTAGTATTAATATTATACCGCACGCGATTTTTATGGAAATCAGAATAGTTCATACGCTGCGCGCTGATTGGTTATAGGTGTCCATATTAAGACATATATAGTGTCCATATTATGAACTTATATGACCTCTAGATATATGCTTATAACTTAATGAATATTTGATAAAAAATATAGAAATTAAATATATAATTTTTAGAATGCTTTATTTATCGATACATTTGTATATTCTTGAGAAGGTTTTTAGTAGACATTTTTTTTCATAAATTTAAAAACGTAATAAAAAAATCAGTTTATTGAACATATTAGCAATATTTTGAATAATTAAAAAATAAAAAATACTTTTTTAGACTATATATATATAATTATGAATATTTTATTCATTAAACATTTTTTTGTAGGATTTATGGTTTCTGAGATACCGAGAGTGTCCGTATTCGGGCACTGTCCGTATTCAGTTACTTTCCCCTACAGTTAGTTAACTTGTGTAATAATGTTGTAACATTTCTTTAATACTATTGTAATAGTGACATGATACATCACTTCAGATCAGTTGTTTAGTTGACGTGCATATTTCATCTATGAAAACAAGCAATACCCTACAACTGGCCTATCTATAAAAATATAACATATTAACATAACGATACATTATTACATCGAATAGCATCACCGCGGGATTCCCTTCCTCCTAAAACTAACTATTATTTACATACACGTTCATGTTTAAACAGAAACTTGATAATCTTAATATTGAGTATAAGTTTTTACCGAGATGTACATGATTATTATCTATTTATCATATAATATATAGATATCTATTTAAATTTCGTATTTTATTTAAATCTATATGTATCTATTATGTAGGGGAAAGTCTCAGATTACCGACCCATAAATGATTATGTGTAATAACTTATTCAATATTAAATATATTTATTTGAAATTTTGTAAATATGGTAATATTATGGCAATGAATAATGTGGCTATTTTTAATTTTTAATATAATTATATATACAAGAATAAACAGGAGGGTCGGTAATCGGATACCTGTTCCTAAATCCGACCCCCTTCTCCTATTACCGACCCCCTAAAATAATCGTGGTATAAATAATGTTAGTATTATAATATCCAATCAACATAGTATATATTCATAAATATAATTAATTATAACATGTACGCAATTATTTTGTATTGAATATATGTTTTAATAGTAATATTAAACTCAAATTTAAACTTTATAGTAATTATATTAAAATAGTGTATATTATTATTTAATATTTAGTTATTAATCAGTATGTATATAATTGAATGGAATCATGAATCCTTAATCTATATCAATGATACACAAACAACTTATGATATATTTTAAAGTAAAATACTGATCTATTTTGATTGGGTATTATAAATAGCATGAGGTCGGTATTAGGGTAATTTAGGCGGTCGGTATTAGGAAAATCACATGGCTTACTATAATTAAGATATTCTGGTTAATTAATAGTTATTCAAATTGAATTATTTTTATAATATTTATAAACATTTTATTGATCTACAATATTATGCGCAGTAGGTTTCTTTTAATTAATAAAGTATTTACAATGATTTAAAAAAAGTTTTTATTCAAATATTTAAAAAGTAAAACCAGAATATTACATTTGATCAAATAACAATTGTAGGATTGAATATTTTGTAAAACAATATACTTATTCATATTTATAATTAAATTGCTAACAGTTCATGTATACATTATAATATACAATAAAATTATATATATATATATATATAATTTTGTGATATATCTTATAGTTACTGAGATATGAGAGGGTGTCGGTATTAGGAGGGGGTCGGTAATCATAGACTTTCCTCTAATTATTTTCATTATTTTGGAGTTAGTGTTCACTATCTGATCATATATAATCAAGTCTAGACAGTATAAGATATCAACAACCTTACACTGTAGGGACTAACCAACTCATTGGAATTGTTGCATCCTATATATAGGTCTGACAAACCAGGTATACCTACTATGCAGTACTTGGTTATATTTGATTAGTTTGTTTACGTTCGTATCAATATAATGCAAGGGAACATTAATGTTGAACATATTACTATTATAATATATTATATTTTTATTGTCTAGTTTTCTTTTTACTCCCTCGGTATACGCAAATCATAAATTATCATTACCTATAGGTATTACCTATGTATTATTTTTCCTAGCATTTATGTTATTGTTTCATTCGTTTTGAGTTTTAGAACAACCTAAACTTGTTATTTATATATTATAATCACATATTATAAGAATATTATAAACCCTATAACGTATAGTCTATAAGTAGCCCTATAACGAATACTATTAACCCTATAATGAATATTAGCGACCCGGTGTGATATGAATATTATTATTTTGTATATTATTTATTAA
The DNA here is from genome assembly GCA_964019155.1 of Osedax fenrisi. Classification (NCBI taxonomy): domain Eukaryota; kingdom Metazoa; phylum Annelida; class Polychaeta; order Sabellida; family Siboglinidae; genus Osedax; species Osedax fenrisi. The sequence continues at coordinate 75,709,404 of OZ025239.1, forward strand.
TGATTATTACCAAATGATTTTAATGACTAATAAGTTATTAGTAATAACTTATTATTATTTTTAAATTATGACTATAAGACTTAAAGTTTATTATTGTATACAAACAACAAATCTAAATTGTGTTTGTATCATTAGTTGTTCATATATTCATAGTTATCTAGTTAAAAAAAGTTGAAAAAATATCAACAAGATAACGACAATTAAAAAATAAACTGGAAAGCCAACGAAATTAGGGTATACATGTATACATTCCCATATTGGTATTTTGATTAATTCCCATAAAGTGCATATACCTAGTATATAATAATATGTAATATATTTAAGAATATATAACATATATATATATATATATATATATATATATAAATATATAAATATTAAAAAATATAACTAATGAAATCACCTGACATTAAATTAGTAAATTATAATTATCTCGTGACCAACGATTCTATAATTTCTATCGTCTGCTTTTTAAAATCGTATTTTTAGTCAACAACTAATACGTTTACCGCGATGTCCTATAGGTATGTCCTACCCCGTGCATGGCATGATATATCACTGTTATAGTGCACTGTAATGCATGATATTCACCGCAAGTGTGTGTGTGTGTGTGCATGTACCCAGCAAACAGTAATAGCAGCATAATAGCAGCATAACAGCATATGCTAGAGCCTCAAATGTTTACATTGTACTATTATGCTGCCATTATGCTGCTATTAAATGTCTATTATGCTGCTATTAATTTGTCATGCTTTTATGCTGCTATTATGCTGCTCTTACTGTTAGCTGGGTAGGCATGTACGGCGACACACACACCGCAGACGATTATAATTGAATAGGCTGCTGTGTTATTAGGTCTTGCCGAGCGAGGGAGGGAGAGGGAGACAATCGTGTCATTGTTATAACACCTAACGAACAACGTGGTGACGGTAATCAGACGTCGTGCGGCCGCCAGGTTCGCTCACCGCACACCGAACACGTGTCCACTGGGCGATAATTCAAACCATGAAATATTAATGCCGAACTATATTTACACCCAGTCAGTGATTCATGTAATGTCTATGGATAACTAGACAACTATACTTCCAGATATAGTCCCTATATTATAGGGTATATATTATATATTATATATATATATATATATACTATAGTATTATTTTGGTATTTTATAGTATACGATATATATATATATATATCATGTGATTATTTTTCAATGAAATACACTGACATTAATGTTGCGGCCTAAATAAACAAACTCTCCACTACGACGTCGCTTCATTTAGATAGGAAATGCAACCTTGACATCATGACATTTTAATCGACTCGTGAAATTTTAATCGGAAGCTGTAAAATATGGGCATCTACTATAGTACCGGTACTAGTTCCGGTACTAGATAGTATCTATAGATACTATCTATAGATACTACTATAGTACCGGACATAAACAAGCCCCCTCTCTCCGTATCAAGGTTTCCTAGAATTAGGGGTCGTACAAAAAATAACTTAGAGAAATAACGCTAGAACCGTAGTGTCCAGTTAGCCTCACTGACCTCTGACCTATGTGTACAATGTACAGTGTACAATGTACTGACTACAGATTATCTATATATATATATATGTAGTATTGACGAGAGCATGATACTGGAAATTTATAATATATAATTTATGATATTGTTTTTAAATTGTGTACAGTCTATATACAAGACCTGTATATATACAGTAATATTAATATACATTATTATCTATAGATAATACAATATTATCTATTATGTATGTATTATGTATGTAAATATTAATATTGTATTAATGTCTATTTACACCGTAAAAAAAAACTTAACAAAAAACAATAGTATATATAGTATACCTATAGTTAAATACATATGAATTTAATATAAGTTTTGACCCATTATTGAAAACTTAAAAAGAGGAACATTTTGTGTGTGTGTATAGATATTTAGATGCCGGTTTTGTATATATATATATACTATAGTAATTATATTTATATATATATATATACTCAATATAGTCTATATATGTATACTATAGTATATAGATTTATATTAAGATCTAAATAGACAATTGTGTTACTAATCGTAAAGTATGCAACATAAATACTATTATGTATAATACTATATATATATATATATATATATATATATATATATATATATATATAAATATCTATGAACAATTCGCATATCGAAAGTGACATGTTAGTATCAGTTTACCGACACTATTAATACGCTAGACCGGATATTATGCAACAATGCATTGTTATTCATAAACCGGCGTCTCATTGTTCAGCGTCACGTGTTTATGTAACATTGTTAGCAAATATGACCATGACACCATTTAAATGTTAATATTGTATAAGCATAAGCAAGGATTTTACGAAGTAAAGATACCCCACTTTCATTAATTTTTGAAATTAATGAAAAATTGCGCCATCTGTACGGCAAACTATAGTTTGAATATATTTAATTATATTTTTAGTTTATATTTTATTTCGCGTAAATATTTGCAAGTGTAATATCTTTGAGTTGCGAAATCCTTAGTATAATTATGTTATCTGTTCACTGTGACCTCTAAACTAAACCTTACCAATGATCATGAATAGCATCAGTTCCGGATAGTTTTAACACACGCAATATCGCAGCAGTATTTATGATATATCGTAAATAGTGCTGCGATTTCGTGTGTGATCAATTACCCGGCACTAATGCTATTCATGATTATCATATTTATAGTATGTATCAAAATATAATATATTTATATATTATAATATTATTTATACATATAGCTATATATATAGCTATATATATATATATATATATATATATATATATATATATATATATAGCTAATATGTATACATACATCGTATACGAAGTTTTAATCGTATGTTCATGTTAATAAAAATATGTAAATGTATAAAGTTAGAAATCTATATATATATATATATATATATATATATATATAAATATATATATATATATATATATATATACATATTTATATATTGATTAAGAACGCACATATGTGTGTGTATGCAATATATGTAAATAACAAATTAGGGAGACGTTTTAATTTGTAGACATTACTAATACATGATGTAATATATCCTGTAGTGTATGATGCAGTGTATGATGTAACATGGTGTGATCTATTATGTAATGAACGTGTTCGGCGCACTGTGCTACATAAACATTTCTACACCGACATATTGTGTATGTATATATATATATATATATATATATGTGTATTTGTATGTATGTAATTCGATGTATACATCTATATATATATATATATATATATATATATATATATATAACTATTATACATTTTCATCGTGTTCAAATAGAATACATTATTAAATTATAATAGTAATAATTATTAAATCTTAATGTTTACAAATTCGTATAAAACTAATAATATACATAACAGCCCTACACTTTATACCCTATGTATACATCGTAGGGGTAGGGCCTAAACTGTAGGGGTGGGGCCTATAGTGTAGGTGTGGGGCCTATAATGTAGGGCCTATACCTTAGGGCCTATAGTGTAAGGTCTATACTATAGTGTAGGGGTGGGCCCACAATGTGCATACTACCCCTTACACGCGACGGCCTACAGGAATTGAATATATTCAATAACATCAAATTTGTGAATAAGATTATAAGTAATAATATTTCTATTTTATTTGTTATGCTCTATATATAAATAGTCAAATACCTCTAACTCAGACTTGTAGGTTAGTGCTAGTTTGGTTGCGTAACTATAAGAAGGCGTATTAACATAACAATTCAATATTCACAGACACATGTATATATATATACATGTATATACCTTGTATACAAGGTATAAGGTACATTGTACCTTCCCTATGAGTTTACCATATATATATATATATATATATATATATATATATATATATATATATATCAATTTAATAATAACACAACAATAATCATTAATGTTACGATTGAGGCCTTAAGTTAGCTTCGTAGTCTGAGGTATATCACGTGATAATCACCAATTCTCTAATCGTGTCACGTGGCCATAATAACACAATATCACGTGGTATGCTAACACGTGTTTAACTTATAGATAATATAATATATGTGTGAAATATGATAAAGAACGAATGAAGGACGAATGAATGAGATATTATATGACATAACTATGAATATATGTATATCTTATAAATTTCAGATATTGAGTCTTATTATAAGAAAAAAATAAATGTATTCAATTATAATAATTATAAAAATATATTTATAATAATTAACTTTATTTATTATATTATTATTATTTTATTACTATTAGTATTATTATTATTATTATTATTATTATTATTATTATTATTATTATTATTATTATTATTATTATTATTATTATTATTATTATTATTATTATTATTATTATTATTATTATTATTATTATTATTATTATTAATAATAACAATAATAATAATAATAATAATAATAATACAATTGCATAATTAATTATTGATTGATAATTTATTTGAGCAAATACATAGCCGAAAATATAATCGAAAGTATAAAGTATAAATATTTGCTAACGATAACATACGTTATAGAAATAAACAAAGAATAATACGAAATTAAAAAATTAAAGAAAATTATTATAGTGAAAATATATATATATATATATATATATATATATGTGTATAATAATTTATTTTAATATAAATATAGATATAATTAAAATATAATGATTGGATAATAGTAATATCACTAAATAATATGTTTGTGAAATATATATATGCGTATGTATATATGGACGACTTACTTACCTAAGCTAAAACTTGGGAATGCGCACGTGACACCACCGCATCACGTGACTTCTGACACACACGTGATCACAACAACCGCAGCCGCCGCCGCTAGGTTACACAAATCCGCGTCTCCCCCGTCACGAATATAGGTTCTCGAAACACGCGATTCGGATGGCGACAGTGTGATCAGATTTAGGGAGGGGTGGGAACGAGATGGGAGGGAGCAGAACGAAGTGGGGTACTGAAGGAGGATGAGTAAGAGGAGGAGGAGGCGGAGGGGGGAATATGACGTCACTTTGTTCGCGAGAGCGCGCGCTTGTTGATATTATGCATACTATTAATAGATACGTGTTTATAAAAGAGCGTGCATTGATTTATATCGGATACATTGCATTGTACACTGTACATTGTATTCTGTACATTGTATTCTTTACAGTGTATACACTGTAACATATGGCATAATAGCCTGCCTATGTGTCCCTTAACACACATGCATCACTTTGATTACATAATATATCGGTTTGTTGTGACATTTCATTGTAGACATTTCATTTTATTCGTACTATATAAATAACAATTTTATATTTAAATCTGTTAAATGAATTTAAATGTTGAATTCTTGTTCTGCATATATATATATATATATATATATATATATATATATATATATATATACATATAATATATATATATATATATTATATATAGATATATATTATATATGTGTATACATGTAGGTGTGCACCTATGTGTGCACACCTACATGTATATTCTTTATTATTTTTTATTTTGGTAGATTCCTTTCATCCCATCCAGGAACTTAAATGAAGTTTTCACTTATAACCACACAGCTATAATGTGCCTCCGAAGCCGCTCTCATGTTAACGCATACGTGTGGGTGTTAACTATAGTCACAAGGTCCATAGTAACACACTCTCTATATAGCTCTTTGTGTATGCATAATACTATAAGATCACTTCTAAATATTAGTTTAAGATCAAATTATGGTTTCGGGTGGGGCTTGGGTGGGGCTTGATCCTGCGCCCTACTACAAATAATCCCGCGATATGTGCCCATATAATCTTCGCATCCTAATACACAATGCTTCGAAGACGGGGTGACGGGGTGACGTACAGACTTAACTTATTTACCCCCCCCCCCAACCTACTTAACGTATTCGTTAGTAATCGATAGTTTGCCGTATCCATCAGTAACCTATTACCTATTATATAATACTCTGGTCATATCTCACTTATTATATAGGGGAGAGTGCTCTAATATCGAAATGCACGTAAATATCGACACTCTGTACGCCGTACAGTGTACGGTTCTCTATATATAGGGATCTCTATAGAGATCTCCTAAAATATAATTTCAATCAAAAAATAATTAATGTATGAAATGTTAATCAATATAATTTTAATTCATATAAGTATACTTTTTTTTAATATTTATATTTTTTTAATTATAAACATAAAACTGATTTTTTCGTTACAATTCAAACAACTAAATTTATAAAAAATTTGAAGTACAATATCAATTCTCAATAATTTAAAAATGTAACTATTTTAAATATTTAAATTAATCTTATAGATCTAATTATATTTTACAATGTGCCGAAAATATTTTGTATTTTTCATTATTTATTACAAAGTTATAAACTTTTACCTAAGCAAAATATATTTACATACATTTTCATTCTAAGTGCACATAATATCGACACCCCTGTTATCTCAGAGTTAAACAAACTAAATTAAATTTAAAATAGCTATTATATGTATATACGTACTTAATACTTATAAATAAAATTTGGAAACATTTAATTGAGAAATAATACATTGATGGTGATTTATTATTAGGGTGTCGGTATTCGAGTACTCTTCTCCCCTATATCACCTAATAGTATTGTTATTCGGCTACATCGTATAACTTATATGTTATCACTGATAACTTATCAGTGATAATCACAGAGCTAGAGAGAACTGTTTCTAAATTTCTCTCTAGCTCTGTAGTGATAAGGTACATTGTTAAAAATTAGGGTACAGCGAGTGCCTTTTTTAGGGTGTAAGTAGTGTCCCCATAGCCGTATACGGCTATACCCTAATTAGGGTATACCCTAATTATGGTACCATTTGAATAAATACGATCATTACCCTAAAATGATCAAACTGTACCCTAACGAATGTTAGCAGGTTGTACCCTAAGTATATGATACCGTGTACCCTAATGCAACTGTATGATATGTGCTATAATTGCATGATATGTAAATATATAATCACGTACCATAATATTTAACATAGCTGTACCGTAATAAATATATAGAGTGTACCCTAGTGCGTTTAACAGTCATGTACCCTAATATATTATATATATATGTACCCTACAAATATATATATATATATCCCGGGATACATCGGATATATATATTGTACCCTGGTGAGTTTAAAAGTCGTGTACCCTATTTAGGGTACATGGTAAATTGTTGTGATATTTTAACGATCTGTAGGTTTTTTAACGATCCTACCCTATAAATTCAATTCACTGTACCATAATTTTTAACATGGTATCTCTGATAATTCATCAGTAACACTTAACTTGATAATTGAAGGTACTACCAGACGTGCGTATAACACTAGTATCGGACACATACTCACACACATACTCACACACATACGTATTCGCATATATAAGCATACAGTGTAATACCGTAAATTTCAGATTTTAATTATAAATAGCCGTCCTTCAGGATATACACTAGTTACTATGTTGCTATGGATACACTGCAGTGTTTGCACACACACACACGCACACACATACGCACATATATATATATATATATATATATATATATAGTTACGGATCATTAAATACACGTTTAACATTTGTATTATAAAATCTAAGTTAGTTATGTATAATATATATATATACAGTATTAGTAATTGTGATGGGAATTCTTTATTAGTTTCCAAATTACATAGCCAGTCGTATATTATATAACCACTACAGACTGTAGTCTACAGTTATAGTAGATAGATCATAGTCTGAAATTATTCAATATTATAATAGATAATGGCCGATAGGTGGAGTTATATGACTTAGATGTGTATATATTATTAGAACATACGATGGGGTGTAGTAGTGACTAATTGTTGTATAGGGTATAGTGTATATGAATTAATATCATCTAAATAATTGTTATTAACATTTGTTAATATAATAGTTAACACTTTAGATAACGAGGGTGTCACTGCTATACCCGAATGCGTGACACTCAGGGGTAGTAGTAACCACATTAGTACACATAATAACCGGTAGGTGGACATACAATATAATACTATTTATTACCTATTATTCCCAGATATATGTATATAATATTGCTTATATGTTAATTCAACAAAGTTCTTAAAATAATGACGCACGCTTTAAAACAATAAAATTGCAATATTATCAACAACCAATCAGAATCCATTTGAGTGTGACATTACTATCCGATTTTAGGGTGTCACTAATATATGAACGTATATGGTAGATGTAATTGATCGTAGAAACATGAACAATAATCATAAATAAATATTTATTATATTTTCATGCAGACATTAAATTCATCTTTAGTATGAGACTTTAATTTTCTATTTTCCATTAAATATCAAGGAATTAAAAATTCTTTTATAAATATTTATTTTGTCATTTTTTAAGAATATATTCACAAAATCGATTAATTGATTTAATTTTTTTATTTTATAAATTATGGAAATAAAATATACTTATGTCAATAAAGCTTGTGAATACCCACAACTTTCGTATATAAATAAATGTAATTGGACTTGTAGTTTGTGAGATACGCGTGGTGTCACTACTACACACATGTCACTATTATACACCTTTCCCCTACCCGTGTCACGTGTTCCATCTCTTATCGCAGTTGTCACGCCACTCGTGGAGAATGCTTTCGTTGTTTTCTTAAAACGTCACGATATGTATGCATAACGCACGATATAATGGATACGTTGAATAAAACTATTATCATATCACATGATATCAGGTTATCCTAATATGGGTCTACCCTAGTTATACACTGGATATATACTAGGTCTACTGTATGTCTAACCTAGGTTTAGCATAGGTCTACCCTTAATCTACTTATATTTCTATTCTGGATCTACTTATAGGTTCTACCTAGATATACCTACCTATAAATACCTAGCCACTAAGGGTCTACTCTATTTCTATCCTATCTAGTCTCCCATTAACGAGTACAATTGTTCTTAATATCATATAAATTAAATTAATTAAATATTTAAACAGAAATAAAAATAAATATTTATTCTGGTGAGTAAATCAATTAAAACACTTCATGCAATGTCGGCAATATGAAGTCATAGGTCATAGGTTATATGTGTACATATGTGTTCTTGAATATTATCAAGACCTCATACAACCTCCTATAACCTCTGTTATAGGAGGTCTTGATATTATTTCGAACTTACTAAAGCTGGCCATACTTCACTCCGCATCAAGATTTCCATAATCTCTCCAATACTAACAAATATAAAAATGATCCAAACACCCTAAATAACTATCCCTGATTTCCCATCTCTCCTTATTAAGTTAAATATTAGAAATAATTGTTTCCAATAACTTCTCACGAGAATCGGCGCGCCGATAAACGTAATAATTTTTAACCGCTCCAACTCACTGTTCGTGTAGGCCACTACAATGAAAGGGATCTCCTCGGTATTTATGACATTGTCCACGTTAATGCGAATATGTCTAGTCAGCTAATCCACCTGACCTCTCACCTACAGTTGACACCTCGACCATAATATATAATATAATGACGTACAATGCTTAACATATCTAGCATAGCATTATATAGGCATATAGGTAAACCTCTCAAACCGAAACATCTATATTATGATAGAAAAATCTTACTAACCTATTTCTCCCATAACCACGGCATTCCCCAATAATCAGTTCTAGGTATACCCTATTTTACATATATATCCACCCTCTTTTTGGTTTAATTAAAACTCCCCAGTATCCATATCCACATCGATGATGTTCAACTTTTTAATTGTTTCCATAAATACCCATAATACCATTAACTATAGTTAAATGCATTAGATTAAATCATTAATCGAGTTGTCGAACTGCTCAAGAGTAAACATCCTCTCTAATAAATTATTACTGAATGCTAGCCTGAAAAGTCGTAGGTTATCTGAAGCAAGATCGGTAGATTTAGCTAAGATTTAGCATAGCTAGATTTGGCATAAGAAATGTCTTACTTGTAAAATGTACATTTCTCTGTGATTGAAGCTCTATAGTCTAGAGAAGTGATTCCTAACCTTTTTTCGTCATGACCCTTTTTTGATAATTCTTAATTTAAAAATATTCCATGACCCAATGAACAATTTTATTATTTTATTAGTAAACATTATTAATAAACGAATAATATAAACTATAGTTTATATATAAGATATATATTATATATAATATATATATATATATATATATATATATATATATATTTAGAAATTAGCTCATGACCCAAACAAAAAACCCAATGACCCACATTTGGGTCATGACTCATGACCCATAGGTTGGGAACCACTAGAGTCTAGAATATGAATATGGCAATGATAGGTATAAGACGTGTTCATTTCAAGTACATGAGGCGGAAAGTAAACTATGGGGTATCATGATGGAGAGTAACTTATATGATATTTGGAGGGGAATGTTTATCCAGTAAATGGGATAGTATGAAATTCAATAAACGGGAGAATAATATTAGTCACCTAAGGCATAATGTAAGTTTCCTACAAATATCATACAGTTAATATTCTCAATGAGTCTGTATGTAATACGCGTTTTCTGATTAGGAGTGATAGTAACGTTAGTTTGGAGGATATGAGGAGGTGGTCGGAAAGTAGGGCAACCTACATCAAGTCAAGAGATATTACTCACCTTGAGTTCAGAATGCAGGGAACTGGAGAATACAATAATATTACCATTTATATGAGTCGGGAAATGTACATATTATTATAGGGATAATGAGTTTGTTAAATTAGTGAACATAATATGTGCATTTGAGGTAGAATTAAAATGATAGTTGAAGTCACCAAGGATAATAGGGTGGTATGTGGGCGAACTTATGAGATCTGAAGCAAGATCATTAAATTCATTCGAAAAGAAGATAATTTTGGTCTATAAATGACAGTGATGGACATAGATTTGTGTTGTTGGATGAACGATATAGTTAGGCAGTCAGAGTAGGAGAAGTTATGGGATATGGATATAGGTAACCCTACATGGTAAAGGTAGAGACACTTTTACGAGGAAGCAAACCACACCACCACGACCTTATAATCGTGGCGATAAGAGTAAGGTATAATACAAATTATGAAATATGGCAAATATGTCGGAATCATCTTGAGAGATCCTTGATTTTCTCAAAATAATTATTTTCATCTACATGGTGTTATACAAATGCACATTTTGTCTTCATTATTTTATCAATCTCTTATTATTTTAATAAATACACTTCGAAGGTTTCAAATAGTATTATTTTTGTTAAATTAAGTATTCAAAATTTTCAAATAGTAAAATTATTCATTTCGAAGGTTTAAAATAGTAAAATTATGCATTTAGAAGGTTTAAAATAGTAAATATATTCATTTCGAAAGCTTAAAATATTAAATACTAGTCATACCCAACCCGACGTTGCTCGGTTTTTGATCTATTATAATAATTATTTATAATAAATAATATTTATTAATATAGCTATTCCTAGGAATAGCAGAAGCAGATGAAGAAGCAGCTGCTTCTACATTTCTAGTATTTACAATAAAATAAATGTTAGCTAAAATACAAACAAATGTAGACAAATATTTTTTTATATTAAAAAAAATTAATGGAAAAAAAATTTAAAAATATAAAAAATATGTCAAAATATTACAAATAAATTTTAAAAAATGTTATAAAAATATTATAAAAATATAATATTTTTATATTATTTTTAATATTATATATTATATATTAAAATAATATTTCAAAAATAAATGGAAATATATAAAAAAATACAAAATATAAAAAAATATATAACAAGATATATTTTTTTTGAATGTCGAAAAATATTTGTTTATAAATGTCAACAAATATTTTAAAATATAATATAATATAGTGGAAACCAATTATGCTCATACATTATTTATATACAATCACTATTTATCTCAAATTAATTAAATAAAGTTATTTAAAATTATATTTAATAGAGTGGAATCAACTATGTTTGTAAATTATTGATATACAATTCATCATTATTTGATAAACAATATTTATCGATTAATTAAATAAAATTATTTATAGTTATTTGAATTATATTTAGTAATGATAATAAGGAGGTTTATATTATTTTAAATTATAATTAAAATTATATTTAGTAATAATAATAGATAAGTTTCTATTATTTTAAATAATATAATGAATTATATGATAATTACATCGTCAGAAATGATTGTATATTCCGAAACAGATTTCATATTTAAAATTAGAGTGCGATGTAGTAAAAATGGAAGTAAATAGTATTAATTTATTGTATAATATTTGTATATTTATTTATTATTATTGTTACTAAATACAATAATAAATAAATTAAAGATTAAAAGGGTATTAAAAATATAGTATTAATATATGCATGCTTTTTATCGTTTTTTTCGAATATTTAAATTAAATATTCAAAATTTTTGAATAATTTCATTTTGATATTCGAAATTTTCGAATATTAGATTTAGGTATTCGACAATTTCAAATATCTGTCAAATTTAAAAATGTACTATTTGAAAGAATAGAATATTCTATTCGATATTCTAAACCGTTTCCATTACTAATTACCACCTATAGGTATAGGTATAGAAAAGATTTTGCGAAGCAAAGATATAACACTCCCTATGCATGCAACGTAATTTAGTAATAGCCCCAACCGCTGCTAGCAGTAGTATCGAAATCACTGAAATAGATTTAGGTTCGGCTCTGTTTGCATACAACAATGTTTTCATTGCTCTATTAAATTACATGCAATATAAATTAGCTTTTACTCACTAAATATATACTTATAGCATTTAAAACATACATATCATATTTGTTTGTTATATATTAGTAATGAACACTTAGTTTTCATCATATAAATATTAATTTAAAGCATATTATTTAACATTTTAAAAGTGTATAGTTAAATACGATTTACATTATAAACAACGCATAGTTCCTAAAAGTAACCCGCTATAGGTGGCACCAGGGTATTTTGTATACAAATTCGAATTACACGATTTCGCGTAAGTGTTATATCTTTCCTTCGGAAAATCTTTGGGTATAGCTATAAATATATATATTTCAGCTAACTATTCAGTATTAAAATGTGTTTACCATGGACGACTGTGCATTGTACATTGTACACTGTACAATGTACAGTGTACAATGCACAGTCGTCCATGGCTTCCAATTAGGGGCGCTGGAACGATTTTCTATGTAAGGGGACCAACCAATCGAAATAAATGTTGTGGTAAAAGTGCGGGGGGGCGACCAACACATAGGAGGTCACCCTAGATTTTAAAGTCATATGTCCCCCCCATCCCCTCTTGTTGCATCGCCCCTACTTCCATACACGATACTAATAATTGATATAGGTATAACCTATCAGGTGTCATATATTAACGTATTCGGTTATATTAAATGGAAATCGCCATCTTGTAAATCCACCAATCTGATAAATCTCGAACGCTTGTATTAATTTATCTTCGTATTAATTTTATATTAACAATTTAATTTGTTAATATTGTTCATAGGATCTATATATGTTAATGATCTATATACCAATATATGTTGAGTATGTTGAATATACATTGTATATGTCTACATCAGGCCCGTAGCCAGGAATTTTCGTTAGGGCGGCAAGGCCCCCAATATATTTTAAATACTATATATTTTCTAGAATTGAAGTTTATATTAACAGATGTTCACTAATTATAAGTGTTACTGATAATGTATTTACATGATACATGGAATTATTTTACAATAATAAATATAATTTTTCTATATTTAAAAAGTTAAAAATAATTTTAGTGACCATTTTTTAATGAGTATTCATTTACTATATTATAATTGGGGCCGACTTAAGGGAAGGTGAAAATCAGGAAATTTCTCGGGCCCAAAATTGTAGGGGCTATAAAAATTTATAAAATTAAAAAATGATTATGGAAGACTTGAACCAACAATTTTGTTTACAAAAAACTCATTCTATATCTAAAATACTGATAATGTTATACATTGAACATGTTTAGTATATTATAATTAATAAATGAGATATTTTATTTTTAAAAACATTTTTCAGAAAAAATGTTATAGAAAAATGAAAAAATTCAAAATGGCCCAAAAAAATAGGGAGACCTGACCCACTTTAATTTTTGTAATTCTTATAATATAATAAAATTTATCAAATTAAACAGCACATATAGCAAAGATTTTGCGAAGGAAATATACATATCGAATTACAAGATTTTTTACATAAACATTAACGTTGGGGAGGACATATCCAGTTCCCTCAATATTCACGTCACTATAATCATATAATTTATCTATATATGATATAAATAATAACAATGAATTAATAATTATACATATTCTAAATACATTGTTCTAGAAAATGTAACAACAATGTTTTCGGATATTTCAAAAAAAATACTCTTAACAAATAATATTCAGAATTTGTATTTTGTATTTATTAATATCATAGTTGATATACTATAGTATATAATATATAGCACAAGCATAATTTATTTATATAATATATAAATTTGTAGTCTTATATTACTTTATTATACTTTATATAGTTATGTCAAAGTAATTCTATACCTCATTGGCAAGGCATATATCATATTCAAATGTAATAGAGAAATCGAGAAGAAATTGTTCAGTTATATATCTGCATCTATTCTATACTTCTTTTATATCAAAGTGTTTATCTAAATACATGATTACAATAGATATCAATTCAACATGTGATTTATTTTTGATTTCATCACATTTTATGATAAAATAATGTTATGTATTAATATTTTCGAATAGTACTGTATCATATTTATTATTTCATTTTGTATTGTCGGTGATGTGTATTTAGAATTTAAAGATATCCTTTTAGCAAAAAATCCTATGGGGGCATGGACATTATCAGGGGCCCCTCGTAGATACGGTCCTGGTCTACATAGATCATAAAATAAAATAATACAATATTCCATAATAAAATATAGTATTATAATAAGTATTATATTAAATCTAGAATGTCTGTTTGCGGATATAATATTATATTCAAATATTCAGAACTTTATTTTACGGTTGAATTATTTAATGTTATCTAATTATGGGCTACGAGTTTACTTTTACATATTAGTTGATAGGACCTATAATGTGTGTCTTCATAGTAAATCATTGAAAAGATTATTAAAAACTATTTATGTGAAACCCCTTTACATTTAAAAATAAGTATGATACAATATATATAAATATATATATATATATATATATATATATATATATATATATATATATATATATATATATATATATATATATATATATATATATATATATATATATATATATATATTAATAATATATTAGTGAATATGTTATAAACATATTTTCAATGATAGACTAAATGAAAATCACCCGCATTTAAAAAGAAAATTATCCTTTTTTTAAGTGTATGGTAATAATTTAAATATTGAATTTTTTTTATAAAATGTTGGCAATTCAAGTAAGTATTTGTTGGCAATTAGTTGGCAATTCATAGTTCCTATAACGCAATTTTATTACTTTAAAGTTATGACTATAACAAATAGTGATATCACTATTATTGACAAAGTATGTATTAACTATACTTAACTATACATTTCATCTGTATATTGGATCAAGTAATAAATGGTTTTATAGGGGACATTATCTGCATCGTGATATTTATATATTAATAATTATTAAGGTTATAATTCCACTACATTTGATAATTTATAGTTATAAAACAAATTGAAAATACAAATAATGTATAGAAATTAATATTTATATGTTAGGTAAATTATAAATATATGATAAAAATATATACTATTAAATATTAATTAGTTTAACACAGTCAATTTGATCGAACTATTATTAAGTTATGTATTAGTTATGCCTACATTTAAATTTCTTAAAAAAAGTTGCACTTTTCAGTTATACTCCCGGGAGTTACAGGCTGTTATCGGCCGATACATAACAAATATAGTAAGTTTTAATATTGTAGTGGTTAGTAATATATTTATAAATATATTATTTGTATTTGTAATATCTATGTAAATTTACTTGTATTAATACAAGTTTTAATGCACATTGATAATTTGGAACAGTATAAGATGTTTATTTGTGAACATTATTTTGAACCGTATAATATATATATACAAATATTATAGTATATATTTGAAATACTACTTTAATCCCTCGGCTTTGATCTAATATAGTATAGAAAATATAAATACTTTGAACATCATTGAAATTTAATTAGTTATCTATGTTAATTATAATGCTTTAAATAATATGTATCTAATTGTTTGTTAAATATTTTAATCGAAATTAATATGTACTTCAATATTTATAGCGAATTATATTATGAACAAATTGTCTACAATATTTATATTTAATCACATGTGATTTAATTTAATATTTTTCATATTCAATTATATTGTGATTTCATTGCGTTAATTTTGTCAAACGTAATTTTTATATTTTATACAACTAGTTTATAAATTCGTTAGTATACATGAAAATTGTGAAATATTAAATATAAATAAATAAATATTTAATTACATAATTTAGTAAATCTGTATTTATTTTAGATTTAATAATATTTTTTTGAAAATATTCTTAAATTATTAGACGATCAACCATAATAATAATATATTATAACTGTTTTTGTTTTTATTTAAAAATAATTGTTTAAAATAAATATTTTGTACATACAAAATATGTACAAATAATGTTAGTTTATTTTGTCGTTCATATTTAAATATTATGTGTTAATTATGTTTAATTATTTAATTAATACAATTACATTTTAAACGATTATGAATTATTAATGGCGCCAATTCAAAATAAATCAAGTACTATAATTATTACTTATTATAATAATTATATACATATGTCACTATATTTTTGCATGATGTATATTGTATATTGAATAAACCATTTTTTATTATTTATCTTACAATTAAAAAATTGTCATGTATATTCAATATTTTCAATATAATTATTATTATAATAATGAATTATAATGATTATAATAATATAATATTAAAATTTATATGAAAATCATTATAACTATGATTATGTTATTCTATTACTTGATAACGTATTGAATATTTATTTAATAATTAAATATTGTATCAATGTTAATAAATAATATAAATATTATATTAATTATAATAAATTTTATTTAAATTATTAATTATTAATTATTTAATTAATATAAATATTAATAAATATAATAAGGTACTTATACTATATAATATATAACTTAAATTATTATAATAATATATTATAATTATAATAATTGTATATAATATATACTATATATATATATTATATGATCAGCATAATGTTGAATACTGACATCAGCCCCCAATAAGTCACGTGACAAACCGAGAGTTCAAGTCAATATTACGTGGCGGACATTATATTTTACAGTAAATTATTCACGTAGTAGTGAAGTCATATTTTACATATACATAAATATCATAATACCGTATGCTATATATTAATATAATATTATATACACATTACATGCATTGTTTACTTGAACTCTCTGTTAGACACGTGATATGGTGGGGGTCGATGTCAGTCTAAATCTATTATATTATATGATCTATTAATTATAATTAATTATATAATTTATAGTCTTCAATAATTTTTTTTTTAAATAGTTTTAAATGATTATAATAATTATTATTTTAATAATAATTACCAATTTTAGTAATTGTTACTATTATTAAATAGTATTAACTGTATATTGAATAATGAAAACATTTATAAACAATGCTGTGCATACTACTATTCAAATAGGTAGCCAGTAACCTCGTACGAGGTAATCTCGTACGACTTGTTAAATTTAATTTATTTCATAATAATACATTTTTTATACGATTATATATAATAACTTATTATATATTTATATCATATATTGTATTATATATATATTCGTATAAGAACTGTATAATTATGAAATAAATTAAATTTTATAAGTCGTACGAGATTACTAAATAAGTCGTACGAAATTACATCGTACGGGATTACTGGCATTCTTCAAATATAATGGGTGCTAATGTTATCGAAATAATATCGCAATATTTATTATATGACTATAGCTTAATATAGAGTATGAATCTCTGCGCGTGTATCGTGTATACAATTGTGAATGAATTTATATAAAAATTATAATCAAGTAGAGATTAGTCTTAGTAATAACATCATTTTAAAATTATATATATATACTACCCCCCCCCTATAGTTGAATTATATTAATTCTTATCTTTAGTTGGCTGTAATCTTATTATAATAATAATTAGTATTTTAAAAAGAATAAATATTAAATAAGTAAATATATAAAAATACAAGTATATCATTTTGATTTTACATTTTTTATTTTATAATAAAATGAATAAAGATATTGGAAATAATAAAATTAATAGATGATCGTATTTTACTTTTTGATTAAATTAATAATAAAATAATGAGTTAATTAATAAACAAATTAAAAGTTATCAAAGGTTATCAATTTAATAAAAATATAACAAATATAAATATTGTGTTCATCAAATTAAAATCCAATGTAAGAAAATAATATTTCATTTAAAAAAAATTATTATAACTTTATAAAATATACACTCCTTGTATGATTATGACCAAAGATTTTGCGAAGCAAAGATGGTTCAACTCATTATCTAAGCTATGTAATTATTTTAATATATATTTAAATATTATTTTAACTATATAGTACCCATACCAACCACTAGATGGATACACATGTATTATTATAAGCTATATTTACTATTATTAATTCATTAGGTAATTAATCTAATTATTAGACTAATATACTTTTAATATTATAATAGATATATGAATTATATTTTAAAATTACGACATTTTCACCGAATTCAAAGTTTACATGTAAATAATAATGACTGAATCGATCTACTTTTGACCTATACAAATTCGATAACAAAATTATGAATTCACTTTTGTATATCTCCAAATAATATTTTTGCAAAACACTTACTTTTCGATATATATCGATTTTTATACATATCTTAATTTAAGATTATATTAGGGTATTATTTTTCGAATTTACATGTAAATAGATACGAATCCAAAAATAGATTTTAGTTCTCCCACCCGTCGCATATGCGCTAGTGTCGTTTTTATTTCAATAAATCGGTCGAGTGAACCATCTTTCCTTCGAACAATCTTTGATATATTATAAATAATGATTGTTCTAAGGGAAGATATTCCACTTACACGAAATCGTGTAATTCGATTTTATACATAAAACATACACAGCGTACATAAGTTCAATTTTCGGAAAAATATATTGTTTATAATGTATATTCATATCAAACAGTACACTTAAAATGTAAAATAATATGTTTTAAATTATTATCTTTATGATGAAAACTAAGTGTTCATTACTAATATGTAACAAAGTAATAGGATATGTTGGTTTTAAATGCTATACATATCTATGTGGCGAGTAAAAGCTAAATTATATTGCATGTAATTTAATAAAGCAATGACAATATTTTTGTATAGAAACCGCATCAAACCTAAATCAAAATCAGTGATTTCGATACTACTACTAATAGTGGAACGTACGAATATTAATTAAGTTGCATAGATATGGAGTGTTATATATTTTCTTTGTAAAATCCTTGGTTATTGTGTTATTTAAAACCAAAATGATATATACCTTCTATATATAATACGATATAATTAATGTTATATATTCATATTAAGCTTAAAACTATATATATATATATATATATATTCAAATAAAGGTATCCGTGGATTAAATCATATTTTAATGTATATAATGATTTAATTCATAACAATCACATTATATTAATATTGAGAATGGAATATAATTAACATATAGTATTAGCAAAGATTTTCCGAAGGAAAGATATAACACTTACGCGAAATCGTGTAATTCGAATTTGTATACAAAATACCCTGGTGCCACCTATAGCGGGTTACTTTTAGGAACTATGCGTTGTTTATAATGTAAATTCGTATTTAACTATACACTTTTAAAATGTTAAATAATATGCTTTAAATTAATATTTATATGATGAAAACTAAGTGTTCATTACTAATATATAACAAACAAATATGATATGTATGTTTTAAATGCTATAAGTATATATTTAGTGAGTAAAAGCAAATTTATATTGCATGTAATTTAATAGAGCAATGAAAACATTGTTGTATGCAAATAGAGCCGAACCTAAATCTGTTTCAGTGATTTCGATACTACTGCTAGCAGCGGTTGGGGCTATTACTAAATTACGTTGCATGCATAGGGAGTGTTATATCTTTGCTTCGCAAAATCTTTGGTATTAGTAAATTATTCAAATAATATTAATATTATTCAGTCAATATATTTAGAAGAATAAATTATTTTATTAAATTGAAAACATTATTATGTATAAGATAAAAATATCAAAGATATGCTCTAATGGGGTGGATTTACATAACTTCACCTTGGCGTTGAATATACCTGAATATCTAAGCAATTGTATTTAATCACTGATTGTGTTAATTTAATTAACTTAATTAGTTACTAATAGTGTTAATAGTTTTAATAAATACTCACTATTTTTGTTTATAGAGAGAATTAGAATATAGAGATAAATACTACTATTATTAATTGGTTTCTAATTTCAACTAACAGATCATACGGAATGGGTCGCCTGATTTATTGCCTATAATCTGTAATGCTATTTATTTAATTTGTAGAAATAATTTTATATTTCTGAAATTCATGTGTCTATTATTATATTTCTTAATTCATAATAATATATTAAAACAGTCAGGAAGTATTAAGTAAGATAAAGAAATGCCTCCTAAGAGAAAACACGTCGCTTCTTCTGGGAGGTTCTTAATTTATCTAATATACATTCATTATTTATTATAAATATACATTTAGAAATTAGCTATTCGAAAAGTTTTATAAATTTTATATTAAAATCATTAAAATCTTTTATCGTAATTGAATTATAATGATATCACTGTTTGTCTGTCTACAAAACATTATTATCGTTGTGATAATAATACGGTGGTCCTCCTTATCCTCGTAGTGACTCAGCGAAACCAGCCAATCAGATGAGACTAGACGGGTGGCTGTCGGCTAAGAAACCATCCGGTGAAGGTGAACATAGAGGTCACGCGAAGAAGAGTTCAAAGAAAGGTTTAACTTCTTTAACCATCTATTAACACCTATGCAGTCCTGTTTAAACCTATGTAGACGTATTTAGACCTAATCAGACCTATACAGTTCAGATGAATGCCTATTTAAACATATTAAGACTTAAACAGGTCTATTTAGACCTGATCAGACTTATGTAGTTCTATGTAGTTCTATGTATATCTGTTTAAACTTTAAACCTAATCAGATAACTTATGTTTGTTTCATTATACGTATTAATTATATGTATTAAAAGAATATGTTAATACTGATAAACTGTTATATTATATACATACTTATATATATATAGTATATTGTATAGTAATATATAGTATATATTATATACCTATTGTAATACATAAATCTATCCATAAATATTAAATCATAAAATATATATGATAATTATCTATGCGAGATATAATTTTTAATACATAGTATATGAATATCTATATACCCTATGACGTAGGGCCTATATACATGTGTACAATATTGAGTTATAATTTAACTCTTTATACTTTGATCTCACTGTTATTACTCCGTAATATATGAATATATATATATATATTATTATTATTTTATCGTATTTATTAAAATCAAATAAACATTTAATGAAATTAATATATTTAAAAATTTAATGTAGTGAAAACTTCGAATAAGCGCGAGAGAGCCTCCAGAATACCTCAAGCAGACTCATCGGAGAGTGGCAGCAGTTCAGATAACGAAACTACACGAGTTAAAAAGTCTAAAGTAGATGCAAAAAAAGAATCTACTAAAAGTAAAGTTTCCAAGACTAACTACGAGAAGGCGAACAGTTCTCGAGGAGGGAAAGCCGCGCACGGTATTAGTTCCGACGAGGCGGGGTCACACGAAGGTCATTCGGAACACGACGTCAATTCTGAAGACGAAACACGCGCGAAAGATAAATCAACGGCTCACGATATAAGTTCGGACGAAGATTACAGGCCGAAGGTATCGAAGGTATCGAAGGCTCACGTTACCAGCTCCTCCGAAGAGGATGATGGAGACTACACACCCGATGATACAGATAAATCAACGTCTCACGGTTCAAGCTCAGAAGATGACGACGCCGAATCAGATGAAGAAGACGAGGAAGACGAAGAATCGGATAATTCGAGTGCGAGTGATAAACGAGGCGGACACGATATGAGTTCCGAAGATGAGGAAGAAGAAGAAGAAGAAGAGGATGATCAGAATGAAAGTATTCAGCCGATTAAGTCGAAAAAGAAGAAAGCCCAGCACATAATCAGCTCAGAAGATGATGATGACGATGAGGAGGAGGCAGGAGGAGCAGCATCGGACCCACAACAGGAAGTCAGTCCCGTTAGGCCCCCTAAAGTACGCAAACGTATCAACTTGATAACGGACAGCGATGAAGATGGCGAGGACGAAGATACCGCGAGCCCCAAACAACGTTAGTGTCACTCGCGGACTACGTTAGAGGTCGCTTATTTATTGTCACGGGTGAGCGCTTCTTAATTTGCTTTTTTCGGTGAAATATCATTTATTTACTTATGTTGTATTCTATTTTTTTTTTCTTTTTTTTTATCCTTTCGAAAATATTTATTATCGCATTTAAATTGATTTCTCTATAACAATGATATAATAATGTACGTATACATATGTAGATACCGATACGAAGATAAAAACTTTACCTATATCGCTTAACAGAAATAGCAATAAGGTTAATTATTTCATTGTAAATGTAATTTCCGACTTCGTCTCAAATTCATTCACTTTTCAGATATATGTCACAAACGAAATTGTCGACTCCTCCATATATCTAATGAGAGCCTCTTTTCCTGATTTAAATATCGCGGTTTTATTTAGCGTATAATTATCATAATAATTAACCGATAATATAAACATGTGACGTCAATAGGTTGTTCTATCTACTTTAAAAAACTGTAATTTTAACCTGCACAAAAGCTCTACAATGCTCCGCGAATTCTCCCAAACGTTAAATGGTAAAAATATTGAGTAATTTTCATATTTATTGTAACATTACTTACAATATCTTATATTATATGTATATTTGTAAAAATTCCTATAATTTATTGATATGCTGGTAACGATATTATTTTAGATATATGTGAATTTTATCTATTATTGATGTTTAATTTTACAAATAAGTCTTTTAAATTTAACAACTATTTAAATTAGAAATATTCTAATTATATTTATAAAAATATAAACATATGTTATTTCTATATGAAAACAAATTATTATTTTAACTGTAATAGTTTTTAATCTGTGAAAATATTGGTATTCATGTAGCAAGCACAAAATAATTACATCTAAAGTTTTATTTTAGTCAATTTTATATTTTATAATGATAAAACCTCAATTTAATTTTTTGTTTTTTTTACAAATATTTTTTTTTATTAAAATGTTAAAATTTAATTCCTTGTCCTTAAAATGATGTGTATACATGTCACCATACAACAGTAATAATTGTTACATATATATAAGCCTTAAATGGTGTGAAATAATTAATTCAAGTTCAAATATTTAATCGTAATAATATGTATTTACATTATCTTAGTATATTAATATAATTATATATTAAACTAGTATTATAGATAATATTCTTATATATTATATAATATATAATTTAAATTATATTTATAAAGAAATAGAAATTTAAAAAAAATGAAATAATTTTTAATTTATAAATTAATAAATATTTCTGGTGTCGTTGAAATCACTAAAATATAAATAAATATGCCACTTAAAAGTATAAATTTCGAAGAACAACAAATTATCATTGCCGATAGAAACCAGACATGTCATTGATATAATTTATACAATACCAGGCATGTTGATTTCGACATTAATTAACAAATAAATTATTAATTTTATTATAATATATCATAAAAGATGTATTGTTATATCTAGACTACTGTTCGATCATTTTTGGCAAAAATGGCGCTCATAAAATATTATACTTTTAAAAAATATTTTGTATTAAAATTTAAAGTAATATTGAATCTATTTATATATAAATGTTATTGCTAATTAATCAAGCAGTTTTATTTTGTGACCAAACATTTTTAGCACTTTGGTTTAATTATGCCATTTATAGTAAATTTATTAAATGCCACACTTATTCATATTGTAAAATTAACAAGTTTATTTAAATTGGATAAATTTCATAAATGAAATAAAAACTGTGCTATATATTCATACAATTACACAATGAAAATATGACTACTGTAAACAATGTATATGTTTTTTTAAACTATATTTAATTTCATATATTTAAAAATAAATATTCTATTTAGTAATTTATATGTATATATATAATCTATTAAATATCATAGTATAAAAACAAACAATGAATACATTCAAATAATGTTCTCAATGAAAATATTATTAGTTCTATTTTTAATATATATATTTTTTTTTACAATATTACATTTTACTAATATAAAAATAAATATTTTATTCTATTCAATATATTATATATATATATAATGTAAAGTGCTATAAATATAAAAAATCTTATAATTATGATTTTAATATAGTATTGTTTAAATTTAACTTTATAATTGCATATTATCTATTACATATAAAATCTATAACTAATATATAGTTTTAATTATATGACAATATTAGGTTTAATAATATAGATAATATTAGATTTAATTATATAGATAAAAATAGGTTTTTACCTTGGAAAAAACCTGTTTTTATCGGACATGTTATTACCATAGGCGTTAAAAACCTATTGATCACTGATCTAGTCCTATTTCACTAATATGTTTCTGACAGATACTAAATAACATACTATAAAATAATATTATTGAATACATTTGTTTTTAATTTTAATGTTGCCAAATATGTAAAATTTTATATTTAAAAAGTTAGTTTTCTATATACAAAATATATAAATATGATGATGATGATGATGATGATGATAGAAAGTGATGTATCGATAGTATGCTGATTGATTAACAGTTATTTCGAACACCTACATATATATACTTACATCCAGCGTATAGCTTCGCTTACCTGATCTCTAATCCTTAATTGCAGGAGAGAACAATCACACCGAAGATAAAACCGTTTCCGAGAAAGAAGGTTTCACTTCTGACCCGACGAATCAGATTACAGTCTAATTCAGATATTAACATACTCAATTCACCCATCTCATAGTCCTATTCCACTAACTAGACAGACATTGGTTTTATGTAGTTTAGTAGTGCATAGGTTACTTAAATGGTGACCTCTTTTGAGGTCATTCGTATGTGTTTATATACTAACCACTTATCACCCGATGTTGTCATCTACGTACTAATGACCTTGACAATGACCCATGCGACCTCTAGATGAATCCATGTCTGAGCTTAATTCCAGTGAAGACGACGAAGGGGATGACGTTAATGCTGATGAGTATCAGTTTAATATGCAATCTAAAGATAAGGTTAGCTGTAGTAACTGTAGTATAGGTGTCGCTAGTAGTAGTAGTAGTAGTAGTAGTAGTAGTAGTAGTAGTAGTAGTAGTAGTAGTAGTAGTAGTAGTAGTAGTAGTAGTAGTAGTAGTAGTAGTAGTAGTAGTAGTAGTAGTAGTAGTAGTAGTAGTAGTAGTAGTAGTAGTAGTAGTAGTAGTAGTAGTAGTAGTAGTAGTAGTAGTAGTAGTAGTAGTAGTATTGGTAGTGGTAGTGGTAGTGGTAGTGGTAGTGGTAGTGGTAGTGGTAGTGGTAGTGGTAGTGGTAGTGGTAGTGGTAGTGGTAGTGGTAGTGGTAGTGGTAGTGGTAGTGGTAGTGGTAGTGGTAGTAGTAGTAGTAGCAGCAGCAGCAGCAGTAGTAGTAGTAGTAGTAGTAGTAGTAGTAGCAGTAGTAGTAGTAGTAGTAGTAGTAGTAGTAGTAGTAACTATCCCCTCCCGTACTTCCAGTACTATCCCATCTCTGCATGTCTATAGATCAAGGAAACAATTGTGAATTTTATGAACGAGTGTGCTCTAGTGGAACTAGTAGCTGTTAAAGGCCTGTCTAAGGCTAAAGCTCAGAAGTTCCTCGACGGAAGACCTTACACGAACATCTCTCAAGTTGTTAGTAGTACCACTTGTGGGTCTACTAGTAGTACCACTAGTGGGTCAACTAGTAGTAATACTATTCTCTAATACTATTCTCTAATACTATTCTCTAATACTATTCTCTAATACTATTCTCTAATACTATACACATAGTAACCTATATGTACTATCCATATTTATACGTGTACGCGAATATACATAATAATAATAATCATTCATTAGACGATATGAATACAAATATTCAGTATGTTTTCACCCGTAGATGGAACTCATTGAGACCCTTACTATTACTGTCACTCACACTTATAATACCCACTCTGTTATTTGTAGAAAAAGAAGATAGTGGACGTTAAGGCTAGCACTAACTTTATACAAGAGCTGATCATAGTCATACGGTTAGTGTGATCTCACCCCGTGTCGCCCCGTACACCCCCCACCCCCTGTTTCTTACCCGTTCCCCCCCCCTAACTGCGATTCAGTGGACGCCGCCAGCTTCACAAACTGATCTCTCACTGCGAAGAACTCTCCAATAAGATGAGAGAGAAACTTACCATCATGAACGATCAAAATTGTTAGTGTGTGCGTGTGTGTGTGTGCAGGTAATCCTTCATATACAATGATGTAGATGATCACTCATACTAAGACATCTGCCATAATGATCACAATTAGAGATACAAGATAGATAATGGCAATATTCAAAAAGATACTATCTTATTAAATTAATTTTCTATTTTCTTAACAATTATATATAATCAAATAGAGAAATATATTCATTAAAATGTCAATATAACTTAGTATAATATTATTTTTGAATTACAATTATTTTGTAATTAAATTATAAAACTACATAATATACTTTTATAAAATTATAAATATTTGATATATTTTTAATTTTATAATGATTTTCTAACAAAAATTCTATACATTTTAAAAATTACAAGGAATAGGATAAAATATAATCAATACATTTTATAAAATAAATATATAGGATAATCATTATATTAAAATAAAATTATTACATACATGAATATTATATGTTTATTTTTGTATACAATCTAGCCCATGTTAAATCTTGTATCTACTTCATGTTATATTTCTAAATGCTTTCACATCACCAAAACAAAATTACAAATATTTCTTAAACGTAGCTTAAACAATGTAAATACATATGTGTATCCTTAATTTGCATCTCTTTGTTCGTGTGAGAGTATTATATTTATATATAAGTTATTATATTCATACGTTTTAATAGTAATTTAATCTAGTAATTTTAGTTTGAAGGATATAAATCATATATTCTATAAATATTTAGAATTAAAACGATATGTTTAAATTATATACAGATTAATATCGATTACCTTACTTGATATTAATTACTTCACTAAATTACTCGACTACTTGCATTAACTACTTTACTACACAGTATCCAAAGAATGCAATGACAAAGACTTCTTGACGGTTCAGCCAGCCCTGTTAACCAAAGAGTTAGTCCTAACCCGCTCAGGCACTTATAAGTGCGGCGGTCAACACACACACCACCTCTAATAACACTCGCGTTCATCACAATAGAGAATCATTAACACCCATAATGCCACTGCAATCCTTGAATAATGCAGAAGTACTAATAATAATGATATTTAATGAGTTTACAAGTTTATGTATCTTTTAATGGATATCACAAACAATTAATTGGGATCAAATGAACTTTACGATCAACGCACAAATTCGACGGATATCGATGTCCTTCGATCGTAGAGTTCACTTGATTTTATTAAATTTTAGCACATAAGATTTTAGAAATTTAAAAAATGTTAGCACACCCGTTGATCATAAAATTCCTTTGATCCATCAATTGTTTTAAACAATATGTTTGTCTGATAACGCCCACATGACCCCTAATATGAGTGACCTTGACCCGCACACAGTCATACACTGAAAGGTTATCAACTGAAGGGAGTGAACTGGATGAATATGATGCACTCACTGAACATTAACGGCATTCTAGCTGATGAAATGGTAAGAGATATATCTTTCTCTCTCATTATCTCTCTCATTATATCTCTCTACCTATCTCACTCTTTCTATCTCCTCCTTTTTCTATCTCACTCTCTTGAGTGATTATATGTTTAAACGATCATGTAAATACGTAATATATATATATATAATATATGAATTTAGTACTTTCACCTGGTCACACGATATGCCATTATCACTATAACATACACACATGTCTCCTACAGGGTTTGGGCAAGACCATACAGACAATAGCATTCCTCGCGCATCTGCTGGAGAACGGTGACCCTGGACCTCACCTCATCATCGTACCAGCCTCCACATTCGGTACGTACACGCGCCTATGTGTGCGCATGTGGACATCTGTGTGCGCGCTTTCTCTAATTCATATTTTTGAAAAATTATTTTTAAATTATCAGTAAATAAGCTTTTATTTGAACTCATATTTTAAAATGCTACTAAAACTATATATTAGATTTAATTTTTAATAATACATATACTTTAATTTGTTTATTAACATGATATTTATTTTAATAAATATATGAACATATGCATGACATATGAATATAAATAATAATACAAAATATATATAAAAATATATATATATATATTTCAGGAAATATTTATTTGTTATAAATAGTATATATAATTATAATTATAATTATAATTAATAAAATAGTGAACATTTAATTTAAACTGAATTAATTCAAAATAAATATTTTTTCCAATTGTTTTCTCATCAATATATAAATCATATAGTAATAATGAATAGTGTTATTATTTTGTATATCATCATAATATAAATTTTTATTATTTTGAAAATAAGAATTTTTAATATTTTCAGTATTTGTTTCCAAATATGTGTGCATAACTTGTAGACAAATCCATAGGATAACAAACAAAATCCTAATATTTTAATTTAATATATATTATTTATTTAAAAATATTACAAAATGTTGATAAAATATGCTAGACTAATTTTCTTTGAACTAGTCATTTTTTATATATTTTACATGTAACAAATATAGGTGTATGGCAATGTAAGTAGAACTTTAACATGTATACAATTATACTAGTATACAATATTTTAAATAATATATAATCAATTGTATAATAAAATTATATATTAATTTGCAATGTAAATTTTACATATATTATATAATATTATTTTAAACTTTTGATAATAATATGTTAATTGTTAATTCAATATATAGTTTTAGTTATATTACATTTATTTGATAATATATGATTTAATTATATTATTTATTTTCATTATATAGTATATAATATATACTACCAATATTTATCTGGGTATATAATAATATCTATAGATATATACTATAGCCAAAGATTTTCCGAAGGAAAGATATAACACTTACGCGAAATCGTGTAATTCGAATTTGTATACAAAATACCCTGGTGCCACCTATAGCGGGTTACTTTTAGGAACTATGCGTTGTTTATAATGTAAATTCGTATTTAACTATACACCTTTAGAATGTTAAATAATATGCTTTAAATTAATATTTATATGATGAAAACTAAGTGTTCATTACTAATATATAACAAACAAATATGATATTTATGTTTTAAATGCTATAAGTATATATTTAGTAAGTAAAAGTTAATTTATATTGCATGTAATTTAATAGAGCAATGAAAACATTGTTGTATGCAAACAGAGCCGAACCTAAATCTATTTCAGTGATTTCGATACTACTGCTAGCAGCGGCAGGGGATATTACTAAATTACGTTGCATGCATAGGGAGTGTTATATCTTTGCTTCGCAAAATCTTTGCTATAGCTAAATTAGAATATGGAATAAATATTTATTATATATTCATTATTTATTATTTATTTTTCCTTTGATATTATAAAAATAATTATTTTTGTAATTTGAAATATTTTTTTATTAATATAATTTATAATAGTAACCTAAATTCATGTTTATTACATTTAAATAATATATATATAAATATATATATATAAATTATGTGCCATTTTATGCAAATATTTTAAATAAAATTAATAATGTATATATATATATATATACTTTTATATTATTTTGTATCTATTTTGTATTATTATGGATGATATATATATCAGGAAATTATTAATTTGTTTTAAAATAGTGAACATTTATTTAAAACTGTAATTATTCAAAATAAATATTTTTTTCCAATTGTATTCACAGACATAAACCATATTTAATAGTAGAATTCATGAGTATAACTGTATTATATCAACCTTAAATGTATATATATATATATATAAATATATATTAAGGATTTTTATAATAAATATCATATAAATATGTTAAATTGATTATTATTTGATCCGATTTTATTATTTACGAGACTATATAAAGTTTATAATATATAAAAGTAAAGATCTTCTTCAAGATGGGATATATTATAGAGTATTGTTGGTGAAAAGTTCTATCAAGTTGTGCTATAGTTTTAAATGCTTATAGTAGTGGTAGCCTACCAATGATAGCCTACTACTAGTAGGTATATATCTAGAGAAGTTATAATAATGTGAAATACAATATTCTAAAGTTTCAATATTATATTGGATATATTTTTATATTTAATATTAAAGTTATACATTTATAAGGTTCTAAAATGATATATATTTAGTATAATTAATATAATGATAATAAACTATATAATCTAATACACTATGTAATTATGATTATTTATAAATAAATAAAGAAATCTAAATACAATCTTGATAAGTTTGTGATTTTGATATTTCCTCCAAAGCCCATCATATGTAATTATGTAATCCGAACTTTTAAGAAAACAAGATTAATTTTATATAAATCTATCATTTCTAAAGTTTTTTCGTTTGAAATATTGACATAATCTATAATGTAAATACGAGTTTAATAATAATTACATTTAAATTGAAATATAATTATAAATAAAATTCATAAACGAGAAAGAAAACTAAGTCAATTCGTTGACCAATCACAGATAAAATGGGCGTTTTGTTGCCTTACCTATCGTTCAAACATAAACAAGTTGTGATTTGTATTACTCGACATATCGCTGGTTACAATATTAGTGGCGTAACAAACTATTGTCACACCTGTACCGCTCAATGATGTGCTTGCCTGCCACGTGATATCGCTTTACTTACTGTGTGTTTGTGTGAAACACCACGCTTAAGATAATAAAAATATACATTTTCTATTATATATATTATTTATAAAAAATCATTATTTGTATCTTTAGGAGCACATCCTTCGGAATTATTATTTTCGAAAAAATAAATGTTATTATATAAAATAATCAAATATTTGTCTATCGTTTGATCTATAAAGTATACTTAAAATTGTAAATGTTATTATATAAAATAATCAAATATTTGTCTATCGTTTGATCTATAAAATATACTTAAAATTGTAAATGTTATTATATAAAATAATCAAATATTTATTTATCGTTTGATCTATAAAATATAAGTGGAAGTACTAATTGAATATAATTTAAATTACCAGTAATAATTTAAAAAAAATCAGTTAAATAAAATCTATATAACTGTGATTTATAAACATCTAATAGTCTTTTTTGTTTACAATTTAGTTTATACTATAGTGGTAACTACGCTACGAATATTGTCCAATTGAATGCAAGCATTTTAAATAACAAGAAATTGAATATAATATTTATATTTTATATATTAAGTAAAATATAATTTATATTCATTAACTTCTATTAATTTGTGTGTATTATAATGTATTAATTATACTGTATAATTAATACATTATAATACACACAAATTAATAGAAGTTAATGAATATAAATATTATATTCAATTTCTTGTATAATTTATACATATATATTATTCATATAATATACACTAATACATATAATCTTACTTTATATATATAAATATTATTTTTCATATCATATATTTTATGTATTCTATATTATACAAGTACATATATGTATGTAATATCATTTTCTAAATGGTAATTCAAAATGTTATTGTTAAATGCCATTTACACAAAATAATTTACCATCATTCAAAATTCAATATCTCATTGAATAAAAGAAATAATGTATTGACATTTTCAATATAAGTAGACAATACAATAGGCTGTTATGTAAATGTTTTTTTTTTACTAAAAATTATTAATTACATTTTTTTCTATTAATGATAAATAAAACATATCATAAATATTTTAATAAATGGACATGTAATAAAATAATTATGTTATCAACTATTATTAAATTTGTGTAATTAAATTTACTGTAATTTACTTAATTTATTACTTGGATTAATAAATGACCATCTATTTACATTGCGCAATGCGTATACATTATGAAGGAATTGCCTCCCCTCACACACCTCACACTAGCTGTATCGTTGACCATCCGTAGATAATTGGCTGAGAGAGCTGAACACGTGGTGTCCGGCTCTGAAGGTGCTGCCTTACCGTGGCAGTCAGGCAGACCGTGCCGACATCAAGGATGACCTCTACATCGACGGTGACAAGGTCGACTTCAATGTGATGTTATGCAAGTAAGTAGGCATGTAACGGTACATCTGCTAGTCGGGTAGGTATGTCACGGTACCTAGGTCAGGGTTAGGCATGTCACGGTACCTAGGTCAGGGTTAGGCATGTCACGGTACCTAGGTCAGGGTTAGGCATGTCACGGTACCTAGGTCAGGGTTAGGCATGTCACTGTACCTAGGTCAGGGTTAGGCATGTCACGGTACCTAGGTCAGGGTTAGGCATGTCACTGTACATCTGTAGCGACTTTAGCATTAGTGCATAAGTAGGTATGTAAGTAGGTATAATAATCTGTAGTAGGCATTCAACAGTGGTAAACTGTCAACATTCAGCTATGATGTCATCCGTATATTGTCATCTAATGTCTATTACACAATTACATTATAAACAATACCTTCTCGTGATCACAATTCTTGATTAGGCCTAACATCTAATGAGGGTGATTGCCTCCCTCCCCTAATGAGGGTGAATCCATAGTGCTCCTACCCCCCGTACTACCCCATGTAACATGTGACCACCTCTTCAGCTATACAATAGCTACTAGACTATCTTCTGATCGCAAGTTTCTCAAGTCCATTAAATTTCAATAC
Organism: Osedax fenrisi; assembly: GCA_964019155.1. Lineage (NCBI taxonomy): Eukaryota > Metazoa > Annelida > Polychaeta > Sabellida > Siboglinidae > Osedax > Osedax fenrisi. The sequence continues at coordinate 75,742,921 of OZ025239.1, forward strand.
GCAATCTACGACGAAGGACACATGTTGAAGAACGTCAAATCTTTACGATACAAATACCTCATGAACATACGCGTTAGTTTGCATTCTGGGTAATCACCACGTATCACAGTGCACTAATGGTTGCACTAATGTACGGTGAACGTTATATTACAGTTATTACATGAATTAGGTAAATTAATAAATTTTATCTTTAATAGTTTTGATTCTTTACCATTAATATCATTATTAATAATAATATACTTTAAATTTTAAAAACTAACTTCTGTATTTTACTATAATTTCACTTTGTATATTAAATACTAGTACAATAGTGAAACAGCAGTGCTTTATATCACTGTAAATTCTGCATTGTTATTGTGGGTAATGATCAGTCTTACACCCCCTCCCCTGTACCACCCCCTCCCTCACTCCCCCCACCCCCGCACACAGACTGAGAGAAGAGTGCTTCTCACAGGTACCCCCCTTCAGAACAATCTCCTGGAGTTGATGTCGTTGCTGATATTCCTGATGCCTAAACTAATGGTGTCAGTTACTGACATCCTCAAGACCTCCTTTGTCAGCAATAGGGTAAGTATTGATGATTCATTGATTAGTTAAATTATATAAATTAGATAAATTATATAATAGTTATATAACGCAACAGTGTATAATAATGGCGAAAAAAAAATAATAAATATATATATATAATTAATTTTCTAACTATCAAATATAATAAATGAACACACAGTTGTTAATAAGTAGAACACATACATTTGTTTACATTGAGTCGAAATAAATTATAATTATTCATTTTTCTAATATTAATTGGAAGCAAGTTTCAATTATTAGGGGCAGTTACACTAAAAGATCTACCAAGAGTGTGCTGTAATTAAATCTAGGTATAGTTAATCTAACAGACGAGTACAGAATTTTTAAGAATATTTGGAAATGTAGACTAAATAAGATTGTGAACTATTGAGAGAGATGTTGAGGTTGACAGTGATGATGAAGTTGTACACTTGCCCTTAACCCTATTTTTTACACCTCGGTGTTCTATCTGGTTATTTAAAACCTACATATGAACACATGCTGAATTATTATGCGACACTTGCCATATCTCTGACACTTTATCTCTCTCTCTCTCTCTAAAGGAGGGAAAGACTTTGTACGAAACATCCATGATCAAGAAGGCTAAGCATATCATGAAGCCATTCTATCTACGTCGTTGTAAGAGTGAGGTTACCCCCCGCTAACCCCATTATCACCCCCGCTAGCTCCATTACCACCCCCGATAGCCCCATTATCTCTCCACAGCCCTATTAACACCCTACATGCTAATCCATTATAACCCCTATCTATATCCCAGATCAGCCCCCTTCTAGTCCCATTATTAGCCCCTACCTGTGCGACCTAATTAGAAAACTCCGCTAACATACACACACTAACCTCCTCCTTTCTTCTGATTGGTCAATAGGTTCTCTCTAACCTCGCCGACAAGGTCGAAATAGAAGAATCAATAATCTTATGCGAAGATCAGCGAAATAATTACAACGAGGTAGGTACACGTGTACTTAAAGTATTACGTAATACAGCGATGTCATCCGATAACCTATTTACACATAATTATATTATGTCTATGATCGAGCCTATTTATAGATGTATGAAAGAAGTAATAATCGCATTCTAGGTAACCATGCTGTGTGTAATTCTATTACCCATTCTTTTAAATTGTGTATATATATATATTGTACACTACCATTAAGGTCCCATGAACATATTGTTTAATCTAGGGGAGCCATCACATGGGTGGGTTGGCCGTACTTTTATCCTCTGCTGATAAAATGATAGGCTGGTGTTGATCTCTAGAATGGAAAATAAAATTAAAACCAGCTTTTTTCAGAGATAACAAAAATCATTAAAAAAATCCTGTTGATATTTTGTGATTACAAAAATAAAATGTAATATAATAATTGCTGTGGCAGCTCTAGTTACTGTGGAGGGTATCTTTATCTAGACATTAAGCCGTTTCACATTTTACAGATATTGATAGCGAAGTTTTGAGTATTTCTGCAACTATGGTATCATTTATTAATTTTATAGGCAATATTCGACCTGATCAATAACTTTTAAAAATGCCTATAAATATTTTAATATATAAAAAATAATGTTATTGATTAATAATCAATGATTATATTGAATTCACGTGTCAATTACATTATAAACAAATCATTTTAAAACAGCTAAATATCAATTCAACTTAATTATGATTATATATTGATTATATACAATTAATAAAATAATAATATTGTAAAAAAAATTCAGAATTCTTTGACTTGTAATAATAAGATCTGAAATATTTTTTTATTCAAAATTTCGAACAATTTAAATAATTTTAATAACCCAATTATTAATCCAGTTGATTAACAAATTTGTTAAAATATTTCGTAAACTTTCTGTAACAAATTGGTCATATATTATATTAAATAGTGAATAAATTATAATTTTTTATATTACAATTTTTTTCTTATACATTTCTTGTAATACACTTAATAATATCATTATGTATATATATATATATAATTTTATATATTATTATAGATAAAGTTTTAAAATTAGTCAAAATAATTTTTTTCTTCTGAAATTTCTAGTAAATCGAAAAAAAATGTTAATTTAAAACAAATTTGTTCTTATAGAAAAATATATATTTCAAACTATAGTTATAACTTAAGATATAACTTAACAAACAATTTTTAATGAGATAAATCAAAGTTTCAAAATATCTCATATCTCCTCCATGTTAAAATTCCTATCTCTTCAATCTTAAACTTTAATGAGGTCAACTTCAGCGCCACACTTCTCCAATAATACATTTTTTGATTCAATTAATTACGTAGATAGTCTAGTACTTGTAAAATGCTCACGGTGAATATATTACTATATAATGTAGCAGCCATCTGAACCTGCTTACTGTACGTTATACGTGTAGGTCGTGGCTTAACCTTTGTAATGTGTACACACAGATATTACGATTAATGAAGGAAGCAAAGGTAGAAACTGAAAATAAATACGGAAAGAAAGATGAAAAGGAATCCGGAAAGAAAGGCGAAGAGGAATCCGGAAAGAAAGGCGAAGAGGAATCCGGAAAGAAAAATGGAAGGAAAAATGAAAAGAAAGATGAAAAGAAATACAATAAGATTGAAGATGACAAAACATACTATTTAGGCTTTATTATGAAGCTACGAAACGTTAGTACGTCGATATTACCTACAAGTTCACATATGTTTACGTGTCTATAACATGTGTTCGACACGCATCTATAACACATGTTCAACACATTCAGATTGCTAATCACCCGCTAAACCAGAGAAAAATATACACTGATGAGAGGTGCTTAGAAATGGCTAAGTTATTACTTCGAGTTAGTCTTTAACCTTTAACTATTATAGTTATAATTCCACCTAGGAAAGAAATGGATTTATACATTATAAATAAGATACAATAAGATCATTTATTGTATGATATTTTGTATATATTATAATTTTCAAATAGATATTTTAGATTTATAATTATCATATTTATCATTACATGTATCTGTATTGTATATAAACAATTTTATTTAATCTTTATATTTAGTAAACAAATAATGCATATATAGATTATTAATCAATAATCACATTTGATATTTATATATATATATATATATAATATAATATAAAATATCATGTTTTACATTAAAATAATGTTATATTGTAACTTATGTATTAGATAGTAATTTAAATTATTCAAATGATGTAATATTACTAATTAGTATTAGAGGATACCCTGATTATGCAATGATTACATCACCGTTACATCAAACATCATATATAGGTCATCGAAGATGGTAATCTACAGTACATTCTAGAAGATTTGAAGGTATTGTCTGATCACATGATTCATACCACTATACAGAAATATGACGTTAGTCTATATACACTATATGTACATATATGTACACTATAGTGTACATTGTACATTGTACAATGTAACAATTCAACTACTAGCCATATTTGAACACATTTCTCTTTCTCTCATATTTCTTATAAGTGGCGATATTTTTAATTTCTCAATGGACCACTGACATGGTGCATGAAATAAAATATGTATTAATCACAAAAATGTACGTTATCGCTAGCAACCATATTTCAAGTTTATACTTTTGATTATATATTTTGACTATATATTTGCTTAAATAAATTATCAATCATTATAGATACTGTTTTATACTGTGATGGGGCAACACAAAAGTCATCTAATAGTGAATTTTATCAATGTTGTTGATGTTTTGTATATTAATTATATTATTGATAATATATCATTTATATTATTTTAATTTTAATTTAAAACTCTCATTTTAATACTCTCATTGCAAATAATATAAAATAACATTTATACAATTAAACCTGCATATTGTTTTAAACTAAATATTACAATTTTATAACGTTTATATTACTGATTTTCATAATTTAAAAACTATATGTTTTATTATGATTTTCTCTTATTTCACAGTTTGTCTATACTCTCTTCATAGCATATGATATTTATATCCAATAAGCTCATTTGTTTGATAACTATTACACATTTTCTAAATTTAATTTAATTTTTACATTTTACATATATAATTTACATTATATTATTAATTATTATTCAGTATATATATTATTTGTTAGGGTTGTGTTTTTATTTTATATTATTAGTTCTGATTGTTTACATTTGTATTTGTTTGAAAATATTACGAATTTATTTTTTAAATTCCGTTTTATTTTTACATTGATTTTACATTGTATTATACATATTCATTATATATATATTTATTTTATAATATGAATAATTATTTAAAATATAATGAATATACATATATATATATATATATATATATATATATATATAATGAATACGTATAATACAATGTAAAATCAATGTAAAAATAAATGCATAATATTTTTCAAACAAATACAAATGTAAATAATCAGAACTAATAATATAAAATAAAAACAACCCTAACAAATAATTTATATACTGAATAATAATTAATAATATAATGTAAATTATATATGTAAAATGTAATAGTTATCAAACAAATGAGCTTATTGGATATAAATATCATATGATATGAAGAATGTATACCTAAATATTAAATTAAATACAATTTTCAAAATATAAATAGTAATAATAATTGTTATATTGAAAATAAATTCAGATGCATTTTTCTCAGATTAATTATTTTATCTGATTAATTAATTATATCTCAGTTATCAGATATATCAATATATTATCTATCTAATAGTTCTTCAGAGTTTCCCTTATGTGTATATATTTATTTATAAATATGTATAAAACTTGATTGTATCTAAATATCTAATTTTTAATATCATTTTCAAAATCAAATTACATATTGTTAATATTGATCTGTGAAGAAACTGTATAGACTGCCTAATAATTCATTATTCTTATTAATTTTTCATTAAGGGGATATCGCCATGGGACGGCCATTTTGTTGAATTTACATATATAGAGATAGGTAACTCATAGCCTTCGTTTATTGAGTGTTTGAAAATCATTTTCATTGAATTTAAAAATTGTTTTTTGTTATATAAAAAGAAAATTTGTATCAAAAATCCTAGAGACAACAAAAATAAAAAATATATATTTTACATGTATAATACATACTTTTTTGTTATTTTATTTTGTCACCAATTTTATAAAATCCAATACATAATTATATTTTTTAATATTGTTTCTGGAATTGTGCATACATATGTTATTTATATATAGCAAAAGAAATGAGGACAATCGCTTCAGTACTTTTATCTAAACACTCATTTATATTAAAACAAACATAGCAATAATAATTATCCTAGGTAAAACGCATTTGAAAAGTCAACAATAAATAAATTCAATCAAATTTAATAATATTTAAAATATATTAAATTTAAATAAATTATAAAGTAATACAATTATACATTCAGCTAATATAAAATAAATATTAAAAAGTAATTTATATTTTCTTATCAATATATAAATTTTATATTTATAGAATTTATATATATTATATGTTATATAATAATTGTAATACCTATATAATTATTATTTTTTTATTATATCAGTGTGTTAACACATTATATTATAACATTATGCATTCAACTAATAAAATAAATATTATAAAGTAATAGATGTTTTCTTATCTATCTATAAATGTTATATTTATAGAATTTATATACTAGATATAAAACATTATATAACAATTTATATTAGTTAGGAATGTAGATTTCAAAATAAATAATATTTTATAAATCAAATAAATGTAAAAAAATCCATTTTTGAAATTGTGATTAAAACATATTTATAACAATTTTATAAAAATTTATATAGATTTGAATGTAGATTTCTAAATAAATAATTTTTTTTAAAATGCATGCTATTAAAGATGCTTTTTATGCTATTTCTAAACTTATTTCATAGATAATTGTGTTCACAGTTACTAAATAACATATCATTAATTAATAGTACATAATAAAAAATAAAAAAAAATTCCGATATTAACGAATTTATCCAAGACCATAAATTATATATAATTTTACATATTTATTATTATTTAAATTTAAATAATACATATTGAATAACATATCATTTGTATATAAAATAAACTATTTTGATAATCTTCAATTAAAAAGAGCCCTTATTTATTTATTATATTTATAATTAATTATTAAGATAATAAAATGTAATTATTTCATTTGCATGTAAGAAATGATGAGAAAATATTTTGAAATAATTCATAAATAATTATAATAAATAATAATATCAATTTTATATTCGATCAATTAAATTTAAAATATAGTGTTATTTAATATTATTTGTTAAAATAAATTTAAAAAAAATTTAAATAAGAAAAATGCTTTTAATATATTTTTTTCATAATAAATATTACCAGATATGAAATATATTACAAATATAAATATGATAGTACCTAAACTATTAGAACACACACACACACTATGTGATGATACTATATCATCACTACCACCACATTTCAGATTATGAAGCCTTACTTGTTGACAGACGAACAAATCTGCAGATCCGATAAATTCGATAAAATGATGACACTTTTTGAGAAATACCAGAAGATCGTTAGTACACGCGGGTCTTAACCCTAGGTAGCATTGCTGTTGTTGTGCTTATAGCAAGCGTGTCATCACTTACAACTATATACGTATTTATTTAGTATTCATTCATTCATTATTAATTGTTCATTTATTCATTCATTCATTATTAATGATTACGAATACGCTGTGAGTGAGTGAGTGTGTAAATCAACCGGCCTAACGTGGCCGCTTGTTTTACAGGGCAGCAAGATTGTGATATTTAGTCAGTTTGCGATAATGCTCGACATTATGGTTGACTTCCTGAGGATCAAGGGCATCAAGAACTGTCGGCTCGACGGCTCCGTTCCCCAGTCCGATAGGTTAGCAGCCGCAGTCCGTATGTATAAGGGGGTATCCCACTACAAGTATTTCCTGCAACTTGCCGGAAATATTGTTGTAACTTTAAAACCATTTTTTATCAAGTTGTAATGGGATACCCCCTATAAAGTTACTATATTTCAAACTATTTTCCGGAAAGTAAAGGGGTATCCCACTACAATTGTAGTTAACTTGATAGAAAATCGTTTTAAAGTTACAATATTTCCGGCAACTTGCCGGAAATACTTGTCGTTGGATACCCCCTTTAGTTAGAGAAGCTTGCAATGAATAGGCTCACACCGTATAGCACACCGGCCTGTGGGCGATGTATTAATAAACTCACTGTAGTTGTACGTTACTGATCGGTGTAGATCATGGTCATGTCCTTGTGTGTGAACGAAACCCTGTGTAGATTCGTAGCGTAAGCTGTACATTCTCAGAAGTCTATATAGGGGAGAGTCGGGTACATTGAACACGGCCAATCATGCATCGCCCATTATATCACTTCATTTCATCTAAAACAATAATAATAATTATAATAATAGCATTCATTCATTGTACTATATCTCGAATTTAAGAACAATGTACTCTTTTTTTTATTTAATTATATTTTCTTCGTTATTTATCAATTTTTTAAATGTGCATGATAAAAAGAGATAAATGAATGTGTTGTTATATAAAATAAGATGATAACAGTCGTTCTCACGAAATATCACATGTTAATAGATAGTAGAAGTTAATAGATAGTAACTATGGCAGTTTACTCTAAATATGACAACTGATATAATGTTTGCAATATTTACAACACTATTTTATCTATATGTATTTAGTTTCTCGATAAATTTGTTCATAGATTAATATTAACATATTAAATTTGATTTTTATAATTATACATTTTTTATATTTATAAAAATTATCAAATTGTTTATGTTCATAAATAAATATATGCATTTAACAGGGAAAAAGTGATGAATTATAGATATAATATATTGATATACTAAAAATACTAATTATTTTGATATCTGTATATACATTTTTAATTCATGCATATGAGAAAATAATTATTCTGAGAAAAATACATTTGAATATTATAATACAAATAACTATTTATGTTTTTTTCTATTATTTAGATGTAGTACATTATAAAATATATAATTATTAATATAATATAATATCAAAGTAAAATGAAAAAATAAAATAGTTAATATAGTATATTATACTTAAGACTTTAGTCATGTATATTATTTATTTTAATGTAATGTTTATAAAATTTGAGTTATTGAGAAAATGTAAAAATAGTTTAACATACCCAATTCTCCCCTATACTCTCCCCTATACACACCTCTATATACACTTCGGTGCGCTTTCATTTCAGATTGAAGATAATCGATGATTTTAACCAGACTCCGGATATCTTCATCATGTTGGTTACCACCCGTGCTGGTGGACTGGGTTAGTGACCTCTAATATGTTCCAATCAGGGGGAATTGAAGAAATATCTTAAAATATAAATTATTTTAGCATAATAACTTTATGTACGATTTAAATTTAGAGAATCATTTTATTACTATTAAGTATTTAAATAAACTTATTATTATTATTACGCACACGAATATGTACTACGAAACTTTTACCCTCTTCTCTCTCCCCCCTCCCTAGTATAAACTATTACCCTCTTCTCTCTCCCCCCAGGTAAAACTATTACCCTCTTCTCTCCTCCCCCAGGTATAAACTATTACCCTCTTCTCCCCCCCCCAGGTATAAACTTGACCTCTGCGAACGTGGTAATCCTACACGACCTCGACCACAACCCATACAACGACAAGCAGGCTATGGACCGCTGCCATCGTATGGGTCAGACTAAGACCGTCTACGTACACCGTCTCATCTGCAAGGACACTATAGATGAAGATATCTTCAACAAGGGCAAGGGTAAGCTGGAGCTAGAACGAGAGATCACCTCAGACCCCAACCATCAAGGTTATTATTGTTACGCATGACTCTACTCCTAATAAGGGCGTCTCTCTCTTTATGTATGTCTTATATGTATATCAAATAATATAACTTAAAGTCTGTAACATAAATTATTGTATTTTATATATGAAAATGTGTTTATGATCAAATTTGTAGATCAAAACTGAATTAATAAATATAACCACCATCTCATGTAGAATTTCATCTTGATGGATAAAGATATTATTAATGAGATAATAATATTGAATTATATATATATATATATATATATATATATTTTGTTTTTAATTGAACATTTATATTTAGCAACAGGGGAAGACGATAAAGCTAAAGATGATATCACTTTCCAAGATATCTTCAAGTCCATGATGGATTAGGAACACTTGTACGTGTTGAAACAACGATGACCTCTACAATGACATTGACTATGACTACTTTGACTGTGATTGTGACCTATCTCACCATTAGTAGTGGCCATCCCTTGTACACACCCGTCCCTAGGTAGTACGTCTGAACACTCTTAGGCTACTATGAATTCCATCGTTTTGAATAACTTGTTATTTATTTATCATTGATGATAATTATATTTTTTAAATGTTATGTTCTTATGATGGTGTGACTCATTTTGAAAAATAAATATTAATCATTTATTATTAAATTATGTTTATAATAATGACTGCTGCTGCTGCTGCTGCTGAATTAATAATAGAAATTAATGAATTACATGGTTAATATAGATACGGTACCCAAGAATTCATTTAAATCAACGACTAGCTATATTAATTGTATATCTTTTAACAATATTAGGTGTAGTAATCTTTCATGTTCTTCATTCACATAATTATGATAATTATAATAAATAATACCATTAAATATATATATATATATAAAGGACAACATCTGAATCAAATATATGTTCTGTTCTGTTTCAATATTGTATATCAGCATCTATATGACTACATTTATTTCTGATTGTGTATTAAAGTATTGCTTGACAAATAGAATCTATATCACTTACCTAGTCTGCTTTAAATTACAACATTTTATTTGAATGCATACATTGAGATAAATTTACATTATTTAGTAATATTATAATTTGATGCATTTTTAATAAATTATATATATATATGTCTGTTATATTATATAACACCTTTGTTATTATATTTGATTAGATATTATTTCATAAATGAATTTTAAATTATGATTTCATATCTTATTTAATATTAAAATATGTGAATTTGATATATTTACAGAAATCGAATTAATACTCAATTTTCTAGTCCCATTTAGGATTTAATATTAATATATCTTGAAATTAATTATAATTTTTTTAATATAAGTTCTGATATTGAAACAATACAGTTATCAAATTCAAATAAATATCATATATCAATAGTTCGATAAGATTGTAAGATTTATTTCTTAAAAGTATCACTAATATATATATATAATTGACTAATTTCGTATTTACATATTACATTATAATATAATATACATTATAATGTTAAAAGTGAAATAATTAACTACACAACCGGATGTGTATTCATTACAAATAATATTAGGAACATTCCCCCCCCCCATAGATTTCCTTTGTATAATTTAACAATATTTCATTAGAATCGCATGTAGTAATAGTATGTCTCATAAACATATTTCACTGAACAATAATAGGTACACTTCTTCTCTATGCCCTGTCACTTGTATAGATATATATATATATAGACGGTGATGAGATGGAGTAATAATGTTGGAATGTCCTATAATACAGAGGTCGTCGTTGTTGTTGTTGTTGCTGATGTCAGAACTATGGTTAATGCCTTCAGTCTACGGGTGATGTGACTACTTGTACCGTACACAGTTCTATAGCATCTCTAGCCGGAGAGGACGGACTCGAGGACACGGGTCTGCTGCTGACCGACTTCTTGTACGTTACCAGATGACCTTGAGATCGCTTGTAACTCGAAGTCGAAGATCTTCGGTTGCTGTCGGACGTAACTTCCGAACCAGTATCTACAATGTATTCATGTTTTACTACTACTACTACTACTACTACTACTGCTACTGCTACTACTACTACTACTACTACTACTACTACTACCACTACTACTACTACTACTACTACCTGACTACTACTACTACTACTACTACTACTACTACTACTACTACTACTACCAAACTAGTATTAGTACCTTTAGTATACGTGTGGCAAGCTTCAAAGTCGAAGAATGTTCTATAAATAGCTCTCCTGAAGCTAGGCATAAGAGCGACGTACACAAACGGGTTCACTAGCGAGTTGAACAGAGAACAAGTCACGCCCACATTCTGTAGCACTGACCCATTCGTGTAGTCTACTATCTCGGCTGAACCTGTTAGGTATACATTAAGTACACATAAGTATACGAATATGTTATATATTAATACGATTTAAAAATAAAGTTTAAATTTAAATTAATATTTCACAATTATACTCGAGTATATAATAATAAATATTGTAAATGATTATTATTTTAACATAAATATTAGCCTACTCTATAGTTACTATTCTAATAATAGGGTACATAATCGAGCATTTTCATGTAAACGATAATGAAAAGTACACATTTGAGAGATCACTATACCTTTAGATCTATTAAAAGTCTCGAATTTTCTCAATTAAATTGCTTTATAAGTAATATTATAACGCTCTAATGTTAAAATAGTGAAATGCGCCTCTCAACCGAATAGTCGCTATTTACTCACCGAGCCCGTAGCAGGTGAGATGCGTGCCGATAGCGCCGACGAAGATCAACGTCAACACCACCGACGTAACGGTCAACCGTTTCTGCGCCGAGCTGATGACCGCCGGCACTTTCCCGACCACGCCGTTAACCGATCGCTTGCGTAGCGTCAGCGTACAACACACGCAGCCGTACAGCACGCAGAACACGCCCACCGGCAACGCGTACGCCACGCCTATTATGTAGCACGAGTAGATCTTGTTGAGCAGCGAAGACTCGTGCTTCAGCAGCCAATCGCTGCACGGTCCGATCTCGTACAGCGGTCGTAGGAGGTTCGGGATCACCGACAGGCAGGACACCGCGTACATTACTAGCATCATGTTCTTTATCTGCGGGTTAAGCGTCGTCGTTATTTACATATACGAATGTTATACTAAAAGAGCGCATAAATATTGTTAAATTCACCTTTGAATCATGATATGTAAGAAATTCAGGTCCGTGTTTAAAAGTGTGAGGTACGAATAAAAGTAAAATGACTGAAAAATAAAATAACTACATTTTCCCGGTCATCTATTTATATCTATATCATCCCTACTATCATGGTCCTTAGGCTTTGATACTAGTAAGAAACACACACAACATCACAACGCTCACATTATTGTACCCACTTCTCAAATCAACCCAATAATAACACTGTAAATACACTTAGATCTATAGAATATAATCTGAGAGCTATTCCTTCTCGTTTCTCCAAATATGATTCACATTTTCTCTCTACCTTTATCTTGATAAATTACCTATTCATTACTTCTTTAACTGAAATGTTAACATCTTAAAGTATAATTGTCCTTGCACTAATCTCTGTTAATCTACTGCCTCTATTGATACTATCCATATTTCAATTTTTTAAATAATCCTCATATTTAATTTCATAACAACTGCTATCTATTCTTACTCTTTAACATTTCATATTGTTTCCGGCATATTTTAAATGATCTTACATAAAACCTATTCTTAAAAAGAATAAACTCGACTATTTTAACTAATTTTATCCCCATTTCCCAACTTACTTATTAAATATAAGATTCTCAAAAGAATTATCTCTAAGCACATTTTAAATACATTCCTTCAATAATATCTTTGATCCTCACCAGAGTACCTTCAAGAAATACCATTCAACTGAGACTGCACTAACATCTATTCTAAATGACTTACTTACTAATCTTGATGATAATCATTGCATACAGATGGTTGTCTTATTGACCTGTCATCTGCTGCTTATACTTTACATCTTACATAGGCTAGCCTAGAATATAGCTATATTGTTCTGGTATCCACAACTCTCTCCTACTTTGATTTAAATCTTATCTTTCTGATCATTCCTCTGTACTATTTAGTACATTTTAAGTTTCCTATAGTTATTACTTGTGGAATACCTCAGGAATCGGTAATAACGACAATTACCACTAGTAGTAGTAGTAGTAGTAGTAGTAGTAGTAGTAGTAGTAGTAGTAGTAGTAGTAGTAGTAGTAGTAGTAGTAGTAGTAGTAGTAGTAGTAGTAGTAGTAGTAGTAGTAGTAGTAGTAGTAGTAGTAGTAGTAGTAGTCATATACGCAGTCTCATATATACACATCCAAACTTTTAAAACACATTCAATCAACTAATTACTCATCTCACTGGAATAAACTCCTCATTACTATAACTAACGAAAAACAAATTTAAAAATAATTACATAGATACTTACTTGAACTGGACTGGACTAACTATATGAACTATATTTTAATACACTAAAACATTTCCATACAATTAATTCTTATTATTATTATTTTATTTTTTTTTAGTATAGATGTCGCCATATCACTTCCGAACAATTTATTTAAAATTTGATTTTTGTGATTAAATTATACTAGTATTACCACCCACCCGCACATATCCACACACGCCCACACAACTCACCCACACACACACACACACACCCAGGTATGTATCCGTAACACTAACCTGATTGTACCGTAGCCTCTTGTATCTGAATGGGCTGCACACGGCGATGTACCTCTCCACCGCTATTCCCACGAGGTTAAAGGTCGACATGTAGGTACTGTTAACGAGGTTAAAGGTAAATATGTAGGTACTGTTAACTAGGTAAAAGGTCGACATGTAGGTATTGTTAACGAGGTTAAAGGTCGACATGTAGGTGTACTGTTAACGAGGTTAAAGGTCGACATGTAGGTACTGTTAACGAGGTTAAAGGTCGACATGTAGGTACCGTTAGCGAGGTTAAAGGTCGACATGTAGGTACTGTTAACGAGGTTAAAGGTCGACATTTAGTTACTGTTAACGGGGTTAAAGGTCGATATGTAGGTGTACTGTTAACGAGGTTAAAGGTCGGCATGTAGGTACTGTTAACGAGGTTAAAGGTCGACATGTAGGTACTGTTAACGAGGTTAAAGGTCGACATGTAGGTACTATTAACGGGGTTAAAGGTCGACATGTAGGTACCGTTAGCGAGGTTAAAGGTCGACATGTAGGTACTGTTAACGAGGTTAAAGGTCGACATGTAGGTACTGTTAACGAGGTTAAAGGTCGACATTTAGTTACTGTTAACGGGGTTAAAGGTCGATATGTAGGTGTACTGTTAACGAGGTTAAAGGTCGGCATGTAGGTACTGTTAACGAGGTTAAAGGTTGACATGTAGGATACCGTTAATGAGGTTAAAGGTCGACATGTAGGTACTGTTAAAGAGGTATGGGTTAGCAATGGCATACACACATCTACACTACTGTAAGCATTCCACATCACGTGATTCATTAATAATCTAACACCAGGGGTCAGTTGTTCGGAGAATATTAATTGTCTTAAGATGATCCTAGTAAAATCCTTAACTATCTCCCTAGCGATATGTATTGATCTAAGATAATCCCAGAACGATATGTTTTCTCCAAACAACTGGCCCAAAGTAGAGCCCGAGGTATGTCACGTGTTAATGTACTGTAAGCTACCGAGTACATTACAGTACATTATATTATATTATATAGTATGAAAAGCCATTTTGTATTGTCATTGTCATCGTAGATAGTAAAGCTTACGCATTTATGTCATTAATGATATACGTATGCCTGCATAATATATAGTTTATTAATTCTATTATTGTTTTATTACTTTATTTTATAATAATATTTTATAATAATAATTGAGAAATTATATAATACTATGTCTGTACGTCATGGTAGGAATCACTAAGGAGAGAGAACGTCATTAATGTACTTATATTGTATATATGTTGGTGTAGGTTTGATATGTTTCTATGTATAATTCATAATGATACAATATATAATATGTAGTATATATATACTCTATATATAGGCATATATGTCTATATAAATGAATGAATAAATAATATTTAATGTTCTGAGATAGGCCTACTAATAACAAGTATATGATGATGTACCATGTCCTTGACACTACTGGTCTAGATAATGGACGCTGATCCCAATAATGACTATGTCATAAATAGCGGTATGCCATGTATGCCGGTGAAGGGTACTAGGGACGTGTGGCCATTGACCGGATGTTCACGAGATAATCATCATAAAATATAATTTAGATAATAAAATTAATAATTTTGATAATGATACTAATCAAATATTGATACTATAATGTACTACATTATGTAGTACATAGTACCATAGTCTACATATATAGTACATATGTAGTACCATTTGGTAAACGGGCGGTATTCTATTGTGATACAATTATAGATATGTATTACGTAATATGTAACCGTGTGTACAATGTACATGTATAACCGGTGTACATGTATAACCGGTGTACAATGTAAAATGTACAATGTACATTGTACATTGTACATATTGTACGTGCACATATTAATTAAATATGCTAACCGTGTTTGCATGAAAATATGTATTAATATATTATAAATATAATATGTTTTATATATAACACATAGGTAATAAATAATAATACCTAATATGTGATAATATATTTACGTATAACTAAAAATAAACAAATCAATATATGCGTAGATGCATATATAAACATGTTTAGATTGTGTGACACCACAATACGCCCCCTATCGGCAGCATGGAGACCACGTGGGACCACCACGTGATGGGTGTCACGTGACTACATTCCTTAATATAGATACGCAACGCAAACATAATTGTAACCTGCAGATAGATATCAACTTACATAATGAACTACAAATATCAGCCGATAGGTAGCGCTGCCTAGATACACGTCAGTCTAGTAGTGTATACCTATATACCTAATATCTACATATACCCCTAATTAGCTAGGGGTGTGGGAGGGGGGTTTGACCGATGCGAATATCTCGTTTAATAGGCTAATTAAGAACATATGATACATATAAGAAATGTTCCAATTATCGTTTTATTAATAAATAAGTAAATTATTTATTTGTGGAATAAAATATGATATATATATATATATATATATATATATATATATATATATATTATAATATGCATTACCCTAGCAGGCTACGAAGGTGAGTTCAGTGTTACCATGGCAACTGGTGATTAAGATGCGCGTCTGCATACCCCATACTGCCCTATATACCTCACGGGCATAGGCTATCTATTACATAACCTGTAGATACGTGAAGGTAATAGTGCTAGTATACTATCTACAAGTGCTAGGGTAGCACACGTATAAGTTAGGTATGTAGATAGGGACGCTCTACTAATGAGATCCCCGTTACAGAGGTAACGTTAAGCAACATAAAACATTGTTATAGATAACATTCTTATCTAACTATATACTCACTATATATCATTAAATATTAGATTGTGTGACAAATATTAGATAATGAAAAATTAGCTTAATATTTTTTTTACTGAAAATAGATTTTGTGTATCTAATCAATATATTTATATTTTCAAAATGACCTATATTATATAGGCTATATAACATCATCTATATACCATATATGGTATTTATAAACTCTAGAAATTTTATAACGGTTATCGAATGGTAGAATTTTCCAAACATTATAAATTGTGCAAACAAAAATTCCCACATATAAATTTTAAATATCGTGTGTATTCCATAATAATGTGTATAATATTGTGTACAGGAATGTGTTAATAATGTATACATTATACAACCACAATGGCATGTATGGGTATACTTATAAAGTATACTTTTGAATCACATATTATACATCATTTAAGAATTAATGAATTAATGAATTATATTTTTAAAAATAAAATAATTGTCGATATAAAATTATATATTTTGTTAATAAAATGAAAACGAACGTGTCTCCTTTAAGGGGGAATAGTGGCCAATACAGTGTGACATATGGCACGTGTCACATCTGTGTAGAGTCGTAGTACTTGACGACTAGCTAGTCGTTTAATTGTTAACATATAGGGGAAAGTCCCCGATTACCGACCCCCTCCTAATACCGACCCCCTCTCGTATCTCAGTAAATATAAGAGTTATTAAAAAATTATATATACATGAACTGTTAGTAATTTAAAGATAAATATGAATAAGTATTTTGTTTAAAAAAATATGTAATCCTACAATTATTATTTGATAAAATGTAATATTCTGTTTTTACTTTTTAAATATTTGAATAATTACTTTTTTTAAATAATTGTAAATACTTTATTAATTACAAGAAAACTTAATACTGTGCTTAATATTGTAGATCAATAAAATGTTTATAACTATTATAAAAATAATTCAATTTGAATAAATATTAACCAAAATATCTTAATTATAGCAACCCATATTATTTTCCTAATACCGACCCCCTAAATTACCCTAATACCGACCCCATGTGATTTATAATATCCAATAAAAATAGATCAGTATTTTACTTTAAAATATGTCATAACTTAGTTGTGTATCATTGACATAGATTTAGGATTCATGATTCCAGTTGATTATATACATACTGATTAATAACTAAATATTAAATAATAATATATACTATTTTAATATAATTACTATAAAGTTTAAATTTAAATTTAATATTACTATTAAAACATAAATTCAATACAAAATAATTGCGTGCATGTTATAATTAATTATATTAATGATTATCTACTATTTTGATTGGATATTATAATACTAACATTATTTATACCACGATTATGTTAGGGGGTCGGTAATAGGGGAAGGGGGTCGGTAGTAGGCACATGTATCCGATTACCGAACCCCCTGTTTATTCTTGTAAATATATTTATATCAAAAATTTAAAATAACCACATTATTCATTGCCATAATATTACTCAAATTACAAAATTTAAAATAAATATATTTACTATTGAATAAGTTATTACAACTAATCATTTAGGGGTCGGTAATCGGGGACTTTCCCCTATATGCGATCATTTTCAATATGAAGCTTACGCCCGACGTGTATACATACACGTGTAGAGGTAACGTAACACGTGACGTAAACATAACGTGTGTGTGTCACGTGATGACTACTCGTGATCAATTGATATCACGTGGCACTACTCGGAAATTTACATTGTTGTTATATTTATAATGTTATACCTACTCGTCGGTGAATTTCAGTGAAATGCATTTAGATATATATATCATATAATTTAATATATTAAATTAAAATATAAACAAGGATGCCACTAAATTCTTAATTAATATTTAATTATCGGCCGATCGGCTTATAAGCCTAGCCATAAATAGGTTTGTATTCGTGTATTAATATGTTTTCGTCAGTTTTTCGTCTTACAATGCTGTTATTCGTATTTTGATGCAAGTAGTATTTCCTATAAAAGGAAAGTCGCTTGGTGAGAACGATGCACTGTTAGTTCTGCGTATCGTGTATTGGTTTGCACGTATAAAGTGTCAGGTTGTTATGACCAGTATTGTTCGGGCTACAAATATATTAATACATAAATATAAACACATATTTGGCTAGGCATATATATATGCAATACATCGAGCGTTAAACCACAAACAATATGTGTATGCAAATATATCACTTATATTATTTATTAACGAACGTCAATTCGATATAGGTTAATGTATAACACCCTTAATCACTATTATATAGTACAAAATACCTAGGTACTACTTATTACATAATTAATTAAATTACCTGCAGACTTCACTTTATGACATGCGCACACTCATATATAGGCCTAGCGCTATTATCGCAATCATTTCATCGTATTAATAATCACATTAATATTACAGGCGAGGGAGGCTGTTAAAGACTGTTAAAGATGTGTGTTTAGCGGCGTGATTTATAGGCACCTCACCAGACCTGTCGCGTTAGAACACGTGATCATAACACGTGATCATAACACGTGATCATAACACGTTATCATAACACGTGATCATAACACGTGATAGGTCCAAGTAGATGGGCGATAGACTAATAAACATAACATCCCTACCTCCCCCCCCCAGCCTCCCTCCAGCCTCCCTCGCCTACACTACGAGATGCTACCCATCGCCGTACCTGAACCAGTAGGGAGTCTTCGCGTGCCATAAATAACAGCCAATCAATTGCAAGTATTTGGTATGCATGGTCCAATCGATGGGGTTGTAGAGCAGAAGTAGGCCGATCAGACAGACGGTAGTGTCTAGAATTGCCTGTAAACCAGCGCAGTGTATGTTAAATACATCGGAAGAGGGAGATTCGGTAATAGTGCTGTGTTTTAGAGTAGTATACTGTATACATACTATAGTCTGTACTATACACATAGTAAGATAGCAATACTGTTATCACATGATCACACTGCGATGCTAGCTTATACAGCGGGGATGTGGTAAACACGCGAACTCTAGAATATTCTACGTATTGTATCTCGCATAACATTACATTACGTAATATATGTAATGATTGATACAGCGATATCGCTCATATGAAAGCACTGTAAACAATTAATTATTATATCATAAATTATATAATTCATATTTTA
Source organism: Osedax fenrisi (assembly GCA_964019155.1). Classification (NCBI taxonomy): domain Eukaryota; kingdom Metazoa; phylum Annelida; class Polychaeta; order Sabellida; family Siboglinidae; genus Osedax; species Osedax fenrisi. The sequence goes on from OZ025239.1 coordinate 75,763,042, forward strand.
TTAATATAATGTTAGCTCGATTTAATTAGGTACTACTAAGTTACCCTAATTACCCTAATTACCCTACTAAGCATCTTTTAAAGACGATTAGTTACGCATACGTGAATGTAATATAGGTTTTGTTATTTATAATTATAACACAATTATAATTCTTACTAAATAATTATCACTTCGAGATAATATGGCTATAGATATACAGTTAAGAATTCATAGAGAGCATAGTCGGCATGAAAAGGGGCGTGGCTCTCGCGTAAAGGGGCGTTAACTTACGAAACCTGATGAGCGACCAGATATCTGAAAGCCAGCGAGAATGTTCCTCCCTTCTTCATCATGGCGACGAAGGTGGCGGCGTTGGTCACGATGCCTATCACGCACATCACGAACTGCAGCTTCACCAGCATCATAGAGGTCGCTGCGGTCGGCCCAGCTTCCGTAGGCGAGTAGGGGTCGTTAGTCAAGGTCATTACCGATAGGGAGTAGGACGCGTTCAGTTCAGAACCGTTTACGGTGGGCGTAATAGGTATTCTGAAGTCATAGATCATCGATGTCGATACGATCTTCTGCAATTCATTTTAGTTTTATATATATATATTAATTAATAAAAAAATATATATTATATAGTATTATATATATATAATAATGTATTGTAAAAGTTTTACAAAATTAAATAGATTATTATTTACAACCGATAAAGTTTAAAACGTTAAGATCGCGATATTAGAAGACGGTGTTAATTAGTTAAGTACAATAAAGTTTGTTAAGTAAAGTAAATATTAATGATATCAATACACTACGAGACAATGGGTGGGGTGGGGGGTGTGTTAAACAGCTCCGGGTACACGTGTACCGGTACAAACGTCACATGCTGGTACGTTATCTTGTATTGTTTACCCGCTTGTGGTAGGTGTCAACATATGTCAAAGTATGGTACAAACATTCCCACATTCACATCTATCCATACACCAATGGCAATACAGTGCCGTGCGCAATGCACACATGTATATATATATAAATATATATATATATATATATATATATATATATATATTATATATGCTTGTTAGGTATATTTATTTATATATATACATAGTTGTATACATGACTAACCGGATAATGTATAAACATGATGCACTCTGTGCACTAGAACACTGCTATTGTATGCGCTGTTCTTATTCGTTACCTATATGCACATATATTAATATAGTTATCGTATTATATATATAAATAATAGTGTGAGAATAGTGGGTGAATAAATATTAGATTTATATAAGAATTTATTTATAAAAACGTGTACAAATAGAGAATAAATAAGTGATTGTACGATGTGGTAGACATAGCTCTACAGACAGCTCACCTATTGGAGGTATTGTGTGTGCATCACGTGTGTTTGCATATAGACACACACACACACACACACACACACATATATATATATATAGCTTCTTCTAGTTATTTGGCCGGTATATTTTTATTTACTTTTCTCTATAATTTGTACACAGTATTATCACCAAGATAAAGCAGACAGACGTGATGCGAAGAGACAGATGTGATTAAAATAGATTAAAAGAGGCTGATGTGATGTGATGTTGTACGTGATGTTGCATGTGATGTATGCTATAGAGGTGACTGTAGTGTGTCATGGTATACCACTATAGTGGTTGTCGTGCTTATAGGCTTGTATACATATAGGTTACATGACATACGCATGGTATTCGCATGATATTCGTATGATATTCGCATGATATTCGCGTGATATTCGCGTTATATTCGCATGATATTCGCATGATATTCGCATGATATTTGCGTGATATTCGCGTGATAATCATGTGATATTCGTATGATATTCGCATGATATTCGCATGATATTCGCATGATATTCGCGCGATATTCGCGTTATATTCGCATGATATTCGCATGATATTCGCATGATATTTGCGTGATATTCGCGTGATATTCACGTGATATTCGTATGATATTCGCATGATATTCGCGTGATATTCACGTGATATTCGTATGATATTCGCATGATATTCGCGTGATATTCGCGTTATATTCGCATGATATTCGCATGATATTCGCATGATATTTGCGTGATATTCGCGTGATAATCATGTGATATTCGTATGATATTCGCATGATATTCGCATGATATTCGCGCGATATTCGCGTTATATTCGCATGATATTCGCATGATATTCGCATGATATTTGCGTGATATTCGCGTGATATTCACGTGATATTCGTATGATATTCTCATGATATTCGCATGATATTCGCATGATATTCGCGCGATATTCGCGTTATATTCGCATGATATTCGCATGATATTCTCATGATATTCGCGTGATATTCGCATGATATTCGCGCGATATTCGCGTTATATTCGCATGATATTCGCATGATATTCTCATGATATTCGCGTGATATTCGCATGATATTCGCATGATATTCGCATGATATTCGCGTGATATTCGCATGATATTTGCGTGATATTTGCATGATATTTGCGTGATATTTGCATGATATTCGCATGATATTCGCTTGATATTTGCATGATATTCGCATGATATTCGCATGATATTCGCATGATATTCGCATAATATTCGCTGACAGGTTACGAACATTCATAACATACATGTCACATGATATAACATAGTTGTTATTTTGATAACTAATTGTTTATATTTATGTTAACATTCTCCAGAAGGAGAATGACGTAGGTCCTACGTCGTAGGTAGGACTTAATAAGTTTATGCTGAGTAGGCATATCATTATCAGGAAAATGTATCAATTGTAGGGGGACATAACCTTTCGTATAGCTCCACACAACAATGTATATATATATATATATATATATATATATATATATATATATATATATATACTGATTATACATACATGTATGATATTTAAGTAATGTATGTATACATATATAATATATATATTATGCTATATATGTTTATTTCAATATCATAAATATCAATATTAAGAGCGATATTGTTCAGTAATGTTAATATTACATCCGATAAGTGACCACGTGATCACCGGATGTAGACCCCGCTGTAGACCCCATTGTAGGCCCCTTTGTATACCATATAGGGTACAGGGGACACTAGTGACGTCAATATAAACATTGCGTCATGAACATTGCGTCATGTTATGCACCTAGAACCATCAGTGAACAGTACCAGGGGATCACCTATTTATATACGTGTGACCTATTGCATGACCCCTAGTATTGCACTGATAGTTCTAGAAGGTTCTACCTGCCAGTAGCAGCTGATGTAGGTACATCATTGCAACACACACACATCATGTACTGTACGAATTGTTGGTCTACTTATTAAAATAGTATTCTATTTGTTTTTTATGTATCAAATTCATTATAATAATCAATATATAACATATATTGGGTCAATATATTGATCATTAAAATGAATTTAATATACATTTATATATGAAAACAAATATAATATTGATTTAGGGCGCTATTATGTAACATACCAACGTACCAGCTTCCCATGGGACTACGCATAGTACTATGTTAGCGAGCGTTTTTGTGTAACGTCCCATCTGTATTCATATGCATGTACATTAGATGGTACGTTAGTACGTTACGTTAGGTACATCGGTAGGACTTAATAGATACTATAGATACTATACTTAATAGATACTATCACAAATGTATACATGTGTCTACGCGAAATACACCATCCCAACGTACCATCAGCATTTACATGTAATGAATACAAACGGGACGTTGGTACATTCGTATATCTATGAAAAACGCACCCTTCAACTATATATATATAAAGGTATACGTATATATATAACTGTCTGTGAGGCTCAGATGGCTAAGACAACAGACACACAAGCAGTAGGAGTCCTACAGTAGGACTCAGGACTTGTGTCGCAGTCCGCATCATTAAAATAAGTCTTAAAATGATAGAAGTGATCTTACATAAGTGTGTATAAATAAATGATCGGCTCTCGTTAAAACCATGGATGCCTTAACATGAGAGCGGCTTCGAAGGGATATTAGAGTCATGTGGTTATAAGTGAAAACGTCATCTAAATTCCTGGATTGGATGAAAGCAATCCACCAAAATAACAATAACTATATATATATATATATAAATAGACTCTTTCTTCCTAATTTAATGCTATATTTATGTTAGATATGCCAACTGATATGCTATATTAGATACTAATATGTCAACAGTAACTATTGTCTTATTGTGTTTTTATGTTTATGTATCTTCATGATTGTTGAATGAAGCTCCCTGATTTATTCTAATATTATGTCATATTTGTATAAGCTTATATAATAGCCTGCAGGCTTAACATTATATATATATATATATATATATATATATATATATATATATATGTGTGTGTGTGTTTGTGTGTGTAAGTGTTCGTGAGTGGGTGTGTGTGTATCTCTACATGATATAAAATGTGATTCTATAGAAGAATATATATATATATACATTTCTATACACATTTTACAATAGAATGCCGCTCAATTTCTAACGTATGCCTGACCGTTACATATGATATATATATATATATATATATATATATATATATATATATACCTATATGAGTATCCTTGGTATAAGCAAAGCCCTTTGGTATAAGCTAAACATAGCTTCTGGGTATCCATCCGATAATTATAACCAATATTTGGTAAATAAATGCATTCATTCAATCAATGTATTAACAATAGATTATCGATTAGATCATAGCTGTATATTATATAACATTATGTTACTTGTTTACACAATAGAGAACGTCTAACGTTATTTTTGTGTATAAATAAACATTCATTCATTCATTCATTCATTCATTCATTATAACTTAGGCCTACATTAATATAATTATAAAAGAAAACCAATCTGTTATCGACAAGACCTCCTATAACCTCGAGGTTATAGGAGTTCTTGTTATTGATTATGTTATAACTATAGTATTGTGTGTTTAATTTGAACACACTGTAAAGTATAAGATACGTTAATGATTTATAAATATAAGTAGGGTTTAATAGGATTTATAATTGTATTAGTTGATGACATTAGTTGTATCGAAAGTGTCCATGGGCACTATGCATAGTATACTAACACTATAGTGTTAATAGAGTAAGGCCCTTGAAGTAAGGCCCTTTCAGTAAGGCCCTTAGTGTGATGCCCTTACAGCTGTCGGCTATATGTTTATATAGCTTCCTATGGGCAGCGCTATGTAACCAACACTTAAACAAATGCTACGTGAACAAGCATCAGTGATGAGTCACCACGGAAGTTTATAACGCAACACGGGTAAAGTAACATTACAGTTTAGAATATACGAGAACAACATTTATAATATATATTTTTTTAAATAGAAGTTAAAAAAGTATTTGATAATATATGATATAATCTAATTTAATATAATATAAATATATAATTACGATTAAAGTTATAACTTTCTGATTTTAAATTCTGAAAATTATTTAAATAATTATCGTGTGTCACCTTTTGTCATATTTTACAGAGATTGACAGTAAACTTAATGTTCTAACGGCATCGAACTTCTTAAATATTTCATATTAATGCCAACTTTAAAAATATTCTTTCGCCATAACAATTAGTAGACATCAATGATAAATATATTCTAATAATAATTATTATATACGGATATAATCAACGTCTTCCATTTCCAAGTAGGATTTCCTATCATATCTCCTATATGAAGATATCCTTCATAGTTTAGTAGGAAGTATTGTATAATTTATAGAATACAATTATTATCAACAATTATCATTGATATCACGAACATATAGGAAACAATAACATATAACCTATTTATAATATAATTATATTAATATATAATAATACATCCATTTGCCATTTATCCATTATTTCCGGTTCATTGATATTATTTAAATTTGTAAAAACCAAATAATTTATCAAAAGACTATTTCAATTCTATCGTACCGAATACCTGATAAGATTAATTAACAATAATACATATAAATACGCAGACGTAAATTTGTTTATATAATAAATATATACATATATGTATAATTAAATATATTTGTATACATTAAAATTATAGTTTATTTTAAATGTTATATACCTATATATATATATATAATATGCAGGATAAGGGATACTGCAATTGTAGTATAGTATACAGGTTGGTATGTTTAAAACTAAGGCTGTCCTTTTAATAGGTCGTGAAAAGACGACCGTCTTTTTAATAGGTCGTATTTGAAATAGTTTTTCTATATTAACTATATTAACTTCTAGAGTATTCTATATTCTATTAGTATTACAATTAATGAATGTATTGTAGTTATGATAGTTATGTTTCATAATAACTTCATTATAACTTATAGTGGAGATGTACCGTGAAATATAATGTTAAACTACATTTGAAACAACTTTAATATTTGTTTAAAATCACTTTAATCAGCCATGGAAAAGTGTATATGCGCTGGTTATTAATTATAATCAATAATTATTGATTTATATTAATAGAATTATTATTATTATTGTTATGAATTAATTCACCATATATATGATCATATATGCATACAATATATATATATATATATATATATATATATATATATATATATATATATACACATATATATATATATATATACATATATATAACATGTTGGCATATATGTTATTTATTTATATCTTGTAAATAATAAAATAACCTAATAATGGAGGTACTTTCTTGTGTATTACTAATTTATGTATAGATACTATACCATACATGTATATACTATATTCCACTATAGTTGTTATATGTATGTGCACATGTGCACAAGTTGCAACTGTATAGCATGCTATCATCATGCTATCATGATGCATCATCTATAGACTATAGTATACTACCCTATAGGGTATACCGTATGACTTTATACAGTTAATAAAATATTAATTATAATTATTCATATATTTAAATATTATATACATATGTTAATGCACTGTAACCTATATGCAGACAAACCTACAGGTATGTATACACTAGTGATATAAATGATGCTCAAATTTAAAGCATGACGGAGTCTCAGTCTCAGTTACCTACATTTAGGTATTTAGACTTAAGTCTCAACTCGGCTCGGGCTCGTATTGTTAGAGTCTCGGCTCGGCTCGGCTCGGGCTCGTTTTTTTTTCGAAAATGAAAGAATCGGTTCGGCATCAAAAACCAAAAGTCTCGGCTCGGTATCAAAAGCTCGTCACCATTTACAACACTAGTATAGGGGAGGGAAGGGGGTAGTAGCCGATAATTAATATGCCTCAGAAGATTTCTAATATATCGATAAATACTGAATTTTAGGCTCTTATTTTATTGAATTAACTAGAAATCATATAGTTCTAGAATACTGTTATTTCACTTTTATATATAAAGTGTTTAAACGTTTGATTAGGCATTAAAAAAGCACTAAAATAAGGCAAGGCTCTAGTAGTGGCCGCTAGTACCAGAAAATGCGATAGGTGTTCGTAATGTATTCGATTTATATTTTGTTAATTATTTAATATTAAATAATTATATGTATGATGCATACACACCTTTTTGATTCAATGATTTAATTATATATACACATACTATTACATATAAATAAGCATAAATATATATAATCATGTTTTTCTCAAAATTTGATAACAAATGATTATGTAATAAATTAGAGTAATTAATTAATTATATTAAAAAAAATGTACTATATATTATAGATATTTTGATTATCTAAATATTGTATATAGAACTTTTTATCCTATCAAGCACCATTTAAGCGTTAATTAAAACGGCCACTACTCCCTCCTCGGCCACTACCCCCTTCCCTCCCCTACAGCTACCTACATGCATTGTTAAACTACAGTTCCTCATTACTGGAACTGACTGCCTCTACATATTAGATCATGCGCGATACTGATGAGATTCAAAAAACTAATATATGAATTACTGTCAAACTTATCTAACTTTCGTTTTGTTATATTTCAGTTATATGTGTTTACTTTTATTAAACACGACGACAATGAATTATATTAATTCTGGAGTCTTTGAATATTAAATATTATTAGTATAGGTTAATTTAAGCGGTAACTGTTTTTCAAATAATAATTAAATATTAATAATATGTATCTAAAGGAAATATGTAATAATTGTTTAAATATAATCATAAGTTCGTATAGATTTTAATTTTCATTTATTGATTTATATTCAATTTATATTATTGTATTTAGTTAATAAAATGTCAATAACAATTTATAATAAAAATGTAAAGGATATGGGACAATGACTAAATATGACCCACCTTCATTATATTCACTACGGGTAATATACTTACCACATACTACTATTTACCTACTGATATACTAGTTGACCTTCTAGTTGACCTAATAATATACTAGTATATTGATAGTATTAATATATATATATATATATATATATATATATATATATATATTGATAGTATTAATATACTATTAATATATGTTACGCAACTGTACACTAGATGACAAACTAACCCGTTATGCAATCGTCTCCGGATAACGTGACTCGGTGGATGTTACGTAGCGTTATGTAACGACGTCGTCTTCGGGTGACTACGGCCACGATAGGGTTAATAACCTATAGGGGGTTACCCTCGAGCGAGAGGTCTACCGGCTACAGTATACTTCGGCAGCTATTACATAACTATTGTGTAATATTACGTGCGGGCGGCGATTGTTATCGGAGTTATCGGTTAACTTATAAATAGATAAGAATAGATAAGAATAGATAAGAATAGATACTAAATAGATAATTAACTATAGATAGGGTGCTATCGGAACAGCTATTTGATAACGATACGTCTACTACGAACAACTATGGGAGATAGAGATAGGGATAGCGGTAGAGATGTAGGTGTATCCACGGAGTTAGACAGGGATGGTGGTGTTACGTAATGCGGGCGAATGGAAGGTTCCGGTGTGGCGGGCGCTCTTCCCCCCGGTTTAGTATTCTGTGATTCCACGCGTCTAAATTTAGAATACCAATGATTATGATAACTCGCAAATCTTCTAGGCCAGTGCGCATTAATATGTCCATGTCATATCCATGTATGCTTTACTTACATTATCACTGTATTATAAATAATATTAACAACACTAATTATTAATAATGTAGAATTTCCATAGTTTTTTCCCGATAATTTATTTTAATAATATAGAAACATAATAATTAATATTTTAAACGTATAAAAGGTCATAGTAATGTCACCGGTACCTCATGATGTCATTACCGTTCAATACATATAATACACGTATGCTGTATGTGCTGGTATGTACATGTGTATATACCTATGTATGTGCGAACGCAATTCAGTTTCAGTGTCAGTTAACATCGACGCATGCGTATCAGTTTCACTCGTTAACAGCATCTGTCTGATGGTCAGCATTGTGTTCACGGATGTCATCACTGGTACTGCACTTATACATATATTATGTAACCGATATTTGACATGAAACTGGGTCATGGTTATGTCCACGGGTTACGGTCATTTGTTAAAAGGACGGATAACAGTTAGTCTATTACTATGATATCAATATGATAATTATATATATATAGGTATTAGGTATTATATATAATAACTATAGGCGAACTAAAAAGCATAATTTCAACTCGGTTACGTTTTGTAGGAGTCTCGGCTCGACTCGGTTTTCTATATCTCCTATAGGTAAACCCACCTGGGAGCAGTATATTCACATACGCGTACACCGTGCATTGCATACACGCATATACATCCCATATATATATATAATCGATGCATTTAATCATTAATATAATGATATACTATTTAACTGCGGATATATTTAATATCCGGAACATGCGGCGCACAACATGACCAATACCACCTCTCCACGCGGGGGACACAGTGTACCGGGTACACTATGGGGGAAACAGTGTACCCCATAGGGTATGCAAGCGTGCACTGTACTGTGGACACACACACGTGTTTAATTAAATGTTGACACGATGTTCGCGTGCGCATGACATCATCATCAGCCTACCTTCAGGCAACATAGTAATGGTATACCTGATACCTATAGTCTCTATAGGCTATATAGCATATAGGACATTGCAAATTACAATTATGTTGTTTTTAATTGTATATGAAAAACAATCCATTTCCTACGTTATACTAATTAAACGGGATTAAGATATAATTGATTATGAAAAAAAAAGTTAGTTTTTTGCGTGAGCAAAAATTCATAAGTGGTAGTACAATTGCCCACAAAATACCCCTTAAATGCCATTGGTTCATACCATAAAGCTAGATAGATTCTAGATAGATCCATAGATAGATATTCAGCTATGTGGTCCGCACACACACACACACACACACACACACACACACACACACATACATACTGTAGAGGTGCTAATGCGTATAGATGTTCTAGTCCATAGTTCTGTTATACCTCTATTTCGTTGTGAGTCCATCACGCGTGAACTATTATGCAATAGGCATTACATGATGTACGCATAATTATCGATTATTATTATAATATATGTAGGATATCATATCCTAGAAATAGTGCATATATATAAATTGTTTGTCCTATATACTTGACTGATTTCATATAAAAACTTTTATTAAAAAGTGTTTATCCATTTAATGTAATACTCTATACTCGATATATATATATATATATATATATATATATATATATATATATATATATATAATTGTATATATATATAATTGTATATATCTATAATCGATATATAACCCGATATAACGACAGGCGGTTACTCAATAATTAGACGTATAAAATGTTACCTGGAATCGTATATTAATATTAGAACGACGTTATTTAAAAATAAATTGTAAGAAATTCGTGTTAAATATGTAATATATATTGTAGGTCTATACGATAGTCAACAATAAGTGTTAACGAGTTACCAATCAATTCATATTATTGATTACAATTATGTAATTAGTTTATCGTGAAAACTTCGTTTTGTTTGAATAACAATTATTATTCAACCTTAAGGTCATCATTACAATGTGACCTCTAGACATCGACATACCACTTATCAACATATCGGTGCGTACATTTCTATATATAGAATACCTATATCCTATAGGATACATGTTTACATTTCATGTTCTAACTTAAACTATACCTAGCACACTTGTATACACCTTGTGTTATCGTAAATATGTGCTAGGGATATGACGTGATATCAGTAACTTATAGAATATAGCTTAGTAGGTTATACCTTTATACCTATATGTTAACATTTGCTACCATTTGCTAACACTTGTGTTACTGTTATTGGGTTGTTCATTACTATTAAGTATTGCCTGGTGGTGATAACTATAGATCAGCTAATCGTTATAAGATACACGCCCATTTAGCTAACGCCCATTTATCTCACGCCCCTTTAGCTTACTCCACTAGTGGTTAGCTGGCGTTCTAGGTATCCGCCCCTCATTACTGGAACCCACTGCCCCTACATATTAGATCATGCTCGATACTGATGCCTAAAACTAATATATTAATTACTGTCAAACCAATGTCACTTTCGTTTTGTTATATTTCAGTTATATGTTTTTTCTTTTATTTAACTCGACGACAACGAATTATATTAATATATCTTTAAATTTAAAGATATATTAATATTAAATATTATTTGTATTAGTATTATTATTATCTATGTAGGTAAAGTAAAGTCTATTCACATAGGAGAGATAACGTATCTCGCTGCACTACTACCTATAGGTACCATAACCTATAGGTTATAGTATGTCAGGGCCGGCTTAAGCATACTATGGGCCCCGGGCAAAAAAAACGTATGGGCCCCATACGAATTTCATAACATATTAAATGGGCCATTCTAGAAATAACAAATATCTATATTACTACAATTTATTTGTATATATATATATATATATATATATATATATATATATATATATATATATAAATGATGTAGGTCCTATTATTATTCTATCAAATTATGTAAAAATATTTATAATCTTTAAACAATTTTGTTTTTTCATATATATTTACATGTAGGTTACCTATTGTGTGAAGGAGACCAACTTTAAGATACATCTAATATATATAGGGAGTCTCCTTCACGCTATGGGCAAAGATTTTGCGAAGCAAAGATATAACACTCCCTATGCATGCAACGTAATTTAGTAATACACTGTTAGAAGAAAAGGGTTGTTAAAACTGAAATATAAGGGTTGTCTGGTATGTCACGGTGGACAACCCTTTTAGGGTTGTTAAAAAATATTATTTAAAAACCATATTTAACAACCCTTTCAAAATCCATATATAACAACCCTTTTTAGATTAATAGATAACAACCCTTTTATAATTAATAGCTAACAACCCTTTTTAAATTAATAGCTAACAACCCTTTAATAATTAATAGATAACAACCCTTTTTAAATTAATAGTTAACAACCCTTTTTAAATTAATAGCTGACAACCCTTTTTAAATTAATAGCTAACAACCCTTAAGTTCATAACTTAAGTTGAACTTAAGTTGTTGATGTAAGTTGAACGTAAGTTTATATGTAAAATAAATAATAGTATATTAGCGTATAAGTATTACCATAGCAAAATATTAACTTATATATTATAATATATTATATAATTTCATTTAAGTTAGATTTAAAACTTAAATTCAATAATATAATCATTTTAATATTGAATACAATATTTAATCAATATGCAATTGCTATATATTAAATATTGGGCAATTATTTCACATGATTTCTATTTGTATTATCAATATAATTATGATTAAAATTGTAGTTCACAAGTCTCCTGAATTAGATTTTGATAATATATTAAAATACATAGGATTACTTAAATAATTATAGGTTTTAAAATAATATTTTATTTATTAAAACAGTATAATTACTTAAATATTAATTTAAAATAATAATTTATAATTAATTTGCATAGATAAAAATTAAATCAATATTTCAAAATAATTAAAAAGTATAATATTTTATTCTTTCTATAATAAAATAATTATATGAACTTAAAGCTTATTACCCTATAGGGTTGTTATTAAAAATGAAAGTAAACAACCCTTTAATTTTTGATATTAACAACCCATTTTATTAACAACCCTTTAATATTTGATATTAAAAACCCTTTTTATTAACAACCCTTTAATATTTGATATTAAAAACCCTTTTTATTAACAACCCTTTTTATTAACAACCCATTTATTTCTGATATTAACAACCCTTTTTATTAACAACCCTTTAATATTTGATATTAAAAACCCTTATATTAACAACCCTTTTTTAACAAGGGTTGTTATTGAAATTATAAGTAAACAACCCTACTTTATTAACAACCCTATAATTTTGTAGAATAACAACCCTTATTTTTAACAGTGTAGCCCCAACCGCTGCTAGCAGTAGTATCGAAATCACTGAAATAGATTTAGGTTCTGCTCTGTTTGCACAACAATGTTTTCATTGCTCTATTAAATTACATGCAATATAAATTATCTTTTACTCACTAAATATATACTTATAGCATTTAAAACATACATATCATATTTGTTTGTTATATATTAGTAATGAACACTTAGTTTTCATCATATAAATATTAATTTAAAGCATATTATTTAACATTTTAAAAGTGTATAGTTAAATACGAATTTACATTATAAACAACGCATAGTTCCTAAAAGTAACCCGCTATAGGTGGCACCAGGGTATTTTGTATACAAATTCGAATTACACGATTTCGCGTAAGTGTTATATCTTTCCTTCGGAAAATCTTTGCTATGGGTCTAAATAGATATTACGATACCCACTTAAAATCATTGCAATGTAATATAATTATAATTTACCTAATATTTTATAATTTACAAATTTAATTTTAAGTTTAGAGAAGCTTAAGCTTAAGTTATAGAATTATCCATCACGTTTAATTATTTACCATTACATATACTAGGATTAAAATGTCTACAATTGGATATATCTAGCCCATCATATATATATATATTAATATTTGTATATCCATTCCTTTGAGGTGTATATCAATATGATATAATATATGTTTAATACTAAATTATCTTATCTAAATTACCTATATAGGTATATATTACCTACTAATCATCTTAATTGAATAAATACCTTGACTCTAGTAATGTAATGTACGTAATATGTTAACATATTATTTAACATATATAATATCAGATATAAATTACGTAATTTTGGGAAATCCACAAAATACTGCTCTAATAAAATCTGTTTGTGATGACAATATTATATACGATAATGCTTTTAAAAAAACATATTATATTCTTCTTTAATAATATTTAATTATATTCTTCTTTTTTAAATATAGATGTTAATATATTATTTATTTAGTTTGGATAAATAAATTATATTTATTTGGGATGAAAGCAAACAATATTGCTACAATTGTCGAAGATTCAACGGCATTTTTCCCAACCAGATTTAAGGAATGTACAGCGCAGATATGGGGATCCATATTGACAATGATCTATGGTATATTATGATATCTTTCATTTTATTGAATCTTCCAGACATATTACTGGATTTTTCATAACTTTGAGCTCTATCATCTATTATAGTTATATTATTATTTAAACAAATTCTAAGAAATCAATAGCTAAATATTGACCAACGTGATAATGAATCTTAAAGTAGGTCCTACATAAATAAATAAGTATATAATAATAATATCTAACTTGGTTTATATGATGATGACTATTAACGTACCTACATGTGATATATCTGGAATTGAGTACATTGATAAATAATATTATATTTTTAATTTTATATTTCTTCAATTATTAAGTTAACTTTCACCTGTTCTCAAATAAGAATATCGTCATTGTGTATATATATATATATATGAGGCCCTCATCATGATGGTGGTGTAAATCTAAACAGTCAGTTGTAAGTAGGATACTAGTTGGATAATTGCAAAAATGCCTTTAGTATTATATTTAGATTATATATATATATTTATAAATAATATATATTTAAATAAATATAAATATAAATATAATTTCTTTCTCTAATAATAGTCTGTTGAAAATGGTATGTATACAGAGTTCCCTTCATCAATAATCATTATTAAAAATACTATAAAGCAGAATATTCCTATTTAAATTAAAACTATTTTATATATATATATATATATATATATATATATATATATATATATATATATATATATATATATATATATATATATATATATACTATGAGAAGATATACCTTTTATTAATACGAGAAGTAGATAGAGAAAATTAATTCTTTTGAGAAAAATTATTTTGAAAATATCTAATTAGTTTTAATTACTATAAAAATTATAAATCTATATAGAATATAGTTTTTTTTCGTAATTTATAATCACTATAATCCTTTACAAATATCAGAAATCATAGTTAAAATATTTCTTAATATATATCTCATATTTAATTTTAATATAAAGGAGTATACTTTATTTTCGTAAACTAATTATAGAAATATAAATTGTTAAGATTGAACTATGGTTAATATTCCCTTAAATTGGGTAAAAAAGGTTAATAAGTTTATCATTTATCATTTTCTAGTTTAAAAAACAATTATTTATCAATCCATTTCGTACTATTTTATCTGACAAACAGAGATGTGTGATATGATCTATGGTTATCACTATTAGCATATGCTCCAACATCTTCATGTACCTGCAGGTGCAAAAACAAACATGTTTCCACCATAGCTTCGTGTAAATTTAGAAATTTTTGTAAAATTCACTTTTCAAATCGATCTAAATGACTCATATTTAATTTATTTATTATATTATTTTTATTTATTTAATTAGAATTAATAATATATAAGAAAAATACAGTTAAGAAAATTTTTTTTTGATAAATAGTAAACAAAATGTTCTCAAATAATTCATGGGCCCCCAAAAATGTGGGGCCCCGGGCAATTGCCCGGTTTGCCCCCCCCCTTAAGCCGGCCCTGTAGTATGTATATCTATACCATGGTTACTGTAGTAACAGACCGAGGCGTAGGCATACTTGTCATCACATGATACCTGAGGTTCCTCGTATACATGTGATGTCGGGTAGTTCTTGTTGTTCCGTTGCTATGACGACGTTGTAGACTTCACCGCGATCGTTACGCCGCGTATAATTAGACCTACGTGGCTCCCTATAGGGTGTAAGGTGTAAGACCCTATAGGGTGTAAGAGAGCCACACTTACCTCGTCACTATAGATGTTCGTGTGTATCCTTATCTACCTACGTTTACTTATTGTATTGTTGTGTATTTTGTTTTCTTATTTTCAAATTGACTAACCGATATTCTCTAATTCGAAAAATTACTTGTTCTCGTTTACGAACTCCTCCTAACTACCGCACTCCTAACAATGGTATACCATTTACGCTAGTATACTACTGCACTCCTACCACTACCGCACTACCGCACTACTATTAACACTGTTATCATACTGTACGAAGTAGTCACGTGTTCACACCTCTCTCACTGTGAGATTCTCACAGCTAGCAAACTATTAATCACAATAATACCTTCGCATAACGATAGGTGGCCGCGAGAAGTGATACAGTGCCTATATGCACTATAGTGCCACGCCCCTTTATTACGTATTACGTAATAACTATTGTTAGCGGCCATCATCGGGATACTAACTCGGAGGAAGTCACTGACCATATACATTCATTAAGTAGGCAGACCCATAAATAACCTCAGTGGCGTAAACAAGTAATAGTAGTAGTAGTATAGTATATATTCATGTATATATATATATATATATGTGTATATATATATTTACATATGTATGTGTATGCGTATTATTATGTGTATGAATACATACACAAACATGTATATATATATATATATTAAATTTAACTATTATTAATGTATTTCTATTTTTTAAGTGTACTGCATGTTTACTGATGGCGTATTATATTGTGATAAATGCACTGAGATTATACACGGACCGCTATGAATCTGCTCGGCTTACTGTGGCGTAAATATACATTATTGTATTCGTGTTTGTTTACATTTTGTGTGTATTACTAGTATTATTATTGAGCGAATATGTGGTGTTAAAATTATTGCATGGTATTCATAGTTTATTGTTTACTGGGGGATGATAGGGAGGATGAGTCATATGATTGTTTGACATGTTATACTCGATAAGTTCGCTACAATCTAGGGATTAGTCAACCCATATGGGGACTGGGCAACCCAGTAGGCAACCCAAATGGAAATTGGGCAACCTATATGGGGACAACCCATATGGGGTCAACCCCATAACGTCCTTCATTTGTTGACCCCTCGTTACTCGTAGTATACTGTGGTGTTCTCTGAGATGACCTCATTTCTAATGTCTATTATATGTGTTACATCATATGTTATACATAGTCTGAGGCATTACTATGGGGAAATAAGTCGAGATTCCAAGTGAATATCTATTAATGTATTGTGGTGTCGTTACAATTACATTAATATATCGTATCTTATCTTATCTTATCTATATATATATAAGTTTGCATGTGTGTTAGTATATGTATCTAATAGACACTATGTACATATATGTATGTTTTGATTGTGTGGGTATATGTATGCGTTTGTATTTGAAAGTATATCAATGTTTGATTCTATCTTAGAATAGGAAGCGTCTATAAATATATAATGTTAGTAATTATAAATATGTATATATATATATATATATATATATATATATATATATATATATATATATATTACAAATTGTAGATATGATGTATTGGTGTGTATTGCCTAGAAGTATTAGACCAGAGTACAGCGGCCCTCTTGTAAGCTAAATTCAGAGATTCGGATCCACAAATTCACGTATAAATAATTTATTGTTAAAATAACAATTATAATAATTCGAACGTATGCTCTGGCAAGTCTATATTTAGATTTATAGGTTTACATGCGTCCGCTTCGTATCGTTAACAGTACTTCCTAGTTCTAGGACATCTCGTACATATTAATACTGAGACAATAGGGGGTATAGTGTTGTATAATGAAACGCGGTGAGAGGAGAGTCGACAATGATGAATTGTGTACATAAGAATACCGTGTATACAAGAACGTGAGGGAGGGGACTATAGGTGAAGGGAAGTATATATAGGGAGGGTAGGAGATAAATGGGTTGAGGAGGGGGAGTTTTAGAAAGATATAGATATAAGGTAGTAAAACATATGGAAGGGGATGAATAGAGAGAAAGAGAAGGAGAGAGAGTGAGAGAGAGAGGGATAGAGAGGGAGAGAGAGGGAGAGATAGGGAGAGAGAGTGAAAGAGAGGGGGAGGGAGAGAGGGGGAGAGATAGAGAGAGAGAAGTAGGTGACTAAGATGAGATCGAGGACATGAACACATAAATTAGTCATAACGATATTGTTATTAATGTCATAACCATGCAATGCCTGCTGTTAATGATTAGACAGGTTGTCTTGTATTCGGGCTACATCTCTTATCTGGAACAGGTTGTCAGTGAATAGCCAGCCAGGGTTATCAGCGCAGACTATTTGTAGTGGACGAGGTACCTTCTTAACGGGCTTACATCAAACATCTGCAAATTGTTTATCTATTATTAGAGTCTTTGTCAATGATTAATGTGCAAATAATTCTTCTTTAAATGTTCTATTTGGGATATTTTACACATTCATAATTCTAATAATACTATTATTGAGATATTAGTAATGTATTATATTCAACGTATATATGTATAGAATACAGTATAGTTATTAATATAAACATATATATATATATAAACATATATATATATATATATATATATATATATATATATATATATATATATATATAAACATATATATATATATATACTAACCTATAGGTTAAATAGATTTTTGTTTTATACGTATCCTTAATATACTAATATACTTCATTTACATAAATAATACATCGGAGATTAATAGTTAGTGATAGGTTAGCCTACATCGGAATATCTTAGTTACTAGCCGCAATTGATTGCATAATGTGTACAGATTTGTAGGTTCATCAATGTTTTTAATATATAAATAACTTGACTAACTCTTGGCTAACATTGGTATTCGACGGTAATGCACTACAATGCTCTACTTCATAAATGTCTGTCCGTACTTATTCTATTCGTATCAATGGGCATATATAACCTCATCGAAACACACTGTACGCCGTATAGTGTACGGTGTCCCCAATGTTCGGTGTATTATGTGTATATTATTAGGACGGATTCTTTTAAATATTTATCTCAGTCATATTTTAATATTATTTCTCAATTTTCCCTGATCTCAGTTGTTGGATAAATGAGACGAAGTGGAAGGGGATAGGACACGTAAAATCTGATGATTATTCAGTATATTTTAATGGAAACGATAACATTGAAAGAAAAGAGGTGGAATTCATATATGAATATCATATATCATAGCATATATGTATATATACACAGAAAAAATAAAAAAATGTGTTTTTGGGTTCAATCCTATAAGTGACGGAATAATAACAATACGTATCCAAGGTAAACCTATACATTTCACATGCATACAAGTAGTTATAATAGTTCAACAGTTCAACAGTAGATGAATAGGAGATGGATTATGTCTACGATGCCCTACAAAAAGCAATCTATATAACTCCAACAGGTAAGTAACCTAATACGGACACTTTAACAATAAATGATCTTAAAATTTTATGACTCAATATTTGTATTCAAAAATAACAATATATTAATATTATATAGATATAATTGTGATTTTAAAATTTTATTTAATCTTCAATAGTTAAATAATTCAATAGATAACGGGGGTGTCCGTATTCGGTATCCATGTTCGAATATGGACACCTTGTATTATAATACGGACACACTATATACCACTAGGATAAACTATATATTAAACAAATCAGATAAGTTACAATTAAATTATTTATAATTAATGTCATGAATAATTTGATATAATTTAATTAGTAATTAATTTATTAATTTGTAATATTTGTTATTAATTAATAATACAAGTTAGGTATTTAAATAATAATATTTTAGATGTAGCTTCATTGGTGGTATTACTATTATAACGAACGCGATTTTTATGAAAATAAAAATAGTTCACATGCTGCACGCTGATTGGTCATATTGGTGTGACTGTATTAAGAAATCAATAGTGCCCGTATTAGGGATTTATATGACCTCTAGATATTTGCTTATAACTTAATTAATATTTGATAACAAATATAATAAGTATGTATATAATATTTATAATGCTTTAGTTTTAATAATATATGTTTATGTTTTATAATGATACATTTGTATATTCGTGAGAAGGTTTAAGCTGACATTTTTGTCTTCAAAAATTTAAAAACGTAATAAAAAGGGATGTAAGATTAAGTGTTTTAGAATTAAATTGTTAATATGCTGTTGCACTTTTAAGTGGTCATATTTTTCATACCACTGCACATAATCTGACTCTCTTGCTTTGGCTCCAAGCGACACACCCTGGTAAACCATTTCAACCAATGTACTAAACTTGCAAGAGGGGGCCAGGAGAGGAGACAGGCACGACCTGGCTTATCTGCCTACAGAAAGAATCATGATGAACAACAACAACAATAAATATAACATGCTGGATCGGCCATGCCCTGGATTAACAACGACCGCGCTATCCATTGTATTATCCCTGGTTGGAAGTGGAACGTTAGCTACTGGAGATTTAACTAATAAGACCAAAACAAATAATATAAAACTAGCATCAAGTATAACGACAATAGGAACGTGGAATGTAAGACCACTAAGCAGATGTGGAAAGTTAGAGGAACTATCTAGAGAACTTGACCGTTACAGATGGGATATAATTGGAATGTCAGAGATAGTTAGGAACTGGTGAAGAAACTTCAGATAATGGACAAAAATTCTTGTATAATGGACAAGAAAAACTGAAACGACATGGAGTAGGATTCTTAATCAGGAAAGAATTAATTAATTCCATAATTGACTATAATATGATTTCCAGCCGAATTATTTCCGTTCAACTAGCAGCCAAACCAATGAACATAACAATAATACAGGTATATGCACCGACTTCAGAATATTCCGATGAAGAAATCGAAGTGTTTTACGAACTCATAGAAAAAATAATATCAAACACACTTAAAAAGGACTTTTTAGTCATTCTTGACGACTGGAATGCAAAAGCAGGAGCAGATGCACATATTACATGGCCTAACTCTATTGGTCGCTTTGGCGTTGGTTCAACAAACTATCGAGGTGATAGATTATTGGAGTTTGCTGAAAAACATAAATTTGTTCTCGCGAATACACTATACAATCACAAGAATTCTAGAAGAACCACATGGCATGCCTCGAATGGATCAACACATAACCAAATTGACTACATACTGACTCCTCAGCGATTTAAGTCAAGTATAATTAATACAAGTACAAGAACGTATCCCGGAGCTGATATTGGCAGTTACCACGATTTAGTATTATGCAACCTCAAACTGAAATTGTGTATAAGGAAAAATACAGTTACGAATAGAATAAGAATTGATATAGATAAACTGGAAAACGTAACTACTGATAATAATTACAAAGTAAAACTTGGTCTTGAGCTTTCACAAGTGAAAATAAATGAGAATGACATTACTGAAACTTGCAGTATGATTAAAAAAGCCATCCTGCTAACAGCTGACAAAGTAATCGGCAAATATAGAAAAAATAAACAGCCATGGATAACCAACGATATTCTGGATCTATGTGACGATAGACGGAAACTAAAAGAAGCAACGAAATCAAATCCTGAAATGAAAGAAAATTATAAAAAGATAAATATCATAATTCGTAAATTAATGAAGAACGCGAAAGAAAACTGGATTCAATCTCAATGTACCAGCATAAATGAAGACATGCCAAAAGGAAGAGCTAATAAAAAAGCTTACCAAACATTAAAAATAATGACAAAGTCAACAAGGCGAAAAACAATGATAATCTTAGACAAAAATAACAAACCTGTAGACTAAAATGCAGCACTGCTGAAGATATGGACTGAATATTGTAAAGATTTACACAATTATAAAATTAGACCAGACAATAACCTACTAAAACCAAATAAGATAAATAGCAATGAAGATTCACTTCCAATACTTGAATTCGAAGTCCGTAATGCAATTTTAACTCTTAAGAAAGGTAAATCGCCCGGTCCTGATAATATTCCAAGTGAACCTTTAAAACACGGAGGAGAAAGCATTATCAAAATATTTACAACAATCTGTCAGCAAATATGAAAAACAAAAAAGTGACCGGACCAATGGACTAAATCACTTATTATACCCATCCCGAAAAAAGCTGACTCACAAAAATGTTCTGATTACCGAACGCTAAGCCTGAAATCACATTCGAGCAAAATACTCCTACGAATAATTCTAAATCGACTAAACCCGGAAGCAGAAACAATCCTAGCAGAAGAATAGGCAGGTTTTCGAAAATCACGAAGTACAATCGAACAAATACTCAATTGCAGAATACTCATGGAAAAGCACATAGAAACCAGTAAAGATGTATATCACAACTTTATTGATTTTAAAAAGGCATTCGAATGAGTATGGCACAAGGGTTTATGGCAAAGCATAAACAATTTTGTTATATCTCAAGATATTATCGATATAATAAAATCATTATATGATAATTAAAGTAGTGCAGTTCTCATCAATAATATAACTGGAAGCTTCTTTAATACAACTGTTGGAGTTAGACAGGGCTGCTTACTTTCGCCGGTATTGTTCAACATCTTCCTAGAACAAATCATACTAAATACTCTTCACGAGCATAATTCTACAATTTCGATTGACGGCAGTAATATTATCAACCTTAGATTTGCTGATGATATCGATTTAATAGCAGGAAGCAATAGAGAACTACAAGAGCTAACACACCGATTAGTAGAATCTTCAAAAGCTCACGGAATGGAAATAAGCCAAGAAAAGAGTAAAACAATGATAAATTCAAAAAATTATGATAAGAATGCAAACATTTACATGGACGGAATGTTACTAGAACATGTAAAAACCTTTACATATCTAGGAGCGACCTTAAAATCAGGTGGATCATCAGATAATGAATTGCGAATTAGATTAGCAACTACTACTTATGCAATGATAAGACTGAATGGCATATGGACTAGCAACAATATAAGTTTCAAGATCACATTCAACCTCTATAGATCCCTAGTCCTATCCATACTACTTTACGGGTTTGAAACTTGGAAGCTAATGTTGAATGAGGAAAAGAAGATATCAGCATTTGAAAATAAAGCTCATAGAAGATTACTAGAAATAAATTACCGCCAGAGGAAAACTAATGCATATGTCAAAGAAATCATTACAATATTGGTAGGTAAATATGAACCACTGCTAACTACTATAAAAAGAAAGAAACTGTCATACTATGGACACTTATGCTGACATGATAGTTTGAGTAAAACTAGTATGCAATGTAGGGTTGAAAGTACAAGGGTTAGAGGCAGACCAAATAAAGACTGTATGGCTAATATAATACAGTGGACTGATAAGACGGTGGGTGAACTTTTGGCGAAGGTTAAGGATAGAAACGGCTGGAGAAGATATGTTGTTGTTGTACTCGAGATGATTCCCCCTACGATGCATGCGTCATGGGATTAAAAGTAAAAGTAAAGTAAGTAATACAAAATCGGTTTATTGGATATATCTGCACTATTTTTTATAATTAAAAAATACTTATTTAGAATATTTATATAATTATGAATTTTTATTACTTTTTTGTAGGATTTATGGTTTCTGATATACCGAGAGTATCCGTATTCGGGCACTGTCCGTATTCGGTTACTTTCCACTAGATATAGAAAAGTAATTAATAAATTACTATTAGGCATCTATATAGAATATTATTTTTCGTAATTTATATTCAATATAATCATTTACAAATTTGAGAAGTTATAACTATATATAGTTAACATATATCTGAATGATATTTAATTTTAATAAAAGAAATGCATACAATAATTTTTGTGGAAATTTATAGTTGTAAATATTATCTTAAAAGGTTTCTCAAGTATCATTTATCGCTTTCTAGTTTATGAATAAATTCGTTTCATACAATTTGATCTTACAGTCAGATATATGTGCGTTGGTTTATAGTGATCACAATACAAATTGTGCTCCAACATCTTCGTGTTTCCACTATATCCTCGTTTAAATTTCGAAATTTGTGTACAATTATATTTCCTAATTCTCGTAAATCACTCATATTTACTTGATTTATTATTTTATTTTTATTTGTTAAATTAATAATATATAAGAAAATACAGTAAGAAACATTATTTTTTTTATATAAATAGTAAATTTTGTTTACTTCAAATAATTCGTAGCTTCTCAAATGTTGGGCCCGGGCAATTGCCCGATCCCAACATATTATATACAATACATAGCCCCTATCTCAATGCATAAAAACGATATTCGATTATATTTGCTTACATAAATTATCAATCAACTATCAAATACAAAAATTACCAATAATAAATAATACGATAGTACGATCAATTTTTAAAATGTATCGTTTCTCTCAGAATCTGAGACTCAGATATACATTTCTCAAAACTATCTTCACCAAAACCAACCACATCCCTACTAAATATCTCTCACCGTTCTATAGAAGTAGTATACTTGTTATTACCTTCTACATCTAACCTCTAAACTTAACCTCCATTCCATCAATATTCGTTCATGGCATATATCGTCCTCATTATCTATGTAATAAACTACTATATAATATATGCTCTACTAAATTAACTAAACATTCACATCTCTCTTGAAACACATGTGCACATATTTACCACTGCATAACCCTGATCACTATTTATAAACATTTATCATTTTGTATTCCTTATTGCTCGGTATTATTAGGTTATACCTAATTATTAGTTATTTTTTCAGTTATGTTTCGTTTCATTGTTTGCGTTATATAATTTTATTGTATTTTAATCTTGATTGCTTTTGCGTAAATAGACATTAAAATAAATTAAATTAAATTAATATTAATCTAATAATAAATATTAATCTAATAATAAATATAAAATTAATCATTAATAAATAAATCAATGATTATTATAAATATTATAAATATCATTATTATACCAAGGACTTTTGTATACCATACATAGAGAACGAACTTCGTTCTCAATGATACCATATATATAAAGACACATTTTTCTATACATCTATTGAGTAGGATATGCCATGGCCTCCTTTAGATTCTAGCTGTATCTCCTGAAGGTAAAGGAGGCTATCAGTATACTAATAAAAATGTGAATTATTATTAATTATAATAATTATAAATAATAAATGTATTATAAATTATAATTATTTATATCTCATATATTAACAATATAAGTAAAATATTAATATTTTATTTATTATTTAATATATACAACATTTAAAGATAACTATTATATATGGAATGAAGAGTATACGTAAATATAATGAGAAGATATATATATATATAATTATATTAAATAACTTCTGGAATACTTATGGAATATGTATATAAATAGTATTTACCAATGATTTGGATTTATACCACGACAGTTTATTTATTTTCTTATAAATAATGGAATCTCAAGGTTTTAGATCTGGTCTTTTATCATCAATAACTACCGACTTGGAAGATATACCATACAATGAAACATCGTATAGTAAATATTTTAGTGTTATAGATGATTATCGATTATTCAACGAGCAGGTTTTTTTATTTTTTTTAAAATTTAACATATTTTTGTTAATATATTATCGCCACTTTAAACATGCATTAAAATATATTTATAAATAATATATTATTTTATATATATATTAATATGCATATTTATAAATATATATTACATATTTCCAACAAAAAAATTATTTATTTTATGCTATTTTTAAAACAAGAAAAATTCATGTTAATTTATATATTAATATGTTAATTTATATGATATAATATATCAAATAAAATATATGTTGATAGAGTGTAAACATTTATATATTATTTTCTGACTAATAGGAATATATATATATATATATATATATATATATATATATATAAATAAATATCATATAACTTAAATAATATGATATGATTATCATGATATCATATAATATCAGTTATCATATCAGATATGATAACTATTGGGGAATACGGACGGTAGGCAAAAATTAAATAACTATAAATAACAAAGTTCACGAGTGGCGCGCAAGGCGTGTGTCGCCCGAATTCATTATACGCTCTAGTGCTCACGAAAATAAAATCTGATTGAGAAACATGTATATATGGAATAATTCCTTTAGAAAAATATACTTATAAACCATTCGTATTTATATATATATATATATATGATGTATAATTATTATATATTATATACATATACGAATACGAGTACCATCCTTTTTGCGGATTGATATTTTTGATTTATTTAGTTTAGATTTATTCTTGTTTTTGGGCCGCGCTGCATTTCATCGAATTATATAGCTATCGTAGTAAACGTAAAAATACGTCTACGTGCGTCACATTCACGACGCGCACCACGCATGAACTTAGCTAATTATAGTTATTTAATGTTTGCCTACCATCCTAACTATGTAGACAATTATGTAACTGAAAAGGCGGCACATTTAAATATATAATATATATATTTAGGCTTTAATTAAAACACCTGCTAATATAAAATATCCTCAATATAATCACGATATAATTATTTTTAATGTGCCGATTTCCTTATGTAACCGAAAATTATGTTATCATTATTTAATAAAATATAATTACGAATAAGTTATTAATATAAGAATTACATGAATATATTAATGAATATATCGGTCAATATGCCATAGACATCCTTATGCCGATTTTTAAATCGTTATTTTAATTTGTACCTAATTTACATAATTTAGTCTGCACTGGAAGAACACAAATATACACAT
This sequence comes from Osedax fenrisi, assembly GCA_964019155.1. NCBI lineage: Eukaryota > Metazoa > Annelida > Polychaeta > Sabellida > Siboglinidae > Osedax > Osedax fenrisi. Next base: position 75,790,064 of record OZ025239.1, read on the forward strand.
ATTTAATTTATGTTGTATATTTATTTATATTACAGGTATACTATTAGTAATAGTCTATTACCTAAGTTTTTTTCGAAGGAAAGATATAATACTTGAATTATGGGTACCTGATAAAAAGCTTCGCGATTGATACGCGATTTTAAAGCCCGCAAAATTGTTTATTCGAATTATTGAATTTACTATGGCGTATGTTTGTTTGTACAAACATTAATATTTTTAGTTTTAACAGGGAGCTTTTTTATATTATTTTTACTCCCTGGTATTTTTACTTCCTTTTAGTTATTTTCACTTGTTTGGTTTGATTTGGTAGGGTTTAGTTTTGATATTGCCAGTTTTTTTTAGCTGCATTACATTCAAAGTGCCATAAAACACACACACACATATATATATATATATATGTTAATTATAGGCCGTTGCATTTATTATAGTCTATAAATAGACATACACTAATTATAATGGCCAATCATAGGCTCTTGTAAAATCACTAATTCGAATAAACAAGTTTGGGGTTTCAAAACGCGATCAATTATAAGCTATTGACCATAATCTAAATCATGTAATTCGATTTAGTATACAATAACCAATAGAACGACATATATGATATATGGTAAATTTTCGGAACTATGTGTTGTTTTAAACAACTTGTTTATAATGTAAATTCGTATCAAACTATACACTTAAAATGTAAAATAATGTGCTTTAAATTAATATTTTTATGATGATAACTAATGTTCATTACTAATATATAACACTTTGTTATTAACAAAGCAATAGGATATATTGGTTTTAAATCCTATACATATCTATGTGGCTAGTAAAATCTAACTTATATTGCATGTCATTTGATATAACAATGAAAACATTTTTGCATGAAAATCACAGCAAACCTAAATATATTTCAGTGATTTCGATACTACTGCTAGCTTCGGAATGCCTGAATATTAATCACGCTGATTACATATGGAGAATTATATCTTTATTTTGCAAAATATTTGCTATTACTAATAGTATACCTGTAATATAAACCCCAAAAACTATTTAAAGATTGAAAGACGTATGTGCTCTGTTACAGAGCCTCTGTATAATTAAAGAAGATATGCTAAAAAGATAACTAATTTCTAAATAATTGTATATGTTCCTATTAGGAACTTATTAATTATTATTATTCACATATATATTTATATATTTTAGAAATTTGCATTTTTTATATTCATAATACTTTATTACTATTTAATAAATATATCACATATTCTATATTAATGTATATGTAAAAATAATACTTTTTATATGAACATATAAAATGTATACGCAAATATGCATCTTTTTAAGACCTCTCGTTAGTTATTTTGCACATAATCGACTCTCTCGATTATATTTTTAATATATGCAGCTATAATCGATATATACTTTGAATCTAAAACTAATGTTTCAGATTATGATACAATTAATGATGTTATAAATACTAAATTAAAATACTATACAATATAAAACTTGTAAATTAAATGAATTTAAATTTAAAGCACAACAGTATTTTAACATATATTTATATATATATATATTTAACAGATATTTTAAAAATTAACAAAAGTAGTACAAATTCATCGACAAATTTATTATTAAATTATTATTCAAAAAAAATATTATTTTTATAGTGTAAACAAAGATTTTCCAAAGGAAAGATATTGCACTCCCTATCTATCTCTAGTACCTCAAAATGTAAATTTAAAATGAAAAAACAACATTAACACTAGATGGCGAAATAGTATATGAAATGTTAAATCATGTGATATTTTAATAAATAAATTGTTATGATCGACATAACTTTTTTATTATTAATTATATCAAAAAAGTAAAATATGAAACTTATATTACTTTTTCATCCTCTTTCTAATGGTATCAATAATTTTATTCTAGCTTAAAAAAAAAAATCTCATTGCTATACCTATACTATTATATTAAATATATATAATTGATAATATATATCATCATTTATAATATACTATTATATTATATATAAAATATTATAATAATTATATTACATTAATATATATAGGTATAATATAGTGTTTAATTAAATAAACAATATTATATAATCATGTATATAATAATGTATAATTAAAAATGACAAATAATTACGAAATATTCACAGCTCCAATTTTAATTTAATATGTTAATAATTCATAGTTTTAGCACATTTAAAATTAATATTGTACTTTTAAACTTTGAATATAATATTCTTAAAGTATATTACAAATAAACACTTATATTTCAACATATAATGATATAGTTTTCTATGCGAATTTTTTAATTTAAAATACATATACAATATTATCCATATAAAAGTATATTATTAAAATATTGACATTTGATAAAACTGTCAGTTCAAAATTACAATAAATAGAAAATTGTTATAATCATACTAATACCGCTAGATGGCCATATCGAATTATTAGGTTACACAAATATACACAAGTGCAATATCTTTCCTTAGGAAAATCTTTGGTGTAAATGTGTTTAATAAAAACAGATTTACTAATTATTATTTTACCCAGAAACATAATCATACTCATTTATATCTAGCCATTTAGTCTTCTTTTAAATGTTTAATATTCTTTCAATTTACTATATTTATTCTACTATTTCTAAATTGTATGTTATCATAATAAATAATTGCATGGATTTATTTGAACATTACATTTTTATATCTTAACTTATTTCATTATAAATTTTCAATTTAAAATAATTTTGATATTTATATATTAAAATTAAAACCTATAAAATTCGTAGACGTGTATATTATGATTATAAACATATATTAAATATTTGTATTTTTAAAAAATTAATAATTTAATTGTATACAATTATATTGTGTATATAAATTCCGGTATTTTAATGTAAAATAGGGTCAAATATGTTGGTTTAATGATGATAATATTTAATGATATAAAATAGTAACAACTATAAATATAATATATATATATTTATTTCAAATATTCATATAATAATTTAATCCAGTATTCATACTTTCTTTAGCAATAGGTGAATATTTGTAGATTAATTCTTACTAGCAATATCGAAAAATAAATGAAGTATTTAGAATATATCTTATTGTAATCCTCAAGTATTTTGCGAAGCAAATATATGTCACTCTAATTCTTTTGTGAAATTACTGACAAATAGTGCCATCTGTATTGCACACTGTTGATTTCTAATTCTATTTTTAGTTTATATTTATTTACATGTAAATTTTAAAAATATATCTATGAAAAGTTATGTACATTTTTGAATACATTAAAAATTAATATACAGAGTTTGAATATAACATTTTATAATATGAACCATTTTTATTAAAATATACAGTCATATTCGAGAAATATAATAGAAATCAATAAGTCCATTTTTAATGTAAAATTAGATATATTTTGTAACATGCTTAATTAATATGTAATAATACACACGATAATTCCCTTTTGAAATTATTTAAAACAATAGTATTACCACCTATATTTCAAACTAATCGGTATTAAAATGTATTTAACTTAAATATATACAAGTGATATATGTGTGATATACAAGTGTATCTGCTTCGTAAATGCATGTAATCATATAGCACAAATTACAATATTCATATTATAAAAATATTTTTTGTATTAACTTATAGTAGGATGCCTGATTTATATTTCTGCAATGGTAATATTTGTACTCCGAAATAAATTATTTTCAGTGGTATATTTAAATATGATTTCAAACTTTGAATCAAAGATATCAGATATATTTATTTTTTGTAAAATAAAAGTTCATTCATATTTTGTAATTTGTATTTTATCAAAATTATGAATTTATTTATAAATTCTGTTTGAATTGAATGATCTCTTTCTATAATAATTTAATGGAAATTACATTATATTACAATTTTAATATAATCATATTGAAATCATTAATTAAAAAATTTAGTTTGTGCATTTATTTGTATATAAAACTAAAATATGTACTGTACCATGTTGTAATAAGATAAAATCTCTCGAAAGTGTAATATCAAAATATGTGTCAGAAAATTCCTGTCCTTGCTTAAATATTAAAAGTATTAAATATTAAATATTAAATATTTTAAAATTTAATTTTTAATTTTAATAATTTGTACTACTTATTATATTAATTTAATAACTAATTTATTAAATAGAATATTTATTTAGAAATCTATTATTCAAATTAAGTAATGTAAACAACTAATTTCAACAGAAAGGGATCAATGAAGTTATATCTCTGATTAATATTAAAGTTCAAAAGAGTTCAACTAGGTTAATTACATATATATTATAAATATAAATAATTAATTTATGATTATATTATCAATTATTTATTTATAACATATTATATACTTATAATTATTATGACATCTTAAAATTATTAGAAGAGATTTTAGATTGATTAGAATAGAACCTTTGAAATAATTTTAATTTATTTATTCCAATATTATTAAATATAATTAAGTAACATAAATAAATAATCCATGCAGATATGAAGGACTCATCATTCTGGATCATCTAATTAAATATTGTGATTCTTCAGTATACGAGGAATACTGTATACAATGGACTGCTATTTTACTACGTTGTATTGAATCCTATGATGACAAAAATGTGTGGGTTCTCGCATCTCAAGTTTCAACAAATATATTAGAGGAATCGCTAAACTTTCCAGAATTGAAACGGGAATTATCAAATATTTACGTTCCTCAATTAATTGAAACTTTATTGAAAACTAATAATGAATATGGAAATGTTAATATAATATACTTATTATATATTTGTATACATAATCTTTTATTTTACAGAAAAAGATATTCATTATCGAATCATTTACAAAATGTATGCAATATTATCCTAGAGTCTGCTTAAAATATATGGTTTATAATACTTACTAATTTTTAATTTATTATTGCATGTTGTATATATATTCTATACATTTTTATTGATTATAATACAATTAATTAAGAAAATTTTCATAAATGCTAAATCTCAAACAACACAAATTATTAATTGAATCAATTTTAAATATAAATTTATTTAAGTATATTTTACTTATAATTAAGTATATTACTATTTTGTTAATATTTTTGTTGTAATTATTTTTCTTTAAATAATAGAAAGATATATTGAATGAGTGTCTTTTATAACATTATATAATAATGATTTCTATAATTTCATAATATAATATTTTTTTAGATAAATCATTTTATATTTCATGATTTAAAATTAAGAATATATATATATATAAAAATTATTACCAATATCTATAATTTATATTAATAATATAAATATTAGTATATTTTCATATAAATATTATTTAACCTATTATTACATATACAATGAATAGGTGAATTTTGTGTTGAATTATTAATCTTAAATAAATATAATTTAATTTATAGTCAAAGATCGAATCATTTATTTTGAGTGAACTTTCCAACAATAGGCATGTTCAATTGGGATCCAAGTGTTTTGCAAAACTAGCCTTTTGTGGTGGAACTGGAAATACCGGTTATTTATAATTTATTATGTTATATTACATGTAATATTTATATTATATTAAATATCATATTTATGAAATAATAAATATATCTAATATAATATTAATACATATTAATTGTTGTATGATATCAATCATTTAGTCACCTATAAATATATTTATTAAAAATGCAAGACCTATTTTTATAAAAATACAAGTTTTTATAAACAAAAACAACTTTTGTAACCATCAACATATGTATAATAGATTAATAACCATATCAGTGCTATCTCTTTATTTCAGAATTAAATAATTATTAAAATATTAGATTCTAATTAATATTCTCTAAATTAAATATATATTATCTACTCGTATACACATTACATTTTCATTATACCAACAATTTGTAATTTTTTGTGAAATTAATTAAAAACAAATTATAATTTATTGATATAGGAATTTTAAATTACTTTTTAAATTTAAATTATAATTATGTAATTACTATTTTAATTTAAATGATCTTAATGATTAAATACCATTACAATAGTTTATTAATTAATTATATTGAGTAATTGATATAGTAATTTATTTATTTATTAATTTATCATACAAACAATTACATTAGTATATTATTCTTCATTATATTATATATACATTTAATTATAATATACTGTGTTGTATATTCCTAGACTTGATAAACATTTTTATCACTTTTTTATTTCATTAATTGCATTTTGTACAATATTTTCAGTTCTATGAGATTATTTATTTTTGTTATAATATTAAATTTGATGTAACCTTATTTAACAAGCCTTATATATATATACAGGAAAACGTCATTCTGAGCTTTGGTCCACTATGTTTAACCAATTATTAGGTTCTTTGAATGAAACAATTTATGCTCTATATAAGATCCATGATTTATCTAATGGTTTGTATAAGATTTAATACCATTATTGTTTATTTAAGTAATATAATATTTTAGTTGAATATAATTATTAACTATATGAATAAATGTGAAACTATATGAATGAAACATATGAAATAGTAGATTAATACCATATTTTTGGGCTATATATTGTCTATTTATTTAATTAGTTAATTATTTAAGGATTACATATTGACATACTGATTTATAAAATAGTAATATGATGAAATAGTCTCGTTCGTATGAAATAGTTAATTATTTAATTATTTATTTATTAAATATTTAATTAGTTCATTATTTAAGGATTACAAATTGACATACTGATTTAAATATAATAATATAAACTATAAAATAATAATATGATGAAATAGTCTCGTTCGTATGAAATAGTTAATTATTTAATTATTTATTTATTAAATATTAATTAGTTAATTATTTAAGGATTACAAATTGACATACTGATTTTAATATAAAATATTAATATGATGAAATAGTCTCGTTCGTATGAAATAGTTAATTATTTAATTAATTTATTTATTAAATAATTAATTAGTTAATTATTTAAGGATTACAAATTGACATACTGATTTAAATATAATAATATAAAATATTAATATGATGAAATAGTCTCGTTCGTATGAAATAGTTAATTATTTAATTATTTATTTATTAAATAATTAATTATTTAAGGATTACAAATTGACATACTGATTTAAATATAATAATATAAACTATAAAATAATAATATGATGAAATAGTCTCGTTCGTATGAAATAGTTAATTATTTAATTTATTTATTTATTAAATAATTAATTAGTTAATTATTTAAGGATTACAAATTGACATACTGATTTAAATATAATAATATAAACTATAAAATAATAATATGATGAAATAGTCTCGTTCGTATGAAATAGTTAATTATTTAACTATTTATTTATTAAATATTAATTAATTAATTATTTAAGGATTACAAATTGACATACTGATTTAAATATAATAATATAAACTATAAAATAATAATATGATGAAATAGTCTCGTTCGTATGAAATAGTTAATTATTTAATTTATTTATTTATTAAATAATTAATTAGTTAATTATTTAAGGATTACAAATTGACATACTGATTTAAATATAATAATATAAACTATAAAATAATAATATGATGAAATAGTCTCGTTCGTATGAAATAGTTAATTATTTAATTTATTTATTTATTAAATAATTAATTAGTTAATTATTTAAGGATTACAAATTGACATACTGATTTAAATATAATAATATAATAATATAAAATATTAATATGATGAAATAGTCTCGTTCGTATGAAATAGTTAATTATTTAATTAATTTATTTATTAAATAATTAATTATTTAAGGATTACAAATTGACATACTGATTTAAATATAATAATATAAAATATTAATATGATGAAATAGTCTCGTTCGTATGAAATAGTTAATTATTTAATTATTTATTTATTAAATATTAATTAGTTAATTATTTAAGGATTAAAAATTGACATACTGATTTAAATATAATAATATAAACTATAAAATAATAATATGATGAAATAGTCTCGTTCGTATGAAATAGTTAATTATTTAATTTATTGATTTATTAAATAATTAATTAGTTAATTATTTAAGGATTACAAATTGACATACTGATTTAAATATAATAATATAAACTATAAAATAATAATATGATGACATAGTCTCGTTCGTATGAAATAGTTAATTATTTAATTTATTTATTTATTAAATAATTAATTAGTTAATTATTTAAGGATTACAAATTGACATACTGATTTAAATATAATAATATAAACTATAAAATAATAATATGATGAAATAGTCTCGTTCGTATGAAATAGTTAATTATTTAATTTATTTATTTATTAAATAATTAATTAGTTAATTATTTAAGGATTACAAATTGACATACTGATTTAAATATAATAATATAAACTATAAAATAATAATATGATGAAATAGTCTCGTTCGTATGAAATAGTTAATTATTTAATTATTTATTTATTAAATATTAATTAGTTAATTATTTAAGGATTACAAATTGACATACTGATTTTAATATAAAATATTAATATGATGAAATAGTCTCGTTCGTATGAAATAGTTAATTATTTAATTAATTTATTTATTAAATAATTAATTAGTTAATTATTTAAGGATTACAAATTGACATACTGATTTAAATATAATAATATAAAATATTAATATGATGAAATAGTCTCGTTCGTATGAAATAGTTAATTATTTAATTATTTATTTATTAAATAATTAATTAGTTAATTATTTAAGGATTACAAATTGACATACTGATTTAAATATAATAATATAAACTATAAAATAATAATATGATGAAATAGTCTCGTTCGTATGAAATAGTTAATTATTTTATTTATTTATTTATTAAATAATTAATTAGTTAATTATTTAAGGATTACAAATTGACATACTGATTTAAATATAATAATATAAACTATAAAATAATAATATGATGAAATAGTCTCGTTCGTATGAAATAGTTAATTATTTAATTATTTATTTATTAAATATTAATTAGTTAATTATTTAAGGATTACAAATTGACATACTGATTTATTAAATATTTATTTAATTAAGTATTATACGATTATAAATTGATTTCTAAAAAATTATAAATTATTTTAATGAGATATATATATATATTTATATTAATAAATTATAATTATTAATATACTCTTTTTTAAATATTATAATTAATTTTGTTATTTTATAATTAATTCAGGTATTGATTTCTCATCTGAGAATACACAGCGACTATCACTAGAACCTATTAAACAAGGTACAGACACTAATACAGATGGTACTATTTATACATTAGAGCAGCGATTTAATACACTCTGTTCTGTGATGATTGCAATGCTAAGGTAATAATTCATAATATCATGTGACACTGTTTTAATTATATACTATGTAATTATTTGCAGACAAAATTCAGAAAGTTCAGTGAATATGCCTGTTTCCGATGTTTTCAAATTTATTGGCATTGTATTGAGTATTAATCCACATTTATTGGTTATTTATTTTATATAAATTATGTTATAGAAATTATATATATATATATTTTTTGTTAATTTATACATTAGGGGTTATTCATTTATATAGTAAGGGTTATATTCACATTATAACTTACACATACAGAGTGAAGTTACATTTAAGAATTTAGCCATGGCAAGCGTTTTACCAAACCTTCATATAAGGTGTATGGATATATTGAAGTCTTTAATTGAATGGTTAGTTTAAATATTTTTGAATTATTATTTAATTACATTATATACTAATAATGTACTAATAGTAATTATTATTTAAAACTGTAATTAGATACTCATTATATAATTGGATATGAAGTTTGTCGAGTAAACATAAAATAATTGTCTAGGATAATATATTTAGATTTATATATATTTCGTAACATATTTTTTGCGTTGTATTAACATATTTGTTATATTTATATTCATTATATATTGTTTCAGTTGTATGGATCTTATTCTTCCTTATACTAAAGTAATCAATAGTCTATTCGTGCAAACTTTAATTTGGTCTAAATGTACTATTGGTCCTCAGAAATTATTTAGGTTAGTTCATTTAATTCTGATATATTACAGTAATATCATTTATATATATTATATTGAATGTATTAAGTCATTTTAAATATTTGCAGTAAAGTCCGTATATCTGTATATAAGACTTTCAATACCTGGTTAAATTGTGTTGCAAGCAGTGTTTGTATTGAGTCTATTCAAACAGAAATGATATCCAATATATTACATGATATTAAACCTGTTGAGAATACGGCTAAGGTTAAATATTGTGAACACTTTAATATTTTATATCATGAGTTTAATATATATCTGATATATAAAATGACACGAATTAGTAGAGTAACACATTTGACTATAGCCTGACTATTTTGTATAAGAAGTTTTTTTTATTCAATCTTTAAAGATTGCAAATATGCTATTATTAAAATTACTAATGTTATCAATATTATTTATAGTTATTCTAACTATTCGTATACATTATTTTAAAGTTGGATGAAAGTGTAAAGAACTTGGAACCAGCCAATAAGAAGAAACGTAAGAATACAAGTGGAATTGGAACTATTTCATCATACAGAGTTTCAGGAAAACTAGCCAAGCATCAAACTGAATTAGCAGTTGCAGCTCTAGAGTGTAAGTATTACATAATATTCCTATTGTAATGTTCTAAATTTATGTCATTGCAGTAATGAAGGATTTAATTATGTACTGTGGTGGATTGATTTCATTTACTCATCATAAGGTAACTTCTACATTATTATTATTAATGAAATATTATATACAAAATTAAAACTAATACATAATTATAAAATTTATTTATGTTATTCTTAAATAATCATTCAATTAAAGAATATTATCTAAGATAATATCTAAATTTGCCACCAGATTCTACAAGAAGTGGTTATCAATTTGGTGATTAAAGTTCAAGGAGCTCATAATGACTCTAAACAATCAATTCTGCCTTATACTGAAACAGAGGCCTTATGTGCACTATACAAGTTACTCGTAGCACTTGCAACTGTTTGTACTATATATACTATAGATTTTACTATTATGTATTAAATAGTTATTATAAATTACAATTAGACTAAATATTAACTATTAATCCATGTTTTAAAATGTAAATATTTTATGTTATTTCCATGTTTTAAATATTCTAAAATTTTAGAAATATATATTGAATATTAAAATAATAATATATATATGCATTTATACTACTGTAAATATTAATTAATCAGGTTGATATCATATAATATAATAATTAAAATACATGCCTGTGAAAGATAAATGTATAATGTTTCATAATCAATGTTTAATTGCAATATATTTATATTTAATAATTTTTGTATACCTATGTAAGAATAATATATTTATAATAACACATTTCTCCGATTCTTTGAATTCTGAAATATCGGGAGTTGACTATAATTATATATAAACAAGAAATATTTACACATTTATAATAATGTTGAGTAATATTTAATATAACACCTTTACGATATTATTTAAGGGGATTCACGGTCTTTAAATTTTAATGTAATTAGATAGGACATTTTTTTATTGATAATTCAAAATATCATGAAATAATTAAGATTTTTACATAATTTAAATTGCATAACATAATATATATTAATTATTCTACAGAATTTTTAAATGATTAGAATATTAGTTTTGAAAATATTAGCATTTTAATAAAGTAAAAAATTTGATCAAAATTAAATATTTATTTTTTAAATTTTATTATCAACTATATCTAATCACAAATATTTCCTGTAGATACAATATACATATAATATTAAACATATAGTGAAAATTTGACTAAGTTTCATATGAAAATCAAATATTCTGAAATAATTGACGTTAAAAAGTGTATATATTATTTATAATGAAATGACACTGGTATTATTCTAGAATAATGCCAACGGCCAATCAGTAGCATTTATACAATAAAACCAACAGGTGTCGCTAATTGACATGAAAATAAAGATATTGATAACACTGTTTTTAAATAATTAAAATTGATAAATTATAACTATTGAAATACAGTGTTATAATATAATCATTATTTTATTAGAAAAAGGTATAAGGTGGTCTAAAATTACGTTTTTATGCTTTATATATGTTTTTAACCTATAATATTTTGAAATATTATATATGTACAAATATATTTTTTAAATAAACATTTTTTACAAAGTTTTTATTTTAAAGACATCAATCCCCTTAATTAATTTGCTATATACTTCGCATAAATTTATATCTAGATTATTTATTGTATTTGTTATCGTTTCCGTTTTAAATGAATACGTCATAATTCACATTTATATGATAGCATCCAGCTCCTGTGAAATCTACTGATTGTCTGGCAATTGTACTGAGGCTTTTGAACAATGAATTGAACGGCGATAAATACGTGGAAGTGATGAAGCTTTGCCGTGAATCTAGCGCGTTCCTAATCAACATCGTACACGCTAGAGCTCCTAGTATGGCGGCATCCTTTACCACGACCGTACAAACTCAAGCGGAACGGTTCGTTGCTTACTTCTCAACTAACTCACATTTCTACATTATCATTACAACAGCGGTAATGTCAAGATTACTATCCCTACTATGGATCAGAATTCGCCTGCCAAGAAGCGTAACTACGGAGATCTACCCAGCAACATGGTTTACGTAGTAAGCGAATCAAGCAGTGAAGATTCATGCAATAATAATGGATATAGACATCCTCTTCCGTCAAAAGAAGACATAGATAATATATCTAAAGATGGAAGAGAGTCTACAGCAATGGAAGAGGAAGGTTCCGCCTCAGAACGCAGTAGTAGTAGTAGTAGTGATGATGATGGAGAAATTAAAATTTCAGATATAATTCCTATCAACACATCTATGATTGATATAAATAATCACAGTTTAGATAGCTCTGATTTTGGTTCTAGAGATCTAGAAATTCAAAATGATGAAGACGATGAAGATGATGAAGAAGTTGAGATGAAAGATGTTCAAGTTAGTTACAAAATATATCACAATATCATTTATAAAATTAATTATAAATACGAATATAGGTACCTGTAGGTGGCAATAATGGTAGAGATATAGAAGATTTAGAAGACATTTGTGTTGTTTCAGATGATTCGGAAGATATGGATAATCCTAATAATGAAATTTGTCCTAAGGAAACTCCCAAAGGAGAAGTTAATGGATTTATGAATGCATTTGATAGCAAATCTGGACCTGATTAATAATCATTTTGTTATCTTTATTTATATATATATAATTTTATTAATAAATGAGCCTTATATATTAAAAAATATTGTATTTATTTTCATAATGGTAATATATATATATATATATATATACATATATACAAATATCACAGGTGATATAAAATAATAGGACTAGATAGATTTATAAAATATAAAATTTTCATAGGAATAATTCACAACGAGATAGCTATAACAATATATTTCATATAAATATATATGTATATCATCTTTTATAATATAAAATTTCGATGTATGTGATAATGGATAGTAGATTTAAATATATCTGTCTGTATATCCTATAAACTATGTGTAATGTGTTGTCGTATAAGTCTGTACGCCGGTATGCACATTATTAGTAGACCTCCAGCTGTTTCTAAGAGACCCATCACCATAAAAGGCACCAAGTAATCTCCAGAAATATCACGCATCATACCTGCGATTAAAGATGTTTACAAATCCATTTGTTATATATTAAATGTTACTTACCGGAAAATGGTATAGCAGTAATACCGGCTACTCCATTGAATAATTGTAAAAGACCAGCACTCTTTGCTATCCTATGTACTCCCATCATGTCTGCCAATGCTGTTATTTGAACTCCGGCAAATATGCCTATCAAAGTATACGATTAATATATTAAGATAAAGTAATACATTGCAAATAATTTCAAATTGGTAATATATATCCCTAATGTAAATGTATATATAGTATATAAATATATGAAAAAATTTTATATTAAATATGTATGAAATATAATAACTAGATGTATTTGTACTAATTCTTGCATAATACTTTATTGATGTTTAGCCTTAATATTACAAATTATTTATGAAAAATTGAATATTTGTATTTAAAAAAAAATATCTTGCAATTCTTTAGATGACATATATAGAACATCTAGAATGAATAATTAATTTTATTGTATATAATATCATTTTATTTTTGCTGAGATTACATTTTCATAAATAAATGACAACATATTAATAATGTAATGATTTTGTATACAATATTTACAATTATTTTATTTATATTTATTATATACTTAAATAGATTTTAGAACATTTATAACATTAACAAATATAAAAATACCTAATATATATATATATATTATTTGCATAGTAATATGTAAAGAATCTTATGATAAAAAATAACTGATAACTAACCAGAAAATATTCCAATGATTACAGAAACAATAAGTATGCTTTGATGGTTATTGAAAAGTCCGACAGTAGAAGTTGTTAATCCTGCCATAATAATTCCAAAAGCACACAAAGCTACTCTATCTATTGGTAAATAACTTCCTACTAATCCAGATAAACACCTATGTAAAATAATATTAATTAGTATATATATATACATATATACAATAATTTATTAAATTCCGCTATTAATTTATACATTTGAATCGCAAATATTAAAGCATTGAGGTCACGCGTTGCGTAACTCCTGGCAAAGGTACTTTTGCATGTAAACAACGGTGCGGTGCACACGAACCTGAACAAACAACTAGTGATACCGTAAGCGGTCAACATCGTAGCGCTGATGTAATCGTCGGTAACGCCGTTAGCGTAGAGCAGCGTGCGCGTCAGCTCCGGGGTGTGCGACAGGAACGTAAGTAGGCCGAGGTTCGAGGCCAGAGTACCGATTCCGTAGGCGAAGAAGTGCTTATTTAGTAGGATGTCTAACTGATGGGAACAGACGATGCGTCGTTAATAGCGCTGTTACGATACAATAATCATAGGATGACTAACCGGAAACATGTTCTTTATGAATTCTTTAAATCCGTCTCTATAACTTTTAGATTCGTTATTGAGTAATTTCTTTGGCGCCTACGACGTTAATGTTTATGTTATGTCTCGTAAGCGAAGCAAATGTTAATTATTTGCAAAAAAGTGAGATAATTGTTAAATGTTAGGAAATAATATATCTTCGTAAAATATAATTCGTAAATAAATAAATCATCCGTTAATAAATTAATTATATATTAATTTAAATATATATTTTAAATAAATAAAAATAAATTATCACTTTATATGACTGTTATTATTGAAGCCAAAAATTAATAATTTAAACACTTATGAAATAATAATTTTGAATAATAATCTCAGGGTTTATAAGAATTAGGAATTAAAATACCATTTTCAAAAATATTTGTATATAACAAAAAGTATGATAGATTATCACGACAGAGGTGGTATGTGGTTTAATTATGAATGTATAACTGACCTTGGTGTCTTGGTAGTAGTGTTTCTCCAAATTTAAAGGCTTCAGTAAACTTGCTAAGGGTATAGCCTGTTGGAACATGGACTGGAATAAACTTAATATATCATAGTGTTATAGGCATTAAACAGGAATTAGGTATTCAAGTATTTATGTAGCTTCTAGATACACAAAATATTATATTATTTTTTTCGTTTTATTACTTATTGCATTTATAAATTGCATGCATTGTATTTATACAATATAAATAATTGTTGGATGCAATATTATTGATAGGTTATACATTCAATAACTGTATATCATGATAATAGATATACTGTATTTATATATCATATATAATAAACTTTAATCTATTCTCTATTAATAATTTTATAATTATAAAATACACTTTATTTAAGACATTAATATGGGGAGGCATTCAGTGGAGATAATGAATGGCCACTACTGACCTCTGATGACCTCTACTGACCTGTATGTGCAATGCTGCAATAATCATGAGCGTCCCTCTCCAAGAATACTTGGTCAATAACCATTTGGTCAAGGAAGGTATGATCAGGGAACTTATACTGAAGCCAGTCATCGTTATGCCTACAGTGGTGGTTTATAATACGTATCAGACATGTCTAGGTAATCAAATCCAGGGTTGGTGGTTTTTTTTGTTTTTTAAAAAACCAAAATAAATTGTTTATTTGTTTTTTTTGTAGTTTATTTGATTTTTTTGTGTGAAGAATTATGGTTTTTTATTTACTATATAAATTAAATTAATGAATTGTTATTTTGAATATTATTTGTAATAAATACTTCTATAATTATTATTAGATATGTGTATATTATATTAAAAAGTATTATAGTATAATTTATACAAAGATTCTTTCCACATTATATTTTTCTTTCGGCCAGGCATGTTTATTAAATGAATAACTTTATATAATACACATAATCTATATAATTATTAATAATATTGATACTAATATTAAATGATACTATAGTATTGAAATTAATATATTTATCAATGATTTATAAAAAAACCGATAAAAAAGCCAGATAAAAAAAACCATATTAAAAAAAAAGAACAAACCTGATCAAATCATAAATTAAGATCGTTTATTTAAATACTTAATTCATTGATGTTAATAATCAATATTATTTTATTTTTATATTGTCTAAAATTATTACAAAATGTATCTGTCGTTTTATTCAAAATATATTTTTTAATAAATAATTAATCATATGTTAATGGATTAAATCTTATTTTATCAAAATAATATAACTTACATTATATCATTAGTTATGAGGATTATCATATTATCAGGATGTCTAAGATTAAATCCGAAACTGAGTTCAAAATGAAATAATTAAAAATAGATTGTTTGGAATAATCATATATGGTGTCATCTACATATTTGCTGTTGTGACTCTGAAGTATAGGAACAATGTTCATGATGATTTACACTTTTTATTACTTTTGAATAATAATATAATATCAATAAGACAATTGTCTTTATTTATATATTCATATACATTATCATTTAATTTATTACTTTTAAAATTTAGTATTATTTGTTTATATCTGACACCTAAATGTATAATGTTTTATTGAGTCAATAAATTATTATATTATTATTATATTAAATAGTAAATTCTCAGATTTTACAAATTTTATAAATTAACAGTATTCCATTACATATTTTTATTTTATTATTATTATTATTATTATTATTATTATTATTATTATTATTATTATTATTATTATTATTATTATTATTATTATTATTATTATTATTATTATTATTATTATTATTATTATTATTATTATTATTATTATTATTATTATTATTATTATTATTATTATTATTATTATTATTATTATTATTATTAGTATTATTATTATTATTATTATTATCATTATAATAACAATACTGATTATGACTAGTTAAACCTGAAGCCAGAGCTCTTTTCTTAGTGAAGTAGTGTTGCACACATACGAAACAAGACAAGTAGCACAGCCCCAGCCCACAGCCTGTGTAATAGTTAGTTGTAAAATGTTGAGGTGAATACTTCTAATAGGTGTAATCGAGCGGAGAAATGTAGTAGTCGATTCTAGTA
Source organism: Osedax fenrisi (assembly GCA_964019155.1). Lineage (NCBI taxonomy): Eukaryota > Metazoa > Annelida > Polychaeta > Sabellida > Siboglinidae > Osedax > Osedax fenrisi. The sequence continues at coordinate 75,807,693 of OZ025239.1, forward strand.
GTCTGGTGATGATACAAATCTGTAGATCTTTAAATAAAGCGCGTACATTTATTAAATCACATACCTATAGAACACAGAGTGTGCTGTAGGCTAGATATGCCTACATTGTATGCCCTAAAGCCTAGTAAAACACTAAATCTTGTCCGTTCGTTTATCTAGTACGCTATTACGATAACAAATATGTGCATTTAAGGGTAATTATCTCGCTGAGCTCTGCTTCTATAATTACCCTGCTGTAAAAACCTAAATATGATACTAATATCAATAATATAGATTATAATCTATGGACGCCTACAACCACACAGTAAATATAGTGGGTACGGATAGGGAGATTGCTGACGATGATGATTATAGCAATGATAACAATATGGATAGATAGCGATGATGGATAGCTATATAGATAGCGATGATAGATAGTTATAGTTATATAGCGGTGATAACGATATGGATAGATAGCAGTGATAACGTACTCTATAGATAGCGATGATAACGGGGTGTTGGGGGGGTGAGGGGGTGGACTAACCGGCAATGGCGTACAAGCCCGCCAGATACCAGATGCTGTTAGCGAACGAGGCGAGGAAGATGGACACCCCCGCCACGGAGAAGCCCGTCATGGCAACCAGACGACACCCGTAGTGTACGACGAACTGAGAACACAGCGCTCCTGTGGTACGGGGTGTAGTAGTGTTACGATGGTGTACATACATTAGTGGAATTTAATGTTCTCTTAATCATTAGAAGAATTCTTTGTAGTTTATAATATATATGATTGATTTCGACTGAGGGGCTTCAAAATAAGATGAAATCTTTTCTATTGTCGCCCAATAAATATTATATATTAATTAAAGTACCCCATTAAGTACCCCTTAAGTACAATGATACTCATGCGAGGATACTTAATATTTGTGGATGAGTTGGCTGATGTAAACTATGGTACGTATCAATAGGAAATAGATAGATAACATGAGTGATGTATGACATTATTGAGAAATCTACAATTATACTAGTTCTAATAATGATAAGCTATCACTCAAAATAATCTCTTACTTACGATTCTTCGAATAACTGAATTACTACCAACTGTCTGCATAACTTATTAAACATGAAATATTCTAAACTGTAAACAAATATAGGAGTTATCACTGAAATGACTAACTTAAATTCATTGAATGACAATATTCTTAAGTGTTTTTCCAATTACTCATCATTGTACTTACTAAGTACTACTTAGTAAGAACTACTTATATATATATATATATATATATATATACCTATTATTGCATATATATACATTTATAAAATACTTAAAAAAATTATAAAAACCAACATGTGTAAGTGTGACTAATAAGTAATTATGTAAAAAAAAGAATATATATTTTATATGTGCTCTATTTATATAATGTTTAGCCAAATGGCATCAATATCAGTGGAGCTATGCACACCGTGTACATTTGCATTAGACGAATGTTGTCACACAATGATGATATGCAATGCATTCTAGATCATACGGGATAACGTAATAATGCAAATAATGATAATATTTTTTGATGGGGTGTAATGGTTGCCTAATAAATGGGGTACCTAGTGAATGAGATGCCTAATGAATGGGGTACCTAATGTATGGGGTGCCTAATGGGTGGGGTGCCTAATGAATTGGGTTCCTATTGGATGGGGTTGCTAATGAATTATATGAATTACATATTCGCATGTTAAACTGAATACATTATAGTGAGTGATATTAAAGAATGTCATATTCATAATAGAGTGAGAAGCACGGAAGGGAAGAATGTTCATCTACTATCGTGTCATCGGAAACCACACAGCCCTCCGACAGATCATGACAAGTGTACATTGATATCGCACACTACACTGTATTACTATAGGCCCTACACTGTATTACTATAGGCCCTACACTGTATTACTATCCGCCCTACACTGTATTACTATAGGCCCTACACTGTATTACTATAGGCCCTACACTGTATTACTATAGGCCCTACACTGTATTACTATAGGCCCTACACTGTATTACTATCCGCCCTACACTGTATTACTATAGGCCCTACACTGTATTACTATAGGCCCTACAATGTATTACTATAGGCCCTACACTGTATTACTATAGGCCCTACAATGTATTACTATAGGCCCTACACTGTATTACTATAGGCCCTACACTGTATTACTATAGGCCCTACACTGTATTACTATAGGCCCTACACTGTATTACTATAGGCCCTACAATGTATTACTATCCGCCAGTAGATCCTACACTCCTACCACCAATCATGTTAGTGAGTCATTTAGTTATGACGTTATGTATAGTCGAATGAAACTGTGCATCGCGTTTCGGTTTGGACATCTGTAGTGACATCTAAGGACACGTCCTTTAGAGGAGATATTCTGAGATATATGCGAATTGCGCATATGTATTGATAGGTAGTAAGTAGTAAACGATATCCTGACAGAAGCGCTGTAGTACACACACACACATAGGCACACACACACACACACACATAGGCACACACATAGGCACGCACATAGGCACGCACACTGATTGGAATGATATCAGCGCACCTATCCCGATGATACCAGCATCGTGCAGGTGTGTGTGTGTGGTATGCCACGTAGTGTGAACGCAGGCTCAGGCCACACTGCAGAGATCATCACCCATACACAACGCGGCAATTAGTCATTAAAAAGGTAGCGAAATTCGCGACGCAATTTACGACGTACATCAATTAACGAATGATGGTGATTGGAGGTAATATATATTTACCCCCCACACCCCCCCAGTTAGTTCTAAGAGATCATCAGTTTGTGTGTGCACGCGTACGTGTGTGTGTTTATGTGTGTGTATGCGTGTGTGAGCCATAAACCATGAACCTTAGCCATGTGTAGTAATAGTATCTATGATGGCATTATTGTGTAATCAAATATAATGATTCACACGATCACGATTATTGATTGTGATAATTTACACAATTAGATTTATGTATGTATATTAATATAGACTATTTTTATTTATTTATATATATTTATATATATAATAAATGGATGTTTATACAGACATATTGATTGAAATTCTGACATTTGACCTACATACATTGACACACAAACCAGATATGGACCAAAGTTATATATAATGTAATGGAATTTATTACCTAATTTATAATATCTATACAAATATATAAATTATATATAATATACATAATTATATATATATATATATATATATCAGATATGTGTATAATTATTTATATGTTGTATACAATTCTTGCACTAACATGCATTATAATGGATTGATTATAGTTTGATAGTGTATTCTACGTGTAAAAAATAAACATATATGATTAATTATATTTAAAAAAATGATTCTATTCTTTATTCTATAAAAAGTACAGCTACATGCAATGCTATATTATATAATAAGAATAGAAAATCTACAGAATCTGCACAACTTAATTGCTTTTTAGTGTGCATATTACATAACAAACAGTTGTACAAGGTTAGATGTGATCAGCATATATTAGTTACCGGATAAATATAATCAACAATATGGAATTTATCGATGAAGTGAATGTGCATCGGAATTTCGTAATGGATTGTGGCTACTGTAAAAATGCATGTTTTATTTTTTAGGATTGACAACTTTTAATAAAATAATTAAATGAATTTAGAAATGAAGTGATTACTTCATTAACTTTTCTGGAAGCGTAAATCTGAAATATTACTGTTATTTCTAAACTCGAACATAAAACGGAGACGTACCATGAAAGACGCGTTTCAGCATTCAACTTCAACAGATATTACGTAATGAAGATTTACAAAATAATATTCCATTTGTATAAACAATATATTAAATTTAGAAACCAAGACTTATTTAGAGTTAACGATAAGCTCATTCGAAGTCTACATCGTATTGGTTTGTTTATTGCGATATTATGCTATATATATATATATATTACACACTGTAGTGTATGGGGTATCTACGTTAGAATGTTTAAATTAGGCAAACTTAAATAAAGAAAAAATAAAATAGAACGTATATAATTTAAAAAAAGGTGACTAATTTTATAATCCGGATCATACGCTTGTTAACCAATCGGAAGTTAGGCTGCTGAAGTTAAGCAGGAGGACTTCGCAGTACACATTAAGTTCAGATGTTCCGATCACACACATTCATATAGAACACATATTAGATATTATTTATTATCGACTTGGAAACCCCATTTCTTAAAATAGATTGAATTTTATTATTTTCCGTCGGGTGATTTATTTTTGAAATATAGAAAATAGTTGTATGCATACTTTAATTTAAAATCATTTAAGTAATAAATGTAATAAATACAACTAGCTAATGATGTATGAGAAGCATGTAATGAATATATTTAATAATTAAAGGGTATCCTTAGTATAAGTTAAATATAGCTTCTGGGTATCCCTCCAATTATTATAGCCAATATTGGTAAATAAATTCATTCATTCATTCATTCATTAAATTAAAAGTATCAGAACTTCTGACCGATGAGCGTATATTTATGTGTGTTCTAAATATCCGATGAATGGTCGAAGTTGGAAGTTGGAAGTTGGGATGACATATTCCGCTAATTTCTTGATAGAATACAATGTTTTCAAACTAACCCATCGGAAGTTCAGTTGCTTAATCTGAATTAAAACTCGCTAGCATAAATATAATAAACACAAATATAATTCTGTTTTAAGTTTATAATATTCACTACAAATAAGTAACAATAATAGTGAGAGCATGAGATATATCTTACTATAGCAGACATATTTAACTATATATTAGTTTATTTGAAAATTTCTGGATTACTTCTTAATAGAAATAATTGAAAATTAAATTAAAAATATTCCATACCCCAATCTACTGTACAATATAATTGTTATATAATTAATATATATCAATATACAAATTAAATATCTACTAATATTTAAACTTAAATATTAAACTAAATAATATTATATCAAATAATGAATCAAATAATAGAAAAAATAAGTTGATTCAATAATAGATTTTGTATTTGAATAATATTAGCAAATTGTTTTATTGTGACACTTTTTTGTGAAAACATTTGTAATAATTTACAATTATTTAGTTAAATTAATATTAATTTAATTTGTACTACTACTACTACTACTACTACTACTACTACTACTACTACTACTACTACTACTACTACTACTACTACTACTACTACTACTACTACTACTACTACTACTACTACTACTACTACTACTACTACTACTACTACTACTACTACTACTACTACTACTACTACTACTACTACTACTACTACTACTACTACTACTACTACTACTACTACTAACCAGTAAAATGTAAAGCAATCATGTTGGCTCCCATGATAAATCCAAGTTTTCCGTAACCCACCTGGAATTTCACCGAATATTCAGCGATTAAGATCTGTGAAGCAGTAGAGATGTTATGCATTAGTATACTGTTGTGTCTTATACCTAGCTGGGTTAGTGTATCTATTAAGATGTGATGTTTATACTAGGGTAACACACAGTATGACCTCTATATAAGGAGACCTCTATATGGTGAATTTTGTATTGGATATTTTTATTCAGTATACTAGTATGAGCTCATAAATATATACTATTTACTAAATAGTATTAGGTGGTGTAGTTATATTTTAGACCATAATGAAATTTAAATAAAAGTTTCCAATATTATTTATAAGCAACATATCCTGATAGAATATAGTTTACATAAGTTAACATATAATGCATGATCATAGATATATAATAGTTTATTGAATAGATTCAAAACGATGGGTAACAATAAATAATAATGACATAAATGTATGAAGAATAGTAAACAAATATAAATAAGTTGTGATTTACACACACCGAAAATCAAATCAGTGTACGTAATATGTACAATCGATTATCTCTATTAGGAACATTATATTAATAAAATAATATGAGTTATTTGGTATATAGATAATATTAATTGTTAAATATATTATTACAAATTTTAATCCAGACAAATAATAATTAATAATAATTAACCTACAAATGAATTAACCACGCCCCCCTGTCATGTGTAGGTACGATAGGCTCGCCACGACTAATCATGACTAATGGTGAGTCATTTCTCTATCGGAACCACGTGACTAATAGCTCTCTCTCTCTCTCTCTCTCTCTCTCTCTCTCTCTCTCTCTCTCTCTCTCTCTCTCTCTCTCTCTCTCTCTCTCTCTCTCTCTCTCTCTCTCTCTCTCTCTCTCTCTCTCTCTCTCTCTCTCTCTCTCTCTCTCTCTCTCTCTCTCTCTCTCTCTCTCTCTCTCTCTCTCTCTCTCTCTCTCTCTCTCTCTCTCTCTCTCTCTCTCTATCGGAATCACGTGACTACGCCGTGCCTAGATATATCGTTATCGCTCGGTAAAGGTCGACACAACAGTGACGACCGCGTCGATTGTATGCTACAGTATCGTATTGAATACTACGACTAGTAGATAACGAGAGCAGCGGTGTAGTTAACTCACACGTGAATAACACGCTGTTTGCAGAATCAGGCTATAGTACGGATATAGTATAACTTATAGTATTATAGTACGGCTATAGTACGGCTATAGTACTAGGGTATGTACTAGAGTATACTCTATAATATAGTATCAAGGACATAACAATGTCCTTGGTATTATAATACGGCTATAGTACGGTTATAGTAGTATACGACCAGACTATGGCGTGATTACGAACCGAGAACGAGTTAAGTAGGGTGCTAATGACGATCAGCATCATAGTGGTTGCTATGACAACAACCCAGCCCCAGCCACCGTCAGGGGGAGTGTCATCGGTCACGGGACGACCACTCTTCTCCAATAACATGGACTCCTTTTTGCATTCTGTGTATGTGTATGTGTGTGTGTGTGTGTGTGTGTGAGTGTGCGTGTGTGTGACGTAATCGTATACAGAGAGAGGTATCCACTTTGGTTTAATAACACTGTAAAAGACAACTGCAACGAATCATTAACGAGCGTGTCTATAAATAGAACGGGCTTATTGGTGACCTACTAACATCAATAGGAAACCAATGTATTGTTCATTATTTATTATTTTATTATTTCATAAAATAATTTTATTTCTAAAATATCTCTTTTGTTGGCTATTAATTATTGTTTAATAAATATACTACCTAATTATACCATAGTACATATATATTTGCTTATTATACATTTAATATTAATGATCAGGTAATTAATTAGACAGGTATTACATTTTTAATATGTTTAAATAAAGACAAACTTAATAGTCATTACTTTTCAGTATATATATATATATATATTAGTATATATTAGTATACTAAGTAACATGAAGTGAACACAAAAAGGCGTCAACAAGGTATCGACAAGGAATCAATAAGGTATCAACAGGGTATCCAATATACCGAGATGATAATTACTAATACGACATTTGTATTTTAATATATTTTATTTGTGATTGAAAATGACCATAGAATAGATATCTTATCATAATATAGTATAATATATATATATATAACTATAGTCATATACTAGTTAAACCTGTCAAGTTGGGGCAGGCTTCCGTTAGTTCATTAGACTCGATATCCGTTAAAGCTTTATGTTCGTTATCCGCGGTCATATTGTTCACATTGTCAGCCGACCTGCGGGTGACGCGGGCGGGGTAAATAGGTAGTGAGGTGAGGGTATTCAACCCGGCCTACATTCGGGCCTGACATATATGTCGCGTGTATAAGCTCGCATTCATATATAATAGAGTGTATACACTATATATAATATAGGTATTATATATAAATATATATGTAAATGTGTACATACATTTAAAGAGAAATTAATTAATAATAATCATTATATATTTAAAGGATAGAATTTGTATTACTAAAAAATATAATTAGATATTTAATATATATATATTAACCACATATTCAATACTATTTTCTCTTTATGTATATATATATATATTCTTGTATTTATTTTAATTTAGTATATCTCCGGGTATATCTTACTACATATATGTGTACTATATAGTGCAATGTAGTTGCAGACTTCAGCAGTAGGTTTCCTATGTATCCGGTTGTATTTTGGGATAGAAAAATAAAGAAAAATATTTGTTACACAAATTTAGAGACATTTATTAGAATAGCAGAAAGACTAACAATATTAATAAATGCACGCTTTGTTGTTTTTAAATCTAGAGTCACGTGTAAATAGGAAAAAATAGAATTTAAAATTAAAATTATTTAATAAATGGCTATAAATTATATATTTTATAAATAACTATTTTGATATACCTATAGGTATTACCATTACCATTATGATTATATAGGTCATTATATACCTATGATTAGAACACTATACATATTTAATATTCAGCTATTAATTACATTTTAATTTGAAATACTATATTGTCTTATATACACGTGACTACACTATAAGTACATCTACTATCGCTTATCTTTATGTTCAGCTGCGATAAAACAAGATAAACAATAGGCCGGCTATGTAACACGTGACTATTACGTAATCGAAGCCTACACCCATTGTGTACTATAATGGACACGTGACGCTCTCGTGTGTTACCCGCACACACGCACACACACACACGCACAGTGTGCGTCGCACACACCATTATATCGCTTAATAAATACCGTAATTTAGTAAATACTATTCTCGTGTCGCCCGTAGTGTAAAAGATCGCGCCGTATAAATACTGCTGCTACATGCCGCGCGTGTACTACTACTAATGACCTAGCCACCTATCATACCTTGTACACCTGTAGCCGCACTATATAGTGTGGTTGTACACCTGTAGCCGCACACTATAGTGTGGTTGTACACCTGTAGCCGCACTATATAGTGTGGTTGTACACCTGTAGCCGCACTATATAGTGTGGTTGTACACCTGTAGGCGCACACTATAGTGTGGTTGTACACCTGTAGCCGCACACTATAGTGTTGGTTGTACACCTGTAGCCGCACACTATAGTGTGGTTGTACACCTGTAGCCGCACACTATAGTGTGGTTGTACACCTGTAGCCGCACACTATAGTGTGGTTGTACACCTGTAGCCGCACACTATAGTGTGGTTGTACACCTGTAGCCGCACACTATAGTGTGGTTGTACACCTGTAGCCGCACACTATAGTGTTGGTTGTACACCTGTAGCCGCACACTATAGTGTGGTTGTACACCTGTAGCCGCACTATATAGTGTGGTTGTACACCTGTAGCCGCACTATATAGTGTGGTTGTACACCTGTAGCCGCACACTATAGTGTGGTTGTACACCTGTAGCCGCACACTATAGTGTTGGTTGTACACCTGTAGCCGCACACTATAGTGTTGCTTGTACACCTGTAGCCGCACACTATAGTGTGGTTGTACACCTGTAGCCGCACACTATAGTGTGGTTGTACACCTGTAGCCGCACACTATAGTGTGGTTGTACACCTGTAGCCGCACACTATATAGTGTGGTTGTACACCTGTAGCAGCACACTATAGTGTGGTTGTACACCTGTAGCCGCACTATATAGTGTTGGTTGTACACCTGTAGCCGCACTATATAGTGTGGTTGTACACCTGTAGCCGCACTATATAGTGTTGGTTGTTAAAAAAGAGAGCGTGTTAAATATATGCATGTATACATGTATATACACACACGCACACCCACACACGCACAGTGTGCGTCGCACATCCACACATTCATACACACATATATATATATTGTTTTATATGTAACAAATAATGTACAATGTACATTGTACATTGCATCAGGTTATGTAATATAGTATTATAATGTAAAGATATGTATACATATATATATGTATATGTTCTATAGAAACAAATGTTATAACTAACAATAACATGTTCATACATACTACACACAATTACAAGTACATAGATATATAATCGTATATATATACATATATATATATATATATATATATATATATATATATATATATATATATATATATGACGATCAATATATTTCTATTTATCAATATCTATATATGGTATTAAAGAAGATCAAAGACTATTAATATATGATATATGATATAAACACAGATCTAGCTCTAGCTTTCTATCTAGCTGTGTGGATATAAAGGTGCTCGCATCCTAATAACATGAAACAGTCGCTATACCTGCGATCTTTCACACACATATGCTACCGCCAGATCTACCTTGCATGAAGTCTGATTCAGATGCGTTTTTTAATTCAGAATATGCCAGCGAAGCGAATAGGATACCTGTATGTAGATATACCTACCTATCGGTTTGATGAGAACTAATGTTTACACTATATATAGTGTATCTATAGATAAATATATATATTTGGTATACCTAGAGGCATGAAATCTATTTCAAATCAATCGAAACTGAGATAGCTATAATTATGTTATTGAATTATAAAGCATGCGAGTTATTCATATACTTTGTAAACATTACTTAAGTAATTGATGAGAATTCTCATCAATATATTAAATTATATTAAATTAATCAATTAATCAATTAATCAATATTAAATTATAATATTCTATAGAATATTATAATTTAATATTTTAAAACATATGACTATTATTTATAATATTAGATACATTAATTAGTACAAATTAAAATGAAAGAGAACTCATCTATTTGTTATATGAGATACAAAATATATAGGTTAATACATACATACATAAGTAGGTGACGTGAGGGTTTTGGTCGACGCCAATATAATTATAACGTTAATAGATATTAAAATATTTGACATTTACGAATTGTGTATAATGTTAATATTACCAAATATGTTAATACAAATTAATAAAAATTAAAAATATTGAATAATATTATCGATATGTAAAAGAGTGCATTTTTTGCTATATTATTGTAATACATAGCGTAGAATTAATGGTCAAATGTTGCATATATAATATATAATTAATTAAAATTATGAGTGTATTACTTATTATCATATCATTATGTTATTATTAGTTAATTTAACTCAAATTTTATTATTTTAGTATATAATATATGACAAGCATTAACACATTCGGTACTAGCGACCAAAACCCCCTCACGTACCATATTTCACCGATATTTACCAGTAGTATTAGAACAGATAATATATAATTTTGTTATCATAATATAAAAATCCGAGATAGCTATTTATTTTATTAATATCTTATTAATAAGTATTCTAATTCTAATTCTATACATGGATGTTTAGCGCAATATATAACTTTAGACTTGGAATTGCCTGGATGAAAAAGAGTAGCTTATATGAATGAATATATCACATACGTATACGTGACATGCGCATTGCACACGTCGTGCGCATGTAATAACATGAGGAGAAAAAGAGAATATTACATAATACTAAAGTAAGTGAATGAATTATATACAGTTTACATTATTAGTACAGTACATATACATTTCACACACATACACACACATATATATATACACACATACAAACAAACACACACCCACACACAAACTCACACACACATACATGATGTAACCTACAAAATAACATTCTATAGAACTACATTTCCTTGAAGTTTATATTTAGAATGTTTTATAATTATAATTATACGCGTATAAGAGCTAAAAGGGAACTAATATAGACCAAAGTACACCGAAATCAAAGTGAATCACCTCGATGATATATTATATAACAACTTATTGTGCTAAATGCATAATTCAATATGTCACATGTTTAGTTATTAATGATAACTTATTATTAATAACGAATATGATTGAGCTGACGAATTAAGCAGGTGAATACATTTCTATTAAACAACATTTGTAATTCTATTAAAGAACGTCTGTGACAATCAATAACCTTAAATTTATCACTTTTAATTTATAAACCAAATAATTAACATATATGCGAATGATATCATAGGGTGTGATTGTTGCACGCAAGTTTGTCAAATGGACACTGTCCAGATGGTCAGTCAGTTACGTCATACAGTGCGTCATACATTGCGTAGATACAACGTAATTCTGTCCACGGATAATACACAGCCTTGATTTAAATCGATGATAACTTTACTTCCGGTATATGTATTGGTGAATTAATTATATTTGATAACAAAGTGTATTTTCGTTTATTTATTAAGTTAGGTTTTTATCATGTATACATATAATGAAAAGTAGGCCCATGTACACAATACTGCGTACATACGTGGTCGTAACGGGAAGCCTAATCCTTATGTCATAGAGTTACATCATAATTAAACAATTAACGATTATGACGATGAATGAATAAGAACAATGACAGATCGATATGCGTCGCTTAGCAACGGCGAGGATGTACACCACACAGCACGGAACTCGTTGTACACGCTATACACACTGGACACAGTGTGTATATACACTATATACAGTGTGTATATACACTGTATTAACTGTACACCTAGAGAACGTTCTGCAATTGTACATAAACGAAGTGTGGAAATAGAATCGTTAGAAACACCCGCACTATAGTGCGAGTTATAACGAGGTAAACGTATGCGCCGCACATGTGTGCACACACACACACATATAGTTACATATCGTGCGTGTGGCATCGCACGCAAACAATCGTACACTAGAATGTCTGCCGCACGCGTACATAACGTGCATACGTTAGTTAGTTAGAATCATAGTTCTCTTATACACGTAAGAGTATCGGACCTTTTTAGAAAACATTTCCTACGTGGAATCGTAAAAAAGGTGATCGATTGCGTCATCCATCACGACCCGGTTACGTAACAACTACTACTAGCGCCCCTGGTGGCGGTGTTAGTAGTGATAGTGGTGCCGGTGGTGTTATGCAATAGGGCGGGTGGTCCCTGCAGGCGTTGTGTTGAGACGTACAGACAAGCATCGGCTCACTAGTGTGTGAGTGTGTGTGTGTGTGGTGCGGATATAGGTGTGCGGCGCACCACATACATATAGGTGTGCGCAGTACATACGTACGGCGCGTTCACACACACACACACGCACACACGCGTTCATGTGTATATAACACCATGATGGCTATTTATACTATTTATCTTGATAGTAGCAGTAGCAGTAGTAGTAGTAGTAGTAGTAGCAGTAGCAGTAGTAGTAGTAGTAGTAGTAGTAGTGGTAGTGGTAGTGGTAGTGGTAGTGGTAGTGGTAGTGGTAGTGGTAGTGGTAGTGGTAGTAGTAGTAGTAGTAGTAGTAGTAGTAGTAGTAGTAGTAGTAGTAGTAGTAGTAGTAGTAGTAGTAGTAGTAGCAGTAGCAGTAGCAGTAGCAGTAGCAGTAGCAGTAGCAGTAGCAGTAGCAGTAGCAGTAGCAGTAGCAGTAGCAGTAGCAGTAGCAGTAGCAGTAGCAGTAGCAGTAGCAGTAACAGTAGCAGTAGCAGTAGCAGTAGCAGTAGCAGTAGCAGTAGCAGTAGCAGTAGCAGTAGCAGTAGCAGTAGCAGTAGCAGTAGCAGTAGCAGTAGCAGTAGCAGTAGTAGTAGTAGTAGTAGTAGTAGTAGTAGTAGTAGTAGTAGTAGTAGTAGTAGTAGTAGTAGTAGTAGTAGTAGTAGTAGTAGTAGTAGTAGTAGTATTAGTAGTAGTAATAGTAATAGTAGATAATACGTGGATAAAATATAATTACTATTAAGGTTTGTATTAAGCAGTTTGTTATAACAGCATATATTCAAATCTGCTTATTTAGGAAACACGTATAATGCCGATCATAATGATGGTTCTAGACGCATTTGTCTATATATGTCTATATAACTATAAACAGTTATTGTTTACATATTAATATACATTAAATGAATTAATAACCGGGGAATATAATCCATCTCCCCGGTATAACAAAGGTCACAGAGATATATACATATTCACATATAAAGAATTGCGTAAAGAAATGACATCATATATAAATATATCGTTTAGAGGTCTATTTATAGACACACCTACATTACAACAAACTAATTATAACGCAGTACTAAAGTAACACCTTCCAGGAGATAAGGTATAAAACAATAAAGCCATAAATAAGTGCCGAAACTGATTTTTGGTCTAAATTATCGCACCGGTAAATATTTAAAGGTATTTTGAATAGAAAAGTAGACCAGAGTATACTTTATACAATGTGTACATGTTAAGGTGCATTGTAGCGTACCCAGTGTACAACGTCGATGTACACTGTGTAATTAATGTCTAGTGATATCGCCAGAAGATAAAATAAAAACACCTTATTTACGATCACAGTAACTGTTAACTTACGAGCGTACTTATTCACTTCAACAGACGTTTTTATATGTAATACGATTACTAGGTATTCGAACCTACACGGCATTACTGAGAAGTAGGCAGCTATTATTAATATTAGTAGATATCAATACCGCATAGTATTGATTATTATATTATGTTAGACTATTATTAGATATATATATATATATATATATATATATACATATATATATATATATATATATATATATATATATATGTTCGCATGGTATAAATATACAAATTATAATATAAAAGTAGTTAAATGTGCAAATAATATATCTTAGATGAATATATCGCAATACGAATTAGATACACCTATAGACCCGGTTGGGTAGTTATGAGAGAGCGATGGATAGAGAGATACATATAAATAGAGAGAGGGAGAGGGAAAGATATATAAATATATAGAGGGAGATATATAGAGACAGAGAGAGAGATAGAGAGAGAGAGAGAGAGAGAGAGAGGGAGAGGGAAAGATATATAAATATATAGAGGGAGATATATAGAGACATAGAGAGAGAGAGAGAGAGAGAGAGAGAGAATGAGAGAGAATGAGATAGAAGAATGAAGAGTTTGAATACATATTACGTAACTGTACTTTGGTCTACATTGCGCGTTATATTTAAAATTATTTAAATAAATCTTTGTAAATAATACGTTGTGGCCATACATGTATATGATCCATATACTACGGATAATTAATTGGACTTATTTATATTCGTTATATACTTCGAAAACTCTTTTCATCTCGAAAAATGAGAAAAATGATAAGTTTATAGTGATATATTCATTTCGGAATTTATTTTTAATTTATAATTAGAAACTGTTATAAATTAATTAATTAGGCATGTTTATATTTCTGATGTTATCAAATAGAGAGTTATTTATATAATATCATACTATAGTATACTAGAGTATACTATCTCTATATACTCTATAGAGTATACTATAGTGGTATTTTATAACTAGAACGTGATGTCGTCATAAAGATTACGTCATTAGTTTTATAAAATTAAATATGTTCAAATATGTATAATAAAAACATAACTATATATATATCGATATATATAAATATTATTTTACCAGATAATGTCGATCACGAATCAATCTCTAAATAACTAAATAGTAACCAATATAATAAGCAATATTGGTGCGAATGTGTACCCCCAGATAGTGCCTGATACCTCGTATAACCTCGAGGTTATAGGAGTTCTTACTAATAGGACACGTACTTATTTAGATAAAGTACAGTATCCGATATAACGGATATATATACAAACTAAACAACAAAATAATGTAAATAAGCATAGTAATCCGGAAGTGATTAATCAATATTTATAAATCTCTATGGAGATTACTAAATGTACTTGAATTATTAAAGTACAGTATCTTATTATCTAAATGCGATTATTTCGCGTGGACATAGTCGCGATTGTTATTAAAGTATTTAACATTAAGTAGTTAACAATATTAAATAATACTAACAAATGTAAATAAATATACATATGTACGTATATGTGCATACATGTATATTTATGTTATTATAATTTTAACATCGATTATGTAAATATACAAGTAATATATATTATATAATATACATATGTATTCATGCCCATGTATAGGATAACATAGTGAATTCTATAGATATATAGGCCATAGTTTAGTATAACACATATACACACATATAATATATATATATATATATATATATATATATATATATATATATATATATATCCAACTTCGGATATAAACGATATTAATCTATATTAATATTTAATTATTTATAAATATCGATATTATTTAATATCAATAGAGTTCGTTTTAATAATATCAAATATTAACGGTGATATATTGTTATGTATATGGTTATATAATACTGATAATATTACGATAGCGAGAGTACTGCATCACCGCATTATATAGGCTATAGTTCTCGTGAACCGAATCATTCATTATATATAATGTAATGTAATGAACATTCGGTGTGTAAAAAGTAACAAGAAATGCAGTTTTTATACCCTTCTATAGGATATGTATATATATAATATATAATATAGATGTAATATAGAAATATATTATTGCGTAATGTATTTGAATAAAAATAATACGTAATCGCATAAGAACGGCAAATAAAAGAGTACACGTAATATATGATAATATATCCTTTCGAATAAACATGCAGCCCGGTAGTGCATCGCGGAAGTGCGAACAGTTCTATTAATAGAAGTTCTAATAATCGTTAATGATACCGGATGTATCCGCATTTCTATCCGCTCTCTATACGATAGGTAATAGCTATTAGATAGGTTCGGCGCATACGAAGTAATTAATCGCTGATGTTAATACTACTATAGTAGGTATACCTATAGTATACTATATACTATATATAGTATGGTATATCACGTGTACACAATGACGCGTTATTTCTGGCACGCTAATAACATGTTATTCAGTATTATTATACATACGTAAATAGATGTTATTAGAATAACGTTGATAGTATAGTACCGGTATATATGTGTGTGTTGAAAAGGAACCAACTTTTCATTGTACCTATAGATACACATATATGTTCACGACCTAAACAGATGTATAAGTCTACATGTTCGAAATGATTTATAATACATAATATACGATTGTTAATTAAAAGATATTACTTTCAGATTTGTATTAATATATAAAATTAGGATATATTTTTATACATTGAAATCATAATATATACACTTATTTATTAAGTATTATTTACTATATTAGTGTAGATGTTGGGAAGTACGATTAATAAGTTATTCAAAATGTCGATATAGTAAATGAAAGTTCGATACAAGTTATACAAGTTCTAAGAGTGTATTAACAACACTAATCTATATAGACTTCTAGAAGGAATGCTAAGTTGTGTAATGTTTAATAGTGCATTACATCTATTGTTCATTAGTATATTATAATTTATGATATATATATAGTTCCACTATTACTATCATCTAAATTAAATTATACATATAATTGATGATCAAAATATTCGGCTTTCTCGGTTATTGCTCGGAAAAGCTGGTATATTCTCCCCCATGTGATATTATATGTATTAATTCATTTATTCAACGCACATTTTAATTATTTATGCATTTTAAATCATTGTATACAATTCTAAATACGTTCTATTTTTTATTAATTTCTTCGTTGTCTGTTTATTTTTTATTATCTAATGATGCTGCTTCCCATAATCACTTTGAATCTTTGTAGTCAATAAATTATATCATACTAATATATATATATATATATATATATATATATATATACATTTGTTGTTGTTACAAATATAGATGTGAAAGTTGTCATTTATTACTATCAAGAGTAGCTATTACTACAGTAATTAATATTAATTAATAGTATACTATAGTCATACATATATGTTATATAAGTTACATGTATAATATATGTTAAAGGTTGAGTGTATATATATATATACACATTACATATTTAATATAAAATGTATATTATTTATATATATAAATATGTATTTATGTATGCATAATATTACTTTTTATAAAATTAATATCAATTACTTAGTAAACAACCACTCCTTTTCTAATAAATAATACACACATATATATACACATATATACATGTATATTTTGTTAAAGTACATGGTTATATGGTTAGTTTAAATTGAACATGAAATTGAACATGTTTAATCATTCATGATATATCAAAATGAACGACAATCAAACACATCATTATTCATATGCCCATATATGGCGTATACTCGTTGCTCTGTAATATATTATAGTACTGCGAGTATAATCTATATATGCGCATATGAATCATGATTTGTTTGATTATTTTCATATTAAATTTATAAAAAATCATGTATAATTATATCATATATATACACTACAGTATACTGTGCATTATATACATACATTATATATATATATATATATATATATATATATATATATATTTATATATATGCATACATTATAATATGTATACACTTGACGATTGTTAATTAGATTACGGTAATCACCATTGGTGTTATCTAACTATCGATTGTAATACTATTATTATTATTATTAATATTGGCTTTACATTGGTCTTTATGCTATGGATGTTTCTATACGTAGACGTGTGACATAGACACATATAATATCGAGGGTAAATGTAGTAAGTTACAATGGTAGCAAACAAAGTGTCAGTTATGCACACTCATATATATATATATATATATATATGATATTCCAAATGTATAACATATTATAAAACATATTATATAATATAGTATACGATATAGTATTTGCGAAACCTCTAAGATATATCATACACGTATGTACACTGTATATACAGTGTACATGCATTGTACAAAGTGCATTGTACACCGCATAGCGCGCTGTTTTCAATGCAGTAGTATTGGTATGTTATTTGGCCCACAATATGCTGTCAATAAGCCGTCAACAATTGTTGTTACCAATATCAACCAGCGGTTTCACATGTATTAAGCTTGATGACATGTACATTATACACCTGCACACGCACATAAGTGTTAATATGATATATCACTTGTACATCACATATATACTTCAGTATATATATATATATATATAGGTAATATTATTAATAATATATATATATATATATAACCTATAGGTTATAGCCTCTATCATATATAATATAACTAAAATACCAATAACATATTACATATATATATGGAAATAATTTAATTTTTTTATTCGCTAACATATTACATATGTATATATATATTGTATACAATACTATGCATACAACATGATGTATATGCATATATTATAGTTTTTTATTATGAGGTATTTCAAGAAACTTATTTGACAAATGTTTAAGTATACTTAAGCCAATACAGAAAGTTTCTTTATATCGATAACTTAAGCCTATGGGCTATGTTTTCAATAAAACATAATTATAACGAGGTTGTTATTTTAATTTGATGTCAGTAATTTAACTAAGATGGTAATGATACTAATGTGGTACTTTATTTAATTGATAGAAATATTATTATATATCAATTATTGTAAAATATTATTTATTGAATATATAATATAATAATATATATATATATATATATATATATATATATAATTAATATAATATATGTAATGTATAACACACGGTATGTGTTTTACCTTAAACTAATTATCTATGCTTGACTTACCTACTAATAAATGACTTCATAATAGATCGTACACTATTGTTATGCAATAGTTGTGTAAGAGTTCGCAGGGCACTCGCGCTATAACTACGGCGGAAGGTTTTAGAACGAGGGTGTTTTTAAGCCTTACAAACCGAGTATGCGTGCGAGGGGCGCGGCTTAAGTAAAATGGGCGTTTCATAAGTAAAGTGGGCGTGTCGGCTAATAGAAACCGGCGCGTTAATAGGCGTGTTCTCCGCGGTATTCAGATATACACCAGTGTTGTGTAATTTGACGGGGACATACCGAGTGGCTCTATAGGACATATCGGGGGCTAATAATAACCTAACAGTCAATATTGACACGTTATTAGATTAGCTCTCTCTCTCTACTGCGACCCGCTACAGTCTGATACGGTACGAACCAATACCGTTATCTCCTGTTTGCTAACGATACCATCACGCTCTCTCTCTATCTATAGGCACGGTGGTGGTGGGCGGTATTAGGGGCGCGTATATATGGTTACCTTTAGGTGATAGCTTATATAAATCGAATGAATAAATCGCTGGCAACAACCTGAAAACCAAGGTTTTATTTTGTAGCCATTTGGATACCGAAGAAAGAAAACGAAAAAGAATACTAAATGAAAAAAAAACGACATTAAATTACTCCAATAAACTATATCTATCTATCTATATCTACTATAGTATTACTACCTATAGGTAGTATCTATAGATATAGCTAAACGTTGTTATAGATACATGGCTATGGTGTGTATATGTGTGTATGTAAAACAGCGATATCAATAATCTATTAGTTATCACTGAGAATATTACTTGCTTACCTAAAGTTTTATATATATATATATATATATATATATATATATATATATATATATATGTTTAAATAATAATATATATTATATCAATAAAAAGTCTAAATAAAAAAGGACGACATTGACAACATATGTTCGTTGTATTACGAGGGGGTATCCATCTTGATTCGAGGTGTAGCCGTTATGACGTCACATTATGACGTAACGCATTACGACATCTATATTGACGGCAATCCTTGCTATTACCATTTTTTATGTAATTGTCATTATTTCAATTTCATAATTTGTATATAACGTATGTAATGTCATACTTAACGTGGTACATGTAATTACATGTACCACGTGACTTGAACTGGTGACCTTACGGCAATGATTCATATACAATCATCAACATATGTCTAGTTAATATTCACTATAACCGATGTGTGTGTGCTTATGTGTGTACATAGTATGTACTACACACACATTTATCCATTTATACATATATTTATATTCATATATAATATATATATTATATATATATGCATGTATATATACACAAATTAGATGTGAATTTGTAATGGTACCTATTATAAATATCAACACGAACTTAACCATATTGGTCATTTAAAAGTCATCTCATGTACTAATTATTGTACTAATTATTGTTTTAAATATATGAATTACATAAATATCAGCAGTATTATTAGTAGTAATAAACTCCACATATATATATATTAAAGTAATATATATTCATGCCCATTTACAGGATCACGCATTGTATTCCATATATATGTAGGCCATAGTTTAGTATAACTCACATATGTATATATATGTATGTGTTATAGATATATTATACTCTATTAGATGATCATATTCAGAAAAAATGATCTAGCTTTCCTAAAAACTTAATTAGTCTAGCCATATAGTATGCCGTACGAGTATGCATGTAAGCAGGGTGTGTATGCG